>CM060908.1:730831027-732081027 GCA_030737815.1 Allium fistulosum
TTGTTACAGACTCCCCTCCTTAAAGAAATTGCGTCCTCGCAATCATAAGGAATAAATAGATAAAAGGGTAACAACCATAAGAGCATGGCAATGTCGGATGCATAAGCAAAGCAAAGGTCAACAGGAAGGTATTGAAATCAAGGAAGTGTCAGATATGAAATCAAAAGGTTCGACTGCTTCAAATCAAAAGAATTCAACAATCGTGGGGATCAAGGAATCAAAATCAGACGACTATCAAAAGCAAGAATCAATCGAGTTCCAGCATTTAAAAGAAAAAGGAAAAACAGAGCAGAAATCACGTACTGCACGAATTGAATGTGAGTAAATCAAATTACTCACCTGAATCGTCAAAGAAAAAGACGAAGCTAAAATCTCAAAATCGCAAATATTCAATCATCAAAAACGATAATTGAATTTTCAAAAATATCTGATTATCAAAAACGATAATCAGAAATCACAAAGATTCGATTATCAAATCGAAAAATATTTAATTATCTCAAGCGATAACCAAATTTCGCAAATATCTTATTATCAAAAACGATAATCAGAAACACAAATATTCGATTAATCAAATCGAAAAATATTTAATTATCTCAGACGATAATTAAATTGGAAAATATTTAATTATCACAAATGATAATCAAATTTCACAAATATCTGATTATCAAAAACGATAATCAAAAACACAAATATTCGATTAATCAAATCGAAAAATATTTAATTATCTCAGACGATAATTAAATTCGAAAATATTTAATTATCACAAATGATAATCAAATTTCACAAATATCTGATTATCAAAAACGATAATCAGAAACACAAATATTCGATTAATCAAATCGAAAAATATTTAATTATCTCAAACGATAATTAAATTGGAAAATATTTAATTATCACAAATGATAATCAAATTTCACAAATATCTGATTATCAAAAACGATAATCAGAAACACAAATATTCGATTAATCAAATCGAAAAATATTTAATTATCTCAAACGATAATCAAATTTCACAAATATCTGATTATCAAAAACGATAATCAGAAGCACAAATATCCGATTATCAAAAACGATAATCAGAAACACAAACATCTGATTATCAAAAAACGATAATCAGAAGTCATAAATATTCAATTAACGAGTCCGGAATTAACCGAAGTAGTAAAAGTATGGTTTCATACTCCTTACTTTTGCTAAATCGTTTAAATCTCTTTATCGTTTTCTTGAAAGTGCAGAATTGTGTGTTTTAAAAATAACATTTCACATTCTCAAACGGACAAGTCCAGAATTAAGCGAATCAGTAAAAGAAAGGGGTCATAGTCCTCGCTTTTTCTGAAACGTTTAAATCGCTTCCTCGTTCTTTTGAAAATGTAAACTGTAAAAATTTTTTGAAAACAATTTTAATTTATATTTTTGAAACAACTTTTAAAAATAAAGAATTTTGAAAACACGTGATTAAATTAGCAATATCAGTATTGCGGGAGAACCGCTTGTAAATCCATTTCAAAATTGACGGTTACTGAAGTTAACACGTCAAAATTTCATCAAAATAACTGGCATCAAAGTATAATACCAATGAATTTTCATTCATAAGAAAATGTCACAAGAATCTTCTCAAAGATAGAAAGGGATATCATACCCTAAACTTGTATTCATAACAAGTCAATAACACATGAATTCACCAATGCACAAAAATTGATAAACATATCAATAGAAATCATGAAAATTGGTGAAGCACAAAATTTCAGAAATCATCACAAGAAATTCAGAAATCACAAGTTCTAGAAATCTACACACGAAATCCAGAAAACACAAATTCTAGAAATCTACACACGAAATCCAGAAAACACAAATTTTAGAAATCTACACACGAAATCCAGAAATCACAAATTCTAGAAATCTACACACGAAATCCAGAAAACACAAATTCTAGAAATCTACACACGAAATCCAGAAAACATAAATTCTAGAAATCTACACACGAAATCCAGAAATCACAAATTCTAGAAATCTACACACGAAATCCAGAAAACACAAATTCTAGAAATCTACACACGAAATCCAGAAAACATAAATTCTAGAAATCTACACACGAAATCCAGAAATCACAAATTCTAGAAATCTACACACGAAATCCAGAAAACACAAAGAAGGGGAAGTCCGAGCACACGGACGAGAAACTATCCATTTAATTTTTCCGAACACACGGATGGGAAGCTATTCATTTAATTTTTCCGAACACACGGATGGAAAGCTATTCATTTAATTTTTCCGAACACACGGATGGAAAGCTATCCATTTAATTTTCTGAACACACGGATGGAAAGCTATCCATTTAATTTTTCCGAACACACGGATGGAAAGCTATCCATTTAATTTTCCGAACACACGGATGGAAAGCTATTCATTTAATTTTTCCGAACACACGGATGGAAAGCTATCCATTTAATTTTCCGAACACACAGATGGAAAGCTATCCATTTAATTTTCCGAACACACGGATGGCCCGAAGGCAAGTCTGACACACGGACGAAGAGACATCGCACAATCGCTAGTCTAAATCACAAAAATGATCGTCATGATCATAAGGAAGTGTCAATCACACCAAGCTAGTAAATATATGAGTTTAGCTTCATGTCCCATAACCACTTGCTTAACTTAAATATTTACGAACAAGCTGTAAATCTTCACTAGGAAATTGTCACAAAAAGGATTCAATCGAACAAGTCCAAGAGCTAATCGACGAAGTAAACGCAAGCGTTTCATACCACTTGTTTTACTAGGCCGTTTAATTCAATTTCTCATACGAGTGAAATAAAGGCTTGTATATACTAATAGATTGGAAAAACAGTTCAAGAAAAAGAACTTTGTAGTAAAATAGTTTTGAAATCGTTTGGAAAAAGGGATTTTAATATTTACTACTAGTATAGAAAACCTTTATATTTTTAAAGTGACAAATCACAAAAAATGATTGTAGAAACAATCAATCACAAGAATTCACATACGAAGATGTGAATGGAATCCAGAGAAATCGATACTGAATCCATCAGAAAGTATGTTCACAAAAATCCCGAAGAAAATGTCATCAAAGTTGCTAATAAATGATAGCAACAAATCGGGGAAATGATCAAGAATCGATCAAATTAGGAAACCAACAGCAAGCAAAATCAGAGTCTTGAAAATCAAGAAATTAGCAATTTCTCAAAAACAAAGTGACCGAAGTCGAATGGAATTCAAGATGAGGAAAACACAAAATATCAAGTTCAAAATCGCTGGGATTCAAACTAGATGTGAATGAGAAATCAAAATTACTCAATTTTGCAACTGATCCAGCTATTTTTCATCACAGTGTAACAGGTACACAATGACACTCATAGCATAGAACAAAAGTGGAACAAAGTCCAAAAGTCAAAATGGCTTTAATTTGCCAAATTAAAACAAAATCAACATCGGCTAAATCAATTCAAAGCCGAAAACACATGAATAAGCGTTAGGAATTCATACCTAACAGTCAAAAATAATCATATGCAAAGATGAGAGATAAAACATCGACAAATAGTTGTAACACATGCTCCATCTAAGTTATGTTTTATAATTGTCCTAAACCCCAGGCTCCGATACCAAGCTGTGACGCCCCACCTCTATACCCACGCTAGCCAAGAACACTACGGTGTAGTGCTGTCAACTAGCACGGAGAATAAGGCTGTTGAGGAGCGACCATCTATGTAATTGCCTTGTGCGAGCACCGATATGTCAGATAATAAAACATTGCATTTCATATTTAGAGGAAAATCCGACATACCGATACAAACTCAAAGCTACTACACAGTGGCTATAATAGTTTAGAACAATAGATATAAAAATAACACAGATAACATAAATGCGGAATAAAGATGGAACGAAAAGTCTCATATATACAATAACTGATATCAGTTACAATACATTTGACACAATGCAAATGATACAACTACAACTGTCGACTCCAGAAGTTATATATACAAGTACATTATCGACTAATATACATGAATACATTATCATCTTAAAACAGACACACTGACTTCTACAACAAGACGAAGACCACTTCAAATGATATAAAAAGTCTTCATAGCTCTAGCAGCAACCCAAAGCTAAAAATCTACAACCTGTAAATACTCGGTCTGACCCGAGTATTACATTCAAAAGAAAATAATACCCGGATCAGTCTAATTCAAACTCAGTTATTAGCGCATAGAAGCAATAATAATCAATCTCAATATGGATGACAGTCACAAAAATCTCGTATATCCAACTCTCGATACGAGAATTGGATAACGGCAGATATAACACTAAACAGTGTTAATCCACAAAACAGAAATCCAAAGCAGTTTAAGCAATTGAAATGTCAATTTAAAAACATCAAAGCTAATTGGCTGCAGTACACGCTAACGTGTACTGCCTCGCCAATACAGCCTACGAATTACGCAACAGGTCGATGAATTAGGAATAAAAGAGATATCGATTAAAATCTGTCAATTCGGTGTGGCTGTAGTGCACGCACGCATGCACTGCCTCGCCACAACAGAATATAAAGTCACCACAATTCCGAGTATTAATAGTAATTAATACGTCGAAGAAATCAAAATATCTAACCCATATTGGTCAGAAAGTAAACAGACTCAAAAGATATCACAAGAGATACGAGTGAAGCCACAACATAAGCTTCAACAAGCATAGGAACATGAACAGCTAAAGACAGAAACAAGAATGGGCAGACCTGACTCAACATGTATGAATGGCCTCAACGTCAAAGACAGAGAGGCTAAAATGAAACTGCACATGCCTCTATAAAAGATAAGGTCATCAGTGAAGCAAAATGACAAAAATGCAAATGATACAAGGCATCCATGCAATATATCAGATTCGAGAACAAGGCAGTGCAGCAGCGAAAGAGCTCACTGCAACAATATATTTTTTTTTGAATGGTGACAGTAAGATCATGAATCAGATCAACATAGTAAAGACAACAAAATGAAGATACAGCAATGCCGATACATCACTGAATCAAGTGACACCAACCTCACAGCAAAATGTTAATCCAAGACAAGGTGATAACACATATGTTCTACATGAATGCATATGCAAGCGATCAGGTACAGCAGCTCCAGCAAGGATATCAATATCATCACCGAAATAGGTGATCAAAGTCAAAGATCAAAGTCAAGTGAAGTCAAGACAGTGAAATGTTTCAAGTCAGAAGTGCTTAAATTCACAGTAAAGTTTAAAAGAAAATATCACAACCAAAGTAATTCAACTCGAGTCAACAGCAGTTTTTAAATGGTCAGGAGAATCAAAACTAAGTCAAACTCAATCAATGATGAATTCATGCAAGCTACAATGCAACCAAGTGATAAGCTACCTAGACTTGTGGCAAGTGGTGAAGTAAATGTCACGGCAATATCAATATGATAGTGATAAACCACTGACTACAGTAAACAGCAGGTGATACAAGGCAAGACCAACAAAACTAAGACATCTAGCAGCTACAAAGCAGCCAACAGAAGTATAGTCTTAACAATGGAGAGAAAGTGAAGATGCAATTATCAATGCCACTGTCTTAATAGTTATAGTGCAACAAGTTAAGGCAGCAAGCATTCACGAACATAAATACAAGCTGAATGACTCAAGGGGTAAAGGTGATATGCACCACGCACAGAGAAGCTCAAGTATATAACTCGAAGCAATGCGCCAAGTTCACCCTGAAAGCCCAAATTCATCACATAAACAACAATATAAATCGAAGCTAGGTGAAGGCGAACAAATGTTGTCAGGGGCAGTAAACTATATGGCCAAAGTCAAACAGAATCACTTTCGAAGAGCACCGAGACGAAGTCAGGAACAATACAAATGCAACCTCAAGTGATACTAGAAGCGATTATACATACGCAGTGCAAACATGATATTCAAACTGCAGATCCAAGAAATGACCGAAGTCAAATGTAATAGCAGTTTTGAACAAAGACAGAGGCAGTAGTTTCAAAATAAACAATTCGAACAAATCCAATTCAAAGCCAGTGCTACCAAAAGTCACATATCATCACAACATTAAAATGACCGAAGTCAGGTGATGTTAAATGATCAAGTCGATAAAGTTTCAAAGTAATGATATACAGACAAGTTTCAAAATGATCGAAGCCGTGTGTCGAACAAGCTAAAGATATCAATGTCACTGACTCAAGTGCACAGCAACTAACCCATATACAGGATTCAACTCAAGTGCAATAAAATGATGTCACAAGGTCAAATCCAAATGTCAGGTAACACCAACGAATTCAAATGCAGACCAGGCCGTATTCAAGGTAAGGGGTTTTAAAATACTCAGTAATGAGTTTCACAAAGAGATAAATGGCCGAAGACCAAATGAATCAATTCGAAGGCCAGGGAATCCAAAACAACAATTTCCAACCGAAATCAAAACTCATGAAAACCAAGAAACCAAAAACAATGACTCTGAATTAGATGTGAGTAGTATAATTTACTCACCTTCTTCGACGTGGCAACCGAGAGCAACGGGGAATCGAAAGCCCCAATTTCACCAGTTTGGAACGAGGAGAACGAAGCCCTAATCTGCTAAAGGCCAAAGTCCTAGCGAATCTCCAAGAACCCAAAAGCAAGGCCGAAGCCATAGCAAGACTCACAGGAACGAACGCGAGAATTGAAGGAGCAGCCATTATTTATTTTCTTCGTTCGATTATAATGTAGGGTTTCGAATGATAAGTTTAAAGAGGAGGGATCGGTTTATTTTATTTATCACGGCAAAAGGAAAAAGCATGGGCCAAAACAAGTTTCAAAGCCCAAACTATTTTATAAAAGAATTTCACAATTCTAAAAAGGATTTAAATCGATTCAAATCTGCAATAGCACTTAACAATCGATTTCAATCGTCTAGAGACGAAATTTAATTGGTACGAAATACTGGGTTGTTACACATTGAGAGTATATATATCAGAGAGTGTATTTGTTAGTGTTATAAAATGATTTATATTGTGTTAATTTGTTCCGTTTTGTATTTATAAATTATGGTCGGTACATAGGACGCTATGACATCGATAGGGATTTCTAAATGCTTAATAGGACTCAGAGACATAATATTTGTTTTGAAATATAGGTAAATGAAATAATTTTGCCTATTATATATTTTGTATATGAAATAATAATTTTATAAATGATATATATATTTGGTTGTAATATATTGGTTGTTAGGTAGTGAAATTTATAAATATAGGTTGGAAATAAGATTTGAAAATAAAATAAATGAAATTTGGAAATTTAGAACTTAAGTTCCGGGGTTTTTGTAAATTTCTATCGAATGATTTTGAGATAATAATATTATTATTAGAAGTATTTTCTGATATAAATATTTCAATATAATTTGAAAGGATTGTTTTAATGAAATTTTGGAAATAAATATGTTCTGTACTCCCCTCTCTATCGCTGGAAAATAATTTCGGTGATGAGTGCACACATCATCGACATTCATTTTCGAGTTTCAAAGTGGGAAGGCCATTATAGTAGTTTTCTACAAATCTATTTTGATAAACAAATAAAATTTTTAAAAGTTTAAATATGATTGGATATAAAAGTTATGAGTATATATATATATGTATATATATGTATATATTATTTTAAATGATTTGAAATGGAACCCGTCATTTAGTTCTTAAATTTCTAAAAATTAGAGGTTTTAATTATTGAAAATGAAATAGAGATTTTAACTATTTAATAATTGGAACTTCTAAATGAAAATAAGAATTGATATGCTAAATTATAAATGAAATATACAAGGAATTTGAAATTTGTAGCTTGTAAACGAAAAGAATATGAAAATAAGAAATGATAATTATTGAATCTTAAGATTAATTAAAATAAGTAAGTCAAACTTGTGTAACTTTCAATTGCATTCTTAAAGACATACATACATACATATATATATATAACTTACCAATAATAAAAAGTTGAAATGTTAAAAGAATATGTAATGGAAATTTCACAAGTAAAACTTATGTAATGGAAGTGTTCAATGAAATTTACTTTTATAAATAAGAAATTTGATGTGAAAATAGTTATAAACTTGAGTTAAAATTTGTAATACTACTAATTAAATGAGATAGAAAATGAGTACTGTAAGTAAAGGATTTTGAACTTAATTTAATATTGAAACTATCTATAATTAAAGTAAGTAATAAAATGAATGTAATGCAATAAAAGAAATTGACATGATATGAATGAATGAAAATGAATTTTTGTAAGTAATAAAGGAAAAATAAAATGAAATAAACACTGAATGAATGAATGGGAATAAAAATTTTGTAAGAAATAAATGTAAAATTAAAGGAAGTAATCACTGAATGAATGAAAAAAATGAATGAACAACAAATCTTGTGAAAAGAAATTAATAAGTATAAACTTAAATAATGTTAGAATCTGTTGTTTGTTTGGTTTATGGATTATTTGGGAAATGATACTTCTAATTGTTTGGATGTATGAATAATCTACTGAGTTTTATCTAAGACAGTTGAGTAAATGGTATACTCAATAGTTATTTGTCATTCTATGTGATTAAAAGTGTCTTAACCCGAACAACCTATTTGCTTTGTTTGCTATGGATGGATAATTGATTATATTGATTTCATATGATAATTGTATGTTGTGATTGCCAGTGATTGTTGTTTTATATTGATTTGTTTGTTAGTGGTTGAAACAACTTTAAATATTTTATTTTATATAATTATTAACTCCTTTAGATTATATAAGTGAAATACAGGTTATGGAAGCAATTGCCGCTACTTTTGGTTTCGTAATTAAGCTTTGTTTGCCCGACAAATATGTACGTTCTCGGATTATGGTTTTATTAGCGATATTATATTATTTTTCCACTATTGGGATATATGATTTTGAAAAAATTTGATATATATTATTATTATTGATATTATTATTTTCTCCCGAGCCTCTCCGTACAAAGGAGACTCTGCCGAAATTTTCCGTAATTTTGGACATAGAAATTTTTGAGAAATGTTTTCAAATTTTTATTAGTTTGAGTATGAAAGGATTTAATGGTCATAAATGGATATATTTTATTTAAATTAATTTATTTTGTAAATTTATTTGTTTATAAATTTAATATTTTGAATAAGATATATTGATTTCTTAATCCCTTCTTTTCCCTTCTTTTCCTTTTCGGGGACGAAAAGTTTTGAGTGGGGGAGAGTGTAATGACCCGTAAATTTCGATAATTTAAATTAGTTAAGTTAATAAGATTTTGATAATTAAATTCGAAAGAAATAAAAAAATTGGAGATTTAGTAATTTAATAAATTCTAAAATGACACGTAACAATGGTAATTAAAGCTAATTATTGATAAATTGAATGAAATTACAATAAATGAAATAATGTAAAATGTTATAACTTGGTTATAAATTGAATGTAAGTAAATACATGTAAATGTTGTATAAACCTATGAACTAGTATATAATTAATGGTAATTTAATAAAATTGGTGTTATGTAAGCAATTGGAACATTTGTTTGAAAATAATAACTTATAAGTGTGATTAAAAGTAAATGGTAACAAGTATTAGATGTTACCTATTCATTTAGCTGTTCAGTTAAATTTGGTAATCAATTGCAATAAATCTAATGTAATATTACGTTAATGCAAATTAAGGTAATAATTGAAAATAATGTTAACTCTATTCATAATATGACAATTGGTTGAATAAAAAGAATGGAAACCAAGATTTATCAATTTATTGGAATTTAAAATTTTAATAATTAGATTATTTGAAATTAAATGTAATTAAATATTTAAATATTATGTTAATGAAAATTAAGATGAAATTTGAGAATATTAGGGTAATTAATCATGAACTAATGTTAATTTCATCTATTTGATAATAATGGATTGAATGATAGGATGAAAGTTCAATTAAAATGGAATTATTGGAAATTAAATTTATAATTACTGAATTTATTGAAATTGAAATTTAACACTGAAATTGACAAATTAATCAACTTTAAATTGACATCTAAATTTGGTTAAATTATTGTAAATGGTTAAGAAATCAAAAATGACAGAAGTTGTAAATTTTTAAATTTAAACTGAAATAGTGACTTAATTAATTTAATATTAATTTATTTAATTAACTGAAATATAGCCATTTTGGCCACTGACTCGGATTTCGACGAAACCAGTTTCATCGGATCCGTAACAGTGAATTATTGTAGGATTTCAAGATTCGTAGCGATCGGACTTGTCGTTTGACTATACGGACTCGAATTGCCTAGAAATTTATTTAATTAAAATCATAACTTCTTCATACGATGGAATTTGTGCTT
This sequence comes from Allium fistulosum, assembly GCA_030737815.1. Taxonomy (NCBI): domain Eukaryota; kingdom Viridiplantae; phylum Streptophyta; class Magnoliopsida; order Asparagales; family Amaryllidaceae; genus Allium; species Allium fistulosum. The sequence continues at coordinate 730,841,397 of CM060908.1, forward strand.
GAAACAAGTTCCATTGATTTTAAAATTATCGAAGGCATCTATTTTGATATATGGGTTGACCCATTTTCGTTCTGGAGTCAGAACGTGCTTTTCGGGTCGTTTATCGTTCAAACCCAAATCAAATCTGATCCGTTCTCTTTATTTTCTGATCTGCCTATATATATCCGGTTATAAACCCTAGCAGCCTTTCTTGGGTTTTCGACGGAGTATGGTGGTGGATTTCGTGGTCAATGGCAGTTTTGGGGTGGCAGCTCAACTGCGTGCGTGCGTGAATCTCGGGTTTCTAGCGTTAGGGTTTCAGAAGGAAGAGGCGACGTGGCAGGTTTCTATTGGTCGTTTTTTTTGTTTTGTTTGTTTTTTTTTAAAATGTATAACTTCTAACGTCAATAACTTTTTCATACGAGGCCCAATTCAAGTGCGGTTTCTTGCATTAGGATCGTATTGAAATTCCGGACATTTTGACATTGGTTTGGATGAATTCTGAGACCATTCAAATTCTGAGCATAATTTGAATTTAAATTTGATTTAAATTCAAAGGTGAGTGTTTTAACCCACTCACAACTTCTAAAATGTCTTATGTTTGTTAAATTAAATTTATGATGTGATTAGAAATTTATTTATGACTGTTTGGTATATTTTAAATCGTCATCTCAATTAATTTGAATTTATTTGAGTTAAATTGTCATTTAATTTATTATTGCATATAAATTGCCAGTTAAATACCTGTTATTGATTATCAGTTCTATATTGATATTTATTGATTGATTTGGATGATGTTTGTATTGGATGTTGATTGTTGATATTGGATGAATGGATGTTTTATTTTTATATCGTTATAAACTACCAGTTCACTATGGGTTGAAATGATACATACCCGAATGATCAATAGATTAAAGAAAAATCGTTATGGGTTGAAATGATAGACTCGAGCGATTTTATGGATTTTATTATTATTTCGGGATTGCAGTTTGAAATGATATATAACCGTAACATTATAAATTACAGGTTGAAATGATAAATATCTGTATCACTTGACCCTAGGGTAGAGAATTATATACGGACACCGGATTGGTTAAATTTAAATGATTTTGAATCCTTAAATTTTGCATGGATTTAAATGATATTTTGAAATAAAAATTTTATTTATACGAATTGAATTATTATCGAAATTCAAGCTTATGATAAAATTGGAATTGGTTTAAAGATATTGTTAAAAGGATTTAATTGAAATTTCAAAGTTGAATTTGGAGTAAAAAGTGAAATTTGTCAAAATTGAATTATTTTAAGTTGTTTGAAATATAACTTTGAAATATATTGAATTTGGAGGAATTTAAATTAATATTTCAAACATGGATTGGAGGCGATATTGAATTAAATATTTTATTGAGAATTGGAATTGGAAAATTTGAAATTGGGTTTTGGAATATTAAAAAGGTCCAAATGTACTGGAATGGAATAAATAGTTTAAATTGATATAAATTTCAAATCCATATTTTTATATATACTGTTTTAAAAATTTATTATTTTAAAGACTTTAATTATTGAGATTTTCAACTTTTAAACTAATTAACCTGTTTTAACTTATTTTAAATCTAATTAATCTATTTTAAAGCTATTTAATCTATTTTAATTATATTTAATCTATTTTAAAATCTATATTAACTATTTATAACTATTTAAAACTATTTCCTTCTAAATTCCAAACTAAGTAAAATGGATGGGTTATATTCAAATTCTCGATTTTTAAAGTGAATGTGGTTAAACGACACCATAACCTAAGTTGGGAATTAAATAACATATTTGGTTTAATATGATAAATTTTGAAATGAGAGTTTAACCTATTTTGGAAATATGATTTTTGAAAGTAAATATAATTATCGAATAAAGATTTCAAATGTGATATGATTTCAAAAGTGAATATAGTTTTGAAAGTATGTAATGATTTCGAAAGTGATATGGTTTGAATCGAATATGATATTTTGATATCAATTATGAAATGATTTTGGAAATGTAAAAGAACCATTTTGATGCAGCAGCGGATAACAAAAATGATGATTTGGTGAAAGTAGCGATCGATGGAATAGAAGATACCGAAAGGCCCAAATCCGTTGATCCAAAGATACCGGATTCTAGCTATCCCAAACACGTTGATCGCGCACGATACCGTGTTTAAAGATCTACGATTCTTCGTACGTTGATCTAGCGCACTAGATACCGTGAATCGGCTTCAGCGATCGTTGATTCAAGCGCACTTGAATACCGAAAGTGGAGATAGGAGATCACACTCAACTACCAATTGAAGAAGTGGCACAAAGCACACGAACGAATTTTATTCAAAATCAACTAAACTATTACAAACGACACCACCCGCCTATTTATAGGCTTACAACCCAACAGTTACAACACAACACTTAGGTCGTAAACGACCTATAACATGCGACTTAGTACAAATAGTGACACACACGCGACCTACGACCTAAACAAGGTCATTAACGACTTAAGGAAAACAACACACCAACACAGTACGAAATATAGTACATTACAACACATGATATCACATATTTACAACACATAGATCGGCCCCGACCTAAAATACAACTCACGCGACCTAACTTTCGCCCATTGATCGCGACCTACGACCTAACAACACATGCAACCTAAAACAATGCGATTCAAGATATCCAGGCGGCATAAGCTTCGTACGCGACCTATCATAGGTCGTAACTCGTTAAGGTCGAAGCGACCTAAGAAGATGATAGTATGACCGACCTACTGGGAATGCATAGGTCGTTAGGTCGTTCCGATGTTTCACTGCATAACTTTGCTACCCCGCTAGGTCGTTTGCGAGCTTAACTAAGTCGTTGGGGCGACTTAAAGGAATCGTTAGGTCGTTTGCGACCTAACACTTCACCAAATTGGGCTACATCATTCTGGAGCGACTTAAAGGAATCACTTTCTTCACGCTACTTAACTAGGTCGTAGGTCGTTGAAGTTTGGTCGGAGCGACCTAACGACTCATTTCTACTGCATAGCCTTGGTACCTCGCTAGGTCGTTCCATATAGGTCGTTCGCGACCTAAAATGCTGCGACTTACTAAACAATGCGCTAAGTATCTGTTGCGTCCCATCCTCCTTCTCATTAGGTCGCTCGCGACCTAAGACTACGTTAGTTTGTACTTGCAAACGGTCTTCACTAGGTCGGAACTCTTTACCTTGTGGATCGTTAGGTTGTGAATGACTCAAGTATTGGATAGGTCGCTCGCGACCTATCATTTCGCCATTCTGGGCTGCATCATCCTCCCCTTGTTGGAAGAAATTCGTCCTCGAATTCAACAGTTCTTCGTCTTCGATACTCTGATCCTCGTGAAATGGAACCAATTGTTCGATATTGTCAATATTAGCCATAGGACGATAATCCGGCAAGCTCATCTTACAATCATTCTCACAAATTGTCTTCATAATTTCCAAACGACTTATTCCTCCAGCATCTAGTTTATTGTACGTACCAACAAGAAATCGTTCAACCATCAAGTAGTTAGATTCATTGCCACTTTGTGTCTTCATCAAATTCAATACAGATTCCATATTTTCGTCTACCCATGATCTAGTATGTATAGGTAATGATTTATATGATCCTGACTTCGTCGCGGTCTGTTTTGAAACTTGATAACTCTGACTCTTGTGAACAAACATTTCAACCCCTTTTCTTATTGACGGACCCAAACAAAACGTTGTAACCAACTGCATGGTATGATCACATTCCTCGTGTCTTTCTACACGCACGTCTTTGTTAACTTTTATTTGCCAACTGCGATAAGGAGTACATAACTGCCTTCCTTTGAATAGTAACCCATCAACCAATCTCAATCTTCTCAACTCTACCTGTTCTGTCGGACACATGATTAAGTGGCATATATGGTACAATAGCACTTGACACTTGATTAACATGATGCACGTTCCCCCGTGGCAGTAATTCCTTGGTCAACTCTGCAGGGATTACATCTTCACATTCATTCACCATTGACTTAACCTCCTCAGGAGTCTCGAGATCTCTACTGATTTCATTCCTATTCAACATAAACTCTTCCGCTCTATCCTCCACTTCTTTAATAAACTCTTCTGTAGATAATAGACTAATCGAATCTACCTCCTTCATCAACAAGTTACCCTCTTCATCTCCTGACTTACTTTCTTCCCCCTCATCCAATCTTGCTGACTGTGAAATTTCCACCTCATGTTCATCAGATTTCGTTGGTTGAAAATCAACAACTTCATCTCCGTCAAACTTTGGTGATTGAAAACAATTGAGTTCAGCTTCCACATCAAAAAATTTCTTTAAAGACAACAAAGTCTTTAGCTCCTCAATTTCCTCCAATTTGTTTTCACTCTGTTGATGCCTCTTAGGAACCAAAATGATTCGTGTATCCTTGAGCATAAAACTGTAACTGTTTGCGCGTCCATCATGTTGCACAACCCTATCGTATTGCCATGGTCTTCCCAATAACAGATGGCATACATCCATGTCAACCACATCACACCAAATTTCGTCTTTGTATTTCTTCCCAATGGAAAAATTAACACAGGCTCTTCGATTAACCTTCACCTCCCCTCCTTTCCTCAACCAAGCTAATTTGTAGGGAGTTGGATGTTTCTCGGTTTTCAATGACAGCTTCTTTACAGCTTCTGAAGAAATAATGTTGTCACAACTTCCTGCATCAATAACAAATTTGCAAACCCTTCCCAAGATAGTGCATGTTGATTGAAAGATGTTACTCCTTAACCAACTTGAATCATCCTCCTGTTTTGGAGTCAAACAAGATCTCCTCAACAACAAACTACAACCCTCATCTCCTGTCAATAATTCCTATTCTTCAACCGGTAATGAATCAACACACTCTACCTCTGTATCTTCATTCTCAATTCCCGCAATCATTGCTTGCTTCTTGGGCTTTGTACATTCATTACTTTTATGACCCAACTCTTGACAATTAAAACATTTGAAATGACTATTGACCTTTGCTTTGTTAACTTCATTCACAATCGGCTTACTAACAAGCTTGGGATCATTTGCACTGCTACTAACATCCTTGTTCTGGTTGTTGGAATTCGTAAACATACCACCTCCTCTCCTCCCTTGTTTCTCCCAAGCAAGTGCTTTCTGATGTGCTTCGGTGACAGATCTTGGATCAAACATATTCACCATATCTTGGATCTGCGTTCGCAATCCTCCCACATATCTAGCGGTCAACTGTTCTTCTGTCTCCATGATATCATTTCTCGCAATCAATTGATAAAATTCGTCCGCATAATCATTCACTGTCCTCGTCCCTTGTCTTAAATTCTGCAATCGTTGATACATAAGAGATTGATAATTGTGCGGCAGGAATGTAGCTTTCATCAACTTTTTCATTTTCTCCCAAGTGACAATTTTAGATTTTCTCATTCTCTCCCGTGTAAGTTTAGTCTGCTGCCACCACACCATAGCTCTCCCTCTTAATCTCGTAGCAACCAACTTCACTCTTCGATCCGCGGGAACTTCTTTGAAATCAAAAATTTCCTCAACATTTGAAACCCAATCAAGAAATTCCTCCGTTACCATTCCACCCTTGAATTCTGGAAGTTCAGTTTTCATCCCCGATTCCCATCGGCGATCATCCTCAACATCCCGATATGCATTTCGTGCTAGGCCTCGATCTCGTGAATGAACACTACATCTACCACCATCTTCATCAAACACAGATGTACTTCGATAACGATCTCGACCTCCCTCATTTCTATGATCTCGCATATCTCTTCCACTTTGTCTGTCATCATCACGGTATGGTTCATGTTCAAACTCACGTGGAGTTCTTCTCTCTTCATCTCTATACTCGTGATGTTCTCTTCTCAACGAAACTGAAGATTCTCTTCTTCCTCGATAAGGTTGTGGCGACACCCTCCTCGCTTCCGTAACCGATGGCGAAACTCTGTTTCCTCCATGGTTCGAGATTGGCGACCTTCTTCTTTGACCTTGGTTCATATCATTCATCAGCTTCTCTAACTTCCCAATGCCTTCATCAAACTTTTCATTGATGCGTTGTTCCATTTGCTCGGCTTCTTCTCTTCGATACAACGCTTCAACATTCTGATGGTGATTAGCTCTCCTTGGCGGCATGATTACTCTTTAACAAAGCTAATTCTCGGCTTTAACTTTAACTTGAACTTTTAACAATGATGAACGGCCTTCAACTTCAAACTCTCGATAGAATATTGGCTCCAAGACTCGGCTTAGCTATGATTGGCTAAGTCTCGCTCTGATACCAAATGATGCAGCAGCGGATAACAAAAATGATGATTCGGTGAAAGTAGCGATCGATGGAATAGAAGATACCGAAAGGCCCAAATCCGTTGATCCAAAGATATCGGATTCTAGCTATCCCAAACACGTTGATCGCGCACGATACCGTGTTTAAAGATCTACCATTCTTTGTACGTTGATCTAGCGCACTAGATACCGTGAATCGGCTTCAGCGATCGTTGATTCAAGCGCACTTGAATACCGAAAGTGGAGATAGGAGATCACACTCAACTACCAATTGAAGAAGTGGCACAAAGCACACAAACAAATTTTATTCAAAATCAACTAAACTATTACAAATGACACCACCCGTCTATTTATAGGCTTACAACCCAACAATTACAACACAACACTTAGGTCGTAAACGACCTATAACATGCGACTTAGTACAAATAGTGACACACACGCGACCTACGACCTAAACAAGGTCGTTAACGACTTAAGGAAAACAACACAGCAACACAGTACAAAATATAGTACATTACAATACATGATATCACATATTTACAACACATAGATCGACCCCGAACTAAAATACAACTCACGCGACCTAACTTTCGCCCATTGATCGCGACCTACGACCTAACAACACATGCGACCTAAAACAATGCGATTCAAGATATCCAGGCGGCATAAGCATCGTACGCGACCTATCATAGGTCGTAACTCGTTAAGGTCTAAGCGACCTAAGAAGATGATAGTATGACCGACCTACTGGGAATGCATAGGTCGTTAGGTCGTTCCGATGTTTCACTGCGTAACTCTGCTACCCCGCTAGGTCATTTGCGAGCTTCACTATGTCGTTGGGGCGACTTAAAGGAATCGTTAGGTCGTTCGGGACCTAACACTTCACCAAATTGGGCTACATCATTCTAGAGCGACTTAAAGGAATCACTTTCTTCACGCGACTTAACTAGGTTGTAGGTCGTTGAAGTTTGGTCGGAGCGACCTAACGACTCGTTTCTACTGCATAGCCTCGTTCAATATAGGTAGTTCGCGACCTAAAGTGCTGCGACTTACTGAACAATGCGCTAAGTATCTGTTGCGTCCCATCCTCCTTCTCGTTAGGTCGCTCACGACCTAAGACTACGTTAGTTTGTACTTGCAAACGGTCTTCACTAGGTCGGAACTCTTTACCTTGTGGCTCGTTAGGTTGTGAACGACTCAAGTATTGGATAGGTCGCTCGCGACCTATCACTTCACCATTCTGGGCTGCATCACATTTGGTGTGTAATAAGTGATTGGTTGTTAAAGAGACCGGGATCAGATATTGTCATACTCTCTGCCAATACCGAAAACCACTTTGACAACTGTGTACGCGGTGGAGATTCCAGAGTGAAGTAGGATGGTGGCGATGATCCTATATGAGGTATATACGTGGACCCGACTCCCATGATTTGGCTTAAGGTGGATAAAACAGGAGCAATCGACGGGCTAAGTGAAGTCATTCCTCCGATCGGGCACACTCCATCGATCTATATTCCGACTTTGCGATTTATTTGGTGGCTACCCTTCGTTTTTTACTCGGCAGTGTGTTTCGAGTCGGGCGGTAGTTGCGGCTATGCGATACCAACAGTCCGGAAGTGTAATTGGTATATCTACCCTGGCATTGCCTAGTTGTGCCGTGTCACCTACCCTAGCGTGCCTTCTACGAGTTTGTTTTATGTCGTACCTATGTGGTATCCTCGGGCGGCTCTAGTTTATGGGGAGTTACGGTACTGTATAGACTATTGGCATACCTATAAAATGTGTTAAGAGGGATATGGGTAACGCCTTAATGCTATTTTAATAGTTTATCTTACTGTAGACATAATAATAGCGTATTGTACTACATAGTAGATAGTTTGATGGATCCTTAGGAGATGTGAATCCCGAACATCTCTTAAGTTACTGCACTCACGTTAGACACTGGATAGGAGATGTCAAACCCCGTAAACATCTCCGACGCCGTTTACACTCATATTTATTTACCGTTGATTTAACTCACATAAGATCTTTTAGTTCTGACTCGAGTGTTTTTTCTTTTCAATTCGCTAGGGTCAGTCTGAGCATTTCAGGATTTGAAGACCTTATTTCTGGAGGACGAAGACGAAGATTTGTACTACTATTATTTACTAAATTATTCCACTACATCATACTATTCTGCTACATCATTTGTTTATCTCTGATATGTGTAACTCTGATTCTGTATTGTATAAGTATAATCAAAAGTTTTGTAAATAGCTTCATCAACTGTTATTTGATTATTATATTTTGTCATTCCGCTGCGAGATTCTTTTTTGTTTTTATTTCTTTCTCTTTTTCTTATTTACCCCAAATAACAATCCATCCTTCTGTATGGTTTGAGTCGACATGTGTGTCTGCTTAAAGCGTACAAAAAGGCGGGATGTTACAGTAAGTCAAAAAAGTAATTGAAATAATATTACCGAATGTTGCATACTAGATGGTGTTATTAATCTATTACCCAAAATTCCCACCATACCGAACTTCACACAATAATATTCTATACCATGAGTTAATAGAGTAACCAGAATAATATTATGGAATGTCACATACCATATGGTGTCACTAATCCATTTACTCAATTTACTTACAATTTTGAATTTCACACAAAATCATCCTATATAACAAGTTCAAAGAATAACCAGAGAAATCTTACCGAAAGTCTCATTCCAGACGGTACTATAACTCCGTTTATTCTAATTCCTTGTAACAAGAATATAAAATAACTAAACACCCAATACTACTATTTATCAATTCAGAAAGGGTTTTAAAATACACTTTTCCAATATCTTCAATACAATTCCAAATACCAATATTCAATTGCAAGAAAATTAAATTATAAAATTCTCATTTTTTTTCTTAAAATCTAATTAAATTAAATACTTGCAAATCTTCTATTTAATTCAAGGAAATCTATAAATTAAACTACATTTAATTCCACCTTAAAACTTCTTCAAAAAAATAGTTCATACATTTTAAAATATCTGCCTAATAGTTGAAATAATAATAATATCAAATAAGTTTTTAAATTAATGATTTCCTTTGAATAATGAATCAAATAATTCTACTTTATATAATACATTCTCAATATAATTCAGTGATCTAACATAATAATTTATTACTTCTAAAACTTCACTTAGCCATATATGAAAAATCCTAATAATTAACATTCGATAAATAAATTACAATTAACTTACTATTACTTTAAAATATTATTTACAAACTTCCAAATTTATCAAATTCGAATAGAAATACAAAGTAACTTTAAAAATATAAATATCAAATATCATTACATAACCACCCTTTAAATATTTTTGTGATAAAAAAATAAAAATAAAAGCATAAATGTTCTAAAAAAATCACTTCTTTAATAAAATATCAAAACTCATCATTTACCAAATAATTTCTATTCACAAAATCATCAAAATTATTCCACTTTTATATTTTTCCAAAATCATTCAACTTTCAAATTTTCATTAACCGCCAATATCCTCAATATAATTAAGAAGATCATTTCAAAATTCACTATTTATTTTCAAATTAATTTATTTGTACCAAAACCTTCCATTTTAATATATTCCAACTCTTTTGACCAATTACTAGTGTAATCTCATCACAACAACAATCAATCAATGATAAGCAATTCTATTTCACCCAATAGAATCCATACCAACAAACAACACATCACCAAACAATCAACGAATTCATAGAAAATAGAATCATTATGGTGAGTTATCAAAATAACTCACCCAAACAATGCCAATAAACCCAACCAACCATTTAAAACCATAGTGCAACTCAAGCAATTTCAGTCAAGCACCAAAAGACAAAGTAAAGACAATAGTTGTGAGTAAAAGAATTTACTCGCAAACTCCCAAGCAAAATATTCGATTTGTGCTTTATTGCTCCATCTCCAATCAGCCATCCATCAGCACACTCCCCCTTCACTTGAACAAAGTGGCTGCCATCACCGGCAATCATGGGCCAAGCTGTCTTCAACTTCGCACCTACCGCCAACCTCTAACCCAACACGCTATACCATTGCCAAAATCATGACTCAAACACACACAACACTAGCTTCAATGCCTTCACATTCCAGCACTGCACCTCTTGATGTTTCCTGATGTCGATAATTGGAGCACGTGGCTCCTTAAAATCAACCACAGTTGCCATCAACCTTGCTAGAAAATAATGCATCATCTTCTAGAATGAGCAGCTAAGGTCGGCGCTCTTCAATGTTATAGCACCTTGTCGCGACCTCAACAAAGCGTCGCGCGCCTCCCCTACGTCGTGGCCATCGATCCCGTGCCCAAGCGCCTTCATGCATAATTTTTACAAATATGGTCGTGATTTTTTTAATTTGGGGCGTTAGGGTAAAGTTGGGTTAAAGAAAACTAGTAAAAGCACCTGTGGGTTTTGGGATAGGAAAAGGAATTTTCTAGAAAAAATGGAGAAAAGGACAAGTTTAATTGGGCTTGGGCCTTACTGATTTAGGGTAGATGTAATTACTTCAATTTTCTTTTCTCCTTATAACTTCTACATTTATTTACAAACAAATTTCAATTCAGTATAAATTAATTTATAACTCATTCTAAATTATATCCCGATAATTAGACATATTTATTCAATTTAATGTCCACTTATTTATATTTAATTTTTCGTTGTTCCAATGTAAAGTAAATATATTTTGCAAATGTTTCAACCACATAAAAATTATTTACCCTTTAAAAGTATTTTATATTCGATTAAAGTAATTTTTAAATTTCAATATATGATTCGAAAGGAATTTACTAAGCTAATTCAATTTATTAAAACAAAATCTTCTATTCAGTACACTTCAAACAAACAAGAATTCATTTTCAAAACAATAATTATCAAAAAATCAAATTTGAATAATTTTATTTTATTTAAATTTATTAATTTTACAGCATAAAAAGAAGGTTTTTACATTAAATAAATAATTAAATATATTTATCCGAAATAAAAGAAAAGTTAATTTGCTTACTGCCGAACACATTTTATACATGAATAAAATTTTCCAAAATGTAAAATATATGACACATAATGTTAATTTTTCAAATATGGATTTTAATCAGTTAAATCATTAATAATATTATATATAATATATGTTTTTATTTGTATACCATGAGTATCTAATAAGTAATCAAACAGAAATATTTTATTTTATTTTATATAGATGTAGTAATATATACAACGAACCGATTTGGTATAACATTTCGATATACAAGGTTCGTAATATAATCTAATAACCTATTATATGAATAATATAACATATAAATATGATATAATAACGATAAAATAGAGATTTACCTTTCAGCAAAGCCCTTACATACATGTTGAAACATTTAATAGATCCCCTTGAATTCGTTCACAAATCAGAAGTCGCTAGCTCCCGAACTGTCTAACCACCTACGATCGTATTGAAGAGTTTTGATGTAATTTTGTACTTGGATTTGTAGGGCTTAGAGAGGGTGTTTGCTAGCTAAAATTATCAGAGAGAGGAGAAAAAAAGTGTAGAAGAAATGACGTAAAGAGGTGGCATATAAATAGGGAGTCAAGAGAGTGAAAAGTGGATCTCATTATAATATCTCTCTCTTGCTATTTCCACAATTTTAATCATTCAAATTCCTCATTCTTTGCCAGCATATGGCTGACCTAAACAACCTTGTACCGCCAAAAATAACGTGCCTATAGGCCTCAAATATGGTCCAAGTTTGAACAATATTCGGTGCAATTTTAAATCTTATTTAACCGCATACTGATATCGTACATCGATTAGTATATTTATAACTATTATAAACATACTGTTTAATATTGTTTAAAATACATCAAATAAAATTTAATAATATATATTACATAAATATTAATTAATTTAATTAGTTTGCAACAATTTATAAGTTAATTAAATATGGTGATAAAAGGATTATCCAACATTTTGGATGTGTGACTTTTAGGTGTAAATTTGGTCAGCGATTAATATTGAACATTTCAAATATTAATGCTCACACATCACCTAGAAAGTTACATGACATTATGGCCAAATTTATCATTTACATGGTTTTTGTAAAATATAATTTTACTTTATTAAGTGTTGCCTGATAGTGATAATTATTTACACCAATTTTCTTCGTCAAAAATATATCACTTTGGACTTATGGAATTTGGTAGTGGTCAAAATTCCAATATTGTCCACATTTAACTCTATAATCCAAACACAAAGTCCTTGGTTCAATAATAACAATTATTATTAGCAGAACTGCTCTGGCCAAAGACTTTGACTTTGAGTTGACTTAAGTTGACCGTGATACTAACCTCTTATAATTAAGGAGACGAATCCTCTCTTGAATAGTGTTTCATTTCCAATGCTTCCACTTGAATCAACTATAGTCATTTAATGAGCGTCGTGCCATGATTTAACTATAATCAAAGCTGAGCTTCCAAATTGAAGATCAACAGTATTCTTAAGTCAAGAAAACCGTGTAATTTTATCACATCGATATTTTCTAGTTTACCTTAGTTATATTAACCAACAAAAATTATCATGTGAGTCATTCCATAGCTATCCAATAACTATTACTACATAACTCCTTGGTGCCCTTAGTAGCCATGAGTAATACACTATCGAATATTTGGAGAACGTTACGTACTCTAGTCTCGGTGGATGCGTCAATATCCAGTCTTGATACATGTTGACTAGGAATATTTAAACAGTATGTTTAATTTCATTATGACAATACAACACTTTGTAACTACCTTTACAAAACATACCATTTATGAATTTTCTATTAAATATATTTTTATTTAAATTAATTAATAATATAACACATTATATCAATTATATAATAGAATGAAAACACCAAATATTTCGAATAACGTAGGTTGTTGAGTTAGATATATGTAAAAAATTACATAATTGCCCATATGGCATACCTCTAAGTCTATCAATCTTCCACTTGCACTTGGGATCAATTATGGAATCTCTATCTCATCCCTTTAACCAGTTTGATGAGAATGATTCAAACCATTCGTGAATGGATTTTCTAAGTTGGTTTAATTATCTACTATATCAATCAATTCTATCTGATGTTGATAAACCACTTTTATCACGTGGAACTATTCAGAGTATGCTTTTTGGTTTCTAGGACACTCTTATTATTATATTATTATCATATGACAATGATCAGTATTCTTAATACTTGGAATCATCCTTATCTCAGTTATAAATTTGTGCACACACATTGATTTTATTGTGGCGCTACTCAAGGGAATGTGCTTAGCTTTTTCATTGAATCGACCACAATGTTTTGTTTGGAGCATTTCTGTTAACTCCTCTTTTTGGGGTGACCTAAAACTTTACGACCTAACACTCAGCGACCTAGCGACCTAACTTCTCCAACGACCTAAAGTCTCTAGCGACCTAACTCCAGAAAGATGGAGCGACCTAACTTCTCCAACGACCTAAAGTCTCTAGCGACCTAACTACAGAAAGATGGAACGACCTAACTTCTCCAACGACCTAAAGTCTCTAGCGACCTAACTCCAGAAAGATGGAGCGACCTAACTCCAGAAAGATGGAGCGACCTAACTACATGAAGGTCCTAGCGACCTAACTCCTAAAAGAGGACAACGACCTAGCATCACAGAAAATCTTAGCGACCTAAAAGATGGAACTATCAAGCGACCTAGCGACCTAGTGGACCTTGCAACCTAATGACTTAACGAGCTAAGTTATAGGTCGCGTTCACTTAGGTCGCTCAACCAGACAACTCATCACAGTTAAGATTGCCACTTTTCCTTAGTCGCTCACAACCTACCACTTGTCACCTCGTTCAGACAGATCAAGTGCAAACTGTTAAGTCACAAACCATGCCTACTAGGTCGGCAACGACCTATAACCTACCTTAACCCGTTCACGACCTATGACTTGTCAATATGTTCAAATGGTCAAGTACAACTATGAAGTCGTAAATCGTGCCTACTAGGTCGCCCACGACCTACGACCTACCCCTAGGTCGTTCACGACCTACGACCTAACTTCGAACTCTCCCTATAAATACCCCACCTATTCCAACTTGAAGAGGACTTTTTGGCTCATTTCTGGAACGCCGATACTCTGCTGTTTTCTCAACTCATCCAACACTTCAAGCACTCCAAACACCGAAGACGCTTCAACGAACTTCAAGAGAAGATCTACACATCCGACATGGATTCAAAGAGCTCTCTCACATCAAAGTTCTAGCTACTCGTCTAAAGTTTGTTGTAATCGAAGTGTACTGTAAAGAATTATAATTGAATCATCAATAAAGGAGATTAAAGTGGACGTAGGCTAAATCTTAAGCCGGACCACTATAAAACTGTTGTCTCGTTACTTTTCTGCTATTTTTCTGCTTATTTCTATTCCCGTACCAACGGGTGGTGCTTTCACATTACTTACACACACACCGGGGTGTTAGCGTCGATTTTTTACGTTAACATTTTGGTGCTTTCACTGAGAACATCGAACTCAGGTGGATCTCACCATTGCTTCGCAAAGACTTGTTGAAAGGATCTCCTTAAAAACCAGAAGTTTGTCTGAGATCATGGCTCCTGGAAGAAAGAGTAGATCTACGAGGTCCGGAAATGCGAATGATAGGGCTGCTTCTTCTCCAGCGCCGAATCAGGAGACTCCTACTATTGGAGTCACAAGGGCTGAACTTGATAATGTGGTATCTGGATTATACCAATAGATGGAAACTCAAAATGCTCTGATGATGGACAAATTAAACGCTCTGCTTAGGGCAAATCGACAACCAGAAAATGCTGAACCAACCTTTGCCGAAGATACCCATAATTCCCAAGAGAAAGATATTCCTCAAAGAGCAACAGGCACCGCCGAAATTCCACCTTTCCAAGCTGAAGGTTCAAGGCCGCAGCCGACTTTTCGCGAACATTTGCCCAGGCAAACGTTCGAAAGAATAGCTGACGCCTGCCCGGCGATGCCTCTGAACAATGAGGAGTACCTATTAGGGATGTTTCACCGAATCATGAAAGAGAGCATGCAGAGGGAAGAAAATGAGAGCGACTGGGGATTTGCTCCATGCAAAACTCTGTTTACTGAAAGGATCCTGAAAGCAGAATTTCCAAGGAATTTTGTACCTCCTACTATCCCGGCCTATAGGGGGACAGGTGATCCTAACCATTTCCTATATAAGTACGACTGGCATATGACCGGAGCAAGAGCATCAGATGAAATTAAATGCCGATACTTTCCAGTGTACTTAGAAGGAGTGGCTCTACTTTGGTTCACAAAGCTACCAGTACGGTCCGTAGATCAATTCTCCGAATTAACTCGAAAATTCAAAGATCAGTTCAGGTTGTATGCTTCAAAGGCTAAGGACATAATGTCACTGTCTAGCCTCGAACAAAATCCTGGAGAGTCTATTAGATCTTTTTTGAATCGCTTCAACGTAGCCTTAGCCGAGGTTGACAACGCAGAGCCGCGAATGATTTTGACTTACTTGATGCGGGCTATCAACAAATCAAGTGAATTTGGAAAGTGGTTAAAAATGAAGGAACCAAATTCACTTGAGAAGTTTTATAAAAAGGCCGACGAGTTCATGCACCTAGAAAGCCTATCTGCGCCAGCGAAAGTAGTTGTTGCCGAAGTCAAGGATAACGATACTGCTTCTAACAAAAGAGAATCTGGAAACCAAAAAAGGGAAAATGACGGAGGAAAGAAGCAGGGGAATGAGAAGAAACCTCGCCGCTTTAATCCTTCAGATTTTACTCCCTTAACTGATACACCGGAAAATATCTTCTTTGCAACGAAGGATGTTGTCGAGTATCCCAAACCACCTGAGATGGGGAGAGGGGCAATGCATAATGGGAGATTTTTTCGATTCCACAATCAACCTGGCCATGACACTAACCAATGTCGCCAGTTAAAGAATGTGATTGAAGAATTGCTGAAACAGAATAAACTGCAACAATATGTGAAGAAAAACAGAGTCGACCCAACCTCATCCACTCAGGGGCAACAACTTCCTGCCCATCAATCTGGCTCAGGCAACAGAACCGCAGTGGAGGAATCCGAGAAGCTGGTCATTAATGCTGTCACAGGGGGTCCTCACCCAGTAGGCAGAAATTGGGACGAGTTGGAAAGATATGCCTACGCTTTGAAATGAAGATAATCAAAGTGCTGCTAACTACCCACAAAACTACAACTGGTCACCTTTCATTCTGTCTGGCATATGGATCCAAAACTATAAATCCAGTGGAAATGGAAATTCAATCTCAAGATTCTGCAACAACAATCACTTGCATCCAATTTTTACTTAACAACATTGCTTAAATTTGTAAAATGATGATGGATGTATAATTCTTGTATTGTAAACCACTGAGGAATCAGTTTGAATCAATAATAAAGAACTATAAATCTTGTGTTCTCTAATACTATAAAATGCCTGTCTCATTTCGATATGCAAGTATCTTTAAAATATTGCTAAAATGTCGATTTAATATTGCAGGCTATCAAAGCAAAGCTTACCTATTCAACACATCACAAGGCTCAGCGATTCTTGTAAATCACTCAACAAGAAAATGTCAAGTCACAAAAGTTCCAAAATTCAACTCTTACAAAAGAAGTGCTATTCACAAACAGTTGATGATTCCACCAAAGTGGGCACCTTCCTGACGAGAAGGTTCCAGACCCTTGCTAACTAATCGCGATCGTTTATGCAAATGAACATCCGGTAAAGTAGCTTGCATCTACCCCATGGATTCACTCAATAACAAAATACACTTCTCTGGTAAAAAGCAAGCAACTTGCAAAAGAATGGGACATGTACTTGAAGTGATAACGAGGAATCGCTAAGGAACAGATGGTGGAAGGACACAAGCAATAAAAGCGCTCTTCGGAGTCCAAATGCTACTCCTCCGAGTTCACGTGCTACTCTTCGGAGTCCAAATGCTACTCCTCTGAGTTCACGTGCTACTCTTCGGAGTCCAACTGCTACTCTTCAGAGTCCAAAATGCTACTTCTCCGAGTTCACGTGCTACTCTTCGGAGTCCAAATGCTACTCCTCTGAGTTCACGTGCTACTCTTCGGAGTCCAACTGCTACTCTTCGGAGTCCAAATGCTACTCCTTCGAGTTCACGTGCTACTCTTCGGAGTCCAAATGCTACTCCTCCGAGTTCACGTGCTACTCTTCGGAGTCCAACTACTACTCTTTAGAGTCCAAAATGCTACTCCTCCGAGTTCACGTCCTACTCTTCGGAGTCCAAATGCTACTCCTCCGAGTTCACGTGCTACTCTTCGGAGTCCAAATGCTACTCCTCCAAGTTCACGTGCTACTCTTCGGAGTCCAACTGCTACTCTTCAGAGTCCAAATGCTACTCCTCCGAGTTCACGTGCTACTCTTCGGAGTCCAAATGCTACTCCTCCGAGTTCACGTGCTACTCTTCGGAGTCCAACTGCTACTCTTCATAGTCCAAAATGCTACTCCTCCGAGTTCATGTGCTACTCTTCGGAGTCCAAATGCTACTCCTCCGAGTTCACGTGCTACTCTTCGGAGTCCAACTGCAACTCTTCAGAGTCCAAATGCTACTCCTCCGAGTTCACGTGCTACTCTTCGAAGTCCAAATGCTACTCCTCCGAGTTCACGTGCTACTCTTCGGAGTCCAACTGCTACTCTTCATAGTCCAAAATGCTACTCCTCCGAGTTCACGTGCTACTCTTCGGAGTCCAAATGCTACTCCTCCGAGTTCACATGCTACTCTTCGAAGTCCAAACAATGACCTCTTCGTAGGAAAAAAATGCTTCGTAGGCACAAGCCCTCTTTGGAGGCACACAAACGAAGACCTCTTCGTAGGCAAAAAAAATGCTTCGGAGGCACAAGCCCTCTTTGGAGGCACACAAACGAAGACCTCTTCGTAGGCAAAAAATTGCTTCGGAGGCACAAGCCCTCTTCGGAGGCACACAAACAAAGACCTCTTCGTAGGAAAAAAATTGCTTCGGAGGCACAAGCCCTCTTCGGAGGCACACAAACGAAGCCCTCTTCGGAGGCACAACTCTTCGGAGGAGCCCTCTCTCGAGGCACAACAAAAAAGCCCTTCCCAAAGGCATATCGAACAAGTCCTCTCCCAAGGCATAAGCCAAGAAGCCCTTTTCGGAGGCACAAAGCCTTCTTCAGAAGCACTAAACAAGAGAAGCCCTTTAACAAGGCACATTCAAAAACTTCGTTGGTGGAACCACTAAAAGGGCATCTTCTCAAAAAGAAGATTCCAGGTCGCAGCTGAATACTTATGATTATTTGTATAAACAAATATCCGGTAAAACAGCTGACGTTTGTCCCGTGGATCCATTCAAAGATGGAATATAACTTTTTGACAAACAGATCAAAACATTTCTTCAAAAGCTCGCTTCACTGCGTAGGGGAATCCACTTTTCAACAAATAAAAGTGATCATCCCCGAAAGTAGAAGTGTTCTTTAAAAAGAAAGAGAAAGAAAAACTTCTCCAATATAAAGCGTATTCTACTAAAAGCAGAATAATATTTCCTCAAAACGGAAGAATTATTATCTAAAATAAGAGTACAAGTCTTTTCAGAATATTGCAGTAAACCGTGGTATGGGGGCATATAGCTATATTAATAAAAACAACGCTCAAACATCATACCACGAGCTCACTGCAGTATCATATAAAGTAAATAAAGAAACTTGTGCAAAAACAAGGAATAAATGCGTTCACACATATATTAACAAGATATTGTACAAGTAAAAAGAACCATTTTATTCCATGCTATGAAGTTTTTGTACGTATGCAGGTTTCAACAAGCGGAGGCCGGTATCCGCACAAACTCTAGTCAATACATGCAAAAAGCAAAAAGCAAAACAATAAGCCTAAAGTCCAGCTCATCACTCCTTCTTCCCGCCACCTTTAGAGCTCTTGCCCGGTTTGATGATTAGTTTCTGAATCCAGCGTGGACAGGTCGGGGAAGAAGGAGAAGAAGGTGTAGCCGGATCTTCTTCTACTTTTTCTTCACCAGCATAAGCGCTTTTCTTCTTCTTTTTCTTCGTAATCACGCGCTTCCCCTTCTTCTTTGAAGAAGACTCACTACCCGGAGTAAATAGCTCAGATAGCTTTGTGTCATCATCATAAGGCTCTGGAGTCTTCTCACCTCCTCCAAGTTCCTCAGTCTTCTGCTCTTGTGAAGCAAGTGGATCGTCCAAGTCTTGAAGGACTCCTATTTGTTCTTCCTGCGATCCCAGCTGAGAAGCAGGAGTGATTTGAAGGGATGGAGGAGGAACAACTAGGAGAGGAGGAGTTTGTGCAGCATTCAATGTTTCCGCTACAGAAGAAAAGAAGTTAAAATCAGTATTCTCCGAAAAAAGAGAAGATATTCGCTCATCAGGACTTAAGTAATAAACGAGAAAATCATCGAGCTCAGTTGAATCGAATAAGTAGTCTACTTGACTTGGATCAACATCGAAGTTACCTGGAGAAGTCGGCTTAATCACATCGATTTCAAATTTTTCAGCTTCAATGTTGTCCTGGGTCTTCTCCTCGACTTGAATAGTGGGAGGCTCAGTAGTCGCGATTTTGACTTCGGCTTTCGCAGGAGGTGGAGAATAAGAACTAGAGCCGATGGTATTAGGGTCGACCGAAGCCGGAGGACGAGCGGGGTCAGTTAAAGTCACTTTCTCTAAACGCTCTCCTCCTACTGCTTCGGCTTGCTCCCTAGCAAGCTGCTCTTTTCCCCTGGTAAGGGCGGTACGTGCTTCATCATCCAGATAGGTCGCCTCAAGATCCGCTTCTGCATAGCCAGCACCTCTGAACATGTCAATTATCTCTTTCCACACTTCGACCAAAGTAATTTCATATGTCGGTCCCAGAAATGAGAGGCTCCCGCGCCCCAAGACGCTATGGATGTAAAAATCAAATAAAGTAGAGCTAATTTTGGCCTTCGTCGCCTCGTGCGACTGCTCAGCCACTTCTTTTCCGGCGATGGCTGCAACTTGGCCGGCAACTGCCTCATCCTGCTCTTTTTCAACTTTAAGAAGTCGAGCTTTTAACGCTGCAATCTCCAGGTCTTGGGAGTTAACTCTTTCCCGCAGCTGAGCAGTATCTTTGCGGTATCTTTCAACTACATGCCGCTCTGCCTCAAGTTTCATCTCAGCATCTCTTTGAGCAGCATGTGCATCTCGCACTTGTTTTTGAAAGACCTCTTCTTTTTCAGAATGCGAAGCGGAAGAAGTGGCTGTTGAGTCACAGATTCTATGAAGTTTTGATTTCTGATAAAGAAATAAAGGCGATCGACAAAACGAAGACATCATGGCTATAAAGAGGCACAAAAGAGCTACATATGGTACTCTAGATTATAGGTTGATTATTTGATGTTGTAATAGTGTTAAACTTGTTAAAATCTATCCTCAAATAATCATGCACCTCAATATAATCAATATATATACGTTTGAATGGCATTGCACATTCATTGTGCAATTTTACGGGGACCGGTCTACCGGTAATAAACCAGGCGGTCGACCGTTTCTGTGTAAAATGCACAATGAACGTACACACATGCACATAACGTCTATATATTTGAAATCCTGTCTACCGGCCATTTTTGACCTGTCGACCGTTTTTAAACAGAGAGCAACCTTTCCCAAAAGACACTTCTTTCTCCAATGGTTGCATCTCTTACCTTTCATCAATGATCATATCTATTAATGGCTACTCTTCACAAAGGGTTACAACCATTTATTCTCTATATAAACACGTCTAAATCATTGATTCAAAGATAATTAATTCTTGCTCTAATTTCTGATCTTACTTTCTAAATACTCTTGCATTCTAAAAGCTCTCAAATATTTCAATCGCTTATTGAATCATTGAAATTATTTCATATCTTTTGATTCAATAAGTAATATACTTCCTTCAATCTTCACAAACATCATTCACATATTTTAAGCATAAGATTATAGGAAGGGTGTACTACAAGTGACAAATCCGTGTTATCAAGAGCACAAGTTGTCAACGGCAATTGTATTTGTTTTTGTTGAAGTCCTCGGTGTTGTAAGAGGAACGAAATCCCGTTCGGCTGTTCGGGTGTTGTAAACCTGTTCCTCCGGGTGAAGCGAGGTAGTTGGTAGTGAAAATCTAGATAGAAGTCTGGGACTGGACGTAGGACGGTGCTCCGAACTAGTATAAATCTCTGGTGTGATTTTTATAGTTTACTGCATTTACTATTCTATATCTGTGAATTGCTATATAGTTAGTTTATTGAATATTTACTTGTATAGCAATTGTAAATAACATTCCGCATATATTGTGAGTCCATATTACACGATCCATAATTAGTGTGCATAAGCGTACACTGATTTTCATTTGGTATCAGAGCACGGTCATCATATAACCGTAACACCGTTATTTGATATATTCTTGTAGTATGGCAAATAACGCAAGCACTAGCACTAACACTTACACAGAAGGTCAATCAACACAAAGACCTCCATTCTTTAATGGTCTCAACTATAGCTATTGGGCAACACGTATGTCATTTTTTATGCAATCAAATAGCTATGATGCTTGGAATGCTACCCAAAAAGAAATAGTGAATCCAACAACTGAATATTCAGAATGGATAGCGGCTGAGAAAACGGCAGCAGCCGTAAATGCAAAGGCAATAAATATGTTGTTTTGTGCATTAGACCAAAATGAATATAACCGTGTTAGTATCTGCACTACTGCATATCAAATTTTGCAAACGCTGAAAACCACTCATGAAGGTACTAACAAGGTTAAACAAGCCAAAATAGCCATGTTGAAAAGTCAGTTTCAAAATTTCAAAATGAAACCGAATGAGACAATCAATGATATGTATTCAAGGTTTCAAACTATTCATCATGCACTAATCGGATTAGGGCAAAAATATTCAGATTTTGGTGTTGTTTCAACAGTCCTACATTCTCTGACTAGTGAATGGGAAGGAAAAGTATTAGCAATTGAAGAAGCTAATGACCTTTCCGTCATGAAGCCAGATGAATTGATAGGAAATCTAATGTCCTATGAAGCAAATTTGCAGGCTAGAAAAGAACAGAAAGAAGAAAAGAAAATTGTAGCATTTCATGCTGAGAAAGATGAAAATGAATCAGATTCTGAAGATGAAGATCTGGCATTCATTGCAAAAGGATTCAAAAAATTCCTAAAATATCGAAAAGCCAGTCGTTACAACAAAAGGAAACCTGGATCAAATAAACCATCTTCATCCGCTATAGAATGTTTCAACTGCCATAAAAAGGGGCACATGCAGAAGGATTGTCCAAAACAAAAGAAGAATTCAGAAAATGACAAATTCAAATATAAGAAGGACAAGTCAAAGAAACGAGCCTTCTCAGTAACATGGGATGATTCAGACTCATCTTCATCAAAAAGTGAAAGTGATTCGGAGAATGAACAAGCTAATGTTTGTTTTATGGCAACAAAAGATGAGGTACAAATTCCTACATTTGATGAATTACTTGATATTAATGCTGAATTGATAGTCAAATATAAAGACATAAAACGTCAATTAAAAGTAGTCAAAGCAGATTTAAGTAGAGCAGAGTTTGAACGAGATATGTTAAAAGATGAGAAGAAAATATTAGAAGAAGAACTTGAAAAAATTCAAGAATCATCATCTAATGTTGACTCTCAACTATCTCTTTTGAGTCAAGAAATAGAAGCTCAAAAAGAGAAAAATAATGCTCTCACTACTGAAAATCATGAGCTTAAGGCAAAAGTCAAAATTCTAGACCTAGAAAAAGCTAGTTTACAAACAAAGTTTGATGACATTACTCAAAATGTTTCTAACTTTAACAAAGGTCGAGAAAATTTGACAAAAATCATTGAAAATTCACAATCTGCATCAAATAAACAAGGTTTGGGATATAATAAACAAGAAATCAAGAAACATCTTGATAATAAAAGAAAGAAGAAAGTACAAAAGACTGAAGTTAAGAAAAATCTTAGTTTATTATATTCCTAACCAAAGCCAGTTGTGAAATTTCAAAAGAAAAATACAAAGACTATCAAAAAATGGGTTCCTAAAACAAATAACAATTTAATTAGGAACAAATACATTCAGCAATTCATGAATACTGTGCATTATAATTCTAATTATGTATATAAAGGGGATACCGGACCCGTATGGGTTTTGATTCCTAAGATCTAACTCTTAGGACCCCATAAAAAGTGGGTACCATGGTCTTAATTATATTTTTTACAGGTCCCACTTAAGAAAAGAGGAAAGTGGATATTGGACACTGGTTGCTCGAAGCATATAACTGGAGACAAGAGCTTATTGACAAATATTACATACTCAGATGGTGGCTCCGTCACTTTTGGAGATAATTCAAAAGGCTATATCATCGGCAAAGGCGATGTGAGCAATTGCGGTACATCTAACTTACCTCTTATTACAAATGTCATGCTAGTTAAGAACTTGAAACATAATTTGTTGAGTATTAGTCAGTTATGTGATAAGGGATTTAGTATTTCCTTTTCTGATAATAAGTGTAGCATATTAGATAGAGATAAGAACCTTGTTTTTGAGGGTTATCGTGATAAGAACATATATATTCTGAATATGAATATTTCTCATAATTCAGATATGTGTCTTATAGCCAAAGACAATGATCCCTGGTTATGGCACAAACGCTTTTGTCACATAAATCTCAAAACAATTGACAAATTGGCTAAATATGATCTAGTTAGAGGACTACCCAAAATTAGTTATAAAATCGATAGTCTTTGTGATGCCTGTCAGTTAGGAAAATTGACCAAATCATCATTCAAGTCTAAGAAAGTCATATCAACATTACAACCACTTGAACTAAATCAGTTCGAGCACAATGACGTATGGGAACTTGTTCCAAGACCAACTGATCAGTATATGTCGAACAACCTCCTTTGTTCGTACATGAAAAATATCCTGACCATGTATTCAAACTTAAGAAAGCTCTGTATGACTTAAAACAAACACCTCGTGCTTGATATGAACGACTACGTAGTTATCTCATTAATTCAGGATTTCTAAATAGTGTCGTTACTTTTATTCGTATGATTTTATGGTGTGTATGATACTTTGGTTTGCTTGGATATGTTATGTTTTGCTATGCATGGATATTCTGGTTGATACATTCCTATATTATTCCATTATCTATTACTCCTTTTTGTCGATGACAAAGGGGGAGAAAGTGCTAACAATTATTTGCAGGAATATATATATATAAAGAATACAGACAAAATCTCAGGGGGAGATCACATATTCAGGGGGAGATTCAGAACTTCAGATATATGTTGTCATCAATCAAAAAGGGGGAGAATGTTGAGTCACAGATTCAATGAAGTTTGGATTTCTGACAAAGAAATAAAGGCGATCGACAAAACGAAGACATCATGGCTATAAAGAGGCACAAAAGAGCTTCATATGGTACTCTAGATTATAGGTTGATTATTTGATGTTGTAATAGTGTTAAACTTGTTAAAATCTATCCTCAAATAATCATGCACCTCAATATAATCAATATATATACGTTTGAATGGCATTGCACATTCATTGTGCAATTTTACAGGGACCGGTCGACCGGTAATAAACCAGGCGGTCGACCATTTCTGTGTAAAATACACAATGAACGTACACACATGCACATAACGTCTATATATTTGAAATCCTGTGTACCGGCCATTTTTGACCTGTCGACCGTTTTTTAAACAGAGAGCAACCTTTCCCAAAAGACACTTATTTCTCCAATGGTTGCATCTCTTACCTTTCATCAATGATCATATCTATTAATGGCTACTCTTCACAAAGAGTTACAACCATTTATTCTCTATATAAACACGTCTAAATCATTGATTCTAGAAAATTAATTCTTGCTCTAATTTCTGATCTTACTTTCTAAATACTCTTGCATTCTAAAAGCTCTCAAATATTTCAATTGCTTATTAAATCATTGAAATTATTTCATATCTTTTGATTCAATAAGTAATATACTTCCTTCAATCTTCACAAACATCATTCACATATTTTGAGGATAAGATTATAGGAAGGGTGTACTACAAGTGACAAATCCGTGTTATCAAGAGAAAAAGTTGTCAACGGCAATTGTATTTGTTTTTGTTGAAGTCCTCGGTGTTGTAAGAGGCACGAAATCCAGTTCGGCTGTTCGGGTGTTGTAAACCTGTTCCTCCGGGTGAAGCGAGGTAGTTGGTAGTGAAAATCCAGATAGAAGTCTGGGACTGGACGTAGGACGGTGCTCCGAACCAGTATAAAAATCTCTGGTGTGATTTTTCTATTTTACTGAATTTTGTATTATCTGTGATTACTCATATATTTGTGTGTTATACATCATATTACACGATCCGTGTGTACTATATTACCTCATTTGTTTCAACCAGTCAATTATCCCCAAATCCCAGAAACCTTAATTTCCCATTTTCAAATTCCAATCCTCTAAATTTTTTGAAAATGGCTCCTCCACAAAAGAGACCCAAGAGAGGGTCATCCTCCGGAACTTCATCACTCAATATCTCCGCTAAGAAATGGCTCGAAGATCCGGTAGCTATCACAAGATGGAATCAAATGACTAACTACAAATTCCATCCGAGTTCTTACATCATGTTTGATGACTTCACATCTTATGGAATCCGTAGGTTAGCGAATAACTCCAATATTTGTCCATTGATCGATTTTTCAGATAACAATGTAGAAATTAATCACTTGATGATAAAATTGTTCTATGCCAACATGAACCTGGACAATTATAAACCTGATGATCCGGACGGAGTCATTTGGTCTGTCGTTTGTGGCAAACAAATTTTTATCACTCATGATAGGATGGCTTCTATACTGGGTATATCAAATCGAGGCGATGAGTTTTCATCAAATTTCTGTGAAGTCTACACTCGCAATAGCACCAGCCATCAATTCATGGAGGACAACAGCGATGGCACAAAATCAATTGGACTACGACCCACCGCCAGACTACTACACCGCGCCTTGATGCTTTCTTTGTTTCCTAGACTAGGAAACTACGACGCAGTCTACAAAGAGAACTTCAAGGCCCTCTATGCTGTTTATGGTGGTGTCCAAATCAATTGGGTTCATATGCTATTTGATGAGATTCTCAAGGTGAACAACTCTACGCGACCTCACTTTTTCTACAATGAATATATCATGCGTATATTGCTAGCTTGTGGCGTAAGGCCTCCTGACTCTGCCACCTTGAAACCAAAAGCTATTGATTCCGTAACCATCAAGCGCATGAAGCTCCCACCTCCTTACCTTCAAATTATGCCGTTTGAACAATGGAAACAAAGAGGTCCAAGAGAACAAAAAGATACATCCTCTCGACCTCGTTCCGAAGACGACAAACTGTTGAAATCAAAATCCTCCACAAAAGAATCACTTGAAACTATTGCGCGTAATCAATTCTTGCTTGAATCAAGACTCAAGCGCATGGACACAAAGATTGATAAACGCTTCAATAAAGTCAAGTCATTCTTTGGTATATTATGGGATGCTATGTCATGTAGCGCATCCACCTCTGCTCAAGGTCAGGACCCAGGCAAGCGTCCTGCTCCTCCTGTTTTCAACTGGTCATCATCTGAGGAGTCTGCTGGTTCTGGTGGACATGGTCGTGGTGAATCATCTAGGGAGGACGATGATGAGGAAGATGATGATGACGATGAGGGAGACGATGAGGAGGAAGGAGATGATTAAGAGGAGACAGCATCTGACTCATCCTAGATTCTGTTTTCTATCTCTATTTTTTGGTTGAGTACTTTAAACATCATTCAACACTTGTACTAAATAGTGTCGTTACTTTTATTCGTATGATTTTATGGTGTGTATGATACTTTGGTTTGCTTGGATATGTTATGTTTTGCTATGCATGGATATTCTGGTTGATACATTCCTATATTATTCCATTATCTATTACTCCTTTTTGTCGATGACAAAGGGGGAGAAAGTGCTAACAATTATTTGCAGGAATATATATATATATATAAAGAATACAGACAAAATCTCAGGGGGAGATCACATATTCAGGGGGAGATTCAGAACTTCAGATATATGTTGTCATCAATCAAAAAGGGGGAGAATGTTGAGTCACAGATTCTATGAAGTTTTGATTTCTGACAAAGAAATAAAGGCGATCGACAAAACGAAGACATCATGGCTATAAAGAGGCACAAAAGAGCTGCATATGGTACTCTAGATTATAGGTTGATTATTTGATGTTGTAATAGTGTTAAACTTGTTAAAATCTATCCTCAAATAATCATGCACCTCAATATAATCAATATATATACGTTTGAATGGCATTGCACATTCATTGTGCAATTTTACAGGGACCGGTCGACCGGTAATAAACCAGGCGGTCGACCATTTCTGTGTAAAATACACAATGAACGTACACACATGCACATAACGTCTATATATTTGAAATCCTATCTACCGGCCATTTTTGACCTGTCGACCATTTTTTAAACAGAGAGCAACCTTTCCCAAAAGACACTTCTTTCTCCAATGGTTGTATCTCTTACCTTTCATCAATGATCATATCTATTAATGGCTACTCTTCACAAAGAGTTACAACCATTTATTCTCTATATAAACACGTCTAAATCATTGATTCTAGATAATTAATTCTTGCTCTAATTTCTGATCTTACTTTCTAAATACTCTTGCATTCTAAAAGCTCTCAAATATTTCAATTGCTTATTGAATCATTGAAATTATTTCATATCTTTTGATTCAATAAGTAATATACTTCCTTCAATCTTCACAAACATCATTCACATATTTTGAGGATAAGATTATAGGAAGGGTGTACTACAAGTGACAAACCACTCTTCGGCTTGGGGGTAACGTCAACTTTTGCAGCAGGCGTTAACTCTTGGGTTGATGGAGTTTGCTGCAAGGCGGATGTCGCCTCAATTGCTGAAGAAATAATTTTGGTAGTAATAGGGTCATCCTTAAAGAGCTCTTGCGAAGTTATCATTAAGTCGCTTAGATCATCAAAAGTATCTCCACCGTCGTGCTCAGCGGAGTCTTCTTTTTCAACTCTGTTAACTCCCATTGTTATGCCGACCTAAAACTCTGCGACCTAAAGTTCCTAACGACCTAAAGTTCTTCACGACTTAACAGGCTCTACGACCTAACGACCTAAGGAAGTTAGCGACCTAACTACTTAAAGGACTTCACGACCTAACTACTGAAAGGACTTCACGACCTAACTACTTAAAGGACTTCACGACCTAACTACTGAAAGGACTTCACGACCTAACTACTGAAGGGACTTAACGACCTAAAAGACTACACGACTTAACGACCTAAAAGACTACATGGCTTTCCGACCTAAATGGGTTCATGACCTAACTCCTGAAGCGGCTCAGCGACTTACGACTTAAGAGGCTAACGACTCAAAGATTTAACAACCTACCGAGCTAAAAGCAAAGAAAGGATGCACGACCTACCTTAGGTCGTTCACGACCTATCTTAGGTCGCTTACGACCTATCTCTTATTCAGACAAGACCGAGTACAACTTCATCAGCCTAACTTCTTAAGTCGCAGGTGGACTACGACCTAGCTTAGGTCACTCGCGACCTACGACTTAACTTAGGTCGTACACGGCCTATGACTTGGGGGTTAAATTTCGCCCTGAACCACTCCTATAAATACCAACCTACCCCGAACGTGAAGCGGACTTTTGGCCAATCATTTTCTGAAGCGTCATTACTCTGCCGAATTCTCAACTCATCCAAGATTCGAAGAACTCCAAACATCGAAGATACTACAACAAGCTTTGAACGAGATTCTACACATCCGACATGGATTCGACAAGTCTCATCGTCAAAGTTTGAGTTATTAATCTGAAGTGTTTGAGTGATCGAAGTGAATTGTATTCGAAGTGCATTGTATCAAATTGTAACAAGATCAGCAATAAAAGAGTATAAAGTGGACGTAGGCTCAATTACGGGCCGAACCACTATAAATCTGTTGTTCCTTTACCGTTTTCTGCTATTTTCGGCTTGTATTCTGTTCCCGTACCAACGGGTGGTGCTTTCACATTGTTATTACACACACTGGGTGTTAGCGTTCAAATTCCAGCGTTAACATTTTGGTGCTTTCACTGAGAACCCAACTCAGGAATATTCTCACCATTGCTCCGCAAGAGCTTGTTGAAAGAATCTCTCTAAAGACCAGAAGTTTATCTGAAATCATGGCTCCTGGAAGAAAAGGTAGATCTACCAGATTCGGGAATGCTCATGAGGGAACCTCCGCTTCCCCAACAGCAAATCAAGCAACCCCTACCGTCGGAGTCACAAGGGCTGAATTAGACGACGCAGTGTCGGGATTATATTAGCAAATTGAAGCTCAAAACGCTTTAATGATGGAAAGATTAAACGCTCTACTTGGGGCAAATCAACAGCCAGAAAAAAATGAAACAGTCTTCACTGAAGATGCTCGTAATTCCCAGGAGAAAGATATTCCTCAAAGAGCCGCTGGCACTGCCGAAATGCCACCTTTCCAAGCTGAGGGTCCACGGCCGCAGCCAACTCTTCGCGAGCATTTGCCCAGGCAAAATTCCGAAAGGAGAGGTGACTTCTACCCGGCGATGCCTCTGAACAATGAGGAGTACCTATCAGGGATGATTCGCCAAATCATGAAAGAGAGCATGCAGAGGGAAGAAAACGAGAGTGATTGGGGATTTGCGCCAAGCAGAACTCCATTTACTGAAAGGATCCTGAAAGCAGAGTTTCCAAGAAAATTTGTACCTCCTACTATTCCGGCTTATAGAGGGACAAGTGACCCTAATCATTTCCTATACAAATACGATTGGCATATGACCGGCGCGAGGGCATCAGATGAAATTAAATGCCGATACTTTCCAGTATACTTGAAGGAGTGGCTCTACTTTGGTTCACAAAGCTACCGATTCGGTCCGAAGATCAATTCTCTGATTTAACTCGAAAGTTCAAGGATCAGTTCAGGTTGTATGCTTCAAAAGCTAAGGATATAATGTCACTGTCCAGCCTTGAACAAGGGCCCGGAAAATCTATCAGATCTTTCTTGAACCGTTTCAATATAGCCCTACCGAAGTGGATAATGCAGAACCCTGTATGATCCTGACTTACTTGATGCGGGCCATCAACAAATCAAGTGAATTCGGAAGATGGTTAAAAATGAAGGAGCCAAACTCACTCGAGAAATTCTATAAAAAGGCCGACGAATTTATGCGTCTGGAAAACCTCTCCGCGCCGGCAAAAGTGGTCATTGCCGAAGTCAAGAATAACGATGTTGCTTCTAACAAAAGAGAATCTGGAAACCAGAAAAGGGAAAATGATGGAAAAAAAGAAGCAGGGGAATGAGAAAAAACCTCGCCGCTTTAATCCTTCAGATTTTACTCCCTTAACTGACACACCGGAAAATATCTTTTTTGCGACAAATGATGTTGTCAAGTATCCCAAACCGCTTGAGATGAGAGGAAGTGCAGTGAATAATGGGAAATTCTGTCGATTTCACAATCAACCTGGCCATGACACTAACCAATGTCGCCAGTTAAAGAATGTGATTGAAGAGTTGTTGGAACAGGGTAAACTGCAACAATATGTAAAGAAAAACAGAGTCGACCCAACCTCATCCACTCAGGGGCAACAACATCCTATCCATCAATCTGGCTCTGGCAACAACACTGCAGTGCAAGATTCCGAGAGGCTTGTCATTAATGTTGTGACAGGTGGTCTTGACACTGTAGATGACCACGCTCCATTCTAACCGGCATACGGATCAGAAACAATGATTCCAGCGAAAATGGAAATTCAATCCCAAGATTCCGGAACAACAATTACTTGCATCCAATTTTTACTTAACAGCATTGCTCAAATTTGTAAAATGATGATGGATGTATAACTCTTGTATTGTAAATCACTGAGAAATCAGTGCGAATTAAATAATAAAGAATTTTAAATCTTGTGTTCTAATGCTATATAATGCCTGTTTCATTTCGATATGCAAATATTTTAAATATATTGCTAAAACGTCGATTTAATATTACAGGCTATCAAAGCAAAGCTTACTTATTCAACACATCACAAGACTCAGCGATTCCCATAAATCACTTAACAACAAAGTACATTTCTCTGGCAAAAAGCAAGCAACTTGCAAAGAACTGGGGCATGAACTTGAAACGATGACAAGGAATCGCTAAGGAGCAGATGGTGAAAGGACACAAGCAACGATTGCTACTCTTCGGAGTTCAAAAAAGACTTCTTCGTAAGCAAGAAATTACTTCGGAAGCACAAGACTTCATCCTAAGCAAGAAATTGCTTCGGAAGCACAAGACTTCTTCGTAAGCAAGAAATTGCTTCGGAATCACAAGACTTCTTCGTAAGCAAGAAATTGCTTCGGAAGCACAAGACTTCTTCGTAAGCAAGAAATTGCTTCGGAAGCACAAGACTTCTTCGTAAGCAAGAAATTGCTTCGGAAGCACAAGACTCCTTCGTAAGCAAGAAATTGCTTCGGAAGCACAAGACTTCTCCGGAAGCACAAACAAAAGACTTCTTCGGGATCACAAGACCTCTCCGGGGGCACAACACTACATCACAAGGCATAATGCTACTCTTCGGAGTCCAAATGCTACTCCTCAAAAATGCCAAAAAGCCCTCCTCAGAGGCACACTTCAACTCTCAAGGAAGATCTACTTGTTCATCTTGAAAAATTCTTCCCCAGAGATTGAAGTGCTAAGTAAAATCCTCTTTAGAGGCCCGCTTTACCGTGTAGGAGAATTCACTTCTAAAAAACATGAAGTAACCATCTCCGAAGGTTGAAGCGTAAAAACTTCTCCAAAAACGAGACACGCTCCATTTAAGTAGAATAATTGTTTCCTCAAAGACGGAATAGTTATTCTCCAAAAATAAGAGTACAAGTCTCGCCAAAGCAAAAATATATTGCAATGCACTTGTGGTATAGGGGAAATATCATACGATACAACTACAACAATAAAAGTAGTATTCAAGCGACATACCACAAGCACATTAGAATATCATGCGGAAAAGATGTGGAATAAACGCATTCTCAAACACAGACAAAAAGTTTGTACAAATAAAAAGAATCACTTATTTTACACTAAAATGAGAAATAGATGCATTCTTACATACACAAGAATTCATACAAGTAAAAGAATTATTTTATTCAATACTGTGAAAATTCTTTACATGTGCAGATCTCAAAAAAAAAGCGGGGACCGGTACCCGCACAATCTCCGGTCAATACATCCAAAAAAGCAAAACAAGAAGCCTAGAGTCCAGCTTATTACTCCTTCTTCCGACCACCCTTAGAACTCTTTCCTGGCTTTATAACCAGTTTTGGAAGCCGTTGTGGATGGGTCAGGGAGGGAGGAGAAAGAGGAGCAGCTGGATCTTCTCCAACATTTTTCTCATCAGCCGAAACGCTCTTCTTCTTCTTCATCGCACGCTTCCCTTTCCTCTTGGAAGAAGACTCACTTCCCGGAGTGAAAAACTCAGAAAGTTTTGTGGCGTCATCATAAGTTTGCTCTGGGGTCTTTTCGCCTTCTTCAAGTTCCCCAGTCTTTTGCTCTTGCGAAACAACCGGATCATCCAAGTCTTTGAGGGCTTCTATTTTCTCTTCTTGTGATCCTGGTTGAGAAGCAGAAAGAGGAGTGACTTGAGAAGGAGGAGGAACAGCAGCCGGAGAAGGAGAAGTTAGCGCAGCTTTCGGAACTTCCGCCGCAGAAGAAAAGAAGTTAAAATCGGTATTCTCCGAGAAAAGAGAAGATATTGGTTCATCAAAGCTTAAGTAATAAGTAAGAAGCTCATCAAACTCGGTTAAATCGAATAAGTGATTCACTGAATCCGGGTCGACGTTAAAATTACCTGGAAGGGTCGCCTTTGTAAGATCAATCTCAAATTTCTCAGCCTCAATGTCTTCCAGGGCTCATCCTCAGTGGGAGTGGTCACAATTTCTGTGTCAACTTTAGCAGGAGGCGAAGAGTGGGAACTGGAGTCTATAATGTTAACATCAGCCGAAATTGAAGTATGGACGGGGACAGTTAAAGGAGCTTCCTCCTTTGGGTGTTCTTCTCCCGTCGATTCGGCTCATGATTTAGCAAGTTGCTCCTTTCCTCTAGCAAGAGCGGCACGAGTTTCATCGTCAAGGTAACGTGCCTCAAGCTCTGCCTCATCATAGCCGGCACCGCCAAACATATCAATTATTGCCTCCCATACTTCAGCTAAAGTGACTTCATAGTCCGGACCCAAGAACGAGAGACTTCCGTGCCCCAAGACGTTGTGGATATAAAATTCGAACAAAGTGGAGCTGATATTGGCTTTAGTAGCCACATGAGACTCTTCGGCTGCAACTTTCCCAGCGACAGCTTCATCGCGCTCTCTTTCAGCCTTTAACAACTAAGACTGCAGCCTGGTGATTTCCAAGTCTTGGGAGCTAATTTTCTCCCGAAGTTGAACGGCATCATCACGATATTTCCCACTAACATGCTGCTCTGCTTCGAGTTTTGCTTCAGCTTCTCGCTGAGCAGCATGGGCGTCTCGAACTTTTTTTTGGAGCACTTCTTCCTTTTGCGAATAAGAAGTGGAAGAAGTGGCAAGCTCGCTTTTTAGTCTTTCAACTTCAGCTTCGAGCCTCCCGTAATCGTCAGAGATGCTCTTCATTTCAGCGTCATGCCGCTTGCAAACTTTATCCCACTCCGATTTATCATTTTCCATGGTCAGCATGGCTTCAAGATTCACGCGATTGACCCTTTGCAGCTCGTCAATGAGTTTTTGCCATCCAAACATCCTTTCGATATCAAGTTTGACGGCATCGAGGTTACGCAGCATAGCCGGTTTATCAATCGGGACCAAGTCAAGGTCAAAGCGTACCCCCTTTAAGCACCATTGCGGGAACCGACTTTGAAGAGTTGGCGGACCCTGTCCAACTTGATATTGAGGTCTGTTGATGATTGTTTGGATATCAGATTTCTGAAGAGCAGGAGAATCATAGGGGATGTCAAGAGGAATCGGAGCAGGGGTCTTTTCAGAAATTGCAGACGCGTCACTAGGCTTGACCCGCTTGCTTGGATCGTCAACAATATGAGACTTCCCTTTATCATCATAAGACTTTCGCTTATGAGAACTATCGCTTCTGTGGGAAGAGTCGTATCGCTCATCCCTCCTCCCGTATTGATGTTCGTAGTCCCGCTTCTCTTGCTCATAGTCCCGCCTCTCTTGAGCTTTCCTGATAGCTCTTTCTTCATCCGTCTCCCTTGGGGCATTAAGGTATCGCCTAAAGTCATAAGTTCCGCGGCCTCCATAGCACTGAAATTTGTCATAATATGAGCCAGAGCGCCCCATCGGAGAATCTGAAAATGGTAAAGAAATAAAGTTTAGAAATCTCCAGAAAAAGGGGATAAATGCGTATAACTGCCAAGAAATTCTAAGTGTGTGTGACGTGTAAACTATGCATGTCATGCTACAAACCACTCTTTAGTTGGGGAGTGATAACGGATTGTGAAGCAGGAGTCAGCTTTTGAGCTGATGAGATTTGTTGCAAAGCGGATGTTACTTCAGCTGCTGAGGAAGCAACTTTAGTTATATCGTCTTTAAAGAGCTCTTGTGAAGTAATCATTAGATCGCTCAAGTCATCAAAAGTGTCATCACCATCATGTTTAGCAGGACTCTTTTCCTCAACTTCTTTATCATCAACATTCCCGGAGTATTTAGGAATTTCTTCTTCTTCGATTATGGGGGAAAGTGTGAGTTTCCCAGATGATCCCGCAATATCGATAAAAGTAGAGCACTTCATTAATGAAGCCTCTACAATAGGCCCTTCCGATGCAACTTCTTCTGCAGAAGCTGGGGCATTTGATGTCTCTGCTCGAGAACCCGGAGCAGCTAATGCTTCTGTATCAGAACTAGAGATTTCACGAATCTGAGTCGATCTGGAGGAATGTAAAAGTTTGAACTGGTGCAGAAATTAGTCTTTCAGCAAAAATTTTGCGCTTCTCTCTTCGGCGGCCACAACACTCAGAGTTTCAAGGGTCGGCTTGAGGCTGGGATCCCTAAGCGAAGGAGGAAGTGCTGCAAAAAGTAAAGGACGAAGTTAAGCATTTGACAATTTGAGTTCCGAGAAGTTCAGAAAATGAAGAGAACGGAGAAAGGAAATCTTACTTCCGACTCTCCAGACGGCATAAAATCCCGGAGGATAGCGAACAAAGAAGAATTGACTCAAAAACCAATGTGCACTATCGGGCAAGTCTAGAATCAATCTTTGGTTTCTTGCGCCTCTCACAAGTATAATCGAAGGGTGATCTTTGTTCTTCGCGAAGGTGCACAAATAGCAAATCTCCTCGAAACTGGGAAGACGATTAAGCGTTCTTCTGAACAGCACACACAACCCCATTATTATGGCATAGCCGTTAGGGTGTAGCTGGAAGGGAGAGACAGCTAATCGAAGAAAAAGTTCTCGAAGAAAGTCATTAAAGGGAGGAATAGCTCCGCTTAAGCACATCTGACGATTAACTGCGATAAAACCAAGAGGTGGCCTGTCAGCAGTATCGTTTGCTCCAGGAAATAAAGCATCTGATTCGGCGATGCCGAACTGGATACATAGTTGTCTGAAAAATTTATGGCTCAAAGTGGTAGAAGTCCTTTCCGGAGGATCAATCAATGGGTTAGCAATCGGGAAAGCTTCTCCAGCTGGTCCTGTATCCTCTTGTTGAGATGCCATTCTACACAAGGAACTGGATATTCAAATATGAAGGTGCACGTTTCCTAAAAGTGTAAAGTGTTGTGCAAAACTAATACAATAACAAGCAAATATAACTGAGATCAAGTTAGTTGACATTTGTCGATTATAAAATTTCAAGGCTTGTTATCCTAAGTCTAAATACAGTGTTGTGTTGATGCAAACAAATAAGCTTTAGTTGATTATTTCAGCTTTGCTTTAATACTTCACTTGAATTTGTTGTTTCACAGCATTTCACTCGCAAAGTTTGTTTAAGTTGATTATTCTTTATCTACTAATTTGTCATTCGATGTGGGCAGTCAATGGCAGTATGCTAGTCCCGGTTTTTTGTAAATGTTATATTTAACAGGTAGGCAGCTTTAAAGGTTAGTATAATCTGTAAAAGAGAACAATCAAGTCCAGCAAAGTCCAAGCAGTTCGAAATTTGGTCAGGTTCTGCCCAATTTTCTAAGTACTAGGTTGGCCAGCGACCTAGCATAGGTCGGAGCCTCCTTAAGTCGCACTGTGCGAGTCAAAAGATTCGAGGCAATACAGACTTGTTCAAGTCCTAGCTCGGCCGCGACTTAAAGTCTATGTCGCAAGAAAGTTATGTCGTGCAGCATCTTAAGTCGTGCATTTCTTAGTTCGTGCAAGTCTTAGGTCACGAAAAATTCCAGCACGACCAAAATGTTAGGTCGCTCAGATCTGTTGAGTCACTGACTTCCTCTCCACGCAATAAATTACCAAACCCGATAACCCGTTAACATCGATACAACAAAATCCACTATCTTATTCGTGCAATTTGTAATCCTTTCGCACCACCAAATCATTCGAAAGACTGATTCAACATGTCTCCGATTTATCACAGATCGAACTCACTACTATGCGCTCGTGAATCACAGTGACCACAATAACCAATGACGATCAAACAACGATTACAACACGACTCAAAGTGAAGCACGACGTGCAAAATGGGTCTGAGATTCGAAGATTAGAATTCGTAGTTCGATGATTATTGTGGAATGGATAAGATCGAAGATGCTTACGTAATCTGTCAGCGAGGTTGAATCGTTGAGGGATTAACTTGAATTTGTCTTCGAGATCACAAAATTTTGTCAGTAGCAAGGCAGAAGATCAAGGCAGTAGGGTAAGGAAGAAGAAGCGACCTATCAAATTTATATGGGGCCGAGAGAGGAAGGCGAATGGGCACGCGAGTTAGCACGAGTTTTAGGTCATTCACGACCTAGCGAAAGTTAAGTCGAAGCACACGACCTATGACAGGCGTGTACTTCGAGGGGCAAATGTTAACTCCCATTGTTATGCCGACCTAAAACTCTGCGACCTAAAGTTCCTAACGACCTAAAGTTCTTCACGACTTAACAGGCTCTACGACCTAACGACCTAAGGAAGTTAGCGACCTAACTACTGAAAGGACTTCACGACCTAACTACTTAAAGGACTTCACGACCTAACTACTGAAAGGACTTCACGACCTAACTACTGAAGGGACTTAACGACCTAAAAGACTACACGACTTAACGACCTAAAAGACTACACGGCTTTCCGACCTAAATGGGTTCACGACCTAACTCCTGAAGCGGCTTAGCGACTTATGACTTAAGAGGCTAACGACTCAAAGATTTAACAACCTACCGAGCTAAAAGTAAAGAAAGGATGCACGACCTACCTTAGGTCATTCACGACCTATCTTAGGTTGCTTACGACCTATCTCTTGTTCAGACAAGACCGAGTACAACTTCATCAGCCTAACTTCTTGAGTCGCAGGTGGACTACGACCTAGCTTAGGTCGCTCGCGACCTACGACTTAACTTAGGTCGTACACGACCTAAGACTTGGGGGTTAAATTTCGCCCTGAACCACTCCTATAAATACCAACCTACCCCAATCGTGAAGCGGACTTTTGGCCAATCATTTTCTGAAGCGTCATTACTCTGCCGAATTCTCAACTCATCCAAGATTCGAAGAACTCCAAACATCGAAGATACTACAACAAGCTTTCAACGAGATTCTACACATCCGACATGGATTCGACAAGTCTCATCGTCAAAGTTTGAGTTATTAATCTGAAGTGTTTGAGTGATCGAAGTGAATTGTATTCGTAGTGCATTGTATCAAATTGTAACAAGATCAGTAATAAAAGACTATAAAGTGGACGTAGGCTCAATTACGGGCTGAACCACTATAAATCTGTTGTTCCTTTACCGTTTTCTGCTATTTTCAGCTTGTATTTTGTTCCCGTACCAACGGGTGGTGCTTTCACATTGTTATTACACACACTGGGTGTTAGCATTCAAATTCCAGCATTAACTAACTCCTTCTTCGATCACCGGGGAAAGCGAAAATTTACTAGACGATCCCGCAATATCAACAGAAGTAGAGCAATTCACCAATATAGCCTCTACAGCAGGTCCCCCCAATGCAGTTTCTTCTGCAGAAACTGGGGCATTTGATGTCTCTGTTTAAGAACCGGGGGCAGCTAATAATTCAGTCTCGGAACTAGACACTTCATGAATCTGGGTAGATCGAGAGGAGTGTAAAAGTCTGAACTGGTGCAAAAACTCGTCTTTCAACAAAAATTTGGCGCTTCTCTCTTCGGCAGCCACAGCGCTTAAAGTTTCTAAGGTTGGCTTATGGCTGGGATCTCAAAGCGGAGGAGGAAGTGCTACAAAAGTAAAGAATGAAGTTCAGTACTTGACAGTTCTAGTTTCAAGAAATTTAGGAAAAATGGAACGAGCGGAAATAGGCAATCTTACTTCCGATTCTCCAAAC
Organism: Allium fistulosum; assembly: GCA_030737815.1. Lineage (NCBI taxonomy): Eukaryota > Viridiplantae > Streptophyta > Magnoliopsida > Asparagales > Amaryllidaceae > Allium > Allium fistulosum. The sequence continues at coordinate 730,880,315 of CM060908.1, forward strand.
GGCGTAGAATCCTGGGGGACAGCGGACAAAGAAGAATTGACTTAAGAACCCGTGTGAACTCTCGGGCAAGTCCAGAATCAATTTATGGTTTCTAGCACCTCTCACAAGTATAATTGAAGGGTTTTCTTTGTTCTTCGCAAAGGTGCACAAATAGCAAATCTCTTCAAAGCTTGGAAGACGATCGAGCGTCCTCCTGAATAGCACACACAACCCCATCAAGATGGCATAACCGTTGGGGTGTAGCTGGAAGGGAGAGATAGTCAATCGAAGAAGAAGCTGTCGAAGAAAATCATTAAAGGGAGGAATAGCTCCACTTAAGCACATCTGACGGTTAATTGTGACAAAACCAAGTAGTGGCCTGTCAGCAGTATCGTTTACTCCAGGAAACAAAGCGTCTGCTTCGAAAATACCAAACTGGATACACAATTGGCTGAAAACTCTATGATTCAAGGAAGTCAGAGTTCTTTCCGGAGGATCAATCAACGTATTAGCAATTGGAAAGACTTCTCCAGCTGGTCCTGTTTCTTCTTGTTGAGAAGTCATTCTACATAAGGAACTGGATGTTCAAATATGAAGGTGCACGTTTCCTAAAAGTCTGAAGTGTTGTGCAAAACTAGTAAAATGACAAGCAAATATAACTGGAATCAAATTAGTTGACATTTGTTAATTATAGAGTTTCAGGGCTTGTTATTTCAAGTCCAAGTACAGTGTTGATGCAAACAAATCAGCTTTAGTTGATTATTTTAGTTTTGCTTTAATACTTCACTTGAACTTGTTAATTCACAACATTTCATTCACATAGTTTGTTTAAGTTGATTATTCTTTATCGACTAATCTGTCATTTGATGTGGGCAGTCAATGGCAGTATATTCGCCCTAGTTTTCTGCAAATGTTGTGTTTAACAGGTTGTCAGCTTTAAAAGTTACTGTAATCTATAAGGAAGTGCAACAAAGTTCAAACGGTTCAAGTTCAAAATAGTTCGAGCAAGTTCTTTCAAAATGTTCATCACTTAGGTCGTCCAGCGACCTAGCATAGGCCGAAGCTTCCTTAGGTCGCACTGTGCAAGTCAAAGGGTTCAAGACATGAAGCTTCAAGTCAAGGCAATGCAAATTCTTCTAAGTCCTAGCTCGGCCGCGACCTAAAGCCTATGTCGCAAGAAAGTTAGGTCGTGCAATTCATGTCCAAGCTGCAAGTCATAGGTCGTTTGAATCTCAGCACGACCTAAAAATTAGGTCGTTACTTTGTTGAGTCATTCTGATTGGAATTCATATACAAATTTAACCAAGTCCTAGGTCGCTGGAATCCTAGCGCGACCTAAAAGTTAAGTCACAGATTCGAAAGGTCCTTAGGTCGCGAGAGTTCTTAGGTCGGCCAGACTCCTTAGGTCGTGAGTTATCTTAAGTCGCTCGAATTCACTAAGTCGCTAACTTCCTTTCCACGCAATAACTCACCAGACCCGATAACCCGTTATCGCCAATATAATGAAATCCATCATCCTCTTCGTAAAATTCATCATCTCTTCATACCATCAAATCACCAAAAAACAGATTCAAAATATCTCCGATCTATCATAGATCCAACTCGCTGCTGTGCGTTCGTGAATCAAAACAAACAACAGTCAGCAATAACGATCAAAAGTCAATCACAACACGACTCAAAATGAAGCACGGCGTACAAAATTGGTCTGGGGTTCGGAGATTGGAATTCGGGGTTCGATGGTGATTGTGGAATGGATAAAGATCGAATGTACTTACGTAATATGATAGCAAGGATGAATTGTTGAATGATTAACTCAAATTCGCCTTTGAAATCACAAAGTTCTGTTAATGGCAGAACGAGAAATCGAAGCAGGTGAATAAGGAAGAATCAGCGACCTAACAATTTATATGGGGCGAAAAGGAGAAGGCGAATAGGCACACGAGTTAGCATATGTTTTAGGTCGCTCAAGACCTAGCAGGGTTAGATCGAAGCACACGACCTATGACATAGGCCTGTACTTCGAGGGGCAAATGTTAACTCCTCTTTTTGGGGCGACCTAAAACTTTGCGACCTAATACTCAGCGACCTAGCGACCTAACTTCTCCAACGACCTAAAGTCTCTAGCGACCTAACTCCAGAAAGATGGAGCGACCTAACTTCTCCAACGACCTAAAGTCTCTAGCGACCTAACTCCAGAAAGATGCAGCGACCTAACTTCTCCAACGACCTAAAGTCTCTAGCGACCTAACTCCAGAAAGATGGAGCGACCTAACTCCAGAAAGATGGAGCGACCTAACTCTAGAAAGATGGAGCGACCTAACTACATGAAGGTCCTAGCGACCTAACTCCTAAAAGAGGATAACGACCTAGCATCACAGAAAATCTTAGCGACCTAAAAGATGGAATTGTCAAGCGACCTAGCGACCTAGTGGACCTAGCGACCTAATGACTTAACGAGCTAAGTTATAGGTCGCGTCAATTTAGGTCGCTCAACTAGACAACTCAACACAGTTAAGATTGCCGCTTTTCCTAGGTCGCTCACGACCTACCACTTGTCACCTTGTTCGGATAGATCAAGTGCAAACTGTTAAGTCACAAACCATGCCCACTAGGTCGCCAACGACCTATAACCTACCTTAACCCATTCACGACCTATGACTTGTCAATATGTTCAAATGGTCAAGTGCAACTGTGAAGTCGTAAATCGTGCCTACTAGGTCGTCCACGACCTACGACCTACCCCTAGGTCGTTCACGACCTACGACCTAACTCCGAACTCTCCCTATAAATACCCTACCTATTCCAACTTGAAGAGGACTTTTGGGATCAGTTCTGGAATTCCATTACGCTGCTGTTTTCTCGACTCATCCAACACTTCAAGCACTCCAAACACCGAAGACACTTCAACGAACTTCAAGAGGAAATCAAACACATTCAACATGAATCGAAAGATTCTTCTTCATACAAGTTCTAGCTACTCGTCTAAAGTTTGTTGTAATCGAAGTGTATTGTAAAGAATTGTAATTGAATCATCAATAAAGGAAATTAAAGTGGACGTAGGCTAAATCTTAGGCCGAACCACTATAAAACTATTGTCTCGTTACTTTTCTGCTATTTTCTGCTTATTTCTGTTCCCGTACCAACGGGTGGTGCTTTCACATAATTCATACACACACCGGGGTGTTAGCGTTGATTTTTACGTTAACAATTTCCAACTTAAGACTTCTTATTTAAGATTTAAATATGAATTTAATATTGGCATATTATATTGATAGCACTTATGAAGTTCGAGTCCGAACTCTCCTTCATAAGGAGTTCGTTGTTTCTATAAGCGATTCTCTAGTATTTTATAAATACTCAAGAATACTCGAAACTACCATTTAGTGATTTTATTTGGATTTGACATTTGCTTCATTCACTAAATACATATGAAAATATATGATATTATGGACAATACAATATATACGATAATTCCTATTGTCGGGAAATGAGGAATCCATCTTATATATTCCATATGGAGCAATTTAGTTAGGTGTCTTTGCATATTGTTTAGGATATTCCCAACATCCTTTATACTTGTTATAAAAGAATTAGTTTATAAATCCAATATCAAGTATTAAACAACCAAACTAGAACTGATTTTGACATAAGTACATCGTTAACAATCAACAATATATTGTTCATTTATAGTCTACAAACAAATATCTATTACATTTTCGTTTTTCTTTCTTATGGACACACACTTTCTCTGCATTTTGACTGAAAATCAATCTATTTGATATTTCTATCAAAATACTTACTCAATTCTGATGCTCATAGAATGATACCTTCATATCATTTCTTTGATCACATCTGAGAACCAGCAAACTCAATATCACTCCCACTGACTTCGAGACACTTTGGTTGCTATGTGTAAATAGTCTATTATAAATCATTATTTAAATTTTCCATTTCAATCCATATATACCAAAACACAAAGTCATATCAGGAGATAATTTTGTGAGTAAATCCGAATCAACTTGAGTATATTGCATAACGAATCTATTAAGCCATTTTCAAATAATTGAAATATAAGATGTTATTCCTATTAACGTTGCTCGTTGTATTCCAACTACATTACTCTTGCTCTTGAAGAATAATTCACATCGATGGATCATATCCCTTCGAGTGCAACTACCGAAATCATATTTTGATAACGTATTTGGAACCCACTTCGGATTTCCGCATCATATCATATCATTGAGTCAATACTTTCAATGGTTTAATTATAGACCGAGGATTATCTTTCTCGAATTGATAAGAAACTCATAGTTTCCATTTAATATGTGAGAATATTTGTTAGACATGCTAGTGTGTTGTGTTTATTCATCTTTGATTAATTTCATTTGATCCCTCGTAGTTAGTTTCATCTTTGGATCGTATCCAAATCCTTTGTACAACCAATAATTTGTAAAAGAAATTCATTCACAGCAAAGTTGGTATTTCATGAAACAACAATTATTTATCAGTATAACAGAATAGGCATTTATAAACACTTTATGAATTTCCTTGTGTATATAAAAATAATTTGGTTTTAGTTTACAAAACTTATGTTCAAAACATAAATAGGTCATCTAATGACAATCATTCCCAAACTTCTTTTAGGGAGACTCATAAAAGATCCCTCGCGAATAATTATTACGTGCAGTCTTTCGACTCGCATGACCTGCCAACTCCTTGGCTTAGGATAAGCTGGAGTTTATTATAAACCCTTATCTTGTATGATTTTGTAAACTATTATTTAGATGAAGTTAATTTTAACCTTTTTTACTACTCTTAAGTACTTGACCTTAGGAAGAAGTTAACTCAACTTCCCTCACCATTAAACATACTTTATTTAATAAAGTTTGATTACTCCTTATTGATACATCATTATGTATCATAGGAAGGAGTGATTATGAGAATAAATTTTTATTCATTTTAGGTATGTTTGGAACTCTTTTTACTGCACTCACATATTCGATTAAATCGAATAAATTTTATTTTCTATTGCACATTATATTATTTTACTTCCGTTTAATACTCTTCGTGCTTATCATAGATGTACTACATATGTATCAAATACACATGTCCGTGTCGGTGATAATTCATTGGTGAATATGATGAAGTATATGGAACCATTTTGGTAGTAGTAGACTTGCAATTACATACTCCTATATGTATGAATTCGAAGAGTTCATCAACTCTTATTACGCTCCCACTCAATGGGTGCTTTGCTCTTTATCGTTTGAGGTATAATTCACTAGTACCATATGATTCATAATAATATGATTGAAGAATTATTTCTCCAAACTGTCGCTCAATCCATAATTCCAAAATAATTGCAAATAAATTTTTTTACTTTTGTATTTCAATGCATCACAAATACTAGTATTATAGTTTTATTTTATAACGAACATTCATAATATTCATACTGAAATAAAACTACTTCTATTTTTCAATCAATACGGAGGCCATTTATTATTTCATAAATAATATTTTGTATGTTTTACAAAAATGATTTTCGTAACTTAACGCGATTAATATAGTGCTATATGAAATGCTCATAATATTCCCGCCGTTATTATAATAGCGTATGAAATATGATGCTCCATTCAACTACTTAAAATTGACTATTTATTTCATTTACTGTAACTGGTTTATGGTCGAGAATTTTCAGATCAAATATATTAAATTCAAATAAATAAATATCTTAGAAAACAATTGTAACATCATGCTATTTGGTTGATTATGTATTTCCAAATTTATTTGAAAAATAACGATTTAAAATTCAGTCCAAAAGTTGTCTGGAACTTATTTTAGTAAAATAAATTATATTTGAGAAAATTTGGAATTATTTGAAAAATAAAAAAATTATTTTATAATAGTTGAAAATGGAAAAGTAATATCTTATTAAAATAAAAATCGTTATAGATGTAAAATAAAATTTAAATTAAAATGCCTCGAACGGAATTTTATTCGGAGACTGAATCACATGGTAGGGTAATAATGCGGTTAAGGGTGTGAAAATAATATAAAAGGGTGTAAAATTATTTAAAGAAAAATAACTTAAATCCTTAAAATTTTCATTTTACCGCATTTTTCATTCTTATCTCTTTCATCATGATATATTAACTACTTGTTTAATTTTACGCTAAAAAGAGAATCTCTTCCTACCTATATAAGCACCGAATCCTGTGGTATGCCAACAAGCACTGTTTCACTATCTTTCTATTTTCATCAAATAGCAACAGGCAACTACTATGAGTATAAACTTTTTTTCTTGCTTCTTTATATTTTCCAGTAACTTACAATATATTTCAAGCTATCATATTTATCATGCTTCTTTGAATATTCACACTAATGCAGCACTGTCAGTAGTAAAGGAAAAAGAAGAAGCAGACATCCCTATGTATAAACATAAGCCAGTATATTTCATAATTGTTTTACTAATTAACTTCGAAGATTAGTACCCTCTTATATATTTTTAGTCTTTCTCCACCGTTGCTGCTAACTGTATTATCTTCAACACATATGGTTTTCATTTTTAAAAGTTTGAGAACATAGTTTGTACAAGTGAGATATATATGAGGTGTGCGCACATATATTTATATCAAACAAGAAATTAAATTATGTTTCACTAATATTTAAAATCAAATATCTCTCAAACCTTCAATTATTAAGTGATGAGACCAAAGGCAAAATTGTAGACAACATCAAGATGAACTATTCGACAAACTTTGCATAGAATTCGGTGGTCGAATAATGGCCCGATTGGTGTCCATAAAGAGGAGAAATTCTATAACGACCCGTAAATTTTAACTGTTTTAATAACGTAATTAGTTGAAATTTTGTGAAATTTTAAACGATAAAATTTTGAGATATAAATTTGATATTTGGAATGCGTCTAGTTAAACATAGCAACTGGTAAATTTTCGTCCAAAAATATGAAAGTTTATTTCGTGCGTAAATTTACTTCAATTTAATCAGTTAAAAAGCGATGAAAATAAAACTTTTTCAAAACCTAAATATTTTTACATAGAAAAATTCTAAACCATCTTCTGAGCAAGATGTCATTTTTCATTTTTCCAAATTCGGACTTCTTTAGCTCCGTCGATCTTATTTTTCTACGTTTTTCCTGCATTTTTCGCTAGTTGAAATTTCAAATTTTTATAATCCAATCCTATCACTGATATCCGTATGCCATTTTAATCGTCTCGTCGTGTTGATCTCCACGGTATATTCGTATGTGTGTCTCGACGTCCGGTGGATGGTGAAATCTGTAAATGTTGAACCGTATCGATACCGTTTTAATTTTTTTTTTGATCTCTTTCTACTTACCGGTCCAAAGTGAACAGCCATAACGTTTGAAATTTCTATAATCAGAAGAACCTTTACTTTTCTAGCCTTTAATTTTTTTGCTTAGTTCCAACGCATAGCTCATATTCTCAATGACTACTGCTTTACTTCTCTGAAATTGATCCCTACCATTTATGCTCACCCTCCTTTCTTCATTCCAATCAGCTTTACACTTTTCTTTGTTCGGCAAACCCTAGTTTCTAAAAAAAAAGGGAAGAAGAAACGCACGCCCGCCAGACCTTCCACCCATGCTCTTCTCCTTCCACCGCCATGCCCATGCTCGGCCTTCTCTCGTCACCAAACTCCAGCCAACTTCCTCCAAGCACGAACCACGCGTCTATCCTCGAACCCACTCACGCGCCTTCACTATTTTCCATCACCAGATCCGCACGTCATCCCTCTACACGCCACACCAATCACCACCTCTTTCTGCCACCAGACTTCGACGCCGCCACCATCCAACAACCACCGTCCGCCTTGCCGCCTGCATCAGCCTCCCTCCTCCTTTGAGTTGCCTAGATCCCTTACCTCATTGCTACCCCCGTAGACCACCTTCATTGCTACATCTTTTCTTAAGGTATTTATATTATTGATGTTAGTTTATATGTTGTTTACAACGTTATATATTGTACATAGCATATAGGTTAGCGCATATATATAAATTGTTTAAGTAAGTTATACAAGTCTATAACAGTTGCTGATCTATTTGCCATATATATATTGTTTATATTTGACGGTATACGATAGTGTATATATTACATAGGTGGTTTTAATTTTTATATTGGTTTTACTGTAGCTATATGTATACTAATGTATACGTGTGTTTAGCTTTCCAAAATAAAATTTATTGTTTGTATGAATTAGCAGAGAATTATTTAAGTGAAATATATATTAGCCTATACCTGTAGACCATTCATGTATATGCGAGTGGTTTATATGTGTCAGCTATGCCTATGTGTTTATGTGAGTCTATTTACTGTATGTGAATTATTGTGTTCATCAGTGATATGTTAAACTAGAAGCTATGCTAGGGAACAGTCTTTCTAATAATATTTTAACGTTTATATTTATACATTAGTTTATAAAAGCATAGTTTATAAAGGTTACAATATATATATATAAAAAGTTTGCACTTACATAATGTCAATTTACAGGTTTGATTGAAATATATTTTTTTAATTCAATCTGTGTTTAAAAATTTATTTTGATTTTTGAAATAAATATAGCGCACACATATATATACCTTAGTTCGATTGTATGTTTGAAATTTATGTTGGGAAGGGTTATAACTTATATCCGTCTCGGTTATATCTAGAATGTTTTGATTTGATTTCGTCTACTTTTGTTTATCAGCCCCGTCCACCGAATTCGTGCCAATCTAGCTTTGCTTCAAAATTCGTGATTGGAGTCGTAATTCACTCCATTGTCGAATATCTCTAACCTCGAAAGGTGAGCAATCACTCATGATTAACGTTTTTTTATTTATTAAATTTGATTTCAATTGAAACGACAATTGAAATATGCCGCTGTTAGTTAATTACACTGTTATATATGCTATTGCCTGTATCAGTTCACCTGTGACGTTTGACACCATTATCTGTTAATTATTTATGTGATGATAATACAGTTTGGCTGATAATTGATTGATTGTTGATGTTTATATTTGACGTTTAATTGTTAGTGTTAAATGATAAATAGTATGCAAAATTAAAATGGATATAGGATAGTTAACAATTTTAAAACTGATTTATATGTTAAATTTGATAAGTGAATATGACCCCTTTTAATTGTTATAAAAATTGACATGTAGAATAGTGATAATTACACTTTGAACCATCGACGTATATTGGATTAATTGTTGTAGTATAAAATTGAAATTGAATGACAAGTGAAAAATCGTATAAATAATTAGTGGAATAATCTTTAATCTGCATGAAATTATAGTGTAGATTCTAGAAATAATTATATTAATTTGCACAAACAACAAATGTGAATTAATACGATTATTTCGGGATTATTTGAATTAATTATTGGATTGTTGTTATTGCTTGTTTATTTACTTTGACACCATCCCAGTTATCACACTGCAAGTTCCCTTTTGCTATGCTTTGGTTTTTGAATTGAAATGGAATCGGGTTGAAATGATAAATACCCAAAATTGAACTTTGACCTAGGATAGAGAATTAAATAAAAATCGATTGGTCAATAATTTGATTTAAAAATAAAATGAAGATTTTATTTGAATAAATAATATGGTTTTGGAACGAAGTTCGAATTTGAATTTTAATGAATGGAAATGTTAATATTTAATAATCCGAAACAAAATATTATAGTAGTTGTTGAAAGAATGTTGTTTTAAAATTAATTATTTAATAATCAAGTTTTGAAATTATTAAGTAATTAAATAAGATTGAATTATTTAATAATTAAACTAGTGCGAACCCGTGCTTCGCACACGGATGTTGAAAAAATATTGTTGTTGCATAGGTCATATCCAAATGTATAAGAAATTTAATACGGTGGTAATGAAAAAACATTGTTGAACGATAGTGTTACATCATGAATAACAATTTGGTAGGATAAAGAATACATAGATATATTTGGTTATGATAATCACAATTAAAATCGAACAAAACAATTACAGTGAATATGTTAAAGTTCACAGACTATTTAGAGGATAATGTGTTAAAAATTTATCCGCTAATGCATAGATATATTCACTGTGGCATATAACGCCAATGTTGTTGCTTTTGCAATTACACAGCTGCTTCAATGTGAACTGCAGACACAAAGACACAGTGCAGTTCGATTCAATTAAATAAGAGTAACAAAAGTTTTTTGCAATGGGGAGAAATATAGTAATAGGATGAAATTTGTAAACAGCCAGGAAAAGTATTTGTCAACAACTGAAAAAAGGGAGCAAAAGAAAAAAGAAAAAAGCAACAGATGTAGTACAGGGGAAAAGTAGTAAAATAGAAGATTCAATTGAAATATAAATAATGATGCAATAAGAAAATAACATGGGTTCCAATATAAATTACTATTGTTCACCGAATCTGATCTATGTCGATGCAGGGTACAAAACACGGCATACAACTGGTCGCAGTAACCAATATTTGAAAATATCCAAAACATACAGAAGAGAACAATTGTGAGAAGTCCATTCATTTTTTAGCCTCAGAAATAACTGCTAGCAACGCGTGTATGATATTGGCTTGAGCGCAAATAGGTGATGTTTTCTTGGCCTTAATAGATGCATTACATCAGTCAATTATTTTAACCATTGAAGGTATTTGTACCTGCAGCCAAAAAAGGCAAAAGTGTCATTGATGCAGTATTATTACTAAATTCTCTCACTGCTCGTCTGACCTATTAACTATATCTAATAATCAAACTATGACCACATTATCATCTATACAAAGATACATTCATCAATTGTTTTGTAGAAGTTTTTCGACGGTGGTGGTGGAAGTGATTTTAGAATTTACTGCAAAAAAAAACTCTTTTAGGTGGTTATCAACATTATTCTCACTACAACACATGTTTTGACCCAGCACTTAAATTGTGCATCTACCTTAAGCCCGAATACAACAACTTATATGTTTATTGTATTATTGATCATCGTAATTGTAAACGAAATTGAGTAAACTTAGCCAAATTATGTCATCAAACCTGGAAGCAATGTATTAAACGCTGAGTTGCACGGTTGAATCAAGCATTAATTATGTGAAGTCATTATTTAATCATCTCAAGCTATAAAAAATCAAAATTCATTTTTCAATTATATTTTCATAATGCGGTTAAATAACTATCGTTAACATCAAACAAAATTATTACTACAGCTAAATTAGTATTGCATCACACAAATGTAGTTAAAATATTCAAAAACAATAATTGCTTAATTCCAAAAATACTGCAAAATAATAACCGCTTTTGCTTAATGCATTTAAATTTTAACTACAGTAAGCTCGAATAAATCATCGTGTACAACCAAAATTATTACTACATCACATAAATATAGCTGAAATATTCAATTTCTACCATGCATAATTCAAAATTGTCATTAAATTATAACTGCATTTTATTAATGTAGTTAAATTTTAATTATATTAAGATTGAATAAATTCCTGAAATGTAGCCAAATTTATTACTTCATCACATAAATGTGGTTAAAAATCTTCAAATATAGTAAAATTTACCCAAAACTTGCTGGTAAATTATAATTGCATTTTCTTAATTTCATTAATTTATAACTGCTTTTAAATTGAATAAAATTATCAAATATAGTCAAAATCATCAATTCAAAAAATGCCTATAAATTATTACACCATTTTTTGATAGGGTTAAATTATAATTGCACTAAGTTTGAATACTATCAAACACAATCAAGATTATTACTTTATTACATAATGTAGTTACAATATTCAAAGGCAACCATAATTGTATAATTCAAAAAAAATATTCCTTTCAAATATGTTAAAAGATAATAAATACATTATAATAATCTAGGTAAAACTACTATGTAATGTTTATGATCATCGTAATAATGCTGTTACAGAAACACGGTACACAACGGTGACACAAAATAATTGTGCAATTAAAGCTGCTATATAAAATTATGATTTAAAAAAATTTATTTTTAGCTATCAACAATGGATATCATTGGAAAGCAAATTAAATTTGAGATTTAATAGTGAAAACGATTCTTAAATCCAATCAATGTAGAAAAGTTATCACATTTTAAAGTTTGGAATATAAAGAAATTAAAAATACGACTGTTCAGTTGCCAAATTTCAAGGGGGTCTGTGTGAGCTTGAAATTCAACTCACTAATAATAATATAGTATAGATAAATTGAATTCTTTAATAAGTGGAATTGAACTTCTTAAATAATTGAAATTGAGTTTCTTTATTAATTAAGTTTTGGAAAATTATTTAAGTAAGTAAATAAGTGAAATTGAATTTCTTTAACAAGAAATAAAATGTGATTTATTGAAATTAATGTAAGACTTGAAATTTAAAGAATTTGATTTGATGAATTTAATTCAATTTGTAAGTTTTGATATAAGGAAGTTGAATTTAAATAATGGATTTAATGAATTGGAAATTTAATAAAAATTGTTTTGAATGGCAAATTTACTTAATGAATATTGAATGAAATCGATAAATGAAGTTAAATTGATTTGAATGTTAAATTAAATTAATTTAAATTATTTTGGAATGAAACTTATATACGAACTTGAATCAATATTTGAATTGTTTTAAATAGAAATTGAAATTGAATTATAAGATTTTGAAATTATGAATTTGGAAGTTTTGAAACGTAAATTATGGAAATTGATTTAGAAAGACAAATGAAATGTTGATTTACAAATTCTATTTGAAATTGAATTTGATTTGGTTTTGAAATATGTTAAATGACCAATCGGTGTTATAAATTACGAAAGTTATTAAAGGGACCAGAATCGGTTAGGGACATACTTACTGTCTAAACCGAAAACCACTTTAATAACTACACGTGGAGTGTGATCCAGAATGAAGTGGTTGGAATGATGTACGTGATGACTGAAGAAAGAGAACGATAAATGGATATCCTTGACACTTGTGTCAAATTGGAAATGACTAAAACAGGAGCCGTGCCGGGCCAAATGGGGACTAGCTACCTCGAGCGAACACACTTCTTCGAAACTACTCATTATTTGTTGTCGATTGGTGCACCCTTGATTTGGGAGTGTTGTTTCGCGGTGTTGCGATCGCTGCGGCGATGCGTTCTCACCAGTCCGGATCAGGAAAACGGTAGTTTCACTACCTTGGGTATTGCCTCATGTGCCTTGTCATACTTGGATCCCTATATACGCGACCACTACGGTTTGATTTGTGTTATACCTATGGAGTACTCCCTGATATCCCACTAGTTTACGGTGGAGTTTACAGTGCTGTATAGACTATAACGCTTGTATAAAATGTGTTAAGGGGATAATGGTAACGCCTTAACACTATTTTGATATCTTATATTACTGATAGGCATTATCTACTTATCGTACACTACTACATAGTAGATAGTTTAACGGATCCTTAAAGGATGGTTATTCCAAACATCCTTTGAGTTACTTGTATTTCAATTGCTATTTCACTTGAGTTGGATTTATTGATATAAGAATGTTAATCCTGACTCGAGTGTTTTGTGTTTTGCTTTAGGCTCGGGTCAGACTGAGTGTACCAGTATTCGAGACTCACCTTTTATAACGACCCAGAATTTTGAACAAATTAAATTGAAAATATTTAATTAATTTTAATTATTTGAACGATGATTTAATTTGAATCTCCGATATAACTCTGAATTTGGCGATTAAATTATAAAATTTAATCTATTGAAAGTGAATAAAAATTTGAATCTTCAATTTTAAGTTGAAGAAAAAAATATTTCGAAAGCTTTTAAAATTCGTATTGATATTACTGAAGGTAATAGAAGCTTCAGAATCGAATTTGAAATTGATTTGATCAGTTTTGAATTTAATTGTTTGAACCGATATTTAAAAATAGCCATCCGAGGCACAGTTTCGGAATTCGACGAAACCGGTACCATTGGGTCCGTAATATTGAATTATTACCGGATTCCAATTTTCGTAATTTTTGGAGTTATCGTGTGATCGTACGAGAGTAAAACGTCTAGAAAATAAATATCGTTTTAATGTAAATATCTTGTATCATTTCACCGGTCAAATTCCTTTCAACTCAGCCACTCTATTTCTGAGCAAGCAGACCTGCCCTCTGCTTAATCACGTTCCTTTGTCTCCCATTTCTTCAAACGCAAGGAACAAAGCGAAATCATTTCGTTCAGAAGAAAATAAAAATGGCCGCGTACATCTTTCTCTCGTTCAAATTTTATTCAGAGAAAAATAATAATGGCCAAAGCCTTTCGTTCCTTAACCCATTCGAAATCAAAACAGAAATTCCCCTCCTTCATTTTATTTCGAACGAGAACAAAATCAAAACAAAAGGAAAAAGGTCTCGTTCGAATCAAAATAGAATTCAACATCAAATGGGGCAGAGTGGGTTCGAGAGCAAGGCACGCCGCGTCTTGGGGTTTCGCCGTTATCTGAGGCGCGCGCGCGAATAAGTGGTGGAACGAGGGCAACGGCGGCCTGGCAATCGAAGCGTGGGGTCGACACTGATCTAGGCGAAGCTCGCGTGAAGGCAAGTCGCGAGGATGGGGCGATGGGTTGCTGGCTGGTGGTTCTCGAGGCGCGTGGGGAGGAGACTTCGTCGAAGCCACGAAAATAGGGCTCGCAGGGTGTCAAGGAGCAGGTCGGCGATGGGGATCGGTGACGCGATGGAAGGTATGGTCTGGAAGTTTCGAAGTTGCGACTTGTGGTTTTCGTGCTCACGTTTCTATCAGGATCTCGTACACGTTCAGATGATGTGTACTGGGATGCTTTCTCGACCAGGGAAGATGGTGGCCGTTGGGGTAATTAGTTTAATCTGAAATTTAAATTTAAGTTTTATAGTTAGTTATCTAAATTTGAATTTGAATTGTGATAGCTAATTAAATTTAATATATACATATATATATATATGTATATTAGTTAGAAAGAAATGATGAATGAAATTGATAATAACAGTAAAAGGAAATTCTGTTTTGTATTTGAAATAGGAAAGTATATATAGATAGAATGGTGAGAAGAATGTAATAGGAAGTTTAAATGTTTTAGGGGATTATATATATATATAATTAAACTTTGAAAGAAAAAAAATATTTCTAAAACATTTATGTAAACATTTTGGTTAAAATAAATTTATTAGAGAAAATTGGTTTAAAAAGAATCTTAAGTTATTAAACGGAAGTAAATTATTCAGTTGATTCGAATATTAATAAAATTGTGTAATTGCTTATACAAGGTCGAATACAACGAAGAAAAATAAATCTGGATTTGGAATGGATTGCAAAATAAAAGCTAAGGTGAGATCTTCTCACTCAAATTGAAAAGTGGAATTTTCAGTTATTGATTGATGATTGCTATTTGGATGTGATATTAGATATAGTAGGATATATCTATATATATAGCAATATATACATATTGGCATATGTATATATTGGATTGATTGATTTCCCGCCTCGTATAGCGGATGATACCCTATTGCGCCGTTAGTAAGCGGATTATTTTTATAAAACCCATATACCGCGATATTCCACCTCGAAGTGGAATTGGTATTGTGCTAACGTCTGTGGATGCAGGGAAACAGGTTGGAGGGATCCAACTGGATTCCTCACCAGTATTTATTTATTTACAGATATTGATGTATATTCTGTTATCATATTGATATATGATGTTTGTTGTTGTGATTGACTAGTTGGTGCTGTTGCATCATCGGATTCAAGTTTTGAAATTTAAAAATAACGACTTTTACTCTAAGAGATTTTTAAAGTGATTTTTGAAAGTATACGTTTATTTAATTTTGGAATTGATTTATAAACGTTCAACTTTTAAACTTATAGAAATTATGATTTTTGTGAAATATAACCAAAGTGTCATTTTTGAAATAAATAGTTGATTGATTTATAAAATGGTTTAAGTTGGGATTTTTGAATAACTATAAACGATTCGTATAAAAGATTTATAAAATTGATATCAAAAATATTGGAATTATAAAACGAGTTTTTATAAGTGTAAAAATGAAATATTTATGGAATTCGTAAGTAAATGAAATTTATAGATTTATAAATTGTGAAGTTATGAAATGGATGAAACTGGCGAATAAGAGATTTATAAGAAATTAACTTATAAATTGGATTTTTGCCTTTAAATGGAATATTGATCGAATTTGTTAATAAAGGAGGTTTATTAAATCAAAGTTGTTATGAAATATAAAAAGGTGAAATTAAAAACGTTGTTTTATAAATCCGAAAATCAATCAAATTTGATGAATTTAATATAGAAGGTTATTAAGGGAATTTTATCCACGATTTTGGACAGTGGATAATTCTTGAAATAAATGTGTAGAAAAGATTGAAATTTGGTTAGTGAAGTATATTCACGATTTTGGACAGTGAATATATTTTTAAGTAAAATGGATATGGTTTTGGAAAAGTGATATTTGAAATGAAGTTAATTATTTTAAACGATGTTTTAAAATGTATTGAATATCGAAATCGTAGATTTCAACATTCATTGTTGAAATAGACGTTTTCGAGAAAGAAGGAAATGGTGGACTATAACACTATTGTTATAGTAAATGATTTTCGAAAGAAAATATTTTTTGTAGTATTGGGATTTACATATCTATCTTAATTCCGAATCCCTATACCAGTGATTTTGAGTCGTCGTAACGATGTTTTACGTAACATTCGTTTTGACTCCAATAAATGTTGTTATAGTAAATGATTTCCTTAAAGAATGAATTTATACTTAATTTTGATTTAAGTATATCGAATATTTTCCAAGTGTTGAAAATAAATAGATTTGTGAAACACTTATTTTTAAATAAGTATGGAAATGCTTTTCCCAATATGAAATGAACTGTTTTGAGATTTTATCTTTAAAAATGAATTGAAATGTGGAAATTGATTTGAAATTGTTTTCAAATGGTTAAGTGTGGAAATTATATATCTAGTAAGATATTTTTGAAGAATAAATAATTTGGGAAAATTATTTGGAATCTGATGATGTCGCGCATCTTTATTGATAGTTAAATAACCGACTATCGATAATTACCTTAATTAGGTATTTGTTGTGAATTGGATGAATTTGAATGCCACACTTATTTTTGAATAATCGCTCACTATTCGGGTTAGCCGGGAAAGGACCATGGGGTCGTATAACCCATTCCGAATATGTGATACGTCGATATGAATTGCATTCGAAGACCGGTGTTGAAGACCGGATATTTTTGAAAACGGAAGGATGACCGTCGAGTTACTCTACATCGGCTGATCTCCGATTTAGAGGTTTTATCACCCTTAGTGACGAGAAGTCCTGACGTGATTGAAAACTATCCGGATGTGCAAGGGCTTCGTGAGAAGTGCCTTCGGTTCTGTTCGATCCCGGAACAGACTTGTATGGATTGTGTGTCTGACGTTACACTTTGAGATATAAAGCTGATTTCTTTCAAATACATTTCTGTTGGTGGCGGAGAATTTATTCTCTTAGCTTAACACCCTTCTCTGAGACGTACGAGCTCAGAGGTTATGTAGTTGAAGTTATCAGCGATATATCCCAATTTGGTAATGTGGCATGCTGAGTGTTGCTGTGTGATGATCAGTGTTTGATCATTTGTGATATGATCATTTGTTTGATCATTTATCTTTGTGATCATAGGTTGATCATCTGTTGACCCAAAGCGTGGCTTTTTGAAAAAGCGTAGCTTTGTGGGCGAGACTTCGTCAGGGCCTCAACAACCCGGAAATGGTCGAAACAGGAATGTTGCGGCAAGGTTATGAGGGTCGCGCCCTTTAGGGTATGTCATTTCCTTTTGGAAAGGGGTGGTATCATGGTATGGAGCCCAGGTACTTACTCATGTGGATACACTTTCTTTATGATGTGTGATGTTGGATATCGAGCGCTCGGATAAAGGTCCCAAAGGACCGGGTGATGACATATTCGTGAGTTACCTATTACAGGGGTAACCCGACCTTGTTTGGCAGAGAGCAGTTTGTCTCTCGGGACGTCCAGCCAGAGGCGATCCTATTCGGCAGGAGGAAAGGAAGTTCCTTAGCCTGACCATTTGTTGGAAATCCATTTCCCAAATACGAAACTTGTACGGTTTTAGTTGTAGAACCTGCTATCTAATATAGCAGCTATAGTAGGCATAGTATAATGGTACCTATGCTGGCTAAGATTAATATTATACTTTCAAAATGTTTTCCACTATGCACTAATGATAATAATCCAATGATTGGCGTAGTAAGCATCTTTGACTATCATAAGAAGAAATCTCCTCCAATTCTGCGTTTGCATTGTGTGTGTGGTGGGAGGTCTTATGGTAGTTTCATTTTCCAAAAGCATTGCGAATCTGTTTTATTTTCTTTGTGAAAATAACTGTTTTACGATCTCACACCAGTCACGATGACTGACCTGGAGTTTATTGTTTCCCTTCTAAACTCTGGGTGCCCACAAATTTCCACACGGGCAGTCTAGAGTTAGGTTATCAGGATATTCTGGATATTTTGGAGCTTTGGAGATAAGCTGGATGACGAGACGTAGTATTTGTATCTGATAGTATTTATTCTGCTGTGTATTCTGTATGAGGACAAGTTTTTATAACTGTCTATTGTTGTATATTGACTCTGATTGATGTATGTATAAACTAATATAGTTCTTTGTTTTAAAAGACTAGTGATTATCTATTATATTTTGTTCCGCTGCAATATGTGAGATTCTGATATTGTTTCTGTTCTGATGTTTTTCTGTTGTTCTTCTTTTCTTTTTCTTCTATCTTTTCTTCTACCTCTTCTTTTAAACCATAATGGTTCGGTTTTTCGTTCACCTTGAGTAAATTGATGGAGATTAGTGTCTATTCAAGGGGTATGGAAAAGCGGGTTATTACATTTGGTATCAGAGCATATGGTTAAGCGACAACCCTGCTCTGTTGGGTGTTACTCATTAGAGATAGAGTCAGTAGTACTCTAGAATGAGTGTGAGTGTAATAATAGATATGAGCGCGTATTTGTTAGTGAATATGAAATTGTTTTGTATTGTGTTGACTTATCGGTTGATTGTTTATGGATTCTGGTCGGTGCAGTCTAGCTAACTGTAATCGATAGGGGTTTCTAAACTCTAAACAAGATAAACCGACATAGTATTGATTTTAAAATAGGGTAAATGGAATAATTTTGCCCAAAACTATTTTTGTATATAAAAGAAATGCTTTTCTATAAATTATTACAGTATATGGTTGCATGGATGTTAGGAAAGTGATAATGTTGAAATGTTATCATTATATGAAATTGGATAAGAAATTGAAATTGTAACTCCAAAGTTAAGAGATGAATTCACATACGAATGAAATTTAAGAATATAAATTATAAATGTGACTTGTAGTTTAAAATGGAATTCCAGAGAAGTATTTGGAAATGTTTTGAAAAGAATTTCAAAATTTTGGGGATTTGGATAGTTTAAATTCTTTTTGGTTTGAAAATGTATTTCAAAGGTTTTGAAAAATGTTCTGAAGGGATGAAAGCTCTAAATTCTTTTCGGTCGCTGGAAAATAATTCCGATGATGATCGCGACATCACCGGTGTTCATTTTCGGGTTTCCAGAAGAGGAATTGCTACTAAATTGTTTTAAATGGAGGTTGTTTGGGAAATTTGGGTTTTGTTTTGGAAGTTCAAAGGATGATTTGAATTGTTTTCAAAAATGGTTTTGAAAAGGTTGAAAAGACTCTGGAATACTATATATAAAAATATTTATGAAATATTGTAAGTTGATAACTTATACAAATTGAATTTTGATAGAACAAATTTAACTTAAAAAGATGGAGTTAAAATAAAAGCAAGTATAAGTGAATCAATTAAATGAAAATGAAATTGAAAGTTGAAATTCATTTCGAATTCGTAAGCAAATGAATTGAATTGAATAATTATAAATGTGAGTTGAAAGAGAAATTAAAATTCATATGGAATTTGAAATCCAGTTTAAATGTAAGTAGATTTAACCAAAGTGGTAAATTGAAAATAAATATAATATGTATATGGAATATTTACATTGAACCTAAGAAATGAAGAGTGAAATTCTTAAGTAAATGTGACATTGAAATTATTCTAAGTGATGATTGAATGAAGATAAAACTGGAAATTGAAACTGAATGTTGAAAACAAATTTGAGAAAGTGAATTAGAATTTGTAATGAATTAGTAATTGAAACTAATTTGAAATAATCAGTTGTGAATGAAAGTAAATTGATAGAAATTCAATATTCAGAAAGTAAACTGAATCCAAATCAAATTGAAATTGTGAATTAAATTCAAATGAAATTGAAATGTAAAAATTGAATGAAAATAGATATATAACTTCAATAGTGAAGTAAAAAAAAATGTATAAGCAGCTTATATTGAAAATTTTGTAATAGAATTTGCAAAATGGTTTGAATATATGTAACTAGATATTATGGCTAGTAGGACATACAGGTGTATAAAGGAATTAGATTTGATTTCAAAGATAAATTTGAATTGCTCGACAAAAGGTATGTCTTTCAGTTTCAATATGAGATTTGATGATTTCTTGTCTAGCCGCTTGGCTTTTTCTTTTCTTTTTGAAATCTGAGAGTCTGTAAGGACGTTTTGTAGTCGTACCGTATTAGCCGCGCAAAGGAGACTGTCACATCCTGAAATTTTCGACTTTCGAAAATTCGACATCGATACTCACTTTATCGACTGCCGCGCAATCGAGTGCCGAAAACTCCAATAGTGAGGGTTTTAAGAAAAAGAAAAAAAGTAGAAGAAGAAGGAGATAGAAGAAAAAGAGAAGAAAGAAAGAAGAAGAACAACAGAAAACATCTGAACGACATCAATAGAAACACAGAACAGAGACAATATCAGAATCTCACATATCGCAGCGGAACAATATATAATAGATAAATGAATAATCTTTAAAACAAAGAACTATATCATTTTATACATACATCAATCATCAGAGTCAATATACAACAATGGACAGTTATATAACTTGTCCTCATACAGAGTATACAGCGGAATAAATACTATCAGATACAAATACTACGTCTCGTCATCCAGCTTATCTCCAAGCTCCAGAATATCCAGAATATCCTGATAATCTAACTCTAGACTGCCCGTGTGGAAATTGGTGGGCACCCAGAGTTTAGAAGGGAAACAATAAACTCCGAGTCAGTCATGGTGACTGGTGTGAGATCGTAAAACAGTTATTCTTTAAAATAAACAACAGAAAATTTTAAAGTCAATTCGCAATGCTTTTGGAAAATGAAACTACCATAAGACCTCCCGCCACACACACAATGCAAACGCAGACTTGGAGGAGATTTCTTCTTATGATAGTCAAAGATGCTTACTACGAAAAAATCAAATTCTTTTTGATATTATTATTAGTGCATAGTGTAGAAAACATTTCGAAAGTAGAATATAAATCTTAGCCAGCATAGGTACCATTATAGTATGCTTGCTATAGCTACCATATTAAATGGCAGGTTCTACAACTAAAACCGTACAAGTCTCGTATTGTTTCTTTGGATTTCCAACAAATGGTCAGGCTAAGGAACTTCCTATCCACGATGGGTACGTCCCTGGAATAGACGACCCGAGAACCTAACCGGATCTCTGCCAACACAAGGCCGGGTTACCTCTGCAAAAATAGGTAACTACTGACACGCGTATGCCATCCCCCGATCGTCACCGATCTTCCCGAGGATCCCCGATTCGCAACAACCACAAAGAAATAAATTTTTTTGAAGCAACCACAGAGGTTAAGTATCTGGGCTCCATACCATGATACCACCTTTATCCAGAAGGAATGACATACACTAAGGGGCGCTACTCCCTAGAACCTTGCTGCATTCGTCCTGTTTCGACCATTTCCGGGGTGTGAGGCTCGACGAAGTCTCGTCCACAAAGCTACGCTTTCTCAAAAAGCCCTGCTTCGGGTCAAACAAAATGATCAACCTATGATCACAAAGATATAAGATCAAACAAATGATCATATCACAAATGATCAAACACTGATCATTTCACAGCAACACTCAGTATGCCACGTTACCAAATTGGGATATATCGCTGATAAATTTCAACTACATAACCTCTGAGCTCGTACGTCTCAGAGAAGGGTGTTAAGCTAAGAGAATAAATTCTCCGCCACCAACAGAAATGTATTTGAAAGAAATCAGCTTTATATCTCAAAGTGTAACGTCAGACACACAATCCATACAAGTCTGTTCCGGGATCGAACAGAACCGAAGGCACTTCTCACGAAGCCCTTGCACATCCGGATAGTTTTCAATCACGTCAGGACTTCTCGTCACTAAGGGTGATAAAACCTCTAAATCGGAGATCAGCCGATGTAGAGTAACTCGACGGTCATCCTTCCGTTTTCAAAAATATCCGGTCTTCAACACCGGTCTTCGAATGCAATTCATATCGACGTATCACATATTCGGAATGGGTTATACGACCCCATGGTCCTTTCCCGGCTAACCCGAATAGTGAGCGATTATTCAAAAATAAGTGTGGCATTCAAATTCATCCAATTCACAACAAATACCTAATTAAGGTAATTATCGATAGTCGGTTATTTAACTATCAATAAAGATGCGCGACATCATCAGATTCCAAATAATTTTCCCAAATTATTTATTCTTCAAAAATATCTTACTAGATATATAATTTCCACACTTCAAAAATAAATCAACGTTTATTTTTAAAACGAATTCCCATTTCTTTATAAATTCCATATTGAATTTATATTTCAAAATATCTTCTGATATACGATTTTCAAACCGATTTTCAATATTCAATTTCAATTTATCTTTTACAAAGATAAATTCTCAAAATGTTCATTTCATTGGAAAAGCATTTCCATACTTATTTAAAAATAAGTGTTTCACAAATCTATTCATTTTCAACACTTGAAAATACTCGATATACTTAAATCAAATTAAGTATATATTCATCCTTTAAGGAAACCTATTTTCTATAACAACATCAATTTGAGTCAAAACGAATGTTACGTAAAACATCGTTACGACGACTCAAAAATCACTAGTATAGGGATTCGAGATTAAAATAGATATGTAAATCCCAATACTAGATAAAAACATTTCCTTTCGGAAATCATTTACTATAACAACAGTGTTATAGTCCACCATTTCCTTATATTTCTCGAAAACGTCTATTTCAACAATAAAATGTTGAAATCTATGTATTCGATTCATAATACATTTTAAAACATCTTTTAAAACAACTTCATTTAACAATATTCCTTTTCCCAAAATATATTGATTTTATTCAATAATATATATTTACTGTCCAAATTCGTGAATATAATCACTATCCCAATTTTAACAATTTCTACACATTTAACTTAAAGGATAATTCGCTGTCCAAAATCACGAATATATCTCCTTTAATAACTTAAATGTTAAATTTATCAAACTCTATTGATTTTGAATTTATAAAACAATGTTTATAAATCCCATTTCTATTTATAAACCTTCGATTTCTAAATTTCCAATTCAACTTATATAACTCAATTATATATCGGAAGTTTATATTATAAGTTAAGAACTTATAATCCATTTATTCACAACATCTATTCATTTCTCATCTAAATGTCAAAATCCCATTTATAAGATAATTGCTTATAAATCTTTTTGTTTTACAAAATCTATCCATTTAATAACTCCACAATTTATGAATCTATAAATTTCAATTCACTTATGGAATCCATTTTTACTTGACTTTAACCCTTAATAAAACTCATTTCAAAATTCCAATGTTTTTAATTTATAAAAATATCAATTCTTATAAATATTTTTATATGAATTGTTTAAAATACTTCAACAATTCCAATTTAAACTATTTCATAATCTTTATCAATTGTTTATTTCAAAAATAACATTTTTGTCGTATTTCACAAAAATCACAATTTTACTAACATTAAAATTTTAACATTTATTTATTTAAAATAAACCAATTCAAAAATTTCAATAAAACGTATACTTCTGCAAATCACTTTACAAATCCTTTTAAAATCCAAAATCGTTATTTTTAGACTTTAAAAATTTGAATCCGATGATGCAACGCATCAATTAGTCAATCACAACAGTCAATATCATATCTCAACATATGATAACAGAATACATCTCAATATCTGTAAATAAATAACTACTAGTGAGGAATCCAGTTGGATCCCTCCAACCTGTTTCCTGCATCCAAAGACGTTAGCACAATACCAATTCCGCTCCAGTACGGAATTATCGCGGTATATAGGTTTTTATAAATCCGCTTACTAACGGCGCAATAGGGTCTCATCCGCTATACGAGGCGGGAATCAATCAATCCAATATATACATATGCCAATATGTATATACTGCTATATATATAGATATATCCTATCATATCTAATAGCACATTCAAACAAATCAATCAATAACTGAAATTCAATCATAAATCTGAGTGAGAAGATCTCACTTTAGCTTTTAATTTGCCATCCATTTCCAATCCAGTTTGTTTTTCTCGACTTTAACCTTGTATAAAACAATTTCATACCATTAATTAATATTTGAATTAAATCGAACAACAATTTCTTTTCAATGGATTAAATTGTTTAACAATTTTAATTTGGACAAATTTAACAATTAATTTCCTACTAGATAAATTAAATTATCCAAATGATTCTATTAAACAAATTTTCTCTTACTAATTTATTTAATTAAACTGAATTTCCTTTTTAAATAAATCTATCCAACCAAAATTTTACTTAAAATAAATATCTTTAATTCAAATCAATTTTCTTTAATAAATTTCCTTAAGTAAAATTTCTTCTTTCTGCTTTCTTTATGTATATATATATACTGGTATATTAACTGCTTTACATTCTACTGATCATTCCATTTTTTTTTCTATCCATATATACTTACTTTAACTGTATAAATAAAATTATCATCTTAAATTAAAACAGATTTAAACTTAAATTAACTTGGTTAAATTAACAGTTTCACCTGTATATTTACTAACTGTATAAATATACATTTATATCTACTCGTATATATATATATAAATTTTGGAATCGAATAAAATAAAATAATCTACCTCACTGCGATTTGAATTCGAAACTATACTTCATCGACGAAGACCGGCCACCCCCCTTCGACTTCGACCCCACGTTCGCCGACTCTCCGCCATCGATAGCGAGCTACCCAGATGAATCGCCACCTCGACTTCGCGACGTCTTCCTTCCAGATTCGCTCGCCCCGCCTCCCACCAAATTAGAAGCCCTAGTTGCCTCCAGTCGAACGCGAGCTTCGCGACATTGGCCTCGCGAACCCAAATGTCGCTTCACCGTATCGCGACTGGCCTCGACTTCACCTGCCGCCATCACCGCGATACTGACGCAGCCACCCCCTCTGGCCCACGCGCGAGTCAAAACCCTCCAACCTTAGCGCGAACGCGAGCGCGCCTCCTCGCCCTAGCTTCATCGCGACCTCGAGTCGAACGAACGAATGTTTTCGATTTGAATTTTGATAAGAGGGATTGAACTGGGGAGAACGGCTTAGGCCATTTTGTTTTTGTTCTGCCATTTATTTGGTTTGTTCGAATTTGAACGAGATGGGAATAAATTTAGAAAGAAATAACAGAGGGAACCAAATTACGTGATTTTGCAGAGAGGTAAGGGTCGCACGATTTTTTTTCTCCTCAATTTTAGGCGTGAGATAAGGGACGAACGTGCAGACGTTTACAAATTTTAAAATTTAAATTTAAATTGGACCCAATTAATTTTAACGCGTTTACCTATCGTATGATCACATATTAACTCCGAAAAGTACGAAATTTGAAATCCGGTAATAATTTAACGTTACGGACCCAATGGAACTGGTTTCGTCAAATTCCGAGACTGTTTGAAAAATGACTATTTTTAAATTATCGGTTCAAACAGTTAAATTCAAAACTGAATAAGTCGATTTCAGATTCGATTCTGAGGTTTTAATTATCTTCAGTATAATCAATATAAATTTTACCATCCTTTGAAATATTTTTAATCGGACTAAATTTGAAGATTCAAATTTTTATTCACTTTCAATAGATAAAATTTTATAATTTAAATTGTCAGCTTCAAATTTAAATCGGGGATTCAAATTAAATTATCGTTCAAATATTTAAAATTAATTAAATATTTTCAGTTTAATTTGGTTAAAATTCTGGGTCGTTACAAACTTCCCTCCTTAAAAGAATTTCGTCCTCGAAATTACAAGTTAGGAAAAGTGGCCCTTAGCTCGTCTACTATTTTCAACATTCAATAGTTTTATCAATTTATCAAAACAAATCTTTCTATTAAAGATTCGTTATCATTCAACTAAATTTCCAACTTCAATTCTAAGTTTCAAAACAACATTGTTTAACTTCAAAATTCAAATTCGAGTTTAAATTCAAATTTTAACTTCAAAATTTTCTCAAAAATTTTCTAACACCCTAAATTTTCGAAAATTTCGCCAGCGTCTCCTTTGCGCGGCTAATACGGCACGACTACAAAATGTCCCTACGGACTCTCAGATTTCAAAAAGAAAAAGAAAAAGCCAAGCGGCTAGACAAGAAATCATCAAAAACTCATATTATAATTCAAATACGTACCTTTTGTCGAGCAATTCAAATTATCTGTGAAATCAAATTCAATTTCCTTTACACCTGTATATCTACTAGCCATTATATCTAGTTACAGCATTCAATCCAATTTGCAAATTCTATTACAAAATTTTCAATATATGCTTATATATTTACGGTTGAAGTTACATTCGTTTTTAAACAAAATGAATTCATATCCATTCTAGTTTATAACCAATTCAAATTGATACAAATTCAATTTATTTTAATTCTACTTCATTTGCAATTGATTCCATTCAATTTAATTTGCATTTCATATTTTCATTCGGTTTATTCTATTAACCAAACAACTTTCATTCATAATTGCTCTTTTAGCTTAGTTTCAATTACAACATTTCCAATTCACTTACAATTTCAAATTTGTCTTCAATTTCATTTACAATTGCAAATTATTCATTCATTTTCAATTTGAATCTCATTTCTATCAAATTACCAAATATTCTATAAGTTATTAACTTATTTACATTCCATTATGAATTTTATCTTTTATTCATCTTTCATTTATAATTATTCAATTCAATTCATTTCTTACAAATTTGAAACGAATTTAAATTTTCAATCTCATTTTATTTAATTGATTCACTTGCAAATTTATTCGTTCATTCACAATTTTCATTTATTTTCATAATTCAGTACTCAATTCCAGAGTCTTTTCAACCTTTTCAAAACCATTTTGAAAATAATTCAAATTATCCTTTTGAATTTCCAAACAAAACCCAAATTTCAAACAACTTTCCATTTAAAATAATTTGGCAGCAATTCCTCTTTTGGAAACCCGAAAATGAACATCAGTGATGCTGCAGTCATTACCGAAGTTATTTTCCAGCGACCGAAAAGAGTTTAGAGCTTTCATCTCTCCAAAATACTTTTCAAAACCTTTGAAAATCACTTTCAATCAAAAAGAATTTAAACTTTTCAAATCTCCAAAATTTCCAAATTCTTTTCAAAACATTTCCAAATACTTCTCTGGAATCCCGTTTTAAATTACAATTCACATTTATAATTTACATTCTCAAATTTCATTTGTATGTGAATTTATTTCTTAACTTTGGAGTTACGATTTCAATTTCTTATTCAATTTCAATGATAATAATTTACTATTATTACCTCCTAACATCCATGCAACCATATACTATAGTAGTTCATAGAAAAAACATTTCTTTTCTATACAAAAATAGCTTTGGGTAAAATTCTTTCATTTACCCTATTTAAAACAATACTGTGCCGAATTGTTCTATTCAAGTGTTTAGGGATCCCTATCAATGATCGTTAATTACTCGTATTGACCAGAATCCATATACCACTCAATACATCAATCATCACAATATAAAACAATTTTATATTCAAATAACAAATACGCGCTCATATCTATTATTACACTCAACTCATTCTAGAGTACTACTGACTCTATCTCTAATGAGTAACACTCAACAGAGCAGGGTTGTCGCTTAACCATATGCTCTGATACCACTTTGTCACATCCTGAAATTTTCGACTTTCGAAAATTCGACATCGATACTCACTTTATCGACTGCCGAGCAATCGAGTGCCGGAAACTCCAATAGTGAGGGTTTTAAGAAAAAGAAAAAAAGTAGAAGAAGAAGGAGATAGAAGAAAAAGAGAAGAAAGAAAGAAGAAGAACAACAGAAAACATCTGAACGACATCAATAGAAACACAGAACAGAGACAATATCAGAATCTCACATATCGCAGCGGAACAATATATAATAGATAAATGAATAATCTTTAAAACAAAGAACTATATCATTTTATACATACATCAATCATCAGAGTCAATATACAACAATGGACAGTTATATAACTTTTCCTTATACAGAGTATACAGCGGAATAAATACTATCAGATACAAATACTACGTCTCGTCATCCAGCTTATCTCCAAGCTCCAGAATATCCAGAATATCCTGATAATCTAACTCTAGACTGCCCGTGTGGAAATTGGTGGGCACCCAGAGTTTAGAAGGGAAACAATAAACTCCGAGTCAGTCATGGTGACTGGTGTGAGATCGTAAAACAGTTATTCTTTAAAATAAACAACAGAAAATTTTAAAGTCAATTCGCAATGCTTTTGGAAAATGAAACTACCATAAGACCTCCCGCCACACACACAATGCAAACGCAGACTTGGAGGAGATTTCTTCTTATGATAGTCAAAGATGCTTACTACGAAAAAATCAAATTCTTT
This sequence comes from Allium fistulosum, assembly GCA_030737815.1. NCBI lineage: Eukaryota > Viridiplantae > Streptophyta > Magnoliopsida > Asparagales > Amaryllidaceae > Allium > Allium fistulosum. Next base: position 730,909,213 of record CM060908.1, read on the forward strand.
TTGATATTATTATTAGTGCATAGTGTAGAAAACATTTCGAAAGTAGAATATAAATCTTAGCCAGCATAGGTACCATTATAGTATGCTTGCTATAGCTACCATATTAAATGGCAGGTTCTACAACTAAAACTGTACAAGTCTCGTATTGTTTCTTTGGATTTCCAACAAATGGTCAGGCTAAGGAACTTCCTATCCACGATGGGTACGTCCCTGGAATAGACGACCCGAGAACCTAACCGGATCTCTGCCAACACAAGGCCGGGTTACCTCTGCAAAAATAGGTAACTACTGACACGCGTATGCCATCCCCCGATCGTCACCGATCTTCCCGAGGATCCCCGATTCGCAACAACCACAAAGAAATAATTTTTTTTGCAGCAACCACAGAGGTTAAGTATCTGGGCTCCATACCATGATACCACCTTTATCCAGAAGGAATGACATACACTAAGGGGCGCTACTCCCTAGAACCTTGCTGCATTCGTCCTGTTTCGACCATTTCCGGGGTGTGAGGCTCGACGAAGTCTCGTCCACAAAGCTACGCTTTCTCAAAAAGCCCTGCTTCGGGTCAAACAAAATGATCAACCTATGATCACAAAGATATAAGATCAAACAAATGATCATATCACAAATGATCAAACACTGATCATTTCACAGCAACACTCAGTATGCCACGTTACCAAATTGGGATATATCGCTGATAAATTTCAACTACATAACCTCTGAGCTCGTACGTCTCAGAGAAGGGTGTTAAGCTAAGAGAATAAATTCTCCGCCACCAACAGAAATGTATTTGAAAGAAATCAGCTTTATATCGCAAAGTGTAACGTCAGACACACAATCCATACAAGTCTGTTCCGGGATCGAACAGAACCGAAGGCACTTCTCACGAAGCCCTTGCACATCCGGATAGTTTTCAATCACGTCAGGACTTCCCGTCACTAAGGGTGATAAAACCTCTAAATCGGAGATCAGCCGATGTAGAGTAACTCGACGGTCATCCTTCCGTTTTCAAAAATATCCGGTCTTCAACACCGGTCTTCGAATGCAATTCATATCGACGTATCACATATTCGGAATGGGTTATACGACCCCATGGTCCTTTCCCGGCTAACCCGAATAGTGAGCGATTATTCAAAAATAAGTGTGGAATTCAAATTCATCCAATTCACAACAAATACCTAATTAAGGTAATTATAGATAGTCGGTTATTTAACTATCAATAAAGATGCGCGACATCATCAGATTCCAAATAATTTTCCCAAATTATTTATTCTTCAAAAATATCTTACTAGATATATAATTTCCACACTTCAAAAATAAATCAACGTTTATTTTTAAAACGAATTCCCATTTCTTTATAAATTCCATATTGAATTTATATTTCAAAATATCTTCTGATATACGATTTTCAAACCGATTTTCAATATTCAATTTCAATTTATCTTTTACAAAGATAAATTCTCAAAACGTTCATTTCATTGGAAAGGCATTTCCATACTTATTTAAAAATAAGTGTTTCACAAATCTATTCATTTTCAACACTTGAAAATACTCGATATACTTAAATCAAATTAAGTATATATTCATCCTTTAAGGAAACCTATTTTCTATAACAACATCAATTTGAGTCAAAACGAATGTTACGTAAAACATCGTTACGACGACTCAAAAATCACTAGTATAGGGATTCGAGATTAAAATAGATATGTAAATCCCAATACTAGATAAAAACATTTCCTTTCGGAAATCATTTACTATAACAACAGTGTTATAGTCCACCATTTCCTTATATTTCTCGAAAACGTCTATTTCAACAATAAAATGTTGAAATCTATGTATTCGATTCATAATACATTTTAAAACATCTTTTAAAACAACTTCATTTAACAATATTCCTTTTCCCAAAATATATTGATTTTATTCAATAATATATATTTACTGTCCAAATTCGTGAATATAATCACTATCCCAATTTTAACAATTTCTACACATTTAACTTAAAGGATAATTCGCTGTCCAAAATCACGAATATATCTCCTTTAATAACTTAAATGTTAAATTTATCAAACTCTATTGATTTTGAATTTATAAAACAATGTTTATAAATCCCATTTCTATTTATAAACCTTCGATTTCTAAATTTCCAATTCAACTTATATAACTCAATTATATATCGGAAGTTTATATTATAAGTTAAGAACTTATAATCCATTTATTCACAACATCTATTCATTTCTCATCTAAATGTCAAAATCCCATTTATAAGATAATTGCTTATAAATCTTTTTGTTTTACAAAATCTATCCATTTAATAACTCCACAATTTATGAATCTATAAATTTCAATTCACTTATGGAATCCATTTTTACTTGACTTTAACCCTTAATAAAACTCATTTCAAAATTCCAATGTTTTTAATTTATAAAAATATCAATTCTTATAAATCTTTTTATATGAATTGTTTAAAATACTTCAACAATTCCAATTTAAACTATTTCATAATCTTTATCAATTGTTTATTTCAAAAATAACATTTTTGTCGTATTTCACAAAAATCACAATTTTACTAACATTAAAATTTTAACATTTATTTATTTAAAATAAACCAATTCAAAAATTTCAATAAAACGTATACTTCTGCAAATCACTTTACAAATCCTTTTAAAATCCAAAATCGTTATTTTTAGACTTTAAAAATTTGAATCCGATGATGCAACGCATCAATTAGTCAATCACAACAGTCAATATCATATCTCAACATATGATAACAGAATACATCTCAATATCTGTAAATAAATAACTACTAGTGAGGAATCCAGTTGGATCCCTCCAACCTGTTTCCTGCATCCAAAGACGTTAGCACAATACCAATTCCGCTCTAGTACGGAATTATCGCGGTATATAGGTTTTTATAAATCCGCTTACTAACGGCGCAATAGGGTCTCATCCGCTATACGAGGCGGGAATCAATCAATCCAATATATACATATGCCAATATGTATATACTGCTATATATATAGATATATCCTATCATATCTAATAGCACATTCAAACAAATCAATCAATAACTGAAATTCAATCATAAATCTGAGTGAGAAGATCTCACTTTAGCTTTTAATTTGCCATCCATTTCCAATCCAGTTTGTTTTTCTCGACTTTAACCTTGTATAAAACAATTTCATACCATTAATTAATATTTGAATTAAATCGAACAACAATTTCTTTTCAATGGATTAAATTGTTTAACAATTTTAATTTGGACAAATTTAACAATTAATTTCCTACTAGATAAATTAAATTATCCAAATGATTCTATTAAACAAATTTTCTCTTACTAATTTATTTAATTAAACTGAATTTCCTTTTTAAATAAATCTATCCAACCAAAATTTTACTTAAAATAAATATCTTTAATTCAAATCAATTTTCTTTAATAAATTTCCTTAAGTAAAATTTCTTCTTTCTGCTTTCTTTATGTATATATATATACTGGTATATTAACTGCTTTACATTCTACTGATCATTCCATTTTTTTTTCTATCCATATATACTTACTTTAACTGTATAAATAAAATTATCATCTTAAATTAAAACAGATTTTAAACTTAAATTAACTTGGTTAAATTAACAGTTTCACCTGTATATTTACTAACTGTATAAATATACATTTATATCTACTCGTATATATATATATAAATTTTGGAATCGAATAAAATAAAATAATCTACCTCACTGCGATTTGAATTCGAAACTATACTTCATCGACGAAGACCGGCCACCCCCCTTCGACTTCGACCCCACGTTCGCCGACTCTCCGCCATCGATCGCGAGCTACCCAGATGAATCGCCACCTCGACTTCGCGACGTCTTCCTTCCAGATTCGCTCGCCCCGCCTCCCACCAAATTAGAAGCCCTAGTTGCCTCCAGTCGAACGCGAGCTTCGCGACATTGGCCTCGCGAACCCAAATGTCGCTTCACCGTATCGCGACTGGCCTCGACTTCACCTGCCGCCATCACCGCGATACTGACGCAGCCACCCCCTCTGGCCCACGCGCGAGTCAAAACCCTCCAACCTTAGCGCGAACGCGAGCGCGCCTCCTCGCCCTAGCTTCATCGCGACCTCGAGTCGAACGAACGAATGTTTTCGATTTGAATTTTGATAAGAGGGATTGAACTGGGGAGAACGGCTTAGGCCATTTTGTTTTTGTTCTGCCATTTATTTGGTTTGTTCGAATTTGAACGAGATGGGAATAAATTTAGAAAGAAATAACAGAGGGAACCAAATTACGTGATTTTGCAGAGAGGTAAGGGTCGCACGATTTTTTTTCTCCTCAATTTTAGGCGTGAGATAAGGGACGAACGTGCAGACGTTTACAAATTTTAAAATTTAAATTTAAATTGGACCCAATTAATTTTAACGCGTTTACCTATCGTATGATCACATATTAACTCCAAAAAGTACGAAATTTGAAATCCGGTAATAATTTAACGTTACGGACCCAATGGAACTGGTTTCGTCAAATTCCGAGACTGTTTGAAAAATGACTATTTTTAAATTATCGGTTCAAACAGTTAAATTCAAAACTGAATAAGTCGATTTCAGATTCGATTCTGAGGTTTTAATTATCTTCAGTATAATCAATATAAATTTTACCATCCTTTGAAATATTTTTAATCGGCCTAAATTTGAAGATTCAAATTTTTATTCACTTTCAATAGATAAAATTTTATAATTTAAATTGTCAGCTTCAAATTTAAATCGGGGATTCAAATTAAATTATCGTTCAAATATTTAAAATTAATTAAATATTTTCAGTTTAATTTGGTCAAAATTCTGGGTCGTTACAGAGACGCTGGCGAAATTTTTTGAAAATTTCGAGTGTTAGAAAATTTTGAGGAAATTTTGAAAGTTTAAAATTCAATTTAAATTTAAATTTGAATTGTTAAAGAAACAATATTGTTTGAAAATTATGAAAGGGTTTAGAAAGCTAGTTGGATTGATAACGAATCTTTAGTAGAAAGATTTGTTTTGAAAAATTGATAAAACTATTAGATTGTGAAAGATAGTAGACGAGTTAAGGACCTTTTTCCCTAACTTGTAATTTCGAGAACGAAATTCTTTTAAGGGGGAAGTCTGTAATGACCCAGAATTTTGAACAAATTAAATTGAGAATATTTAATTAATTTTAAATATTTGAACGATGATTTAATTTGAATCTCCGATATAACTCTGAATTTGGCGATTAAATTTTAAAATTTAATCTATTGAAAGTGAATAAAAATTTGAATCTTCAATTTTAAGTTGAAGAAAAAAATATTTCGAAAGCTTTTAAAATTCGTATTGATATTACTGAAGGTAATAGAAGCTTCAGAATCGAATTTGAAATTGATTTGATCAGTTTTGAATTTAATTGTTTGAACCGATATTTAAAAATAGCCATCCGAGGCACATTCTCGGAATTCGACGAAACCGGTTCCATTGGGTCCGTAATATTGAATTATTACCGGATTCCAATTTTCGTAATTTTTGGAGTTATCGTGTGATCGTACGAGAGTAAAACGTCTAGAAAATAAATATCGTTTTAATGTAAATATCTTGTATCATTTCACCGGTCAAATTCCTTTCAACTCAGCCACTCTATTTCTGAGCAAGTAGACCTGCCCTCTGCTTAATCACGTTCCTTTGTCTCCCATTTCTTCAAACGCAAGGAACAAAGCGAAATCATTTCGTTCAGAAGAAAATAAAAATGGCCGCGTACATCTTTCTCTCGTTCAAATTTTATTCAGAGAAAAATAATAATGGCCAAAGCCTTTCGTTCCTTAACCCATTCGAAATCAAAACAGAAATTCCCCTCCTTCATTTTATTTCGAACGAGAACAAAATCAAAACAAAAGGAAAAAGGTCTCGTTCGAATCAAAATAGAATTCAACATCAAATGGGGCAGAGTGGGTTCGAGAGCAAGGCACGCCGCGTCTTGGGGTTTCGCCGTTATCTGAGGCGCGCGCGCGAATAAGTGGTGGAATGAGGGCAACGGCGGCCTGGCGATCGAATCGCGATCGAAGCGTGGGGTCGACACTGATTTAGGCGAAGCTCGCGTGAAGGCAAGTCGCGAGGATGGGGCGATGGGTTGCTGGCTGGTGGTTCTCGAGGCGCGTGGGGAGGAGACTTCGTCGAAGCCACGAAAATAGGGATCGCAGGGTGTCAAGGAGCAGGGTGTCAAGGAGCAGGTCGGCGATGGGGATCGGTGACGCGATGGAAGGTATGGTCTGGAAGTTTCGAAGTTGCGACTTGTGGTTTTCGTGCTCACGTTTCTATCAGGATCTCGTACACGTTCAGATGATGTGTACTGGGATGCTTTCTCGACCAGGGAAGATGGTGGCCGTTGGGGTAATTAGTTTAATCTGAAATTTAAATTTAAGTTTTATAGTTAGTTATCTAAATTTGAATTTGAATTGTGATAGCTAATTAAATTTAATATATACATATATATATGTATATTAGTTAGAAAAAAATGATGAATGAAATTGATAATAACAGTAAAAGGAAATTCTGTTTTGTATTTGAAATAGGAAAGTATATATAGATAGAATGGTGAGAAGAATGTAATAGGAAGTTTAAATGTTTTAGGGGATTATATATATATAAAATTAAACTTTGAAAAAAAAATATTTCTAAAACATTTATGTAAACATTTTGGTTAAAATAAATTTATTAGAGAAAATTGGTTTAAAAAGAATCATAAGTTATTAAACGGAAGTAAATTATTCAGTTGATTCGAATATTAATAAAATTGTGTAATTGCTTATACAAGGTCGAATACAACGAAGAAAAATAAATCTGGATTTGGAATGGATTGCAAAATAAAAGCTAAGGTGAGATCTTCTCACTCAAATTGAAAAGTGGAATTTTCAGTTATTGATTGATGATTGCTATTTGGATGTGATATTAGATATAGTAGGATATATCTATATATATAGCAATATATACATATTGGCATATGTATATATTGGATTGATTGATTTCCCGCCTCGTATAGCGGATGAGACCCTATTGCGCCGTTAGTAAGCGGATTATTTTTATAAAACCCATATACCGCGATATTCCACCTCGAAGTGGAATTGGTATTGTGCTAACGTCTGTGGATGCAGGGAAACAGGTTGGAGGGATCCAACTGGATTCCTCACCAGTATTTATTTATTTACAGATATTGATGTATATTCTGTTATCATATTGATATATGATGTTTGTTGTTGTGATTGACTAGTTGGTGCTGTTGCATCATCGGATTCAAGTTTTGAAATTTAAAAATAACGACTTTTACTCTAAGAGATTTTTAAAGTGATTTTTGAAAGTATACGTTTATTTAATTTTGGAATTGATTTATAAACGTTCAACTTTTAAACTTATAGAAATTATGATTTTTGTGAAATATAACCAAAGTGTCATTTTTGAAATAAATAGTTGATTGATTTATAAAATGGTTTAAGTTGGGATTTTTGAATAACTATAAACGATTCGTATAAAAGATTTATAAAATTGATATCAAAAATATTGGAATTATAAAACGAGTTTTTATAAGTGTAAAAATGAAATATTTATGGAATTCGTAAGTAAATGAAATTTATAGATTTATAAATTGTGAAGTTATGAAATGGATGAAACTGGCGAATAAGAGATTTATAAGAAATTAACTTATAAATTGGATTTTTTCCTTTAAATGGAATATTGATCGAATTTGTTAATAAAGGAGGTTTATTAAATCAAAGTTGTTATGAAATATAAAAAGGTGAAATTAAAAACGTTGTTTTATAAATCCGAAAATCAATCAAATTTGATGAATTTAATATAGAAGGTTATTAAGGGAATTTTATCCACGATTTTGGACAGTGGATAATTCTTGAAATAAATGTTTAGAAAAGATTGAAATTTGGTTAGTGAAGTATATTCACGATTTTGGACAGTGAATATATTTTTAAGTAAAATGGATATGGTTTTGGAAAAGTGATATTTGAAATGAAGTTAATTATTTTAAACGATGTTTTAAAATGTATTGAATATCGAAATCATAGATTTCAACATTCATTGTTGAAATAGACGTTTTCGAGAAAGAAGGAAATGGTGGACTATAACACTATTGTTATAGTAAATGATTTTCGAAAGAAAATATTTTTTGTAGTATTGGGATTTACATATCTATCTTAATTCCGAATCCCTATACCAGTGATTTTGAGTCGTCGTAACGATGTTTTACGTAACATTCGTTTTGACTCCAATAAATGTTGTTATAGTAAATGATTTCCTTAAAGAATGAATTTATACTTAATTTTGATTTAAGTATATCGAATATTTTCCAAGTGTTGAAAATAAATAGATTTGTGAAACACTTATTTTTAAATAAGTATGGAAATGCTTTTCCCAATATGAAATGAACTGTTTTGAGATTTTATCTTTAAAAATGAATTGAAATGTGGAAATTGATTTGAAATTGTTTTCAAATGGTTAAGTGTGGAAATTATATATCTAGTAAAGATATTTTGGGAAAATAAATAATTTGGAAAATTATTTGGAATCTGATGATGTTGCGCATCTTTATTGATAGTTAAATAACCGACTATCAATAATTACCTTGAATGGGTATTTGTTGTGAATTGGATGAATTTGAATGCCACACTTATTTTTGAATAAGCGCTCACTATTCGGGTTAGCCGGGAAAGGACCATGGGGTCGTATAACCCATTCCGAATATGTGATACGTCGTTATGGATCGCATTTGATGACCGGTGTTGAAGATCGGATATTTTTGAAAACGAAAGGATTACCGTCGAGTTACTCTACATCGGTTGATCTCCGGTTTAGAGCTTTTATCACCCTTAGTGACGGGAAGTCCGGACGTGATTGGAAATTATCCGGATTTGCAAGGGCTTCGTGAGAAGTGCCTTCGGTTCTGTTCGATCCCGGAACAGACTTGTATGGATTGTGTGTCTGACATTACACTTTGAGATATAAAGCTGATTTCTTTCAAATACATATCTGTTGGTGGCGGAGAATTTATTCTCTTAGCTTAACACCCTTCTCTGAGACGTACGAGCTCAGAGGTTATGTAGTTGTAGTTATCAGCGATATATCCCAATTTGGTAATGTGGCATGCTGAGTGTTGCTGTGTGATGATCAGTGTTTGATCATTTGTGATATGATCATTTGTTTGATCATTTATCTTTGTGATCATAGGTTGATCATCTGTTGACCCAAAGCGTGGCTTTTTGAAAAAGCGTAGCTTTGTGGACGAGACTTCATCAGGGCCTCAACAACCCGGAAATGGTCGAAACAAGAATGTTGCGGCAAGGTTATGAGGGTCGCACCCTTTAGGGTATGTCATTTCCTTCTGGAAAGGGGTGGTATCATGGTATGGAGCCCAGGTACTTACTCATGTGGATACACTTTCTTTATGATGTGTGATGTTGGATATCGAGCGCTCGGATAAAGGTCCCAAAGGACCGGGTGATGACATATTCGTGAGTTACCTGTTACAGGGGTAACCCGGCCTTGTTTGGCAGAGAGCAGTTTGTCTCTCGGGACGTCCAGCCAGAGGCGATCCTATTCGGCAGGAGGAAAGGAAGTTCCTTAGCCTGACCATTTGTTGGAAATCCATTTCCCAAATACGAAACTTGTACGGTTTTAGTTGTAGAACCTGCTATCTAATATAGCAGCTATAGTAGGCATAGTATAATGGTACCTATGCTGGCTAAGATTAATATTATACTTTCAAAATGTTTTCCACTATGCACTAATGATAATAATCCAATGATTGGCGTAGTAAGCATCTTTGACTATCATAAGAAGAAATCTCCTCCAATTCTGCGTTTGCATTGTGTGTGTGGTGGGAGGTCTTATGGTAGTTTCATTTTCCAAAAGCATTACGAATCTGTTTTATTTTTTTGTGAAAATAACTGTTTTACGATCTCGCACCAGTCACCATGACTGACCTGGAGTTTATTGTTTCCCTTCTAAACTCTGGGTGCCCACAAATTTCCACACGGGCAGTCTAGAGTTAGGTTATCAGGATATTCTGGATATTCTGGAGCTTTGGAGATAAGCTGGATGACGAGACGTAGTATTTGTATCTGATAGTATTTATTCTGCTGTGTATTCTGTATGAGGACAAGTTTTTATAACTGTCTATTATTGTATATTGACTCTGATTGATGTATGTATAAACTAATATAGTTCTTTGTTTTAAAAGACTAGTGATTATCTATTATATTTTGTTCCGCTGCGATATGTGAGATTCTGATATTGTTTCTGTTCTGATGTTGTTCTGTTGTTCTTCTTTTCTTTTTCTTCTATCTTTTCTTCTACCTCTTCTTTTAAACCATAATGGTTCGGTTTTTCGTTCACCTTGAGTAAATTGATGGAGATTAGTGTCTATTCAAGGGGTACGGAAAAGCGGGTTATTACACCTTTAGAGTTGGAGCTTCGCTTGGAGATCCAGCTATCTATCCAGCTTTCAGATATTCAGTTGATTCCAGTGATGTATTCAGATTTGTATCCGATGTATCGTGTTACTCTTCCGTTGTATCTGCTTTAGCTCTGATGTAACTTATATATTTATATAGTAGCTTCATGAACTACTATCTCTTTTATTTCCGCTGCAATTATTACTCTGTGTCTGTGATTTGTGATTATTTATTTACTGTATATGCTCAGCTTTGCCAAATTTAATTAACAATTCGGTATTTTGAATTATTCAAGTCCGACATGTGTGTTTGTCTATGCACTTGGCGGGTGCAGCATGATAGGGGGTTCTCGCATTTGGTTTGGTAGCGAGCGGATGACTCTTACTCCTACATGTCCCTACGGGGTTGGTGCAGTCGAGAGGCTGGCCGTAAAAGCAAAACACAGGTACAGTTGTATGCTACGGTGGGCGTTACCCCACTGACGCGGTCCGTTATAGTTGGTATCAGAGCTTTGGTAGCTCTAGGAAAAACTTAGCATATAGGGTAAATGTATTTACAGAATCACTCTCATTCGAGTTTCAATCTCTTCCTTTGACTCAATTCCTTTGAATTTTGGAACGTTCCCCTCGGTTCCGAAATTCATTCATGTCCTTCACTATTCGTCTTCTTTCAATTCTGGAGCACCCCATAACTCCATTTTGAATGATATCTATAATAGATCGGCGGTCTTGCCAATCTTCGAATGATTCGTAAAGGAGCAAAACTCCTTTATAATAGGCATCGATTTATCGGAGATTTCTGTATCCTCGGTTTACGATGCTATCTATTCCCTGCTATATCTGAACTCTATTCTTGAGATTGAATGTAGATTTGTCTTGGAATTCTACATCGATCTTATTATGGAAGTCACGGTCGACCCGGTTATGGTTGCCCGCGATTTATATAAACTTATCCATCATCCTATTTTGTTATTTAATTATCTTATCTTTGTTTCGAACTTATGTTCGAATTAAGATTCTCTTTGATTTGAGTCCATCAAATTTAAATCTCTATCCTTGCCTTGAAATTTATTTCTGTATTGTCGAGCGAGGAAGTGTATTTGTAAATCTCTATTTAAAATGTTTTATATATTGTGTTGTTTGAGTTGTTGATGTTGATTTGGGTTTTCGATCGATTCGTCTGATCAACGCTATCGATAGGATTTCCAAAACACTTGAACAGAGCAAACTGACACAATAGTATTTTCAAAATTTGGTAAATAAAATAATTTTGTATGATTATATTATATATAAGTATAAATTTTCTGAAATTGAATTGTTAACTGAATTTGTGGTCAGAAATGATGTTATTTGATTTTCATTTATTGTTTTGTAAACCATTGGTTTACCAACATGTAAATAAATAAATTTATTAAACTTGGCTATAATTTGATTTGAAATTTGAAATGTATTTAAATCAAGAATTTGAGAATTTAAATTTTTGGTGATTTCAATTTTGGTTTTTAAGTTTTAGAAGGTATATTATTTTCAAATGGAAATCTTTTCAAAGAAATTTTAGATGTTTAAATCAGTGCTCTTCTCTTTGTCGCTGGAAAATAATTTCGATGATGACGGCCGCATCATCGACATTCATTTTCGAGTTTCGAAGTGGAGAGACCATCAGTAGCTTGCTACACTTTTCTTGAAATGAATTTGATTTGAAATTTCTAAAGTATGACTTGATTTAACATATATATATATATATATATATATATATTATAGTATTGGATTTAGATTTGACTTGGATATATTGGATGTATATAATTATTTCTAAATTGTTTGAAGCTAATCGGAAATTAATTCTTAAAATTTTGATTTAAGGATGATTTCGATTATTAAATGAAGCCAAAATTTTGAATAAACATTTAAACTAAAGCTAATTGAATTAGAGAATTTTATTTGTATAATACCCGATTTCATTCTAATACAACTTACCTAAATTATTCAAAGGTTGAATATGTAATTGGATAAGATACAATATAAACCGATTTTATAAATAAATTTGAGTGTTTATAATAAAAGTTATACACTTAATTTGATTATAAATCGATAATTGAGATAAATAGAATACAGGATAGTTGAATAATAAATAGATTAATAAAATAAATTGTTTTTTGAAATAAATTTTGTAATAAACAATGAGAAATTAAAAATATACCAAGTTAATAAAATTCCTTGAGTTTAAAGTCGATTGTTGAATATAAATTAATTTAAATTGAAATTTATATGGTTTAAATTAATTGTTTTATTTTGAAAATCAAGTCTATTTTCTTCTAGTTGTTTCTATTCTCCTACCTCCTTCCTTTTCGGGGATGAAAAGTTTTGAGTGGGGGAGAATGTAACGACCCGTAAATTTTAACTGTTTTAATAACGTAATTAGTTGAAATTTTGTGAAATTTTAAACGATAAAATTTTGAGATATAAATTTGATATTTGGAATGCGTCTAGTTAAACATAGCAACTGGTAAATTTTCGTCCGAAAATATGAAAGTTTATTTCGTGCGTAAATTTACTTCAATTTAATCAGTTAAAAAGCAATGAAAATAAAACTTTTTAAAACCTAAATATATTTACATAGAAAAATTCTAAACCATCTTCTGAGCAAGATGTCATTTTTCATTTTTCCAAATTCGGACTTCTTTAGCTCCGTCGATCTTATTTTTCTACGTTTTTCCTGCATTTTTCGCTAGTTGAAATTTCAAATTTTTATAATCCAATCCTATCACTGATATCCGTATGCCATTTTAATCGTCTCGTCGTGTTGATCTCCACGGTATATTCGTATGTGTGTCTCGACGTCCGGTGGATGGTGAAATCTGTAAATGTTGAACCATATCGATACCGTTTTTTTTTTTGATCTCTTTCTACTTACCGGTCCAAAGTGAACAGCCATAACGTTTGAAACTTCTATAATCAGAAGAAATATATGACCTTTACTTTTATAGCCTTTAAATTTTTTGCTTAATTCCAACGCATAGCTCATATTCTCAATGACTACTGCTTTACTTCTCTGAAATTGATCCCTACCATTTATGCCCACCCTCCTTTCTTCATTCCAATCAGCTTTACACTTTTCTTTTGTTCGGCAAACACTAGTTTCTAAAAAAAAACGGAAGAAGAAACGCACACACGCTAGACCTTCCACCCATGCTCTTCTCCTTCCACCGCCATGCCCATGCTCGGCCTTCTCTCGTCACCAAACTCCAGCCAACTTCCTCCAAGCACGAACCACGCGTCTATCCTCGAACCCACTCATGCGCCTTCACTATTTTCCATCACCAGATCTGCACGTCATCCCTCTACACGCCACACCAATCACCACCTCTTTCTGCCACCAGACTTCGACGCCGCCACCATCCAACAACCACTGTCCGCCTTGCCGCCTGCATTAGCCTCCCTCCTCCTTTGAGTTGCCTAGATCCCTTACCTCATTGCTACCCCCGCAGACCACCTTCATTGCTACATCTTTTCTTAAGGTATTTATATTATTGATGTTAGTTTATATGTTGTTTACAACGTTATATATTGTACATAGCATATAGGTTAGCGCATATATATAAATTGTTTAAGTAAGTTATACAAGTCTATAACAGTTGCTGATCTATTTGCCATATATATATTGTTTATATTTGACAGTATACGATAGTGTATATATTACATAGGTGGTTTTAATTTTCATATTGGTTTTACTGTAGCTATATGTATACTAATGTATACATGTGTTTAGCTTTCCAAAATAAAATTTATTGTTTGTATGAATTAGCAGAGAATTATATAAGTGAAATATATATTAGCCTATACCTGTAGACCATTCATGTATATGCGAGTGGTTTATATGTGTCAGCTATGCCTATGTGTTTATGTGAGTCTATTTGCTGTATGTGAATTATTGTGTTCATCAGTGATATGTTAAACTAGAAGCTATGCTAGGGAACAGTCTTTCTAATAATATTTTAACGTTTATATTTATACATTAGTTTATAAAAGCATAGTTTATAAAGGTTACAATATATATATATAAAAAGTTTGCACTTACATAATGTCAATTTACAGGTTTGATTGAAATATATTTGTTTAATTCAATCTGTGTTTAAAAATTTATTTTGATTTTTGAAATAAATATAGCGCACAAATATATATACCTTAGTTCGATTATATGTTTGAAATTTATGTTGGGAAGAGTTATAACTTATATTCATCTCGGTTATATCTAGAATGTTTTGATTTGATTTCCTCTACTTTTGTTTATCAGCCCCGTCCACCGAATTCGTGCCAATCTAGCTTTGCTTCAAAATTCGTGATTGGAGTCGTAATTCACTCCATTGTCGAATATCTCTAACCACGAAAGGTGAGCAATCACTCACGATTAACGTTCTTTTATTTATTAAATTTGATTTCAATTGAAACGACAATTGAAATATGCTGTTGTTAGTTAGTTACACTGTTATATATGTTATTGCCTATATCAGTTCACTTGTGACATTTGACACCATTATCTGTTAATTATTTATGTGATGATAATACAGTTTGGCTGATAATTGATTGATTGTTGATGTTTATATTGGACGTTAAATTGTTAGTGTTAAATGATAAATAATATGCAAAATTGAAATGGATATAGGATAGTTAACAATTTTAAAACTGATTTATATGTTAAATTTGATAAGTGAATATGACCCCTTTTAATTGTTAATTAAATTGACATGTAGAATAGTGATAATTACACTTTGAACCATCGACGTATATTGGATTAACTGTTGTAGTATAAAATTGAAATTGAATGACAAGTGAAAAATCGTATAAATAATTAGTGGAATAATCTTTAATCTGCATGAAATGATAGTGTAGATTCTAGAAATAATTATATTAATTTGCACAAACAACAAATGTGAATTAATACGATTATTTCGAGATTATTTGAATTAATTATTGGATTGTTGTTATTGATTGTTGTTATTGCTTGGTTATTTACTTTGACACCATCCCAGTTATCACACTGCAAGTTCCCTTTTGCTATGCTTTGGTTTTTGAATTGAAATGGAATCAGGTTGAAATGATAAATACCCAAAATTGAAGTTTGACCTAGGATAGAGAATTAAATAAAAATCGATTGGTCAATAATTTGATTTAAAAATAAAATGAAGATTTTATTTGAATAAATAATATGGTTTTGGAACGAAGTTCGAATTTCAATTTTAATGAAAGGAAATGTTAATATTTAATAATCCGAAACAGAATATTAACATAATAGTTTTTGAAAGAATGTTGTTTTAAAATTAATTATTTAATAATTAAGTTTTGAAATTATTAAGTAATTAAATAAGATTGAATTATTTAATAATTAAATAAATTGAATTCTTTAATAAGTGGAATTGAACTTCTTGAATAATTGAAATTGAGTTTCTTTATTAATTAAGTTTTGGAAAATTATTTAAGTAAGTAAATAAGTGAAATTGAATTTCTTTAACAAGAAATAAAATGTGATTTATTGAAATTAATGTAAGACTTTAAATTTAAAGAATTTGATTTGATGAATTTAATTTAATTCAATTTGTAAGTTTTGATATAAGGAAGTTGAATTTAAATAATGGATTTAATGAATTGGAAATTTAATAAAAATTGTTTTGAATGGCAAATTTACTTAATGAATATTGAATGAAATCGATAAATGAAGTTAAATTGATTTGAATGTTAAATTAAATTAATTTAAATGATTTCGGAATGAAACTTATATACGAACTTGAATCAATATTTGAATTATTTTAAATAGAAATTGAAATTGAATTATAAGATTTTGAAATTATGAATTTGGAAGTTTTGAAACGTAAATTATGGAAATTGATTTAGAAAGACAAATGAAATGTTGATTTACAAATTCTATTTGAAATTGAATTTGATTTGGTTTTGAAATATGTTAAATGACCAATCGGTGTTATAAATTACGAAAGTTATTAAAGAGACCGGAATCGGTTAGGGACATACTCACTGTCTAAACCGAAAACCACTTTAATAACTACACGCGGAGTGTGATCCAGAATGAAGTGGTTGGAATGATGTACGTGATGACTGAAGAAAGAGAACGATAAATGGATAGCCTTGACACTTGTGTCAAATTGGAAATGACTAAAACAGGAGCCGTGCCGGGCCAAATGGGGGCTAGCTACCTCGAGCGAACACACTTCTTCGAAACTACTCATTATTTGTTGTCGATTGGTGCACTCTTGATTTGGGAGTGTTGTTTCGCGGTGTTGCGATCGCTGCGGCGATGCATTCTCACCAGTCCGGATCAGGCAAACGTTAGTTTCACTACCTTGGGTATTGCCTCATGTGCCTTGTCATACTTGGATCCCTATATACGCGACCACTACGATTTGTTTTGTGTTATACTTATGGAGTACTCCCTGATATCCCACTAGTTTACGGTGGAGTTTACAGTGCTGTATAGACTATAACGCTTATATAAAATGTGTTAAGGGGGATAATGGTAACGCCTTAACACTATTTTGATATCTTATATTACTGATAGGCATTATCTACTTATCGTACACTACTACATAGTAAATAGTTTAACGGATCCTTAAAGGATGGTTATTCCAAACATCCTTTGAGTTACTTATATTTCAATTGCTATTTCACTTGAGTTGGATTTATTGATATAAGAATGTTAATCCTGACTCGAGTGTTTTGTGTTTTGCTTTACGCTCGGGTCAGACTGAGTTGACCAGTATTCGAGACTCACCTTTGGAGTTGGAACTTCGCTTGGAGATCCAGCTTTCAGATATTCAGTTGATTCCAGTGATGTATTCTGATTTGTATCCGATGTATCGTGTTACTCTTCCGTTGTATCTGCTTTAACTCTGATGTAACTTATATATTTATATAGTAGCTTCATTAACTACTATCTCTTTTATTTCCGCTGCAATTATTACTCAGTGTCTGTGATCTGTGATTATTTATTTACTGTATATGCTCAGCTTTGCCAAATTTAATTAACAATTCGGTATTTTGAATTATTCAAGTCCGACATGTGCGGATGCGAATGGTCCAAAATAGCGGGTCGTTACAAATTCTCTATCGAGCACCGTGTCGAACCAGACCTATACGGACATGTTCGCATCATAATGGTGAGGCTAGCTGCGTTGTTCGTTCGGCTTGGAGTCAAGTGTGATGATGGCGGGAAGCAGTTGAAGGTCCCGACATGGTTGCGAACCTTGGTCGACGATGGCTAGAGGTGGTGTTGATGGTATCAGTAGGTGTAGCATGTTGAGCAGTCTTAGTTGGTGCGGTCCATTCTCAGGTGGCAAGAAATGGTGGCTGAGGGGTGAAAATGTGGAAAGTTGGTGGCAGGCTGGTGGTGACGTATGACCATAGGCTGGTGCGTCTTTAGTTGCAACTTCGAATGTACAATGTGGTAATGTGTTTTGTAACGACCAACTTTTCCATACAGTTCAAGCGGACAATCAGCCACACATGATTCACTCAAATTGAACTGAAAGGCGGATAGTTAGGGGTAAGAAAGAAGGAATGAAGGAAGAAAAAAGGAGGAAGAGAGAAAGAAAACAAACAACACAGCGGAACGAGTAATCTATATTATACAATAAGTCTCTACATAAGAAGAAACGGTAATATATGTATATACCGACATCAATTAGAGTATACTAACCTATTTCAGCCCAGATAGTTATAACAATCTGTCCTTACAATTGCTGATAAATACAACAATGAATGCAGCGGAAAATAACCATATATGTGAATACGTCTCTGGCTTCCAGCTCGTCTCCTGAAGCTCTAAAGCATCCAACTAAAATCTGTAAATATGCTCGATCTGACTCGAGTATTATAATAAAATAATACCCGAGTCAGTCTGGAAAACCAGCCTGAGAAAACACACCCAACTGGATTTTTAAGTTATAGAAACCTTTGAAATCAGAAGTTCATCGTAAGACCATACCCCACATAAATTTTTAAGTTATAGAAACATAAGGCATGTTCGCTAATTCTGTAGGATTCTATAGAGATGCCCTCGGTACTTCAAGAATGGTCCTCCTGCATAAGGATCAGAGATATCCTTCCGAAGCAGCATACATCCATAGTGATGTACCATAGGAAAATCATAATTGGTCTTGCTAATACCGAGTGCATCGCCTCATGCATTCATAACAACTGTAAGTAACATCTAGGTGGAGCCGACTACAACTTATGGGTTTGCCAACCCCATTGGCCATGCCTCTTATCCCTGGTTTTAGTCATTACCGCTGCTGAGGCTACGTCCAGCATTCCAGCTCACGCACCACCATCAAAATAGATCATGGAATCTCACATGGATTCCCATACCCCAACGAGTCTCGGAACCACACATGAATTCAAACATCTCGATATATCAAGAAACTCCTCCATAGAGCCATATATGGTTCCAGAGTGGTTGATTTTCGAGTCATCTCTTACGAGTACAGTCTTCCGCTTCTTTGGCGCTCCAAAATCCAATCGTCGATTTTCCGGAATTCTCAATACCGGTTCTTTAGGAAATAATTATACAATACACAAAAGCGGGGATTACCTCCTAATTGTTTAAGTGAACGGATCTTGTCATCATTTGTCCTAGAAGAATGAAACGAGTTTATACGTATAGTATAGCACCACCAACGGTAATTGTATCACATAATTCCTCTGTTTCTCCTAAATATTTCCAGAGTTAATAAATCTTTCATTCATACAATCACTTTGTAAATTACTTGTATAAAAATACTTTTACAAAGGTATATCCACGAATCCCTGTATTTTAATACTTAGCAAATATTCATATAGTTATCTCAACGTTATAAGTATATTCACACACATTACACCTCGCAACTTAGAAAATGCACCCATATACTTATCTCAATGGTATAAGTATATTTACAAAATTGAGAAGGATTTTCTTTTTATTTGATTCTAAAATCATTTATAAACTCCTTATAATTCTCTAAAGCTATTTATAAACCATTTTATAAATCTCCGAAAATCATTTATAATCTCTTTATAAAATTCAATCACTTATAAGTTCTTTTGTACATTTCTTAAATCATTTATAAATCCTTTATAAACCCATAAAACAATTAATAAAATTCCTTTGATAAATCTATAAACCCATTCCTTAAACTGGTTTATAAATTTCTAACCATTTATAAAACTCTTCCACTTTGTAAATAATTTTCCCTTAAGTCTTCAAACCATTTTATAAACTCCCTTTATAAAATCCAAGTCCGTTTATAAAACTCTATTTATGGGTCGCGAAAACATTTATAAATAATTAGAAATCTTTTACTTCAATACACCATCATATAATAATTATTAAAATAAACATTATAAATAAACAAAAATCATTTACTTTAAAACATCTTAAAATTAATAATTAATGATTTCAAACATTATGAAATAAATAATAAAAATCAATCTTTAAAATTATTACAAATATAATAATTTATTTTCAAAATGTTATTAATAAATCCTTAATATAAATTTCAAGCCATATTTAGTCCAATTAATTAACTTTTCAGAAATATAAAAATATTGATAAATAACTTTTAAACAACCTTAAATATAAAATAGCTTTACAGCGATATTAAATATCAATAAAAAATATTTTTAAAAACAATATTAAATATAAATCCAAAACCAACTCCAACTCAATTGGCAGTTTATAGTATTTCAAATATTAATTTAAAGCAAATAGCCATCAAACGCTTAACCAAAATTGGTATTGATTTTCTATCACTACCAGGTTTTAGTTTTCAAACATATAACCATGTCATAACCATAGTGTCCTCAATAAGGTTCATTGTTCAATAATTCATATAAAAGGAATATCATTGAAACAATTCAACAATAGCGAGGGATCTCGTTGGATCCCTCCAACCCGTCCCCTTGCATCATATATAGTATATAATCAAATAATATAAATTAACCGCTTCGAGGCGGCATCGTATACAAAGGGTTATCCGCTCTTACATGGGAACGTAATAAGGTCTTATCTGCTTCAAGGGCGGGAATATATCCAACCCAACGAATAAATATAGTAGATAATCTAAACAATCATTCTATAATTTTTATCAACTATATATCATACTAGTTAACCAAAAAGGTGAGATTAACTCACCTAAATTTCTATTGTCGCTAAGGTGTTCCGATTTGGAACTAAAATCGAATGATATCTAATTTTAGCCCAAATTGCGACAGTGTCCAAATCGGACCAAACCAGTCCCATCGTGAAGCTTTCGTTATCACGAGCGCAATGCAAAAAAGTTTCATCTTGATCGGACCTCCTAAGAAATTTTATAATTAAACATCCTAGTCACATTATTAAATTTATAATTAAACATCCTAGTCACATTATTAAATTTTAATAACCCATCATTAAAAATTAACCATCTTCTCCCTTTCGTTCACGCTAACAAACCCATCTAAGCGCCACATCCCTTTGCTCACAATCGCTACCACGACCATCCAACCGCCAACCCCTCGCTTCCACTGCTAGCCCCATCCACGAGCTTCCCTTCGCCCCCGC
This sequence comes from Allium fistulosum, assembly GCA_030737815.1. NCBI lineage: Eukaryota > Viridiplantae > Streptophyta > Magnoliopsida > Asparagales > Amaryllidaceae > Allium > Allium fistulosum. The sequence goes on from CM060908.1 coordinate 730,930,252, forward strand.
CACTTTGAAAAATCCAATGATCGTTTTCCATTTGACTCCAAAATGCTGCTGCCTCAATTGCTTACGCGCCACCAAACTATGGTCGCACATAGCTCTCATTCCCACGCTCCTTTCGTCTTCACAACTCATCGCTTGCTTGAGCCTACCACAATCGGCCAAACTTACTTTCGCCGTTCATCTTGAAAACTGCGCTACCTTGCCACGAGCTATGCCAATCCAACGTTGATCCTCCTCATATTGATGCTATGAACCTTTTGTTAGTTGACAACTTTGCCAAATCTTGCTTCGAGTGGCTTAAGCAAACCACGGCCATTGGATTTTGAGGATTTGAATTTAAAAAAAGAAAAGAAAATAAATCTAATTCTCTAATTCGAATGTAGTTTATAAAGAAGGGGGGTATGTCAGAACGTGATGGAAGTGTGGTGCCTGGTATGGCTGATGTATGGTTAGTGTATGGGAATTATATATATATATTCGAAAATATTCGACATTACACATCCAAAAATATCGAACCTCAATCGAGGCATGCCGCCAGGCGTTCTATATGTAATAACCCTATTTCGAACATAATGGAACAAGTCTCGAGGCCTAATTCGATCATATATAGAAGATAGCTTTTCAAACCCAATTATTATATAAATTTCTAATATTAATTTCTAAGCGATTCAAACTCGTACAACCAAATGATACGTCCGATCGCCAAGAAAATCGTCAGCATACAATAACTCACTATTACGGATCCAATGAAACTGGTTTCATCGAAATACGAGACTGTGTCCAGGAAGGCTATTTTTACACGTTAATTAAAACGAATTATTTTTTAAAACCAAATTAATCACCTTTAAATCTAAATTAAAAGTTTATTATTACCATTCTTATTCAATAGAATTTAAATAAGCTATGAAATCATTTTTATCCAAATTAAAACGCAAGATTCAATTATTTAAACAATTTCAATTATTAAATTCAATAATTTAATTATCAAATAAATCACTATATTTGAGATTCAAGTTATTTAACTTCAATATTAACTTTCAATATTTAAAATCCATTAAATATTCCAAATTCAAATGACTAAAATTATGGGTCAATACATTCTCCCCCCTTAAAAGAATTTCGTCCTCGAAATTAACAAGTAAGGAATTGACCAAACCCATTAACTTTTTAAAACCAATTAGTTGAAATAGACTTCAAATTCTTTTAAGCCTTTACTTTTAAAAATCAATTTTATGAAACTTTGTTACCACCTTTTCTTAAGCCTTAAATTTCATTCATAGTTACTAACTAATACTATTCCATTCAATCATTTCAGGTTATAACTCAAAATCAATTTTTATTTGTTAAAAAATCTTTAAAATGTCTTAAAAAATTTATAATGCCTTAAACTTATGGAAAATTTCGCCAACATCTCCTTTGCGCGGCTGGATCGAAAAACTACAAAATACCACTACGGCCCCAAACCAACAATAGAAAACAAAAGCCAGGTCGCTCAATCATAAAACCATCAGATCAATTCAACAATATAAACATGTATCTATTTGTCCGGCAACTAAAGTTAAATAATGAGATTAAAGGCATCAAACTAGCTTTTGCTTCTATCTACCTACACCTTATTTACAAATGATATCCAATCATATAATTCATAATCATTATTTTTCATTTTCAATTGTCAACATTTGCTTCAGTAAAACCCGTACGATGTACATGTATCATCCATACGCGATATCAATTTTGATCATTCACTCGATCACATTATTTCACTTCCAAACTAGTATCATTCACACGACCACTCTAGTGCAGAATCAGACCTGATTCCTTGAATAAAAACCGCCATTCCCCTTGCATAACAATATACTACGATAGAGGATTCCAGAACCAATCAAAAATCCATATCCAGTGTTCGCCGTCGAGAATCAAGTGAAAAATTCTAACTCGGACCGATGTAAATCATCTAGAAATCATGTACTCGAATCTAGATCAAACAGTTACCCGAACAAATTAATATACGTACGACTTTTCTATTTATTTCAATTGGCTTCTTATTATTCAGATTTATATTTATTTATAATCATTATTCACCTTGCTTTATTCACATTCATTTATTTCTTAGTATATTACTCCAATACTAATGTCACATGAGAACTATTCCATTAACTTTTACTTAAGCTTTATAACACCTTACTCCATACTAAATTCATTTATGAATCATTTCATAAAATTTTACTCAAGTTTATAAACTTTTCATACAACACTTCTCATGTTCACTATTACTTGACAACTTAAGTCCGTATCCATTTTAAATCAAATTCAATTTCATCTAGCTCAATTCATTGTTCTATCCTATAACGTTTTAATCATATACAATTAACGTTCATTCATTAATTTATTTCAAATCAAAATCAATTCCATTTCCAAAAATTATTTTATTTAGCTTAAATTCCATTTCAATTTCTACAGCCATCATCGAAATTATTTTCCAACGACCGAAGTGAGTTCAATTCTTTCTACTTCCTTAAACCCTTTTTAAACATTTCCATTCAAAAATATTTCCCAAATGATATTATTATTATTCCAAAACTTTGAAATTTTTTTACCAAAACCAACGGAATTTAAATTCTCAAATTCCTAGCTTTTGAATCCGTTTTAATTAATAAAGCATATTTATATAATTTCACTTTAGTTATATAAAACCATTTCTTAATTTTTTATCTTTGTTTAAACTTCAATAATACCAACTTTTATTACAACACAAACAATAACCAACAAATAATAATAACTGAATATTATCATTCACTAACAACCAAACCAACCATATATACTATAATAATTTCTGAAAATTTATTCCATTATATATAAAATATAATCAAGGTAAAATTATTTCATTCACCCCATTCCAAACAATACTATGTCACATTGCTCTATTCAAGTGTTTAAAAATCCCTATCGGTAATGTTCATTACTAGTATTGACTAGAATCCATAGGCCACTCAACAGATCAGCCGACATAACATAAAACCTTTTTATATCACTAACAAATACGCCCTCATACACACACACACACACTCAAACTCATAGTAAGGCATTCCATTACCTTATCTCTTAATGATTTTCCCCACCAAAGCCAAGGTTCTCGCTTAACCTTGCACTCTGATACCACGTTTTAATGACCAACTTTTCCATACAGTTTAAGTGGACAATCAGCCACACATGATCCACTCAAATTGAACGGAAAGGTGGATAGCTAGGGATGAGAAAAAAGGAACGAAGAAAAAAGAAGGAAGAGAGAAAGAAAACTAACAACACAGAATCTAACAGTGGAACGAGTAATCTACAATATACAATAAATCTTTACACAAGAAGAAACAGTAACATATGTATATACCGACATCAATCAGAGTATACTAAACTATTTCAACCCATACAGTTATAACAACATGTCCTTACAATTTCTGATAAATATAACAATGAATGCAACGAAAAATAACCATACACATGAATACGTCTCTAGGCCTCCAGCTCGTCCCCTAAAGCTCCAAAGCATCCAACTATAATATGTAAATATGCTTAGTCTGACCCCGAGCATTATAATAAAATAACACCCGAGTCGGTCTGGAAAACCAGCGTGAGAAAACAGACCCAATAGGATTTTTAAGTTATAGAAACCTTCGAAATCAGAAGTATCTTGTAAGAACATACTTCACATAAACACAAACAGAGTTTTACCTTACGGTAACTGAAATATTTTTATAGAAAATCCTTTGATATTATAGTAATGTCTAAGGGTGAAAATAATAATAATCAAGTAGCCATGATGCTCATTAGTGTACATTACAACAATACTATGTATATAATCAAAAACCGATAAGGCGCGTTCGCTAATTGTGTAGGATTCCATGGAGGTGCCCTCGGTATTTCGAGAAAGGTCCTCCTGTACAAGTATCAGAGATTTCCTTCCAAAGCAGCATACATCTCCAGTGATGTACCATAGGAAAAACATAACTGGTCACGCTACTGAGTGCATCGTCGCATGCATGCATAACAACTTTGAGTAACATCTAGGTGAAGCCGACTACACCCTATGGGTTTGCCAACCCTAGGGTTTGCCAACCCTACTGGCCATGCCTCCTATCTCTGGTTTGAGTCATTAACGCTGGTGAGGCTACGTCCGATGTTCCAGCTCACGCACCGCCATCAAAATAGATCATGGAATCCCACATGGATTCTGTTACCTGGTTGATTGACCATGTAACAAGAGGCTCAGCATAGGCCTCGTTCGGCACACCTCCTCTCGCTCGGCATAGAGCATCGCTCGGCATGACAGGGTCGCTCGGCATGTTGCCTCGTTCGGCATAAAGGGGTCATTCGGCATCTCACCTCGCTCTGCATTGAGCGGTCGTTCGGCATCTCACCTCGCTCGGCATAGAAAGGTTGTTCGGCCTGGGTATGTGGCTCGGCATACGAATGCCGTTCGACACCGAGGCCTCGCTCGACACACCTCCCCTCGCTCGACAATTTTCGTTTGGCATGTAAAGCTCGGTGCGCAGAAGTTACCTACCACGGGCCAAGGTACGTTATTCCCAGGCCCATGAGGGAAGTCCAACGCATCTTCGTCTATAAATAGAAGGGCAAGGGCACAGTGAAAGGGACCTTTTTTCGAGAACACTAGGGATACTCTGCCGCTTTCAAGACTCATTCTTTTTAGCTCAAACTTGTATTCAAGTCATTAGTATATGGATTATATTTGTATTCAACTACTTATGAAAGCAATAAAGATTAAAACTCAAAGTGGACGTAGGCAGTTACGCCGAACAACTATAAATCTGTTGTTCATATTCTCTGCAGTTAATTTAGTTTGAATCCCTCTGTTTTAATTTATCTTCTTCATTAATCTCTCTACACAAAACTCTCTTTGGGTGTTAGTGAACAATTTTGGTGCTAACATTTTGGTGCTTTCATTGAGAACAGCATTCTCAGGTCATTAGGATCTACTTTATAGCTACTGGATTGAAGAAATTCCCCGAAGGAGATCCAAGTCATTCACAAGAAGTCCGTTGATTCTACTCAGAGTTTCTACCAATAACTCTACAATGGGAAGACCTCGTACCAGATCAGCCTCTCATAACGCGGACGTCAACGAGAATGCCAGTGTCCAGCTAATAGGACATAGTAATCAACAAGTTAATCTTGGCGCGGGAACTATGGCCGCCCAAAACCAGATGGAAGCTGTCACTAGGACAGAGTTCAACGAGCTGATGAGAGAACTCATGGAAAGCAGGAGAAAACTTAGCGAACAGATCCAAGCAAACGCCAACCTTATGACTCAGCTTACTCAACAACAGCATCAGAATGCTGGAGGAAGCCCCACTCCTTATTCCTCATCCGACAGCTCTGCTTCGTCTGATGAACCTCCCAAGCGAAGGCGTCGTAGAACGGAAACAACACAGATAGGTGCTGCTAATCGATCAACCAGGGATGGTCCGGGTTCTCTACCTGGGGCAATGGCTCCTCACTTACACCAAGAAAATCACACTCAAGCAGGAACAGGAAACTTAGGATCAGAGTGCGAGTGGAAGCTAGACAGCTGGCACACCAAGGTCTTCATAATGCTGGTCTCCATGATACACACTTGGTAGATCGCCAACGGAGAAGACACCGACCAGAACGGTCTCACAGGACAGACACCAATCTGCCATCTTCCATACAAACCCCAGACCTATCAGCCATGGTCAGACAGTTGATGAAAGAGAATCAAGGCTTATCAAATGATGACTGGGGTGTATCTAGGAGTCATACTCCGTTCACAAATGTTATCTTACAGGCTGAGTACCCTAGGAAGTTTAACATGCCGACTATTCTGGCCTATGAAGGAAAGACAGATCCCCGACAGGATGTGATGAGGTATGAATGGATGAAGGACTCGGCTAGAGCGAACGATGCAACCAAGTGTAGATGTTTCCCAATAACTTTATCTTGAGTTGCTACCATGTGGTTCACCCGACTTCCTCCGCGAACTATCTCCAGCTTTGATGAGTTAGTGACAAAATTTGTGGATCAATTCAGGATTCATGCCACTCATCCCAAGGATGTGATGTCCTTGTCCAGTGTGATTCAGGCTCCAAGGGAGTCGTTGAAAGAGTACTTACAAAGATTTCATGTTGCTGCAACTGAAGTTAGCAACCCCAACGACCATGCTATTTTAATGGCCATGATGCGAGGGGTAAATCCGGATTCAGAGTATGGAGACAAGCTAGCGGGAAAGCCCCCGACTACGCTAGAACATTTTTATTCAAAAGCACACCAATTTATAAGAAGGGAGGAAGCTAGGTGGATAAGGCGAGATAATGCACTGGTACATGGCAAGTTGGTTGTGCAGAGTAACATCGCTGTAAAACAATATGGTGACAACTCTGGAAAGGTTCAAGTCAATGTTCAAAACAAGCCTGAACAATCTAAAGGATCTAGTGGGAGGAATCCCGGAAAGAAAAGGGAAGCTGGAAAGTGGAAACCAAGGATCCTAACTTACAACGAATACACTCCTCTGAATGCATCTTTGGAAAATATTTACCTGTCAACTTGTAATACTTTCCAATATCGAAAGCCACGCCCAAAAGAGTCTACTGAGGAGCAAAAGCGGACTGGGAAGTATTGTCGCTTCCATGAGACTTACGGGCACAATACCGAGGAGTGTAGGCACCTCCATGATGCTATAGAAAAGTTGACTAGACAGAAAAAGTTGCAGGAGTTTGTAAAGAATCCTCAAGAGGGTGAACAGGGAACGTCCAATCCCGGTCGCACACCAGCGCCACATCACCCTGAGGAGCCTACTCGGATCGTGGGCAGACTGGTCATAAACATGATAGTAGGTGGACCTCACCTTGCAGATAAGAGCTAGTAAGAAATGGAGCGGTATGCTTACTCCTTGAGGCATGCAGATTTTGAGTGTTGTTCGAACGTGGAGGATGGGACCCCCGCTAAACAACAATGCATAATGACGGACGATATAGTATTCAGGAGTAGAGATGCTGATCAGGTGGAGGCTCCTACCGTTGACCCGATGGTCATATCCGCGACAATCGGGCCAGCATTTGTGAAAAGAATTCTGATTGATTGTGGAAGTTCTATTAATATCATCTTCAAAAAGCATATGATCAGATGAAGATGGACACGAAAGATTTAAAACCATCTAAAGCTCGTATCCATGGCTTTAATGGTGCTGCAACCGATGCAGTGGGATATGTTGAATTGCTAGTTGAACTAGGGCAATGTGAACGTAGGAGGGTGCGAATCCTACCTTTCATAGTTTTGGATGTTGATTCACCATACAATGTATTTCTGGGTCGACCTGCCTTGGCGGAATTCTGGGCAGCTTTGGCCCCATGGTGTTTAACTCTGAAATTTCCGACAGACAAAGGAGTTGGTGTTGTACATGGCGATCAGGTGACTGGTCGTGCATGCTATGTGGCTGAGCTGAGAGAGGCCCACCGAAGAGAGAAGGGAAAGGTTGTGGACAGCCCCGTCCACAACCGAGTCGTTGAAAATTGACAAGTAATGCCCGAGCCCTGGCTCGGGCAACATGATCGGATCTATAGGGACATAGATCCGAGAGATGATGATGAGGAACCCAGGAAAGAAAATGCAGTGCCGGCTGAACTGACGATTGACATTTCAGTCGGCCGATACGATCCGTCGTGAGTACTTAAGATTGGGTCACAACTCAGCCCCTCGATGACCGAGGATCTCACTGATTTCCTCCGAGCGAATCTGGATGTTTTCGCCTGGACACACTGTGGTATGTGCGGGATTTCTCCCACTATTGCGAGTCATATGTTGAACATACCTGAAGTACGTTCCGGTAAAGCAGAAAAAGAGAGGCATGGACCCAGAGAGGTCCGTGGCTCTCAAAGAGGAAGTGGACAAACTCAAAGCCAATGGGTTCATCCACGACGCCCTCTACCCGGAATGGGTCTCTAACCCTATACTAGTGAGAAAAGCGAATGGGAAATGGAGGACTTGTGTTGATTACTCGGATTTAAACAAAGCATGCCCTAAGGATAGTTTCCCATTACCTAGAATTGATCAACTGGTTGATTCAACGGTAGGGCACGAGTTATTATCATTTATGGATGCGTACTCGGGCAGATCCCAATGCACATTCCAGATCAAGAACACACCAGTTTCGTCACAGATGTTGGATTGTACTGTTATTTAGTGATGCCTTTTGGGATGAAAAACGCAGGAGCGACTTATCAGCGCTTGGTGAATCAGATGTTTAAAGACCAAATTGGTAGAACAATGGAAGTCTATGTGGACGACATGCTCGTGAAGTCACGACAGTCGAACGACTACATTCGAGACTTGGCGGAGATGTTTGATATACTCAGTAATTATGGAATGAAAATCAACCCACTGAAGTGTTCCTTTGGTGTTGCATCGGGAAAGTTTTTGGGTTTCATTGTTAATGCACGAGGGATCGAAGCTAACCTGGAGAAGATTCAAGCTATTTGAGACATACAAGTACCCAGAACTATAAAACAAGTACAAAGCTTGAATGGGAAAGTAGCCACGTTGAGTCGATTCATATCCAGGGCCACAGATAAGTGTATTCCATTTTTCGATGTAATAAAGAAGGGAAAGAGAAATTTTGAATGGATGCCCGATTGCGAAGACGCATTCCGAGCTCTGGTAAGGCATTTGGAAAGTCCCCCGGTGCTGTCGAAGCCTATAGACCATAAAGTATTGTATGTATACTTAGCTGTGTCACAACACGCTATCAGTACAACTTTTGTTCGCGAGGAGGACCGAGTTCAAAAGCCGGTGTACTATGTCAGTAAACGTCTAACGGGGGCAGAAATAAATTATCCCAAAATTGAGAAATTGGCCTACTGCTTGGTGATTGCATCATGCAAGCTACGTCCGTACTTCCAGGAACACTCGATCAGTGTTTATACCGATCAACCCTTGCGACAGGTACTCCAACGACCAGAAACCTCTGGAAGGATGTTAAAATGGAATATCGAGTTGAGTCAGTTCGATATTACCTATCTGCCGCGAAGATCCATACAAGGGCAAGCGCTAGCAGACTTCATTACTGAATTCACCATGTCAGACGAATCAAACGATTATGATGTCATTCCGCCTATTCGATGGAAACTGTACACTGATGGAGCATCCAACAACCGTTGTTCTTGGGCTGGTAAAATTCTTATGACTCCCGAAAACCGATCAATTTGTTACGCTATGAAACTCAATTTCCTAGCCACAAACAACGAAGCTGAGTATGAAGCGTTGATTTCTAGATTGAAAGTTATTAGGGAACTCGGAATAAAATCGATTGAAATCTTTTGCGACTCACAATTGGTAGTGTACCAAGTTCGTGGAGACAATCAATCAAAGGGGCAGAGACTCGCCCCATACCTTGCACGAGTTCAAGAACTGTTGGCGGACCTTCAATACTACAATATTTCTCATGTCCCGCACGAGCAAAACAAGGAGGCCGATTCATTGGCAAAGTTCGCAAGTACAGGTGATGCACAACAAATGGGCTTGGTTCCTGTTCGAGTTTTGCAATTTCCAAGTATAGACAAAATGGAGATTGATTTTGTTCTAGAAACATAAATTGAAAAGGAGTCGTGGATGACCCCATTCAAACAATACATACTACACGGAACCTTGCCCGATAGAAAGAACGAGAGACGGCAAGTCCTTCGTAAAGCTTCAAGATACATAATGCAAGATGGAATAATGTATCGGAGGGGGTTCTCGGTCCCCCTACTCTGGTGCATCGCCCATGATGAGATAAAACGAGTTTTGATGGAAGTGCGCGAAGGAGAATGTAGCGACCATACTGGGGGGCAAACACTTGCAAAAAAGATCCTCTGCTATGGATATTATTGGCCAACTGTAAATCGGGACACTACAGACTATGCGAGAAGGTGCGATAGATGTCAAAAGTTTACGAAAATTCCAAGAGCTTCGCTAACGGAACTCACGTAAATGGTTAGTCCCTGGCCATTTGCGATTTGGGGGATCGATATAATCGGTTCCTTACCTATTTCTAAAGGTGGTGCAAAATATGCAATTATTGTAGTTGATTATTTTACCAAATGGGCGGAAGCCGAGCCTTTAGCGACAATCACCACCAAAAAGGTCATCAATTTCATCGTATGAAACATTATATGCCGTTTGGGTCTCCCACGAACTATCATTACAGACAATGGAACTCAATTTGAAAGTAGGGAGTTCAAAGATTTTTGCCAAAAATATCACATTGAGAAAAGATTTTCAGCGGTCGGTTACCCTAAAACAAATGGACAAGTGGAAGCTGTAAATAAAATAATCAAGTCAATATTAAATAAATGTTTGGAAAAGGCTAGAGGCAAGTGGGTGGATGAGCTTCCGACAACGCTCTTGGCTTACAGAACCACCCACAAGTCCGCGACTGGCCATACTCCATTCAACTTGGCATACAGCGTTGAAGCTGTGATACCCGTCGAACTTGAAGTTCCTTCTCATCGGGTAACCTATTATGATCCCAAGGCGAATTAGAATCTCTTATTGGAATCACTGGACTTTGTTGATGAAAAACGTGAAGAAGCTGATTTGAGAGCGGCTGCACATAGGAACAGAATTGCTCGATATTATAATGAAAAAGTCCGACCAAGAAGTTTCGATGTGGGCGATCTTGTTTTGAAGCGAGTCTTTCCGGCCCCATCACATATGAATCCCACATGGGAAGGTCCATATGTCATCGAACGGAAGCTTGGAGAAGGAACTTTCTAGCTAGCGACCGTAGATGGCGCGACACTCCCCCGAGCATGGAATGGCGAACACCTGCGCCACTATTACACTTAGCACAACTATTCGCATTTTAGTTGTAATTATTTCCAGTTTACGTTCCTTTCGTTGTTTTTAGTCGTCAGCATACAATAAGACAATTTAGTCTGTTTTTATTTGTTATGATCAATAAAGGCTTGAAGCTGTCTTTTCCATGAACTATTGTTGTTACCATATAGTGCACTTCAGTGACGAAGTTTAAATTGCGTTATTCTGTCTGGCGTATGAACGTGCATTCAAAACTGAAAAATCTCTAAGTCCCCAGAGTGTGCACTAGAGTACTCTGAGTCCCCAGAGTGCAGACTAGAGTATAAACGACTGAAAAATCTCTAAGTCCCCAGAGTGTGGACTAGAGTACTCTGAGTCCCCAGAGTGCGGACTAGAGTATAAACGACTGAAAAATCTCTAAGTCCCCAGAGTGCGGACTAGAGTACTCTGGCTAGAGTATAAACGACTGAAAAATCTCTAAGTCTCCAGAGTGCGGACTAGAGTACTCTGGCTAGAGTATAAACGACTGAAAAATCTCTATGTCCCCAGAGTGTGGACTAGAGTATTCTGAGTCCCCAAAGTGCAGACTAGAGTATAAACGATTGATAAATCTCTAAGTCTCCAAAGTGCGGACTAGAGTACTCTGAGTCCCCAGAGTGCAGACTAGAGTATAAACGACTGAAAAATCTCTAAGTCCCCAGAGTGCGGACTAGAGTACTCTGAGTCACCAGAGTGCGGACTAGAGTATAAATAACTGAAAAATCTCTAAGTCCCCAGAGTGCGGACTAGAGTACTCTGAGTCCCCAGAGTGCGGACTAGAGTATAAAGGAATAAAAAATCTCTAAGTCCCCAGAGTGCGGACTAGAGTACTCTGAGTCCCCAGAGTGCGGACTAGAGTATAAACGACTGAAAAATCTATAAATTCCCAGAGTGCGGACTAGAGTACTCTGAGTCCCCAGAGTGTGGACTAGAGTATAAACAACTTCAAAATCTCTAAAGTCCCTTGAGCGCGGACTGGAATGTTCTGTGTTCCTAGAGTATGGATCAGAGTATAAGCGATTCAAAAAATCTCCGAGTCATATGGAGGTGAACTAGGGCTTATGTAGCTCATAAGGTTTCAGATTTCGACTATGAGTTATAGAGTGAGCTGAACAACAAAAGTCATTTGAAAAACAAAGAATGAAGTTTTATTCATTAATTCAAAAGGAAGTCCTACTAGAACTTCTCCCAAACTCGGGGCAAAAAGTCTATCTACAACGGCTATGAAAATAAATAAAAATAATTACATAATCCAGACTGATTCTCATTAAATGAGCAAGATAACTACTTCTTCGTCTTCTTCTCCTTCTTTGGTTTCTCATACGATTCTTCCCCCATGCGTTTTCTCTTGGACATTTTGCTCGCTAATGAAGGGGTGTCCAAAGAAGGAGGAGGAACTTCCTGTGGCCTAATCCCACCGGGAAGGATAACCTTTAAAGGCCTGTTTAGTGGGTCATCAAGTTCGACCACTTGGGACTCGACCTTGATCTCAACTTTTTTCTTTTTCTCTTCTGCAAGTTGCTCCTTCATGCTCACTTTCGAAGTGTGTCCTGAGGCGCCCATAATCTCAACTTCACAACTTTCTTCGACTGGTGACGAAGTGTCAGACTTGTCCTCATCAAGAGCCTCAATCACTTGAGCATCAGGACCGGGAGTCTCTCCCGCTTGGATAGCCCCGCTCGCCTTCTCCCTCTCCTTCTTGGCGTCATTGCTCCTTGGAGTTGGCTCAGGATCAGAGCGGCCTATGTAAAAACACGAGAGACAAACGTTAGGATACAATAACCTCTCACCAAAATCGACGACTCTTTGAACTTTAACAAGAAAGGTTATATACCGGTTTCTTGCTGACTCTCCACCGTCCGAGGAGTCTCGCCCTCTGGAATGGGAGAAAGAACATGAATGTCAAGGCCAGGGTCTTCCGGGTCATAACCAACGTGCTCCTCGAACGGATCAAGTGCTGGCCGACCAGTCGATTGAGTCGGGGGAGGAGCCGGAGACCCATTCCCAGACGGACCGGCAATGTCATTCTTTCCTCTTGACGGGGAAGAACCTTCGCTATAGAGAGCTCTCGCTGCAGATAAGCCTGAAGGCTCATTCCCCCTAATAAATTCCTTTACTAAAGTCTCCTCGTCAACCTCCTCGGTACCCGATTCCACCTTTCTAATCTTTATAAAAGTGTCTCATGCCTCGGCTAGAGATTCGAGGTAACCCTCGCCAAGAAAAGTCAAATCCCTATGTATGAGGACACGAGCGTTGTATTCTGCTATAAGCAGGTCGAACAAGCACTTGATCTCCTCCCTGCCGACCTCGGCAGCCGCCTCAAGGCGCGAATCGATATCAAAGAGCACCATCTTTTTACCTTCCTCACGGGCTATCTCCTTCAGTGCTTCGGCTCTGGAAAGCTCCTCATCTAGTTGTGTTTTGAGGAGTGGTGTGGCAACAATCTCATCACAGTAATGTTGCGATTCCTCTTGAGCAGCCACCTTTTCATTTTTCTCTTTGAGAAATAGCTCCTCCAGTTCTTTGACTCATTGAGCAAGCACGTCTCTATCCTTTTGAACAGAATCTTTCTCTAAAGCTAAGGCCCCGCAACGTTGAACCGCTTCGTTAATTTCTTTCTTATGTGTCATCTCTAGACGACTAATGGCCTCCGTTGTGTCTTTGGCATTGATTTGAGCAGCTTCGAGTCGAGACTTGTAGGAAGAGAGCTCTTCATCCTGAGCTTTAATGATGTCTTTGTCATGAATAGCCGCGAGCTTCAGACGGTCAATTTCATGTTGACGCTCAATAGAGACTTCCGAGACTTTTTCAACCAAATGGACGAATGCGTCATGTTGGACGTAGACGTCGTTGTTACATGCAATGGTGTCTTTGCTTGACGTGTCCCGGAATGGGATGGATCGCAGGAAGGAACTTCAGACCATCAAAGCATATTTTAGGGAACGTAGTCTTGACCTCGGCCAGCTTTTCCGATACCGAAGGATCTTGTGCGGGAGTAGGAGGAGTTGGTTTTGAAACCACAGTTTTCTTGTGAGGCCTTGTGCTGGAAGAGCCTGAGTGTTGATCGCGGGGAGTATCGGACTAGGACCCTTTGTGGCCAGATTTCTTCCTGCCTTGTTCCGTGTGAGAAGGAGAATTGTGATGAGATGAAGGCTGATGGTAAGTTTTCCTTTGGGATGACGAATCCCGAGAGTGGTAATCTTTGTTGCTGTCATCATCTCTATCCCGACGTTTGCCGGAACCCGAATCTCATCCAGAATGATGGATAGAGGAACCGCGGGGGCAGTCAAATCCATAAGAAAGCCCCATATCACCTGCACAAAAATTAAAGGAACGCAGATTAGCCTGAATCACAAAGTGACCAAAGATTGAGTGTAGGGTGAAGTGTAAGTGTTATCGTGTGTGTCCTAGTGTTCACCTCCAACAGACCAGTTTTTTTAGCTTTACTAATTGGAGTTTTCTCTCCTTGATTTTCGACTTGAGCATTTCCATCTCCTTTCGCGGGAGAGCGAAGCTTCAAGGCTTCCGGATCATCGAAGCCATAATTAAGGAAATCATCGGGAATAGTGAGGTCCAACAAGCCTTTCAATGAACTCTCTAAGTGTTGAGGAGAGGGCTCTCTCTCTCTCTCTCTACTGGAGTGATTGTGACCTTAGAGGTTCCACCTGTTGTCTTTTTCCGCAATTTGTAAGTCAATTTCTTCTTTCCCTTTGAAGAAGGAGGCATTACTTCAATGTCGTGAACCTCAACTACCGGCTCCTGAGCAGGACTAACATTTTTACCCGGAACTTCAGGCATTTTAGCTTCTCTAATCTCCCCCTCCTCAGCTGTTCAGGGACATCATGTGCTGAAGGCCTAGCTTGCCTTTTGCCTTTATCCAAGGCAGAACCGGTTATAGTGACACCGTGAGGAAGACTTATTCGGCGACCTTCCGCCAGCAGGCCGAATTTCGAGAGCATTTCATTAGAAATGATAGACCTGATATCCCGGTCTTCCGCGGGGATAGCTCGGATAGCTTCAACGGCCTCAGAGTACCCGGAGCCTTTAGGACGTGGGCTGATACCTATAAAAGTAGAGAAAGAATAAGAAATGGTGCAATTCCCGCTGAACGCAAGTGTTGATCTAGAAAAGAGACTCACTCCCTTCCACCGATCTCCTTGCAAAGCTAGGGGGACAGCGCACGTAGAACCATTCCTGCTTATACTAGGCGAATTTTCTCCACGCCGAAGTTAGAATTTGACACTTGCTATGCGGCTCAAGAAATACAAAGGATGGGCTGTCGGATCATCTGTTGAAACGATAAATATAGTGGATATCGCCAAGAGTCGGGGCCCAAAAAGGATGCTCATATAGAGAATGCACGTGCCATATACGAACGTGTGACTGTTAGGATGTAACTGTGATGGAGCTATCTCAATATACTGTAACAAGTCGTGAAGGAAGGAATTGAATGGTGGCACGCTACCAACCCAGCACATAAATTTATTTCAGGCTGTATATCCGACTGGGGGCAAGTGAGGATGATCTTGTCCCGATGGAACCAACACATCGTCGAAAGGAATCCCGTGAATTGAGCATATGCGACGAAGAGCGCTTTCGTTAATTCTCGAAGCTTAAGAATCGACCGGGTTATCTAAAAAGATCGTTGCATCCAAGGCATCGGGAGCCAAGTCGACGGATGCGATCGTGGGACTCGAAATATCTTGTACAGGAGCATGTCTATCTGAGACTGTGGCAGAGCTGGATTTCCTAGACATCTCTGATGAATGTTGGATCTGATGAAACACCCGTTTGAACTATACTTGAAAAACGATTGACATTAGATATCACAACAAAAATACTCCCCCCGTGTGGTGTGTGAACTAGTGCAGCCATTCGAGTATAAGTGCCAAAGAATTACAAGTCACAGAGTTGATGAAATAAAGTTAGGCTTTGAACTATCATCTTCGAAGACCGTCATCGCTGACCGTCTATGAGAGCTTGTCGTAAGATGGTTTATGTTTTGAACTTGACATCGACACTGTATGTGGAAGGTTATTATCCATTTTAATCAAGTTAAATTCAGGTTTATAGTTGCCAAAACAGAGGAGTTATCAGTCTGGATTGTCTGATATGCTTAATTGCTTATGTCCTTGTCCTTGTTCACTGTCATATGTTCGGGCATAAAAAGCAAGTTAAGTCAACAATGCATTGTGTTCGACTAGTATTGTTGTTGTACACCACTCTCCTACCTTCCCTCTCTACCATTCGGCATGCGGCAAGTCATGTCGAACCGTAGTCATGCCGAGCCGCATCGCTCGGCATTTTGCCCTCAACTCCAACTTCCTTCCTACCCTCCATCTCCACCGCTCGGCACAGATAAGTCCTTCGGCAAGTCATGCCGAGCCGCATCGCTTCGCACTTTACCTATCTCCTACTTTTCTCTTTCACACCCTATTACCCCGTTCGGCATAAGGGAGTCATGCCGAGCCATGGTCATACCGAGCCACATCGCTCGGCACGCTTCCTACGCTCCCTTACATCGTTCGGCATGTGGAATTCATGCCGAGCCACGATCATACGTCCTCCTCCAACTCATTTCTTTGAACAAACTAGATACCCTCCAAGGTGGCCAGACGATCACCACTCCAATTCGCACGCCACCTTCGACCGACCATATCAACCCTCACCGATTCCTACTGGACCGACACCCTCTTCCATCCTCCTCTCCATTTAATCCTAAGGCTTGCTTAAACCTCGAATCCACCTTCCTTATCTACGCATATTCGTGGGTTAGAGGAAGGTTGTAAATTCAAGTCTTGTCCAAAATCCCTAATTGGAGAAAGTTGAGCAAGTGAAAGGTTCGTACCTAGAAGAAGGGGTCGTATTCTAGTGAGGTGCTCGATTTAGAAGTGGAAACCACTTAGATTTGTTGTTGAGGGTGGTCGAGGAGTAACATGTAAGATTCGGGAGTCTAAAGGGAGGTTGAGATGTTGGCGAAAGTCAGGAAAAAGGCGAGTTCGTAAGGATGTTAGAGTGGAGGTAAAAGTAAAAGGGGGAAAGAAGAGAAGTATTGGGTTATATAGGAAAGAGGGAAGGCGAATAGACAGTTACCGGTAGAACCGGTCAAGGCACCTCCCTCGTTCGGCATCCATATGTCGTTCGGCATCAGTATGTCGTTCGGCATTCAATGCCTCGTTCGGCATTCAGGAGGTCGAAAGAAAACGCTATCGAAAAGACAGAACGAGGGCTTAAAAGAAAACACGGAGTACTCATGATTCAAAGCGCATCATGTTCATCCACATGATACACTTTAGGGGGCAAGTGTTACCCGGTTGATTGACCATGTAACAAGAGGCTCGACAAAGGCCTCGTTCGGCACACCTCCCCTCGCTCGGCATAGGGCATCGCTAGGAATGACAGGTTCGCTCGGCATGTTGCCTCGTTCGGCATAGAGGGGTCGTTCGACATCTCACCTCACTCGTCATTGAGGGGTCGTTCGGCATCTCACCTCGCTCGGCATTGAAGGGTCGTTCGGCACCTAACCTTGCTCGGCATTGAAGGGTCGTTCGGCATCTCACCTCGCTCGGCATTGAGGGGTCGTTCAACATCTCTCCTCGCTCGGCAGCTCGACATGTTGCCTCGTTCGGCATAGAGGGGTCGTTCGGCATCTCACCTCGCTCGGCATTGAGGGGTCATTCGGCATCTCACCTCGCTCGGCATTGAAGGGTCGTTCGACATCTCACCTCGCTCGGCATAGAAAGGTTGTTCGTCCTGGGTGTGTGGATTAGCATACGAATGCCATTCGGCACTGAGGCCTCACTCGACACACCTCCCCTCGCTCGGCAATTGCCGTTCGAAATGTATGGCTCGATGCACAGAAGTTACCTACCACGGACCAAGGTACGTTGTTCCCAGGCCCATGAGGGAAGTCCAACCCATCTTCGTCTATAAATAGAAGTGTAGGGGCACAGTGAAAGGGACCTTTTTTCGAAAACACCGGGGAGACTCTGCCGCTTTCAAGACTGATTCTTTTTAGTTCAAACTAGTATTCAAGTCATTAGTGTACGAATTGTATTTGTATTCAACTACTTGTGAAAGCAATAAAGATTAAAACTCAAAGTGGACGTAGGCAGTTACGTCGATTTGGGAAAATGGATGTTATAACTGTGTATGTTATTGAATAGTGCCATGACATGGGTGTTATAACTGATTTGGGAAAATGAGGATTTGGGAATTTGTTTGGCGTATGAGACCCTGTATGTAACTTATATGCCCCATGGAAGCCGACACGACACATTCATTTATATTTTATTGGACGATTATACTCATAGCTAGATGTCTAGCCTGACTTAAGGTTTTGTTTTGTGATAACTCATCGAGTTAGATCGGGGTTGTTCTACATGTTTGATATGACTATATGTGATTAATGGGCTATGATATGGAGTTGGATCAAACAACGATGGCGAGTTTTTACTCTGCTTGTATTTTCTATTAGCTAATGTGAGTTATTTATGTGGTGAGTTGTGTATGATAAAATAATGTATTAGATTTTTGATATAATATAATATTCATTATTTTTGTTAGTTGACATTTTTTTATTTACATCTCCAATACTATATTATTCATGAACTCATGTGCATTGCTTTGTGTCAAGATGAGATACGACTTATTTTAGATGTATTCAGGTATTTAAATGTATCCGTGTTGAGCTAAACCAGTGTATATGAGAGATCGCTCCTTTCGTGCCCATTGATTCGAGTTATTGGATGGTAAACTCCCTCTTATATTTCAGTCACTGGAGCCAAGGTGGTACAACGATTTTCAATGCAAAAATACTTTTGAAATAGATCATATTTCCTATTCCTTGTTCTATATCTATTATTATTTTGCAATTTTCGTTTCCAATGTCTCATTATGAAGTAGAAGTGACTATTTACTCTCTTTATCCCAACTGTGTCTTTGGTTACATTCAATCTTATACATTAGATTTTCTTTCTAAATGGTCAAACCATTCAAAGGAAATCCTTACTATGATATCATAATGACCTTTTTACAAAAGTGCATTTGGTCATCTTTTACTTTTAAGGATATAAAATAAACTGTAGTTTACGTAAACTGGTCAAATTAACATTTTGGTGATCGAATTTTTATATCTACCTTGTAGCTTTTGGTCTAGTGTTACGGTTAACATGAAAAGATCATTATTTCAATTAATCATATTGAATACACGATCTCATACTACAATTTACTTGCTTATTTCAATGAACTAATTTCATCGAGATTTTATACATTACGAATTATGACCGTTCACCATATAATATTTATATGTGATCGTAGATGGATCAAATATCCATATTCTGTTATTGCTTTTAGAGTTTGAAACTCAATGAAGACAATACACTGTCTCGGTCACGTATATCCACAAGTGACCAAGTTACGAACATATTTAGTGGTTATATAATAGACACTTGCATGGGTCAACATGCAAAAATCTATTAATAAGTATATTTAATATTTATATATCAATATTTAATTCAGTTCATTTCTATATTTTAAATGATAAACATTTCATCAATTATATTTAATGCACAAATTTATTGTAGTAGATTATTTTAGTTTTACATAGCAAATGTTCTTAAATATTAGAAAGGTTAAATGTCACCATTTCAATTTTCTAATAAGGCTCCCACTAGTTTTTTTTAATTTTTATTCAAACCTTAAGACAAAACATAAAAGTCTTTCAACTTAATTAATGGAGTAAATAAGAAAAAGAGAAAGAAATAAAACAAATACAAAATCTCGCAGCGGAATGACAAAATATAATAATCAAATAACATTTCATGAAGCTGTTTTATAAATACATTTGACTATTCTTTCACAGCACAAAATCAGAGTTATAGAAATAGGAAGAAATAAATAATAAAAGCAGTGGAACAACATGATGCACCAGAATATAATAAATAATACTAGTACAAATCTTCATCTTCGTCCTCCAAAAATAAGGTCTTCAACCCTGAAATGCTCAGGCTGACCCGAGTGAATTGAAAAGACAAAACACTCGAGTCAGAACTAAAAGATCTTATGTAAGTTAAATCAATGGTAAATATGAGTGTGACGGCGTCAGAGATGTTTACGGGGTTTGACATCTCCTATCTAGCGTCTAACCTGAGTGCAATAACTCAAGAGAGGTTCAGGATTCACATCTCCTAGGGATCCGTTAAACTATCTACGATGTAGTACAATACGCTATTATAATATGTCTACAGTAAAGTAAAGTATTAAAATAGCGTTAAGGCATTACCCATATCTCCCTTAACACATTTTTGTATATTCCTGTAGTCTATACAGATACTGTAAGCCCAAAAAAACCGGTGGGATACTTAGAGAGCACTCCATAGGTACGGTACAAAACAAACTCGTAGAAGGCGCGATAAAGCATGTGAACACGGCACTCGAGGCAATGCCAGGGTAGATATGCCAATTGCGGATCTGGACTGGTGGTAACGCATAGCAGCTACTATCGCCCACCTCGGAACACACTCCCAAATCCAAATAAAGGGTGGCCACCAAATCAATCACAAAGCAACAGATATGGTATCGAAGAAATGTGTCCGATATGAGGAATGACCTCACTTGGCCTGGCATGGCTCCTGTTTTAGTCACATCTAAGCTGACTCACGGGAGTCAGGGTCACGTCAATACCTCATACAGAAATCGCTCACCAAACCATCCTACTTCATTTCTGGAATCTCCACCACGTACACAGTTATTTAAGTGGATTTCGGTATTGGCAATGAGTATGACAATATCCGATCCCAGTCTCTTTAACAACCAAACGCTTAATACGAACCGGATGGTTCTTTTATATTTCCAAAACCATTTCATAATTGATATCGAAATATCATATTCAATTCAAACCATATCACTTTTGAATTTATATTCACTTTGAAATTATATTCACTTTTGAAATCATATCGTTCCCGAAATCATAATTTCTTCCAAAAATCATATTTCCAATTAGGTTAAATCCTTACTTCAAAATCATCACATTCAATTAATTATAACATTTAATTCCCAACTTAGGTTATAACATCATTTAACCGTATTTACTTTTAAACCAATGAATTTGAATATAAACCCTTCACCTTTACTAAGTCTGAAAATTTAGAAAATAGTTATAAATAGTTAAATACTCTAAAATAGTCTAATTATAGATTAAGGATACTGTTAAATTGATATAAGATAGTTAAATAGATTTAAAATAGATTAAATAAAATTAAAATAGATTAAATAGCTTTAAAATAGATTAATTAGATTTAAAATAAATTAAAATTGGTTAATTAGTTTTAAAATAAATTAAATGGTTTAAAATAGGTTAAAATGATTTAATATAGTTAATATAAGTTAAAACAGTTTAATAATTTGAAAATCTTAAAATTTAGAATCTTCAAAAAAAAATATTTTTAAAACAGTTTATATTTAAAACATGGATTTGAAATTTATATCAATTTAAACTATTTATTTCATTTCAACACATCTGAACCATTTCAATTTCCAAATCAACAAAAACCCAATTTTGAATCTTCAATTCAAATTCTAAATAAGCTATTAAATTCTATATTGATTCCAATCCATGTTTGAAATATCAATTTAAATTATTCCAATTGCAATACATTTCAAAGTTATATTCCAAAAAAATTTAATAACTCAATTTCGATAAAATTTCATTTATACTTAAAAATTCAACTTTAACTTTCAATTTAATTTCTTAAAGCAATTCCTTTAAACCAGTTCACATTTCAAGATAAAACTTTATTTTTGCAATGACCCGTAAATTTTAGATAATTTTATTTGTTTATTTATATATTTAATTGAAATTTCATGAAACTTTAAACAATAAAATTTTGAAATTTAAATTTGATATTTGAAATGCGTCTGTTTTAACATAGCAAATGGTAAATTTTCATTGTATAATATGGAAGTTTATTTTTTAGTGTAATTTTATTTCAATTTATATCAGTTAAATTTGATGGTAATAAAATGTTTTCCAAACCTGAATATTTTTATATAGAAAATTTGTAAATCATCTTCTGAGTAAGACGTCATATTTTATTCTCCAAATTTTGACTGTTATTGCTCCGTCGATCTTATTTTCGACGAAATAGCAGCATTTTGGTACCGATATCGACTTTTGATCGGATGGTCGTACCGCTGATATTTGTATATCGTTTTGATCGTATCGTCGTGCTAATTTCTACGGTATATTCAATTCAGTGTTTTGATGCCCGGTGCACAACGGAATTTGTGAAACGGTTTACCGTATCAGTATTGTTTTACCCTTTTGAATTCTTTGTCCATTCATTATCCACAGTAAACAACTAAATGGTAACTTACCTCTTTGTTTTCCTTGAATTAAATTTTGACTTTTGTAATTCCCATCGGTATATTTATTGTATGCTGGTTCCTGTTCTTGCTTTTGGGTCTCTAGTTATTGAAACTGTTCATTTATATATAACGTTGTGCGAAGCCATCTGTCTTCTTCTTTCATTCTTTTTTCCTCTCTAATTCATTTTTCCCTTCTCCCATTTATTGTTCAGTCGCCATTATTTGTCGTACCTCCTCATCTCCAATAACCGATACCTCCACATCTCCAATAACCGAATCACCTTTTGCTCAACATCAGCCAGAAAGGCAGGCCGATCACTTCATCATCCTCACCCCAGTCCCACCTTCACCGACCCTTGTCGTGACAACCCGCCTTGTTCTCAGCCATCCAGCGCCTCAACACACCATTGATCCGAGTGCAGCAGACCCGAGTCACCATTCCACCTAGTCCCTCCTTGTCCGGTCGTGAGTAAACTGCTTTGTCCTCTTTTTGTTTATGTATACTTAATATCATGTGTTAGTGTATATACATGTGTTTGCATTTTTTTTTTGTATAGTTTTATATATGTATTTATAGTAATATATTTAGCTATACGTGTATATATATTCGGTATATATATGAAGACTGTTGCTATATCTATGTTCGATTGTGTATATATGACAGTAGTATACATATGTAGTTATATAATATATTGTTTATAAGTACTGCATGTGTAAGTATTAATATTTATATAGTTAGTGTTATATATATATATATATTATACATTTTTGAATATATATAGTTTGTTTGTTTATATATATTAAGTTGTTTTGTGATTTTATAAAATATATATATATATTCTTATATATGCAGGTTTATAAGTTTAGTATTTAAATGAAAATGTTTACTGTAATTATATATATATATATATATCAAAGTATTGGAATCGTTTGTGAGGTAATAACGTGAGTTCTGTATATGGGTAATAAGCTATCTTGTTTATACTTTAATTTAAAATACATAGGTTTGTAGTATGTATATGTTCAGTCTGTTGCATTTTAAATGTTGGTATATATATATCCAAGACTGAGTGCGTAAACATATCAGGATTCTCATATTGACTATTATAATATATTGAGATATATTGATTCATATATCAGTTTTAATGACCGTTGATTGTTGAAATATATATAGTACTGTTTTAAGTATATATATTCTATATGAAAGTTTATATGTATATATAGCTGTATTTTTATCAAAAGTTGTGTTATGTATTACTGTGTATATATATATATATATACTTTTATGAGAATTGGATGGGTTTTTAAATATATATGTATGATAGTTAACCGGTTTCTATATATATACTATGTTTAAGAAAGTTATATTCAAGCTAGTCACACTAGTGGTACAGCATATATATATATGCTAGACTTATATTTATTCATATATCAGTAGAGATAAATTCAAGTCTGTATGATAGTATATGTATTAGTGTATATAATAAGTTATATATGAGAATTTGATATTTTTTTCCAGACTCTTCTGATTTTATATATGTAAACCATATATATTGTTATGTTGGTACACATATATACAACATGTTTTGATTAATATTTTTGGAAGGGTTTTATGGTTTAAAATATATATGGATATTATGTTTAATATTGTTTGAAACATTTTTGTAAACTAGGACTTTAATGAATATTGATTTCACAGGAATATAATATGAAGATTTATTGTTAAATATGTGTTTTAATTTAACTAATGATTTTGAAAAATATATATATGTTTAATTTAAAAAGGTATTGTATTTTAATATGATTATATATATAGTTGTATACCGTTATATATATGTGTTCACTTATAACATTTATCTTCATCAATCCAGTCATCGTGCCTTACTTTTGTCTCGTCAATGTTCAAGTTGGTCGCAGCATCTTTTCGATTTGCTCGTGTCCGTATCTGTGTGCGTATTCGTATCATCTTCTGTATTCTCTAGCCTCGAAAGGTGAGCAATCACTCTGATTAACGTTCTTATATTTATTAATTTTGATTTCAATTGAAACGTCAATTGAAATATGTTGCTGTTAGTTATTTACATTGTTATATATATGCCATTATTTGTATCTGTTCACCTGTGACATCTGACACCATTATCTGTATTTATATTGATGATATATGCCTATTACTGTTGTTATTTTATTATCATATCTGTTATCACTCTGCAAGTTCCCTGTTAGTATAGAAACACTATGGGTTGAAATGATACATACCTGAACAATCTATAGAATAGGAGAAAATCGTTATGGGTTGAAATGATAAACCTAAGCGATTTTCAATTAATTGAATTTGGGATTGTGGGTTGAAAAGATATATACCCGTATATATTTAAATTGCGGATTGAAATGATAAATATCTATACCACTTGACCATATGGTAGAAAATTATATACATACACTGTTGGTCTATATATAAATATTTTGAAAATGATTTCTATGGTTTTGAAAAGAAATATATGGTTTTGATAAATATTGATTTTTAAAGATTTATTAAGGTTGATTTAATAAAGTTGATAAATAATATGTTTAAGTATTTATTTAATATCTATATAGAGTTTATAATGATTTGAAATTGGTTTGAAATTATAATTATTTAAGAATTTTACTTAAACAAGTTTGATTTGAAATTTATAAAATTTGAAATTTTGAAGCTATGATTTTATAACTTGTATTTGATTAAAAGTGATTTAAATGAATATTTCAAGTTTAAATAAATTGAAGGAAATATTTAGTTTATTGTAATTTGGGGTTTGTTTTAAATGATATTGGATTTATTGAGTAAATATTTCAAAACTAAATAATAGGAAAGTAAATTGATATATATATATATATATAATTATCGAATTTAGTTTTGAATGTTGAATATTTAAAGCTTTGAAATATATTAAAATTGAAATGGCTTATTTTATGGTTTAAATATGTATTTGAAATTGATAGATTGAAATGGTTTATTTACAAACTGAATCGAATTGAAATTGATGATTTGAGATTTGATTAAATTTGAGTTGAATCGATTTGTGTAATTTGAGGAAACTATTTTATTTTATAAAGTAATTTAAAATTATATCTAAAACTATCGATATTTTACTTTATAAAGTTATTTTAATATAAACTATTTTAATATAAATCATTTTTAATATAAATTATTTTATAAACTATTTTAACTTATAACTATTTATATAAACTATTTTATTTATAAACTATTTTAACTTATAACTATTTTATACAAATTATTTTATTTTATAAACTATTTTATTTTATATACTATTATTAATATCTAAACTGTTTGAAAGATAGTGTTATGATTTCAAACTATTATGATTTCCAAAGTATTATTATTTCAAATTGTTTTGGTTTCGAAAGTATTAACTTTGAAAGTGATATGATTTTTGTAAATGGATATATATTTGAAGTAAAATGATATAGTATTGATTTGGGTTTTGAAATGATAATGATATTTTGGTTTTGAAGTATAAACTATTTTGAAATGACCGCTGTGTTATAATAACGATTGGTTGTTGAAGAGACCGGGATCGGATATGGACATACTCTCTATCGATATCGAAAACCACTTTGACAACTGTGTACGCGGTGGAGTTTCCAGAATGAAGTAGGATGGTGGCGATGATCCTAAGGTATATACGTGGACCCAACTCCCGTGAGTAGGCATAAGGTGGCTAAAACAGGAGCGATTGACGGGCCAATGAGGTAGCACCTCTGATTGGACACACTTCTTCGATACCATTCTATTACTTGTTATTGATTTGGTGCGCACCCTTGATTTGGGAGTGTTGTTCGAGGTGGGCGGTAGTGGCTGCTATGTGTCACCACCAGTCTGGATGCGTAATTGGTATATCTACCTTGGCATTGCCTAGTTGTGCCTTGTCACCTACCATAGCGAGCTTTACTACAAGTTTGAATTTCTCCCGTAGCCTGTGGAGTGTCGAGGGTAGCCCCCATTTTGGGAGTATGCTAATACTGGATAGACTACTGGGACTATTACGTGTTAAGGGGAATATTGGGTCACTCCTTAATGCTATTTAAAAGTATGTTTATTTTATATTAGACATTATTATAATAGCGAATATTACTACATAGTAGATAATTTAACGGATCCTTAGAGGATAGTTATCCCAAACATCCTTTGAGTTACTTGTATTTCAGTTGATATTTCACTTGAGTTGGATTTATTGATATAAGAATCTTCATCCTGACTCGAGTGTTTTGGTGTTTTGCTTTACGCTCGGGTCAGACTGAGTGATACAGCATTTGAGACTCACCTTTGGAGTTGGAGCTTCGCTTGGAGATCCAGCTATCTATCGATTCTGCTATCAGTTATCAGTTGATTCTAGTGATGTATTCAGATCTTGTATTTGACTATTTTATTGAGACATCTATATATTCGAGACTTCTGTTGTATCTTGTTTAACTCTGTTATATATATATATATATATATATATAGTAGCTTCATGAACTACTATTCTTTTGTTTCCGCTGCATTATTGTTATATTACTCTGTGTCTGTGATTTGTGATTATTTTATTTACTGTATATTCTTAGCTTTGCCAAATTTTAATTACAATCTATTATTTTGAATTATTCAAGTCCGACATGTGTGGATTTATTGTCGATTTGAATGGTCCAAAATACTGGGTCGTTACAATTTTTTTTCAATAATAAATCAATTTATATAAATAGAATTTTATTTCAAAATATCATTTAAATTAAATTCAAAAATTAAGGATTTTAAATCATTTAATTTAACCAATCCGGTGTCCGTATATAATTTTCTACCCTAGGGTCAAGTGATACGGATATTTATCATTTCAATCCGCAATTTAAAATTTTACGGTTATATCTCATTTCAAACCGCAATCCTGAGTTAATATTAAAAATCCATAAAATCACTCGAGTCTATCATTTTAACCCATAACGACTTTTCCTTAATCTATAGATCATTCGGGTATGTATCATTTCAACCCATAGGAAACTTGCAATATTATAACAATATAAAATACAACATCCAGTCATCCAATATCAAAAATCAAACATACATCACAATCATAATCCAAATAATTCAATGAACATCAATAGATAACTGATAATCAATATAGGTATTAAATTAACAATTTAAAATTCAATAATAAATTAAACGATAATTAAATGCGATAAAAGTCAAATTTTAACCGGAATGACAATTCAACAAACCTGTGACGACCCGAAAATTTTGGATATTTGAAATTGAAATATTTAATTGATTTTAAATATTTGAAAGTTGGTTTAACTTGAATTTCAAAAATATCTGTTTATTTGGAAATTAAATTATTAAATTTAATTATTGAAACTGGGTAAAATATTGTATCTTCAGTTTTGAGCTTGTTAAAAATAATTTGAAGTCTTGTAAAATCTATATTGATAATACTGAAGATACTGGAAGCTTCATGTGATATCCCGGGTTTTTGGACAATTTAAATTTAATAATCGGTATTGATAATTTAATTGGATTGATAATTTTCTTTCTAATTTTAATTTAATTTGGTAATTTAATCCTTTATAGGCTAATAAATATTTAATTTGGTAATATTAGATCTTTTCTAATAATTTAAAATGGATAAAATTTATCTTTCAAAGCTAATAAAAAAATAGATTCTATTTATAATGTATATATTGATATATAAATTGTGAATAGAGAATCTTTTGTTTAAATAAAAGATGAATTTTCAAATTGTAATATATATGTATGTATATGTTATAATTTGGATTGTTTTGAATTTAATTTAATCTATTGATAATTTATATATGTATGAATTGTGATTTAAAGCTTTGTTTTAAAATTAATATTTTTTTCAAAGGTTAGTTTAGATTAATTCAATTGTTTTCAAAATATAAGATAATTGTTTATTTTAAAAATTATAGTTTAAATAAAGTTTTATTTTGTATTCTTTAAAGTGTTTAAATTTAAAAGGTTATAAAAATACATGTATAAGATATATTTGAATTATAATTAGTTTTAGAATAATTTCTTTTAAAAGTAATTTATTTATACATATGTAAATTTTATTTATTAAGAGAATTAAAGTATGTAAGTTTATCTTTACATTTAAATTAAATAAAAATTTATTAAAAATACTTAAGTAACATGTGTAACCATATTAGCCATCTTAACAACATTTGTAAGATAATGAAACATGCATTAACATTTGTATATGCATGCAATAAAACAAGTGGCAACATTATCTTCATTTAAAATTTAATTTATAAATAATGTAGTTGAAGAAGAAATCTAGTCTTCATTTTTCTCAGTTCAAACATATTTCCTCTCTTCTTCTAAAATATAAACTGAAAACCAAACTCAAAATCAAAGAAAAATTAAAAGAAACAAGCAGTAGAATAAATTCAATACAACATCAGTTTTCAATCTTCAACCTGCTTTCCAAATGAAGTTCAACTGCAAGTCATCTGCAGTTCAACACTTTTAAGCAAAAGCAGATCTACAACTTCACTGATTTCAAATTTAAAGACAAGATACAGAAAATCAAAAGCTTGTTTGCCAGATCAAAAATATTCAAGCCTGGAAGTAATAAAACTGTCCTCTGTTTTAAGGTGAGTAAACACCATTTTAAAAACAGTTAAAATCTATTTCTATGTTTGTTATGTGAGATTAATGTTGTGGTAATATGGTATGCATTGTTTACATGAATGATTAGGATGAATGCATGTGGATAGAATGATATACTGGTGAAATGTTTATATGTTCATATCTTCTTCTCTGTTCTTATCCTAGTTTCCAATTTCATAAGAAAACTCATATCTACCCAAATAATCATATTCAGGCTATGATTACTGAAGAAGGAATAATCATAACAATGTAATATAGATTTTAAAAATAGTTACCAGTATTTAAATTTAGCAATTATATTTAAAAATAGGAAATTACAGTGGTAAACATTTTATATCAGAAATTCAAGTATTACAATTTCTAGCTTCAGTTATATATTTGAATTCGTATCTGAAATCTATGAATTTTAGTAATAATATTGGAATTTTTAAACTTGAAATTGATGGTAATTGTCGAGTTGATCAATATTGGGAATTTTGGCATTTTATGGCAATTGGAGTGGTAATGTTTGTCGAGTTTTGGCGTGAAGGTAGCCGATGAGTTGAGGGTCATAGGAAAAATGCTCGATGAATTTCTAGATGGCCGTGGTAACCAGGCGGCGTCGAACTAGGGTTAAATGACCTGTTTTGGTCATTGGGGTAGTCGAGACTTTTGTGTGGTCGTGGGTGAACTAAAGTGGATCGCGATGGGGGGGATCAGTGCAGGAGGACGAGGCGAAGCTTCGGTCATGTCGGCGTGGTTCATCGTGGGTAGAGTCGTCGTCGATGGGTGAGATTTCGATCATGTTTAGCTTCAGTTTTTGATCGACTTCCTCGATTTTCGTTTGCTATAATTCTAGGTTGATCGGTGTGGTCGAAGAGTTGGTGTCGTGATGTTCGACGTGTTGATGGCCAGAAAGATGATCGGAGAGGGGCGAAATCGTTGTGCACGTGAACGTGCACATTAACGTGCATTTTTGTGTATCTGGGATCTGAAGGTTTGGGAAGACGATGGATTACTCGGGATCGTTCTCGATATGAAAGGCGTGCGACTCGAAGTAGAGATGTACGAGAGTTTTCCTCGCAAGTGACTCGGGGTTTTAGAGGGGTTTACTCGGGTTGTTTTAATTCCAGTAACCTGGGTTTGAAATTTTAAAGCAAACCATATTTTAGTTTTAAAATTTTAAAGCAGGGATAAGTTTTTAAATATTAAAACAAGTTTTAAATAAATAATTGTTTAATTGAATTAAACATGTTGAAATGTTTTTTTTTTCAAAGATTTTAGGTATATTAAAATTAAATGTTTGAATTGCTTTATTTAAAATAAATTATATTTCAAAATTGATTTTAAAATTTGTTTTAATAAAGTAAATGATTGAGTAAGTATTTAATATAAATACAAGTTTATTCTAAATTTGTTATGTTGAGATTAATTAAGAATAGTTAATTAATAAAATAAATTAAAGCTTAATTACTTATTTGTAATTAAAAATAATTACTTAATGAAATAATTAGTGGAAATGAATGTAATTAATAAATAAATGAATTAGAGATTGAGGGATTAATTAATTTAGTAATTAATTAATGTAATTAATTTTAGGTTAATTAATTAGTCTAATTAATTAAGATAATCATTTATGATTAATTAAGTGTAATTACTTAGTAAAGTAATTAATGGATAATTATTGAATGTAATTAAGAAAAGAATAATTAATTATGAAAGTAATTAAATGGAAGTGATTAAGGGTTAATCACTTTGTAACGACCACGACTTTCTCTCCACAGAAAGTCGCATCGTTAATAAGAAAGAAAGGGGTAGAAAATAGAAAAGAAGAGAAGAGAAAGAAACAACAACAACGATCTCACAGCGGAACGAATAAATTATATTAATAACACATAAACTATTACATAGTATACAACAATTTACAGAGTTACACAGCATATACATCACTTACTAGACAGTTATAAACATCTGTCTAGACATTACAACTCAAATACAAGACAAGACACTATCACAGATATCAACACAGCGGAATACTATATCTACGAACGCCGAAGCCTCCTGCTCCATTGCTCCTCCAGAATATTCGTCAAAGCTAAACCTGAATCCCTTGGCTACTCGTAAAAATTTGAGTACCCAAGAGTTTATAAAACAGGAATAAACACTTGGGTCAGACATGGGTCTGGTGTGAGTAACAGGTTAAACTTGCTTAACTTCAAAACCTTTTGAAAGAAAAGGTATCACGTAAGACTCCCCACAAATAAACATGGGTAAGTTTTTACCTTACGCTAACCAAAACATTTGATAGGAAATCTGATTTTATTATAATAGGGTCTAGGGTTTTCAAGTAAAATATAGAAATAGCTGAAATGCTTACATCTCACATTCCAACATAGTTGGGCACAACTAATACGTACGGCACTTATTGGAGTTTGGATTCCATACAATGGCAGGGCTACTGGGGTACCGCCCGTCACAGTACGTGGCCTAGATCACCGTACCGAGGAGTACGCCCGCTCCCCTGCAACACAAAGCCGGAACCATCCCTTACTGGATAATCCCGAACAAGATAATCCCGTAGTTGGCGCGACCAACCACACACTAAGCCGAATAAAAGAAAAGGGACCTCTAGACAGGGATCTATCTTGCTCTCAGTGGGTGCTACCCACGAAACCTTCTGCACCTCCCCTGTTTTAGCCATTCCCGGTTGATGAGGCTTGAGGTTACGATTACCTTTAATCAGAACATATCACTTAGAATGCTCATCGTCCGCCTGACGATGTGCTGAAAGCATTCAATCCATACAAGTTCGTTCCGGGTTCGAACGAAACCGAAGGCATTATCTCGTTACACTCGTTTTGGAATCACCCTCAGAGTTAACGACAATAACCCTTGCACTCTGAATCTTCATCTTCACTTGAGATTCACGACCTATCGTTAATTTGGATCGATGTGGTATTCGGGTCTCCAGACCTGGAATTCCGGTATACGGAAACCCGATCCCGGTCTCATCGAAATCCAAAACGTATCTTTTAAGGGCCAAGTTGTTTTAAGGTTAAAACAATTCAATTCAGTTATCTATACTACACAGATAGATAATTCACAATAGATAATCTACATTATCACAAACAGATAATTCATATTATCATTACAATTCAACCAAACATCCATATCACATATCATATATCTCATCAGAGATATCAAACAATGCAAAGCATTCAATAATATTCATCCATCCTAAGTAATGATTTATATCATCTCTAATTAATTTAAAATGAATTAAATTAATTACTTCATTCTATAAATCCTGCTTACTTAATTATTAATTAAACCAATTAATTAATCATACTTTAAGTATCATCTTAATTAATCAATCCTGATTAATAATCCTTTAATTACTTTAAGTAATTAATTCTTAATTAATTTCACAAATTAATTAACTTAAACCATTATAGTAATTAATCTTAAATTACTTTATAAATTAATTAATTATACTTAATTACATTAATCCTTAATTAATTACAATTAATTAATTACTTTTAATTAATTACTTTAATCCTTTATTATTGATTAATTAATTTTAATTAATCAATCCTTAATTACATCATTTAAATTAATTATATTTAATAATTAATTCTTAATTAAACCCATTTATTAATCACCTTTGATTAATCACATTTAGTAATTAACTACCCTTAATTACTCTTCCATAAATTAATTACTCATTAATTAATTAACTATTAATTAATCCCTTGATTAATTATTTAAAGTAATTAACTCAAATTACTTTCATTATATCATCCTTAGTTAATTACATCCACTAATTAACTTTAAAAGCTATTTCTAAGTAATTACACTTCAATAATTATACTTAAGTAATTATCAAATCACCAAGTACTTATTTTAAATTAATTTAATTAATTAATTTAAACTTATCAAATTTATTTAATTAATTACCTTAAGTAATTAATTTCTTTAATTACTTTATTTAGTAATTATAGCTAACCAATTCCATATTAATTAATCCAATTGATTATCAAAACTAATCACATTAATTAATTATTAAAAATCCCTAATTAATGATCTCTCATTAATTATTAACAATTCTTTATTCAAGTAATTAAACTTAAATCAAACATTATTAATTACAAATTAATTAATTCTTAATTACCCATCAATTAATTTCTAATTACTAAATTAATTTACTTAATAAATCTTAATCACTTAAATAATTAATTCCTAATCATTTATTAAAAATCTATATTTATCTAAATAAATGATTCTTAATTCCAAATTAATTAAAACTTAATTAATTAACTTATAATCCTAATTATTTAATTCATTAACACTAAACCATTTATTAATTAAATTATCAAATTATTCTTAATTTACATATTAATTTCATTACTCCTATATAATTAAATCTTAATTACTTTCTGAACTAAAGTATCAACCTTTAACTACTTTAGTTATTAAAAAAATCTTTGAAACATTTTACTTTAAAATCTTTCTTTTAATTCATTTTAAATTAAAAGATTTAAAATAGATTACAATTTAACTTTAACCAATTTAATCAAATTTATAAAATCTTCTTAAATTCACATGTTAAGAAACACTAACATTTATAAAAGAATTTTATAAGGTTTTAAATCAATTTATTCATTCAACCCTTTTAAAATATACTTTAAAACATTTTAAAGAGGTTTAAACATTTTAATTTTTTTATAAATTTATTATCTTAAATATAGAAAACCAGTTTTAGACTTGAACCTGTATGAAAACTTGATTTAAACATAGTTTAAATTATGTTTCAAACCTTTTAAAAACTCATTCAAAATTTAAAACATTGCCAGGCTTAAAACTGCAATCACCAAAATCTACTCGAGACCAACTAAATTTACCCCGAGACAAACCCTAATAGGCTTCGAGTCACTCACGCGTTTTACTCGAGTGCTTTCCTCTGCCAAAACCAACATCGCCAGTACGATACTCCGAGTCGAACACGAAGAAACTTCGAGCCAAACACGTACCCGTCTCTTCTTCCCCAACTTCAATTCCTTCCAAATGTACGAAACGTACATGTGCACGTGCACAACTGAAAACTTCGACGCCGATCATCGATACCATCACCTGCATATCGTCTACGACCACCCCTTACGATCGCGACCTCCCGAACCACGAACAAGCATCACCATCAAATTCGAGCAATCTCGATCACAACCTGGAAACAGTCCCAACCTGGAAACTTCCTCGAACTCAATCCTCCGATCATCAGATCGTCTGATCTTCCAGTCAAAGCTTCGTCAACGTCCCCACTTCAATTTCCCACAGTCTGGTGGAGCTCGATCCACCAGAGGCGCCGAGATGATTTAAACTTCCGATCATTCGAGAACTAGGGCTACAGCAAATTCCGATCAATCTCCATCGCCACAATGATTAAATCATCATTCTGACAATTTTCCCAACCTCTACGATCGTTCCACTTCCTCCTCTAAAGACCACGACCCTCCAGATTACATTGATCGCCCGAATTTGATCATTTTCCAGTTTTAGTTCATACAAGGATATCTCAACATTTAAAAATCTAAAAATCTTGATTTTTCTTCTAAAAATCATAACTAAGTTTAGAGATTCAGTTTATACTCCTGGATTTCTAATTTAACATATTTGAATTTTTATATAAAACCAAACTTCCCTGTTCCTTTTTATTTACAGAGTAAATTTCCCTTTTATTTTAACTAAATAAAATTCTAAACACTAACCCATGATTAAACAATCGAATGTTGTTTAAATCCAAAGTTTTAACAGAGATTATATCAATAGGAATTTAAATTGTTGAACATGATTCTGGCTTCTAACAGTAAACAGGTAAGAACAGGTTCAACAGCAACATGCATCTATACATCCAAATATATATACAGAAATTCAATCATGTACATACACACAATAATATTTATTCCAGAAACTTATATGCAAACAGATATTCCTATACTTAAGTTTGAGAAGGATGTTACTCACTTGTTTGAAAGAACAGAATACAGCTTGTTTATGTAAACAGACAGGGTCATATAACATATTTAAACCCATTCATATAAATTCATATTAAGAACTTCAATACAAGCAATATCATCACATGCAAGCATATATCATATACTTAAGTTTAAAAAATGAAAGTTACTCACTTGTTTGAAAGAACAGAGCTTCCCAGGTTTTATTTTTAAAACTGAAGTGTCTTTGAACTTTAAAATCTTTTAACTTGAATTGCCTTTTTGAAAACTGGTTTGCTTGCTAGAAAACTTGCATGTTGAAATATAGTTGATTTGCTTTAATTTTCCCTTTGAACTTGCTTTCAATCTTTGAAGAAGATGCAGGTTTGCTTGCTTCCAGATTTTGAAATGCAGGCTGAAAGTTTGATTTAGTTGTATTTTGGAAAATGGGTTACAGAGATTTGATTTTGATAATCTCTGGTTTGAGGAAGATTTAGTTACAGATTATTGAGATGAGGGATTTTATTACTGATTGTTTATGAGAAATTTGTTTTTGAGAGGAAACGATTTCAGGTTTGTTTCTTTCTTCTTCTTTTTTTTCAGTTTAGATCTGAGTTTACTTAATTTTCTTTGCTTTTGAATTTGTCAAAGAAATGGATAGAGAAAAGTATATGTATTTAGGCTGAAAATCATTTAGTAAAAATAAAAGAAGATTAAATCTAAAAATGCCACTTGTTTTAGAATTCAACACTTGTCATATATCTTTGTTCATAACTTAACACATGTTATTTTGAGTCTTAATATGATAACACTTGTATTTTAAGTAATTAATACTTATTTTTAAAATGTTAATAAAGGCTTTTATACTTAAATTATAAATTTACAAATACTTATTTATATACATAGATAATTTTTAAAGAAATAAAACCAATTATATATATAAATAAAAGCTTATACAAATATCAAAAAATCCAAATATTTAAAATATTACCCCTTTTTGAATTTCAAAATTAATTTAAATTCAAATTCAAATTATATTTAAAAATCCAATTTAAAGTCAATTTAAAACAACACATTCAATTTGAAATAACAATCCTATTTTATTAATCTCATTTCAAAACCATATAGTTATTTTGTTTAAATAGCTTTGAAAAGCTTATATTAAAGAAATCATAAATTCCCAACTATAAGAATATACATTAGAAATTTAAAACAAGATTTCATTTATTAACTTTCAAATCAAAGACAATCTATTTACAATATATACTCATATATATATATATTATAGATAGAAATCATTTTATTAACTTATAAAAGATAAAATTCACCAATTAAATATTTAATTAGATTATTAACCAATTCAAATTTATTATCAAAGATTATCAATCAATTTAATTATTTAAACAGGTTATTAAATTGATATTGCCCCAAATTTCCGGGATATTACATTCCTCCCCCCTTAAAATAATTTCGTCCCCGAAATTTAAAACAAAGGTAATTTAATAATCTATTTAAATCACAACCATAAATTATCATCCATATGCTAACAACCATAGCAAACAATTCACTCAATCAAACAATTCTAATTATCCAGATAAAATTCTGGATAAAATTTCCTCGAGTTTCCCCAAGTATATATATACCGGGATACTCGCTCTACAAACAATCCAAACAATCAACAATACTAAGCTATAGAGTTCTTACTCATCTAGATCTATAGAACTAAACAAGATATCAGACTACAGACGAGTCTGACTCAACAACAAAATCTTCCAGAACTGCTGGTTCCAAAACCAGAGATAGATCAAACACGTACTCCCTCAGAGATACGTAAAAATACATTGAATTACAGTTATCCAAACTGACAATTCAACCTTGTAGATCAAAGTACTTATCCAAATTAGATCACAGAAAAGATCCAAAATAACTCGGAGCTAACTTCCCAGACTTACCCAATCTTATAGCTCCCTTTAATCAGAGAAAAACTTCACAACAACGAAGTCTCCAACTTTGAATTTCAAATTCCTTTGTTTCCTATCCATAAGATCTTCAGACGATCTCGGGCTACCTACAAATCCTTTCTGATCAACTCAACCTTCGCTGATGCTCCTTGAAACAAACAGGACCAAGAATAACTCAACAAAATGATCTTCTCAAGATCAACCCAATTCCAAAACAAAACTCTACTTCACAAACATCAAAAGATCGAACTAACTTCTCCTATCTGGAAAAGACAAACAGATGCACTTGCCAAACTGCTTCCGTTGCACCACTCTGATCTGGAACAGAATGAAAATGCTGATGAAGAACACGAGCACAGAATGGACAACTCATCCCAGAAAATCTCAGATAACTCAAGAGAATATTCAAACTATTGCAAGTCACTTTTGCGATCAACCCAGTCAAATCCAAAGAAAACTGTTCTCTCTTTATCAATCAGAACAGTCCATACTTAATTATCCAATCCATCGAAGAAATGGATCCACTCTGCTGCTTCTGAACTTCAACTTCAGAAAAACTGCTCAGTCAGAAAACTTCCTGCCAATACAGAACACTCCGAGCTGCACTGCTGCCACAGATGCCAAAGACTTCCTTATCCAAAGCTTCTTCAAGAAACTTAGACCCAAACTAAACAGAATCACCATGCTGAACTCAGCCACAACACTGAAGCAGACATACTTCATTAACTTGTTCCAAAGAAAACATCTTCGGGAACATCCATATTCACTGCGTCTCATCACACAGCTACTTCTTCCTGAAGTATCAAGATACCACCACTCGCTTCTGCTCAACCGACAGATCCAGCTCTACTCATCCAACTACAAAGATAAACTCCGAACCTTAACAGGTTTTCTTCAGAGATTGTGAAATCCTTACAATTGCAAAGTTCACTCGAGACGGTATTAGGTTTACAGTCTCGACAAATACACTTCCAACCTCAACACTCAGACTCCTAATCCTAGATGATAAATTATTATCATCTCAACCAATCATTACAAATACCATATACATTTAAAATAATACTTTTTTTATATAGAAATTATATCTGGGTAAAATTATTTCATCTACCTTTTTAAAACAATATTGTGTCCGTTGGCCTGGTCCAAGTGTTTAGAGATCCCTATCAATAACGTTAGCTACTCGTATTGACCAGAATCCATATACCACTTAACCGATCAATTAACACAATATAAAACCATTTTATATAACTAACAAATACGCGCTCTCAAATATATATACACTCAGACTCAAACAGGTTGTTACAGATCCTATCTCTAATGAACAATCCTTCCGAACCTAGGTATTCACTCAACCTAGTGTTCTGATATTCACTTAACCAATAGCTTAGGTATTCGCTCAACCTATGCTCTGATACCACTGTAACGACCACGACTTTCTCTCCACAGAAAGTCGCATCGTTAATAAGAAAGAAAGGGGTAGAAAATAGAAAAGAAGAGAAGCGAAAGAAACAACAACAACGATCTCACAGCGGAACGAATAAATTATATTAATAACACATAAACTATTACATAGTATACAACAATTTACAGAGTTACACAGCATATACATCACTTACTAGACAGTTATAAACATCTGTCTAGACATTACAACTCAAATACAAGACAAGACACTATCACAGATATCAACACAGCGGAATACTATATCTACGAACGCCGAAGCCTCCTGCTCCATTGCTCCTCCAGAATATTCGTCAAAGCTAAACCTGAATCCCTTGGCTACTCGTAAAAATTTGAGTACCCAAGAGTTTATAAAACAGGAATAAACACTTGGGTCAGACATGGGTCTGGTGTGAGTAACAGGTTAAACTTGCTTAACTTCAAAACCTTTTGAAAGAAAAGGTATCACGTAAGACTCCCCACAAATAAACATGGGTAAGTTTTTACCTTACGCTAACCAAAACATTTGATAGGAAATCTGATTTTATTATAATAGGGTCTAGGGTTTTCAAGTAAAATATAGAAATAGCTGAAATGCTTACATCTCACATTCCAACATAGTTGGGCACAACTAATACGTACGGCACTTATTGGAGTTTGGATTCCATACAATGGCAGGGCTACTGGGGTACCGCCCGTCACAGTACGTGGCCTAGATCACCGTACCGAGGAGTACGCCCGCTCCCCTGCAACACAAAGCCGGAACCATCCCTTACTGGATAATCCCGAACAAGATAATCCCGTAGTTGGCGCGACCAACCACACACTAAGCCGAATAAAAGAAAAGGGACCTCTAGACAGGGATCTATCTTGCTCTCAGTGGGTGCTACCCACGAAACCTTGCTGCACCTCCCCTGTTTTAGCCATTCCCGGTTGATGAGGCTTGAGGTTACGATTACCTTTAATCAGAACATATCACTTAGAATGCTCATCGTCCGCCTGACGATGTGCTGAAAGCATTCAATCCATACAAGTTCGTTCCGGGTTCGAACGAAACCGAAGGCATTATCTCGTTACACTCGTTTTGGAATCACCCTCAGAGTTAACGACAATAACCCTTGCACTCTGAATCTTCATCTTCACTTGAGATTCACGACCTATCGTTAATTTGGATCGATGTGGTATTCGGGTCTCCAAACCTGGAATTCCGGTATACGGAAACCCGATCCCGGTCTCATCGAAATCCAAAACGTATCTTTTAAGGGCCAAGTTGTTTTAAGGTTAAAACAATTCAATTCAGTTATCTATACTACACAGATAGATAATTCACAATAGATAATCTACATTATCACAAACAGATAATTCATATTATCATTACAATTCAACCAAACATCCATATCACATATCATATATCTCATCAGAGATATCAAACAATGCAAAGCATTCAATAATATTCATCCATCCTAAGTAATGATTTATATCATCTCTAATTAATTTAAAATGAATTAAATTAATTACTTCATTCTATAAATCCTGCTTACTTAATTATTAATTAAACCAATTAATTAATCATACTTTAAGTATCATCTTAATTAATCAATCCTGATTAATAATCCTTTAATTACTTTAAGTAATTAATTCTTAATTAATTTCACAAATTAATTAACTTAAACCATTATAGTAATTAATCTTAAATTACTTTATAAATTAATTAATTATACTTAATTACATTAATCCTTAATTAATTACAATTAATTAATTACTTTTAATTAATTACTTTAATCCTTTATTATTGATTAATTAATTTTAATTAATCAATCCTTAATTACATCATTTAAATTAATTATATTTAATAATTAATTCTTAATTAAACCCATTTATTAATCACCTTTGATTAATCACATTTAGTAATTAACTACCCTTAATTACTCTTCCATAAATTAATTACTCATTAATTAATTAACTATTAATTAATCCCTTGATTAATTATTTAAAGTAATTAACTCAAATTACTTTCATTATATCATCCTTAGTTAATTACATCCACTAATTAACTTTAAAAGCTA
The DNA here is from genome assembly GCA_030737815.1 of Allium fistulosum. Classification (NCBI taxonomy): domain Eukaryota; kingdom Viridiplantae; phylum Streptophyta; class Magnoliopsida; order Asparagales; family Amaryllidaceae; genus Allium; species Allium fistulosum. Next base: position 730,970,570 of record CM060908.1, read on the forward strand.
TTTCTAAGTAATTACACTTCAATAATTATACTTAAGTAATTATCAAATCACCAAGTACTTATTTTAAATTAATTTAATTAATTAATTTAAACTTATCAAATTTATTTAATTAATTACCTTAAGTAATTAATTTCTTTAATTACTTTATTTAGTAATTATAGCTAACCAATTCCATATTAATTAATCCAATTGATTATCAAAACTAATCACATTAATTAATTATTAAAAATCCCTAATTAATGATCTCTCATTAATTATTAACAATTCTTTATTCAAGTAATTAAACTTAAATCAAACATTATTAATTACAAATTAATTAATTCTTAATTACCCATCAATTAATTTCTAATTACTAAATTAATTTACTTAATAAATCTTAATCACTTAAATAATTAATTCCTAATCATTTATTAAAAATCTATATTTATCTAAATAAATGATTCTTAATTCCAAATTAATTAAAACTTAATTAATTAACTTATAATCCTAATTATTTAATTCATTAACACTAAACCATTTATTAATTAAATTATCAAATTATTCTTAATTTACATATTAATTTAATTACTCCTATATAATTAAATCTTAATTACTTTCTGAACTAAAGTATCAACCTTTAACTACTTTAGTTATTAAAAAAATCTTTGAAACATTTTACTTTAAAATCTTTCTTTTAATTCATTTTAAATTAAAAGATTTAAAATAGATTACAATTTAACTTTAACCAATTTAATCAAATTTATAAAATCTTCTTAAATTCACATGTTAAGAAACACTAACATTTATAAAAGAATTTTATAAGGTTTTAAATCAATTTATTCATTCAACCTTTTTAAAATATACTTTAAAACATTTTAAAGAGGTTTAAACATTTTAATTTTTTTATAAATTTATTATCTTAAATATAGAAAACCAGTTTTAGACTTGAACCTGTATGAAAACTTGATTTAAACATAGTTTAAATTATGTTTCAAACCTTTTAAAAACTCATTCAAAATTTAAAACATTGCCAGGCTTAAAACTGCAATCACCAAAATCTACTCGAGACCAACTAAATTTACCCCGAGACAAACCCTAATAGGCTTCGAGTCACTCACGCGTTTTACTCGAGTGCTTTCCTCTGCCAAAACCAACATCGCCAGTACGATACTCCGAGTCGAACACGAAGAAACTTCGAGCCAAACACGTACCCGTCTCTTCTTCCCCAACTTCAATTCCTTCCAAATGTACGAAACGTACATGTGCACGTGCACAACTGAAAACTTCGACGCCGATCATCGATACCATCACCTGCATATCGTCTACGACCACCCCTTACGATCGCGACCTCCCGAACCACGAACAAGCATCACCATCAAATTCGAGCAATCTCGATCACAACCTGGAAACAGTCCCAACCTGGAAACTTCCTCGAACTCAATCCTCCGATCATCAGATCGTCTGATCTTCCAGTCAAAGCTTCGTCAACGTCCCCACTTCAATTTCCCACAGTCTGGTGGAGCTCGATCCACCAGAGGCGCCGAGATGATTTAAACTTCCGATCATTCGAGAACTAGGGCTACAGCAAATTCCGATCAATCTCCATCGCCACAATGATTAAATCATCATTCTGACAATTTTCCCAACCTCTACGATCGTTCCACTTCCTCCTCTAAAGACCACGACCCTCCAGATTACATTGATCGCCCGAATTTGATCATTTTCCAGTTTTAGTTCATACAAGGATATCTCAACATTTAAAAATCTAAAAATCTTGATTTTTCTTCTAAAAATCATAACTAAGTTTAGAGATTCAGTTTATACTCCTGGATTTCTAATTTAACATATTTGAATTTTTATATAAAACCAAACTTCCCTGTTCCTTTTTATTTACAGAGTAAATTTCCCTTTTATTTTAACTAAATAAAATTCTAAACACTAACCCATGATTAAACAATCGAATGTTGTTTAAATCCAAAGTTTTAACAGAGATTATATCAATAGGAATTTAAATTGTTGAACATGATTCTGGCTTCTAACAGTAAACAGGTAAGAACAGGTTCAACAGCAACATGCATCTATACATCCAAATATATATACAGAAATTCAATCATGTACATACACACAATAATATTTATTCCAGAAACTTATATGCAAACAGATATTCCTATACTTAAGTTTGAGAAGGATGTTACTCACTTGTTTGAAAGAACAGAATACAGCTTGTTTATGTAAACAGACAGGGTCATATAACATATTTAAACCCATTCATATAAATTCATATTAAGAACTTCAATACAAGCAATATCATCACATGCAAGCATATATCATATACTTAAGTTTAAAAAATGAAAGTTACTCACTTGTTTGAAAGAACAGAGCTTCCCAGGTTTTATTTTTAAAACTGAAGTGTCTTTGAACTTTAAAATCTTTTAACTTGAATTGCCTTTTTGAAAACTGGTTTGCTTGCTAGAAAACTTGCATGTTGAAATATAGTTGATTTGCTTTAATTTTCCCTTTGAACTTGCTTTCAATCTTTGAAGAAGATGCAGGTTTGCTTGCTTCCAGATTTTGAAATGCAGGCTGAAACTTTGATTTAGTTGTATTTTGGAAAATGGGTTACAGAGATTTGATTTTGATAATCTCTGGTTTGAGGAAGATTTAGTTACAGATTATTGAGATGAGGGATTTTATTACTGATTGTTTATGAGAAATTTGTTTTTGAGAGGAAACGATTTCAGGTTTGTTTCTTTCTTCTTCTTTTTTTTCAGTTTAGATCTGAGTTTACTTAATTTTCTTTGCTTTTGAATTTGTCAAAGAAATGGATAGAGAAAAGTATATGTATTTAGGCTGAAAATCATTTAGTAAAAATAAAAGAAGATTAAATCTAAAAATGCCACTTGTTTTAGAATTCAACACTTGTCATATATCTTTGTTCATAACTTAACACATGTTATTTTGAGTCTTAATATGATAACACTTGTATTTTAAGTAATTAATACTTATTTTTAAAATGTTAATAAAGGCTTTTATACTTAAATTATAAATTTACAAATACTTATTTATATACATAGATAATTTTTAAAGAAATAAAACCAATTATATATATAAATAAAAGCTTATACAAATATCAAAAAATCCAAATATTTAAAATATTACCCCTTTTTGAATTTCAAAATTAATTTAAATTCAAATTCAAATTATATTTAAAAATCCAATTTAAAGTCAATTTAAAACAACACATTCAATTTGAAATAACAATCCTATTTTATTAATCTCATTTCAAAACCATATAGTTATTTTGTTTAAATAGCTTTGAAAAGCTTATATTAAAGAAATCATAAATTCCCAACTATAAGAATATACATTAGAAATTTAAAACAAGATTTCATTTATTAACTTTCAAATCAAAGACAATCTATTTACAATATATACTCATATATATATATTATAGATAGAAATCATTTTATTAACTTATAAAAGATAAAATTCACCAATTAAATATTTAATTAGATTATTAACCAATTCAAATTTATTATCAAAGATTATCAATCAATTTAATTATTTAAACAGGTTATTAAATTGATATTGCCCCAAATTTCCGGGATATTACACACTTAATGTTATTAATTAAAGGATTAATTAATATAATTGGTTTGAAGTTAATTAATTAAAGAATAATTAATTAATTTAAGGATTAACGATTAATTAATAATGTGATTAATTAATAGTTAAGGTAATTAATTAAAAGAGAGTAATTAATTAAGGAAGTAATTAATTAAGGGTTAATTAATTAAGATTAATTAATCAATAATAAGTGATTAAAGAATAATTAATTAATATAATTAATTAAAAAGTAATTAATTAAGATAAGTAATTACAAATTGTTAATGACTGTTTATGGTTAATTAAGGTTAATTAATGAATGTAGTTAATTAAAGATTAATTATTTAATTAACTAGAAGGTAATAAATTAATGAAATAATTAGAGGATTAATTATTAATGAATTAATCAAGGTTGATTAATAAAAGTAATTAATTTAAGTATGATTAATTAATTGTAATTAATTGAGGATTAATATAATTAATTATAATTAATTAATAAATAAAGGATCATTAATTATTGTAATTAAATGATAGTAATTAATATTACTGTATATGGTTAAGGATAATTACTTGAATGTAATTAAAGTATAATTAATCAAAGGAGATTAATTAAGGAAGATCATTTAGATGTTTAATTAATTAATTTGTAATTAATTAATGATAATAAGCAGGATTAAGATAATCCAAGTAATTAAAGGATAGTAATTAATTTAATTAAAGGTTAATTAAATTGATTAGAGTTAATCAATTCTGTTTAGATTATTGATTAATACTGGATGTTTGATATTGGGTGATTGGTTGATATTGGATGATTTGAATATCTCTGATATATATATATGATATATGTTGCTTTGTGATATGAATGTTGATATGAATTATCAATTGTGATAATATGATTTATCTATCTGTTATATCATCCTGAATATAAGTTTAAATGTTTAAACCTTTAAACAACTTGGCCTTAAAAGATACGTTTTGGATTTCGATGAGACCGGGATCGGGTTTCCGTATACCGGTATTCCAGGTCTGGAGACCCGAATACCACATCGATCCAAATTAACGATAGGTCGTGAATCTCAAGTGAAGATGAAGATTCAGAGTGCAAGGGTTATTGTCGTTAACTCTGAGGGTGATTCCAAAACGAGTGTAACGAGATAATGCCTTCGGTTTCGTTCGAACCCGGAACGAACTTATATGGATTGAATGCTTTCAGCACATCGTCAGGCGGACGATGAGCATTCTAAGTGATATGTTCTGATTAAAGGTAATCGTAACCTCAAGCCTCATCAACCGGGAATGGCTAAAACAGGGGAGGTGCAGCAAGGTTTCGTGGGTAGCACCCACTGAGAGCAAGATAGATCCCTGTCTAGAGGTCCCTTTTCTTTTATTCGGCTTAGTGTGTGGTTGGTCGCGCCAACTACGGGATTGTCTTGTTCGGGATTATCCAGTAAGGGATGGTTCCGGCTTTGTGTTGCAGCGGAGCGGGCGTACTCCTCGGTACGGTGATCTAGGCCACGTACTGTGACGGGCGGTACCCCAGTAGCCCTGCCATTGTATGGAATCCAAACTCCAATAAGTGCCGTACGTATTAGTTGTGCCCAACTATGTTGGAATGTGAGATGTAAGCATTTCAGCTATTTCTGTATTTTACTTGAAAACCCTAGACACTATTATAATACAATCGGATTTCCTATCAAATGTTTTAGTTAGCGTAAGGTAAAAACTTACCCATGTTTATTTGTGGGAAGTCTTACGTGATACTTTTGTTTTCAAAGGTTTTCAAAGTTAAGCAATCTAACCGTTTACTCACACCAGACCCATGTCTGACCCAAGTGTTTATTTCTGTTTTATAAACTGTTGGGTACTCAAATTTTTACGAGTAGCCAAGGGATTCAGGTTTAGCTTTGACGAATTGTGGAGGAGCAATGGAGCAGGAGGCTTCAGCGTTGTAGATATATATAGTAGTTCCGCTGTGTCTGTATCTCTGTAGTGTATTGAGTTGTAATGTCTAGACAGATGTTTATAACTGTCTAGTATGTGATGTATATGTTGTGTAACTCTGATAAGTGTTGTATACTATGTAATAATTTATGTTATTAATATAATTTATTCGTTCCGCTGTGACATCGTTGTTGTTGTTTCTTTCTTCTCTTCTTTTCTATTTTCTCACCCCTTTCTTTCTTCATAATGATGCGACTTTCTGGGCATAGGAAGTCGGGTCGTTACAGTGGTAGCAGTAGGTTGAGTGAATACCTAGGCTCTGAAGTGGTGTCTATCTTGAGAGCGCGTAATTGTTAGTTATATAAAAATGGTTTTATATTGTGTTAATTGATCGGTTGAGTGGTATATGGATTCTGGTCAATACGAGTAGCTAACGTTATTGATAGGGATCTCTAAACACTTGAACCAGGCCAACGGACACAATATTGTTTTAAAGAGGTAGATGAAATAATTTTACCCAGAAATAATTTCTATATAAAAAAAATATATCATTTTAAATATATATATTTATGTATTTCTACCTATTTATTGGGTTACCTGTTCGGGTTTTCCAATATAAGTTATAAAGGTAGATAAGGTGGTAGTGTGTGTAACACCATTACCAATAGTTGAAGTTTGAATGTTTGAGGTTGGAAGTATATATCGAGACTGTAAACCCAATATCGTCTCAAGTAAGTTGGCAGTATGGAGTAAGGATGTCTCGGATCTCTGAAGAAAATCCTTTTCAAGATTCGGAGTCCATTATTGGAATGTAAGATTGGTTGAGCTCAGGTGAGCAGATTTTCTAGAGTTGAATCTATCAGTTGTGCAGAAGTAAGTGATGGTAGCTTGGCGACTTCAGGAAGGAGTAGCTGTGTGATAAGACACAGTATCTATGGATGTTCCCGAAGGAGGTGTTCTTTTTGGAGCAAGATTAAGAAGGTATTGGAGGAACAGTTGATGTCTACCATAGGAAAGACTCGGCTGTATAGGAATTCTTTGATATCGAGTAAGAGAGTTTTATCTGTTTGGAAGTATGGGACTAAGGTCGATTAGTTGTTCTTCGGACATGGTCTCATTGTTTCCCTTAAGAAGAGTAAGTTGTTGGCGTTTGGTTTGGAGCCCGAGTTTCTTTTGGGATGTCTGCCATCTCGGAGATTCGTTGAGAGGTTTGTTGATGGTTTTAGTTTTGAGAAGCCTTTGGATTAGAAGTTCTTGGTTAGCTGTGATAGCAGTGCAGCTCGGAATGTTCGGTGTGCTGTCGAGATAGAGTTTGGAAGCAGCAGTGTGGTTCGTTTCTTCGATGGTTTCGGAATCTTTGTGGTTCTTCTATCAGCAGTCCGAGTAGATGGTGAAGTTTTTCTTGAAGGGTTAACCTTGTTTGGAAAAGCTTAAGGCTGTTTTAATTGGTAAAGAGAGAACAGTATCTTTGGAATCCGAACTAGGTAGGATCGCAAAAGTGACTTGCGATTAGTTTGAGAGTTCATCTTGAGTAATCTTTTGTATGGAGTTGAGGCATCTCAAGAGAAAGTAAAAGTTATCGAAGAGGTCAAAGGTTGCCCGTAGGTAAAGATTTAGTTTATATCGATTTGTTCCTAGAGAAGGATTGGTGAAGCATCTTAGAATTTTATGGAGTATCTGCGTTTTCTCTTCTGTTTCTAATTTTGAGTTTCCTCTAGCTAAGGATAGCTGAAGACAGTACCATTGACCGAGGACTCGTCCATTCTTTGAGTAGTTGGCTATGTCTTTAAGATAACCAATGTTCCCGCTTGTTTGTGGATCTAGTTTGTGCTCAAGTTCATCGACATTCTCATCTATTTCAAAATCAGAGTTGTGCAGCGAAAGCAAAGGTAGTAGCTGTGCAAGAAAGGAAGTAACCTCAGATTTCTACAAGAAGTTTATGTGAATTTCTAAGTGGGTATAGAATTTTCTGGAATCTGGGAGAAGGAAGTTCAGTCTTCTATTTCTTGTGGAGTAGAGTTTGTGGATTTCAGCAGATTTAAAGATCATTTTGTGCTTGGTTCATATTTGTTTCAAGAAGCATCAGCGAAGGTTGAGCTGACCAGTAAGAGATGAGGTAGCCCAGGATCGTCTAATGAGTTATGCAGATATGAGACAGAGTTTGGAATTCGGAGTTGGAGATTGGAAATTTGTTTTAAGTTTTCTCCGATTATAAAGCCATCAGATTTGGTAAGTCTGGAAAGCTAGCACTGAATTATTTTGGATTTTCCTGTGTTCTCGAGAAAAGTAGTTCTTTGATCTACAGGATTGAATAGCCAGTTTGGATAGCTGGGATTCATTGTATTTCACGTATCTCTGAGGGAGTACGTGTATGATTCATCGCTGGTTGTGGAATCTGTAGTTTAGTTAGATTTGGAAGTTGAGCTGGACATTAGTGTGGTCTGATATCTTGTTCAGATTAGTGGATCTAGAGAAGTGAGGAGCTCTGGATCATAGTGGTGTAGTTTGTTTAGCTTCTGTAGAGCGAGTCTCCCGGTGATTTATACTTGGGAAACTCTAGATAGTGTTAGTAGATCTATCCTGATTTGTATTAGGATAGTTAGTTAGGTTTGTTTGATTGTTGATTGGTTGCTTTGGTTGTTAGGAATTGGATGATAGGTATGCTTTGCTGTTTTAAAATCTTGGCTGGATTATTAAATTAACTTTGCTTTTAATTTCGAGGACGAAATTATTTTAAGGGGGGAGGAATGTGATATCCCGGGTTTTTGGACAATTTAAATTTAATAATCGGTATTGATAATTTAATTGGATTGATAATTTTCTTTCTAATTTTAATTTAATTTGGTAATTTAATCCTTTATAGGCTAATAAATATTTAATTTGGTAATATTAGATCTTTTCTAATAATTTAAAATGGATAAAATTTATCTTTCAAAGCTAATAAAAAAATAGATTCTATTTATAATGTATATATTGATATATAAATTGTGAATAGAGAATCTTTTGTTTAAATAAAAGATGAATTTTCAAATTGTAATATATATGTATGTATATGTTATAATTTGGATTGTTTTGAATTTAATTTAATCTATTGATAATTTATATATGTATGAATTGTGATTTAAAGCTTTGTTTTAAAATTAATATTTTTTTCAAAGGTTAGTTTAGATTAATTCAATTGTTTTCAAAATATAAGATAATTGTTTATTTTAAAAATGATAGTTTAAATAAAGTTTTATTTTGTATTCTTTAAAGTGTTTAAATTTAAAAGGTTATAAAAATACATGTATAAGATATATTTGAATTATAATTAGTTTTAGAATAATTTCTTTTAAAAGTAATTTATTTATACATATGTAAATTTTATTTATTAAGAGAATTAAAGTATGTAAGTTTATCTTTACATTTAAATTAAATAAAAATTTATTAAAAATACTTAAGTAACATGTGTAACCATATTAGCCATCTTAACAACATTTGTAAGATAATGAAACATGCATTAACATTTGTATATGCATGCAATAAAACAAGTGGCAACATTATCTTCATTTAAAATTTAATTTATAAATAATGTAGTTGAAGAAGAAATCTGGTCTTCATTTTTCTCAGTTCAAACATATTTCCTCTCTTCTTCTAAAATATAAACTGAAAACCAAACTCAAAATCAAAGAAAAATCAAAAGAAACAAGCAGTAGAATAAATTCAATACAACATCAGTTTTCAATCTTCAACCTGCTTTCCAAATGAAGTTCAACTGCAAGTCATCTGCAGTTCAACACTTTTAAGCAAAAGCAGATCTACAACTTCACTGATTTCAAATTTAAAGACAAGATACAGAAAATCAAAAGCTTGTTTGCCAGATCAAAAATATTCAAGCCTGGAAGTAATAAAACTGTCCTCTGTTTTAAGGTGAGTAAACACCATTTTAAAAACAGTTAAAATCTATTTCTATGTTTGTTATGTGAGATTAATGTTGTGGTAATATGGTATGCATTGTTTACATGAATGATTAGGATGAATGCATGTGGATAGAATGATATACTGGTGAAATGTTTATATGTTCATATCTTCTTCTCTGTTCTTATCCTAGTTTCCAATTTCATAAGAAAACTCATATCTACCCAAATAATCATATTCAGGCTATGATTACTGAAGAAGGAATAATCATAACAATGTAATATAGATTTTAAAAATAGTTACCAGTATTTAAATTTAGCAATTATATTTAAATAGGAAATTACAGTGGTAAACATTTTATATCAGAAATTCAAGTATTACAATTTCTAGCTTCAGTTATATATTTGAATTCGTATCTGAAATCTATGAATTTTAGTAATAATATTGGAATTTTTAAACTTGAAATTGATGGTAATTGTCGAGTTGATCAATATTGGGAATTTTGGCATTTTCTGGCAATTGGAGTGGTAATGTTTGTCGAGTTTTGGCGTGAAGGTAGCCGATGAGTTGAGGGTGATAGGAAAAATGCTCGATGAATTTCTAGATGGCCGTGGTAACCAGGCGGCGTCGAACTAGGGTTAAATGACCTGTTTTGGTCATTGGGGTAGTCGAGACTTTTGTGTGGTCGTGGGTGAACTAAAGTGGATCGCGATGGGGGGGATCAGTGCAGGAGGACGAGGCGAAGCTTCGGTCATGTCGGCGTGGTTCATCGTGGGTAGAGTCGTCGTCGATGGGTGAGATTTCGATCATGTTTAGCTTCAGTTTTTGATCGACTTCCTCGATTTTCATTTGCTATAATTCTGGGTTGATCGGTGTGGTCGAAGAGTTGGTGTCGTGATGTTCGACGTCTTGATGGCCAGAAAGATGATCGGAGAGGGGCGAAATCGTTGTGCACGTGAACGTGCACATTATCGTGCATTTTTGTGTATCTGGGATCTGAAGGTTTGGGAAGACGATGGATTACTCGGGATCGTTCTCGATATGAAAGGCGTGCGACTCGAAGTAGAGATGTACGAGAGTTTTCCTCGCAAGTGACTCGGGGTTTTAGAGGGGTTTACTCGGGTTGTTTTAATTCCAGTAACCTGGGTTTGAAATTTTAAAGCAAACCATATTTTAGTTTTAAAATTTTAAAGCAGGGATAAGTTTTTAAATATTAAAACAAGTTTTAAATAAATAATTGTTTAATTGAATTAAACATGTTGAAATGTTTTTTTTTTCAAAGATTTTAGGTATATTAAAATTAAATGTTTGAATTGCTTTATTTAAAATAAATTATATTTCAAAATTGATTTTAAAATTTGTTTTAATAAGGTAAATGATTGAGTAAGTATTTAATATAAATACAAGTTTATTCTAAATTTGTTATGTTGAGATTAATTAAGAATAGTTAATTAATAAAATAAATTAAAGCTTAATTACTTATTTGTAATTAAAAATAATTACTTAATGAAATAATTAGTGGAAATGAATGTAATTAATAAATAAATGAATTAGAGATTGAGGGATTAATTAATTTAGTAATTAATTAATGTAATTAATTTTAGGTTAATTAATTAGTCTAATTAATTAATATAATCATTTATGATTAATTAAGTGTAATTACTTAGTAAAGTAATTAATGGATAATTATTGAATGTAATTAAGAAAAGAATAATTAATTATGAAAGTAATTAAATGGAAGTGATTAAGGGTTAATCACTTAATGTTATTAATTAAAGGATTAATTAATATAATTGGTTTGAAGTTAATTAATTAAAGAATAATTAATTAATTTAAGGATTAACGATTAATTAATAATGTGATTAATTAATAGTTAAGGTAATTAATTAAAAGAGAGTAATTAATTAAGGAAGTAATTAATTAAGGGTTAATTAATTAAGATTAATTAATCAATAATAAGTGATTAAAGAATAATTAATTAATATAATTAATTAAAAAGTAATTAATTAAGATAAGTAATTACAAATTGTTAATGACTGTTTATGGTTAATTAAGGTTAATTAATGAATGTAGTTAATTAAAGATTAATTATTTAATTAACTAGAAGGTAATAAATTAATGAAATAATTAGAGGATTAATTATTAATGAATTAATCAAGGTTGATTAATAAAAGTAATTAATTTAAGTATGATTAATTAATTGTAATTAATTGAGGATTAATATAATTAATTATAATTAAATAATAAATAAAGGATCATTAATTATTGTAATTAAATGATAGTAATTAATATTACTGTATATGGTTAAGGATAATTACTTGAATGTAATTAAAGTATAATTAATCAAAGGAGATTAATTAAGGAAGATCATTTAGATGTTTAATTAATTAATTTGTAATTAATTAATGATAATAAGTAGGATTAAGATAATCCAAGTAATTAAAGGATAGTAATTAATTTAATTAAAGGTTAATTAAATTGATTAGAGTTAATCAATTCTGTTTAGATTATTGATTAATACTGGATGTTTGATATTGGGTGATTGGTTGATATTGGATGATTTGAATATCTTTGATATATATATATGATATATGCTGCTTTGTGAGATGAATGTTGATATGAATTATCAATTGTGATAATATGATTTATCTATCTGTTATATCATCCTGAATATAAGTTTAAATGTTTAAACCTTTAAACAACTTGGCCTTAAAAGATACGATTTGGATTTCGATGAGACCGGGATCGGGTTTCCGTATACCGGTATTCCAGGTCTGGAGACCCGAATACCACATCGATCCAAATTAACGATAGGTCGTGAATCTCAAGTGAAGATGAAGATGAAGATTCAGAGTGCAAGGGTTATTGTCGTTAACTCTGAGGGTGATTCCAAAACGAGTGTAACGAGATAATGCCTTCGGTTTCGTTCGAACCCGGAACGAACTTATATGGATTGAATGCTTTCAGCACATCGTCAGTGCCACATCCTGAAATTTTCGACTTTCGAAAATTCGACATCGATACTCACTTTATCGACTGCCGAGAAATCGAGTGCCGGAAACTCCAATAGTGAGGGTTTTAAGAAAGAAGAAAAAGGCAGAAGAAGAAGAAAGAAGAAAAAGAGAAGAAAGAACAACAACATAATAACATCAGATACAGAAACAGAAGACAATATCAGAATCTCACATATCGCAGCGGAACAATATATAATAGATAAACACTAGTCTTTTAAAACAAAGAACTATATCAGTTTATACATACATCAATCATCAGAGTCAATATACAACAATGGACAGTTATATAACCTGTCCTCATACAGAATACACAGCGGAATAAATACTATCAGATACAAATACTACGTCTCGCCATCCAGCTTGCTTCCAAAGCTCCAGAATATCCAGAATATCCTGATAATCTAACTCTAGACTGCCCGTGTGGAAATTGGTGGGCACCCAGAGTTTAGAAGGGAAACAATAAACTCCGAGTCAGTCATGGTGACTGGTGTGAGATCGTAAAACAGTTATTCTTTAAAATAATCAACCGAAAAATTTTAAAGTAAATTCGCAATGCTTTTCGGAAAATGAGACTACCATAAGACCTCCCACCACACACACAATGCAAACGCAGACTTGGAGGAGATTTCTTCTTATGATAGTCAAAGATGCTTGATACGCAAAATCAAATCATTTTTGATATTATTATTAGTGCATAGTGTAGAAAACATTTCGAAAGTATAATATTAATCTTAGCCAGCATAGGCATTCCGCACTTATGCCTACTATAGCTACCATCCAAACAGTGGTGACCACCATAAGTGAATGATAGGTTCTACAACTAAAACCATACAAGATCGTATTGTTTCTTTGGATTTCCAACAAATGGTCAGGCTAAGGAACTTCCTATCCACGATGGGTACGTCCCTGGAATAGACGACCCGAGAACCTAACGTTACGGTTAGATCTCTGCCAACACAAGGCCGGGTTACCTCTGCAAAAGTAGGTAACTACTGACACGCGTATGTCATCCCCCGATCGTCACCGATCTTCCCGAGGATCCCCGATTTCCAACAAACCACATAGAAAAATAATGCAGTAACCACAGAGGTTAAGTATCTGGGCTCCATACCATGATACCACCTTTATCCAGAAGGAATGACATACACTAAGGGGCGCTACTCCCTAGAACCTTGCTGCATCCTTCCTGTTTCGACCATTTCCGGGGTGTGAGGCTCGACGAAGTCTCGTCCACAAAGCTACGCTTTCTCAAAAAGCCCTGCTTCGGGTCAAACAAAATGATCAACCTATGATCACAAAGATATAAGATCAAACAAATGATCATATCACAAATGATCAAACACTGATCATTTCACAGCAACACTCAGTATGCCACGTTACCAAATTGGGATATATCGCTGATAAATTTCAACTACATAACCTCTGAGCTCGTACGTCTCAGAGAAGGGTGTTAAGCTAAGAGAATAAATTCTCCGCCACCAACAGAAATGTATTTGAAAGAAATCAGCTTTATATCTCAAATTGTAACGTCAGACACACAATCCATACAAGTCTGTTCCGGGATCGAACAGAACCGAAGGCACTTCTCACGAAGCCCTTGCATATCCGGATAATTTTCAATCACGTCAGGACTTCCCGTCACTAAGGGTGATAAAACCTCTAAACCGGAGATCAGCCGATGTAGAGTAACTCGACGGTAATCCTTCCGTTTTTAAAAATATCCGGTCTTCAACACCGGTCTTCGAATGAAATTCATAACGACGTATCACATATTCGGAATGGGTTATACGACCCCATGGTCCTTTCCCGGCTAACCCGAATAGTGAGCGATTATTCAAAAATAAGTGTGGCATTCAAATTCATCCAATTCACAACAAATACCTATTTAAGGTAATTATTGATAGTCGGTTATTTAACTATCAATAAAGATGCGCAACATCATCAGATTCCAAATAATTTCATCTTCAAAAATATCTTTACTAGATATAAAATTTCCACACTTTTAAAATAAATCGATATTTATTTTTCTAAACCGTCTCTCTTTCCTTTATAAATTCCATATTGAATTTACATTTTTCGAATACCTACTAATATTCGATTTTCAATCGTTTTCAAATATTCAATTTCGATTTATCTTTAAGAAGATAAAATCTCAAAACGTTTCACTTCATTTTGGAAAACATTCCATACTTATTTAATAATAAGTGTTTCACAAATCTTTTATTTTCAACATTTGAAAATACTCGATATACTTAAATCAAATTAAGTATATATTTCATTCTTTAAGGAAATCTATTTTCTATAACAACCTCAATTTGAGTCAAAACGAATGTTACGTAAAACATCGTTACGACGACTCAAAATCACTAGTATAGGGATTCGAAATTTAGATAGATATATAAATCCCAATACTATATAAAACATTTCCTTTCGGAAATCATTTACTATAACAACAGTGTTATAGTCCACCATTTCCTTATATTTCTCGAAAACGTCTATTTCAACAATAAATGTTGAAATCTATGCTTTCGATTCATAACACATTTTAAAACACCTTTAAAAATGTTTAACTTCATTTTTAAAATATTTCTTCTTCAAAAATGAATCCATTTTACTTAACAATATATTCACTGTCCAAAATCGTGAATAAAATCTACTTAACCCCATTTCAATCATTCCTACACATTTTTATTTCAATAAAAATCCGCTATTCAAAATCGTGAATATATCTTCTTAAATAATCTTCTATATTAAATTTATCACATTCAATCTATTTTCGAATTTATAAGCACGTTTATAAATTCTATTTCTCTTTTTAATAACAACTTCGACTTATAAACCTTCTTTTATCAACTTCTATATTTAACTTATCAAAATAAGTGACTTTGGGTTTATAACAACTTTTATAAATTCCAATTCCATTCATAAAAACTTCAATACCAAATCAATTTCAATATTTGATTTCTAAATTTATTTTCAACTTTAAATAAACTTTCCATATTGATTTCTCAAAAATTCATTTCCAAATATTAAATCAATTACAGATTGATTTCTAATTTTATTTATCCCTACTAAAATAAATTCTTATTTTTCTCAAATTATTCAATATCCTGTTTTTAAATGGATTCTTTAAATTGAACTCATTTTACATTTACTTCCCAAATCATTTCAATTTACCAAGTAAATTTCTAATCGGATTTCCAACTTATCTTCTTTTAAATAAATTCCTTTTTAAGGAAATAATTTCAATCTTTTCTTTCAATCTATTTTAAAAATCCAAATTTTAAATTAAATTCTTCAATTTAAAATCACTATTTTACGAAATTCATTTATTTAACATTTTCACTTTATTCTGGAAATAAATTCGATAAGATTATAAAATTAACTTTTTATACTTTAAAATTCCTTTCTTCGAATTTATTAAATTTCTAAAATCAAATTCACTTAGAAATTTCTATTTTGATTTCCAAAAATTCAATTTCGTTTATTTTTGGAATCCAATGATATCAAACATCCATTCAGCTAAATTTTAGCTTTCAACAATTTTCCAGACATCGATATGATCAATAACATCAATATAATCATTCACAGATTCATATCACAGTATAAATAAATTCAATCAAAGTGAGGGGTCCAGTTGGATCCCTCCAACCTGTTTCCCTGCATCCAAAGATGTTAGCACAATACCAATTCCGCTCCAGTACGGAATTATCGCGGTATATAGGTTTTTATAAATCCGCTTACTAACGGCGCAATAGGGTCTCATCCGCTATACGAGGCGGGAAATCATCAATCCAATATATACATATGCCAATATGTATATATTGCTATACATAGATATATCCTATCATATCTAATAGCACATCAAATAGCAATCAATAACTGCAATTCAAAATTAAATCTGAGTGAGAAGATCTCACCTTAGCTTTTTAATTGCAATCCCATTTTCCACTTGACTCGATTTTTCTTGCTTTATACCTTGTATAAATAATTTATACGATTTGTTAAAATTCGAATCAATCGAATAATAAATTTTCATTTGATAATTTTGATTCAATAATCTCTTTTCAAACTACTTCTCCTTAACAAATTTATCCAACTAAAGTTTTTAGTTTAAGAATAAAATTTTCTTCTTTAATCATTTTCTAACAATAAATTTTACAATTCATTTATTTAATTTTAAACTAATAACCAAGCTTTTCTTTAATAAATTCTTTCGGTAACCAAGAAAAATTAGATAAGTTTGTTACATATATTAACTACTCTAACCCGTATTATTCTATTTCATTTTAAAAACTACTCTTTTAAATCTATATTTATTTAATTTCCAAGAACAGAGCTGCCTTCATCATCTTTTCCAAAATCAAAAATTTTATCTTATAAAATTTCCTGTAAGATCAAATAGTGATATATATATTTTTTTCAAACTTAATCTGTATATATAAATTTCCAGTTTCTATATATATATACATTTATCCGATTAAAACTGAATTATTTTGAATCTTTACTGTAAAATTTCAAATACATATATATTTATTAAATCACTTTTAATTGGAAGAAAGAAAAAAAAAATCGAATACCTTATTGCTATCTGAGAACCAAGGCCACCATCGCGACCCTCCAGCCACCACACGTCGCCTGTCGCCATCGCGAAGCTGCCGCTCCCTCCTCCTCGCGCTCGCGAAAATAATCATGATACATCCCCTCACAACTCGTCGCCGTCAAATCGAGCACGCCATCGATGAACCTAGTTGGCCACGCCTCCATTACTTAGCGCGCGAGAGAAAATCGAGCACCAACTCTAAGCGTCGAATGCTGCCATCCCCTCGCGACACTCCACATTGCAGCCTCACTACACTCGACCTCGCCTGACAACCCATAACCAATCGAGACTCCAGATCGCGACTACCCTCACCGCGAAGCCCTAGCTTCGATCATCGCCTGCCAGTTGCCGTGCGTGCGCGAGCACTACCAGCTCGAGCTCGAGCTTCCTGGATTCGCGACTAAATTTTGAAGAGGAACGAGATTTTGATGAGGTATTTTCGTTTTCTTTTTAAATTTTATTTGGACTGGGACGAACAGATAAAGGTAGAGAGAAGAGGGGTATTTGAAACTGAAAGAGGTATTGATCGCGTGATGGGTTGCACGTTTAGTCTCGCGATTACAGGCGCGATTTTAGGGGAAGAACATGCTGCCGGTTGACCCATTTAAAAATTTACATTCGAATTAATTCCGACGCGTTTATCTATCGTGTGTTCACATAACAGTCCCAATCAATACGAAATTTGAAATCCTATAATAATTTAATATTACGGACCCAATGGAACTGGTTTCGTCGAATTCCGAGACTGTTTGAAAAATGACTATTTTTAAATATCGGTTCGAACAATAAAATTCAAAACTGAACAGAATAGTTTGAAATCAGATTCTGAAGCTTCTATTATCCTCAGTATTACCAATATGAATTTTAAAAGCTTTCGAAATATTTTTCTTCAGCTTAAAATTGAAGATTCGTATTTTTATCCGACTATCAACAGATTAAATTCTATAATTTAATCGCCAAATTCAAAGTTATATTCGGGATTCAAATTAAATCATCGTTCAAATATTTAAAATAAATTAAATATTCTCAATTTAATTTGGTCAAAATTCCGGGTCGTTACAGACTTCCCCCCTTAAAAGAATTTCGTCCTCGAAATTACAAGTTAGGGAAAAATGGCCCTTAACTCGTCTACTATTTTTCAACATCCAAATAGTTTTATCAATTCATCAAAACAAATCTTTCTACTAAAGATTCGTTATCAATTTAACTAACTTTCTAAACATTTTCATAATTTTCAAACATCATTGTTTTATTTCAAAACTCAAATTTAAATTCAAATTTCAAATTCAAACTTTCAAAATTTCTAACGCCCTAAATTTTCGAAAAATTTCGCCAGCGTCTCCTTTGCGCGGCTAATACGGTACTACTACAAAACGTCCCTACGGACTCTCAGATTTCAAAAAGAAAAAGAAAAAGCCAAGCGGCTAGACCAGAAATCATCAAAAACTCATATTGAAATTAAATACGTACCTTTTGTCGAGCAATTCAAATTATCTTTGAAATCAAATCCAATTCCTTTATAACACCTGTATATCCTACTAGCCATTATATCTAGTTACATACTCAAACATTTTGCAAATTCTATTACAAAATTTCTAATATCAACTTCTTATACCATTTCTAGTTTACTATTAAAGTTATATCCATTATCATTCAATTTTACATTTCAATTCATAATTACTGAATTTAATTCGTTCCAAACCTTATTAATTTGATCAATATTCAATTAGTTTCACTTACTAATTTTTAGTTTAATACTTCACAAATCAAATTCAATTCCAGTTCTATTTACTTTACAAATCAAAAATGAATTTTAACATTCAATTTCATTTCCTTGTACTTACAATTGCAAATTTATTTATTCATTCACAAATTCTTTCATTTTCAAATTTGAATTCTCATTTCTATCAAATTTCAAATATTTTATAAGTCTTTGACTTATTTACATTTTGATTTATACAAATCGCTTCTACATTCATATTACTAATTCCATTCCACTAATAAATTTTAATTTCGATCATTTTCTTGGAATCCCATTCCAAGTTATAAATTCGTTCACAATTTATATTTACACTTTTAATTCATATCTGAATTCATTTCCTTATGCTTCCAGTTCATATTTATAATTTCCATTTGTTAATGAACTTATCTCCAAATCTTTAGTTGTTATTTTAATTTCTCATTCAATCTCATATAACAACGATAATATTTCAATGTTATCATTTCCTAACAACCAAACATCCATATACTATGGTAATTCATAGAAAAACATTTTCTTTTTCTATACAAAAATAGTTTTGGGCAAAATTATTTCATTTACCCCATTTTAAAACAATACTGTGTCGAACTGTTCTATTCGAGCGTTTAGAAACCCCTTCGATCCAGTTGCGCAGACTGTGCCGACGAAGGTTCATATACCACTCAATAAACCAATCATCACAATATAAATAATTTTTTATATTCACTAACAAATACGCGCTCATATCTATTATTACACTCAACTCATTCTAGAGTACTGCTGACTCTATCTCTAATGAGTAACACCCAACAGAGCAGGGTTGTCGCTTAACCATATGCTCTGATACCACTTGTCACATCCTAAAATTTTCGACTTTCGAAAATTCGACATCGATACTCACTTTATCGACTGCCGAGAAATCGAGTGCCGGAAACTCCAATAGTGAGGGTTTTAAGAAAGAAGAAAAAGGCAGAAGAAGAAGAAAGAAGAAAAAGAGAAGAAAGAACAACAACATAATAACATCAGATACAGAAACAGAAGACAATATCAGAATCTCACATATCGCAGCGGAACAATATATAATAGATAAACACTAGTCTTTTAAAACAAAGAACTATATCAGTTTATACATACATCAATCATCAGAGTCAATATACAACAATGGACAGTTATATAACCTGTCCTCATACAGAATACACAGCGGAATAAATACTATCAGATACAAATACTACGTCTCGCCATCCAGCTTGCTTCCAAAGCTCCAGAATATCCAGAATATCCTGATAATCTAACTCTAGACTGCCCGTGTGGAAATTGGTGGGCACCCAGAGTTTAGAAGGGAAACAATAAACTCCGAGTCAGTCATGGTGACTGGTGTGAGATCGTAAAACAGTTATTCTTTAAAATAATCAACCGAAAATTTTTAAAGTAAATTCGCAATGCTTTTCGGAAAATGAGACTACCATAAGACCTCCCACCACACACACAATGCAAACGCAGACTTGGAGGAGATTTCTTCTTATGATAGTCAAAGATGCTTGATACGCAAAATCAAATCATTTTTGATATTATTATTAGTGCATAGTGTAGAAAACATTTCGAAAGTATAATATTAATCTTAGCCAGCATAGGCATTCCGCACTTATGCCTACTATAGCTACCATCCAAACAGTGGTGACCACCATAAGTGAATGATAGGTTCTACAACTAAAACCGTACAAGATCGTATTGTTTCTTTGGATTTCCAACAAATGGTCAGGCTAAGGAACTTCCAATCCACGATGGGTACGTCCCTGGAATAGACGACCCGAGAACCTAACGTTACGGTTAGATCTCTGCCAACACAAGGCCGGGTTACCTCTGCAAAAGTAGGTAACTACTGACACGCGTATGTCATCCCCCGATCGTCACCGATCTTCCCGAGGATCCCCGATTTCCAACAAACCACATAGAAAAATAATGCAGTAACCACAGAGGTTAAGTATTTGGGCTCCATACCATGATACCACCTTTATCCAGAAGGAATGACATACACTAAGGGGCGCTACTCCCTAGAACCTTGCTGCATCCTTCCTGTTTCGACCATTTTCGGGGTGTGAGGCTCGACGAAGTCTCGTCCACAAAGCTACGCTTTCTCACAAAGCCCTGCTTCGGGTCAAACAAAATGATCAACCTATGATCACAAAGATATAAGATCAAACAAATGATCATATCACAAATGATCAAACACTGATCATTTCACAGCAACACTCAGTATGCCACGTTACCAAATTGGGATATATCGCTGATAAATTTCAACTACATAACCTCTGAGCTCGTACGTCTCAGAGAAGGGTGTTAAGCTAAGAGAATAAATTCTCCGCCACCAACAGAAATGTATTTGAAAGAAATCAGCTTTATATCTCAAATTGTAACGTCAGACACACAATCCATACAAGTCTGTTCCGGGATCGAACAGAACCGAAGGCACTTCTCACGAAGCCCTTGCATATCCGGATAATTTTCAATCACGTCAGGACTTCCCGTCACTAAGGGTGATAAAACCTCTAAATCGGAGATCAGCCGATGTAGAGTAACTCGACGGTAATCCTTCCGTTTTTAAAAATATCCGGTCTTCAACACCGGTCTTCGAATGCAATTCATAACGACGTATCACATATTCGGAATGGGTTATACGACCCCATGGTCCTTTCCCGGCTAACCCGAATAGTGAGCGATTATTCAAAAATAAGTGTGGCATTCAAATTCATCCAATTCACAACAAATACCTATTTAAGGTAATTATTGATAGTCGGTTATTTAACTATCAATAAAGATGCGCAACATCATCAGATTCCAAATAATTTCATCTTCAAAAATATCTTTACTAGATATAAAATTTCCACACTTTTAAAATAAATCGATATTTATTTTTCTAAACCGTCTCTCTTTCCTTTATAAATTCCATATTGAATTTACATTTTTCGAATACCTACTAATATTCGATTTTCAATCGTTTTCAAATATTCAATTTCGATTTATCTTTAAGAAGATAAAATCTCAAAACGTTTCACTTCATTTTGGAAAACATTCCATACTTATTTAATAATAAGTGTTTCACAAATCTTTTATTTTCAACATTTGAAAATACTCGATATACTTAAATCAAATTAAGTATATATTTCATTCTTTAAGGAAATCTATTTTCTATAACAACCTCAATTTGAGTCAAAACGAATGTTACGTAAAACATCGTTACGACGACTCAAAATCACTAGTATAGGGATTCGAAATTTAGATAGATATATAAATCCCAATACTATATAAAACATTTCCTTTCGGAAATCATTTACTATAACAACAGTGTTATAGTCCACCATTTCCTTATATTTCTCGAAAACGTCTATTTCAACAATAAATGTTGAAATCTATGCTTTCGATTCATAACACATTTTAAAACACCTTTAAAAATGTTTAACTTCATTTTTAAAATATTTCTTCTTCAAAAATGAATCCATTTTACTTAACAATATATTAACTGTCCAAAATCGTGAATAAAATCTACTTAACCCCATTTCAATCATTCCTACACATTTTTATTTCAATAAAAATCCGCTATTCAAAATCATGAATATATCTTCTTAAATAATCTTCTATATTAAATTTATCACATTCAATCTATTTTCGAATTTATAAGCACGTTTATAAATTCTATTTCTCTTTTTAATAACAACTTCGACTTATAAACCTTCTTTTATCAACTTCTATATTTAACTTATCAAAATAAGTGACTTTGGGTTTATAACAACTTTTATAAATTCCAATTCCATTCATAAAAACTTCAATACCAAATCAATTTCAATATTTGATTTCTAAATTTATTTTCAACTTTAAATAAACTTTCCATATTGATTTCTCAAAAATTCATTTCCAAATATTAAATCAATTACAGATTGATTTCTAATTTTATTTATCCCTACTAAAATAAATTCTTATTTTTCTCAAATTATTCAATATCCTGTTTTTAAATGGATTCTTTAAATTGAACTCATTTTACATTTACTTCCCAAATCATTTCAATTTACCAAGTAAATTTCTAATCGGATTTCCAACTTATCTTCTTTTAAATAAATTCCTTTTTAAGGAAATAATTTCAATCTTTTCTTTCAATCTATTTTAAAAATCCAAATTTTAAATTAAATTCTTCAATTTAAAATCACTATTTTACGAAATTCATTTATTTAACATTTTCACTTTATTCTGGAAATAAATTCGATAAGATTATAAAATTAACTTTTTATACTTTAAAATTCCTTTCTTCGAATTTATTAAATTTCTAAAATCAAATTCACTTAGAAATTTCTATTTTGATTTCCAAAAATTCAATTTCGTTTATTTTTGGAATCCAATGATATCAAACATCCATTCAGCTAAATTTTAGCTTTCAACAATTTTCCAGACATCGATATGATCAATAACATCAATATAATCATTCACAGATTCATATCACAGTATAAATAAATTCAATCAAAGTGAGGGGTCCAGTTGGATCCCTCCAACCTGTTTCCCTGCATCCAAAGATGTTAGCACAATACCAATTCCGCTCCAGTACGGAATTATCGCGGTATATAGGTTTTTATAAATCCGCTTACTAACGGCGCAATAGGGTCTCATCCGCTATACGAGGCGGGAAATCATCAATCCAATATATACATATGCCAATATGTATATATTGCTATACATAGATATATCCTATCATATCTAATAGCACATCAAATAGCAATCAATAACTGCAATTCAAAATTAAATCTGAGTGAGAAGATCTCACCTTAGCTTTTTAATTGCAATCCCATTTTCCACTTGACTCGATTTTTCTTGCTTTATACCTTGTATAAATAATTTATACGATTTGTTAAAATTCGAATCAATCGAATAATAAATTTTCATTTGATAATTTTGATTCAATAATCTCTTTTCAAACTACTTCTCCTTAACAAATTTATCCAACTAAAGTTTTTAGTTTAAGAATAAAATTTTCTTCTTTAATCATTTTCTAACAATAAATTTTACAATTCATTTATTTAATTTTAAACTAATAACCAAGCTTTTCTTTAATAAATTCTTTCGGTAACCAAGAAAAATTAGATAAGTTTGTTACATATATTAACTACTCTAACCCGTATTATTCTATTTCATTTTAAAAACTACTCTTTTAAATCTATATTTATTTAATTTCCAAGAACAGAGCTGCCTTCATCATCTTTTCCAAAATCAAAAATTTTATCTTATAAAATTTCCTGTAAGATCAAATAATGATATATATATTTTTTTCAAACTTAATCTGTATATATAAATTTCCAGTTTCTATATATATATACATTTATCCGATTAAAACTGAATTATTTTGAATCTTTACTGTAAAATTTCAAATACATATATATTTATTAAATCACTTTTAATTGGAAGAAAGAAAAAAAAATCGAATACCTTATTGCTATCTGAGAACCAAGGCCACCATCGCGACCCTCCAGCCACCACACGTCGCCTGTCGCCATCGCGACGCTGCCGCTCCCTCCTCCTCGCGCTCGCGAAAATAATCATGATACATCCCCTCACAACTCGTCGCCGTCAAATCGAGCACGCCATCGATGAACCTAGTTGGCCACGCCTCCATTACTTAACGCGCGAGAGAAAATCGAGCACCAACTCTAAGCGTCGAATGCTGCCATCCCCTCGCGACACTCCACATTGCAGCCTCACTACACTCGACCTCGCCTGACAACCCATAACCAATCGAGACTCCAGATCGCGACTACCCTCACCGCGAAGCCCTAGCTTCGATCATCGCCTACCAGTTGCCGTGCGTGCGCGAGCACTACCAGCTCGAGCTTCCTGGATTCGCGACTAAATTTTGAAGAGGAACGAGATTTTGATGAGGGATTTTCGTTTTCTTTTTAAATTTTATTTGGACTGGGACGAACAGATAAAGGTAGAGAGAAGAGGGGTATTTGAAACTGAAAGAGGTATTGATCGCGTGATGGGTTGCACGTTTAGTCTCGCGATTACAGGCGCGATTTTAGGGGAAGAACATGCTGCCGGTTGACCCATTTAAAAATTTACATTCGAATTAATTCCGACGCGTTTATCTATCGTGTGTTCACATAACAGTCCCAATCAATACGAAATTTGAAATCCTATAATAATTTAATATTACGGACCCAATGGAACTGGTTTCGTCGAATTCCGAGACTGTTTGAAAAATGACTATTTTTAAATATCGATTCGAACAATAAAATTCAAAACTGAACAGAATAGTTTGAAATCAGATTCTGAAGCTTCTATTATCCTCAGTATTACCAATATGAATTTTAAAAGCTTTCGAAATATTTTCTTCAGCTTAAAATTGAAGATTCGTATTTTTATCCGACTATCAACAGATTAAATTCTATAATTTAATCGCCAAATTCAAAGTTATATTCGGGATTCAAATTAAATCATCGTTCAAATATTTAAAATAAATTAAATATTCTCAATTTAATTTGGTCAAAATTCCGGGTCGTTACAGTCAGGCGGACGATGAGCATTCTAAGTGATATGTTCTGATTAAAGGTAATCGTAACCTCAAGCCTCATCAACCGGGAATGGCTAAAACAGGGGAGGTGCAGCAAGGTTTCGTGGGTAGCACCCACTGAGAGCAAGATAGATCCCTGTCTAGAGGTCCCTTTTCTTTTATTCGGCTTAGTGTGTGGTTGGTCGCGCCAACTACGGGATTGTCTTGTTCGGGATTATCCAGTAAGGGATGGTTCCGGCTTTGTGTTGCAGGGGAGCGGGCGTACTCCTCGGTACGGTGATCTAGGCCACGTACTGTGACGGGCGGTACCCCAGTAGTCCTGCCATTGTATGGAATCCAAACTCCAATAAGTGCCGTACGTATTAGTTGTGCCCAACTATGTTGGAATGTGAGATGTAAGCATTTCAGCTATTTCTGTATTTTACTTGAAAACCCTAGACACTATTATAATACAATCGGATTTCCTATCAAATGTTTTAGTTAGCGTAAGGTAAAAACTTACCCATGTTTATTTGTGGGAAGTCTTACGTGATACTTTTGTTTTCAAAGGTTTTCAAAGTTAAGCAATCTAACCGTTTACTCACACCAGACCCATGTCTGACCCAAGTGTTTATTTCTGTTTTATAAACTCTTGGGTACTCAAATTTTTACGAGTAGCCAAGGGATTCAGGTTTAGCTTTGACGAATTGTGGAGGAGCAATGGAGCAGGAGGCTTCAGCGTTGTAGATATATATAGTAGTTCCGCTGTGTCTGTATCTCTGTAGTGTATTGAGTTGTAATGTCTAGACAGATGTTTATAACTGTCTAGTATGTGATGTATATGTTGTGTAACTCTGATAAGTGTTGTATACTATGTAATAATTAATATTATTAATATAATTTATTCGTTCCGCTGTGAGATCGTTGTTGTTGTTTCTTTCTTCTCTTCTTTTCTATTTTCTCACCCCTTTCTTTCTTCATAATGATGCGACTTTCTGGGCATAGGAAGTCGGGTCGTTACACTTCAGAATTGAACTTGAAAACGATTTGTTCAGTTTTGAATTTATATTGTTTAAATCGATATTTAAAAATAGCCTTTCGAGGCACAGTCTCGAATTTCGACGAAACCAGTTCCATTGGATTCGCAATATTGTATTATTATTGGATTTTAATTTTTGTAATTGTGAAGACCCAAAATTATTGAGATAAGAATAATTTAAATAAAGTCAGAAAAAGGAGAATTTTCAAGGAAGAAAGAAATAATACAGCCTGAAAATAAATAGTGAGAATAAGTTAAAAATATAATGAAGGGAATAGTTGTTTTCAGTAAAACAAAAATGGAAAAAAAACACTATGGTAATTAAATATATGAATACATTTGTACATCAAGAGAAAATAAATAACTTGAAGCATTAACAAGGAATCAATTCATAAAAGGATATACATGTATACATTACAGTTTAGCATAAAGAAAATAAACAATGCAAGAAAGTCACATGAGAATAAGGTGTGTGTATGAAACATGCAAATAGCATGCAAGTCAGAAAAGAAAAGAAAAGTTAAAGCAACTGAAAATACCCGAATTGGAAATCAGAAAGAAAATGGCATTTCTAGCCATGACATCATATGTAAAATTCTCTCAACTGTATGGGGATAAGATGGGTTTTTCACTCTACTAAAACCCTAAACAATGTTTTAAAAATTAAAGGGGAAGCAGCAGCCTCACTGCAGAAAACAGAAAATATTAAGAAAAGAAAGGAGAGCAATCCAAAGCCATTGTTCAAGTTAAAGAATTCTCAGGGAAAAGAGGCAGGAAGGTGAGTGATTAATCAATCTATGAGGCTTAAGGCATTAAGACCCAAGTTAAGGGCAGCCATATTATTTTATAAAAACCATATTATGTTTGTGCTTGATCTATTTTTCAGTATAAATGAATGCTGAAAATGGTAGGTGTTTTGATAAATCTTTGGTTGATGCTTTGGTTTGCTCTGTTTGATTGTTTGATAAGAAAAATACCATGATCACTGATATAGATCCAGCACCTTAAAACATCAGTTTATAAATATGGTTAGTAAGATAAATACATTTTATTGTGAAGTAGGGTATTAATGAAAAATGAACTAGGCAGTGTGAATAAAGGAGGTTCATGCTCATGTCTGGATTGTTTTAAACTTAAGGTGAACAATGCAATAAATCATTTATGTGCTGATTTGTTCAGATCTTAAGCTAAAATGTTTTATGGGTTTTTCTCAAAAACCTTACCCTATGTTCACAGTAGAATCGAGTATAAGAATTTCTATATGATTTTACAGGATTTGTTTAAGTGATCATGATATTCCTGAATATAGAAGATATGCAGTGTTAAAACAAATTTTGAATAAAACAACTGGAAGATGGGATGTGGTATTCTTTTCATGAATGTTTACTATGGTTAGCTGAAATTCCTGAGTGAGTTAATCCTCTCTGATTTTAAAAAAAAAAAGAAAAGAATATAGCAGCATTTCAAGAGTTAATAAATTTTTCTGAAAGAAAATGAGAATGGTCTCTAGATTAAAAAAAAAACTAATCTAGGAGTAAAGCCTTGATCTATCCATCATAAGGGGGATGATGGGTATGTGCATGACTTGTTTAAGTCCTATAGGCCTTTGTGCAAGGGTTAACAGAATTGAGTCCCTTGCAATGCACACATGGTGTTCAATGGCAAAGAGTTAAGACCAAATTAAAATTTTAAATTGAGATTGAGAGCTGAGCTATGGAAATTAAAATGAGTTAATTCCATAGGAGTATGTGTACATGTATACTGTATTGGATGGATGAATGGATGCTTGTGTGCATATGTGTTAGTAGGGGCTTATACATGTTCATATACCCAGTTTACATTATGAATCCAAATAAGCATCAAGCACATAAATTCTCTGCACAATAATTTAAATGTCAAGTTATCATATTTTGATTTCACTCATACCAGAATTTTATTCTGACCCTATTTGTTGCCTTGCAATAATTGGGGTGTCTCATTTTTATGGAGGCAGTCCAAAATATTGCTGCAGGAAAAGATGTATAAGTGGCTTGCTTGCATGGATATTTGAAGATCTTCATGAATTAAGGAAAAATAAATGCTTAAGGAAGTAGCAGTATAATCTGTAATAGATAATCTAGGCAAACTTCCTTTTATTTTGTGTATTCTCAGCAATGATGCTTATTTTGTTCACTTGAAAAGAACATGTAAAAACTTAAGTATTCTGTGGGGTTTGTGAGTTACTGATTTAAGCAACTTATTTATATGATTTCTGGTGGAAAAGTGATGAAGGAAGTATGCCATATAAAATGATATGTGGACATACATCCCTTGGCAAGGTTTAAGTGATTTTAAATTATAGAGATAAGGCTGTTATTGAAAAGTATGCTATGAATTTTGTTAAGTGGATAGGTTGAATCTGGTCCTGGCTAACCAGTAAGGCTTGACCATGACTTATAATTGATATGAGTCCATGCAAAGGCTGGAAGGCATAGCCTGTAATCTGGTTTTGGGCATTTGATTTTTCCCCAGCAAAAACTTGTATTGCTTGGTGTAATAAGCTCATATGT
Source organism: Allium fistulosum (assembly GCA_030737815.1). Classification (NCBI taxonomy): domain Eukaryota; kingdom Viridiplantae; phylum Streptophyta; class Magnoliopsida; order Asparagales; family Amaryllidaceae; genus Allium; species Allium fistulosum. The sequence goes on from CM060908.1 coordinate 730,999,465, forward strand.
ATGCTAGATACTTGTAGGCATCACTGCAAATTAGACTTATCTAATTCTTGTTATCTGGATACTTAATTCAAATCTGGTAATATTGAGTTATAGTCAAAACCAGTAGTAATTTGTAGAGGCATGTGGTCTTGTTTGTAATGAGCATCTCCACCATTCAATAGAATAATGACCACTAACATTTGTTATCTTTCCTAGAAAATCATCAGTGTGACGACCGCCCATGACCCCTGCACCGAATCTAGAGAAAGTGCGCTGTAAAGTGTGCCAGGCGACCATGGACGATTGTCAAGGTAAGATTTAAAATGAAAGAATCTATCGTATTACTCACAGCGCATGGACAAAATACAATAGAACATATGTATAGTGAAGCTTTACAGAACAAAATGACATCATATAAAACTCCATAATAGTTGAATACAAGCATCCACATAGTCAATACATCCAGCCTCACTACATATCTCTCAGAGAATACAAAACAGTGGAATATCCAGTACATATAAGAAGATAATATGCAACCCTCCAGCTCGTCTTCGATATCAGCATCATGAGAAGAGAACAGCACCTGTCACCTGCTACCTAGTCTGCCCGTCCCAAAATGGACGAACAGCCCAAGGCAATAATAATTAAAACATAAAGCCTTGAGTCAGACAACAGTCTTAGTGAGCAGTAAGTTAACTAACAACATACCAAAAGAGCATAAAGGAAAAGGAATAGGAATACAACCCTCCCACTCCAACCTCATTCTACAGTGATAGCCCCCAGACACACACTAAGCAGAAGCAAACATAGCAGAGCATACAATTTAAAGTAAAACTACTATCACTCGAGTCAAGGGCGATGTTTTCCAAGCACCAAGGCCTAAATCAGATAAGCACCCAGAAAATACCGCTCTTGAGTCCGAATGACGATACAACCAAACATCCATGACTCTGGCTATCACTGTTATCATTGCTTCGATATCACCGTTAATTGAATGACCGGCACATTCTTTCAGCCGTCCGTCAAGGGCTAATGGAAACCCCGGTTCTAGACATAACTCCCGCACGTCGTCGCAGCCCGTGCCTAGGACTATCGAATCTGCCCAGAGTACTCGACCATCAACAGTTGGCCGTTGGGACTATCGAATCTGCCCAAACGTACTCTTGCTTAGAGCATGCTAGAACCTTCAACAACGATGCTATCCAAGCCTCCTAGTCATCCTCCTCGACGACTATTCTCATATCCATTCATTATCTTCAACTCGAATCATATCACCGAGTTATCAACATGCTTGGAATTATCCCGTCTGGATTAGACCAAGTCTTCATCACATGATTGCCTCGCTTCATTACATCCTCGCAAAGCCTCATCTCATCATCACATCATCAAATCTATGCATAAGAGCTTCATCATCCCGCTACATATGCCACGAGCAGCTTTCCCAATTCAAGAGCCTTTCCCTTAGCTTTTGAATCGTCTTCGGTCTAAATCTAATCATCAATCATCTAGTTCATAACAATCAATCAAATCAAACATCAATCCAAACAATCAAGCATTCAAAAATAATCTAAGTAGACAATTATAACAATAATGGCATTTTCGTAATTAAAGAGTTGAAAGTCCAATAAGCATGAAAACATGGATTATATCTCTACAAACTTGATGAATGAACTTGCATAGGTTAACATATGATAAAATGGATGCAACATCATCATGAACAATGGATCTATATGGATCTACACATAGGATGAAGAAAATGCATGGAAATCTCTATTTTAACACCAAATCGAGCCAACAATCCGATATACTCCTTTGGATCCGTGTGAGAGATAATCACCACTCACCAAATCACCTAAACAAACCCAAATCAAGACGCTTCAGATCTGGACAGCAAAGGATGAAGCTTGATCTATCACAAATCCGCTTCAAATGAAGAAATCTCTCTTGAAAAGATGAAGATCTTCAATCTAAGCTCTTGAATCTTCAATCTTGAACTTCGATTTGGATGGAAGGAAGCACTAGATTAGAGTGGAGAAAAGAAGTGAAGAAGTGTAGAAGTCGAGCTCTCAAAATGGCAGCACTTCGTCGCTTCAAAATCCGGATCCCAAAAAGTGAGAACAACCCCTCCTATTTATAGCTGAAAACTGCCCTTAAGTCGTGACTAGTCTATCTCCTAAGTCATTTCCGACTTACGACTTAAGCCCCTACGACTCAGCAACCCCCTACGACTTAACCAAGCTACGAGTCAACACACGCTCCTACGACTTAACCTTCATCTGTCTACGACTTATAGCATCTTCCAACTCAACACAAAGACTACGACTCATCAGGGTACGACTCATCAGGGTACGACTCATCAGGGTACGACTCATCAGGGTACGACTCATCAGGGTACGACTCATCAGGGTACGACTCATCAGGGTACGACTCAACTCCTAATTCGTCCAAGTTTTAAGTCGACCAATACCTTAACTCGTCAGCCGACTTAACACTTAACTCAAAACCTTAAATCGTCTACAATAACATAAGTCGGTTACTTCCTTAGGTTGTTATCCCTTAACTCGGCAACGACTTACAACCTACGACTTAACACTTGCCGAGTAAACTTCAACCTACTAACCTAGCCCAACTACGACTTATCTCCTTAGGTCGTCGCCGACTCACCCCTTGAGTCCTTAACTCGCCCAGAACTCCTATCTCCTAAGTCGTATACGACTCACGACTCATGCTAAGTCGTGAACGACTTAGGACTTGGCAAAATTTGCCTAAAATCTGAAATGGCCCAAAACGCTAAAACTCCAGATTCGACGAACTTTTCGATCCGTGAAAATACGGGTCGTTACATTCTCTCCCCCTTAGGAATTTCGCCCCCGAAATTCCAAACAAACAAAGCAATCATAAACTATTCTGCACGCCTACCATCCATAGCAATCAACAAACCATACATCCAATTCTAGCTTAGCATGCAGAATTCTAAAACTAGAACAAGTTACAATTTCGTTAGATGACACGACACCTTAGGGTCATACCTCGAAGAGTTCAGGATGAGTTGCTTTCATCCTCTCTTCCACTTCCCACGTACAGTCGTTATCATCATCACTCCATTGTATCTTGAGAAACTTAACTACCTTCCTCCTAAGTTGTTTCGTGTCGGTTTCAACAACACGAAGCGGCTTACGAGGTCTTCTATCAACTGGATCAACTTCGAAATCTTCACAGCTATCAGCAGAAACCACGGTATTCGAGTCGTGCACATACTTCCGTAGATATGATACATGAAAAACATTGTGCACACTCGACATCTTCTCTGGTAACTCCAATCTGTAAGCGAGCTTCCCAATTCGCTCGATGATCGGGAATGGTCCAACAAATCTTGGAGTCAATTTTCCTTTCTTCCCGAATCGAATAACATTCTTCAGTGGAGAAATCTTCACAAAAACCATATCTCCTACATCGAATTCCAAATCCTTTCGACGCTTATCGGCATAACTCTTCTGACGATCTTGGGCTGCTTTCATTCGTTGCCGAATGATTTCTATACAATCTGAAGTCTGACGAATCATCTCTGGCCCAAGCATTAGCTTTTCTCCAGTTTCCAACCAGCATGTTGGCGAGTTACACGGTCTTCCATACAATGCCTCATACGGTGCCATACCAATGCTTGACTGGTAACTGTTGTTGTACGCAAACTCCACCAAATGAAGGTGATCTTCCCATGATCCTCCGAAATCCAAAACACAAGCTCTAAGAAGATCTTCCAAAACTCGGTTGACTCTCTCGGTCTGACCATCTGTTTGGGGATGATAAGCTGTACTCAAATACAACTCAGTTCCCAAAACTTCCTGGAAGCTCTTCCAAAATCCACTAGTGAACAATGGATCTCGATCGCTCACTATACTCTTCGGAATACCATGGAATCGGACTATCCACTTAACATACAACTCAGCCAACTTTGATGCAGTCCTAGTCGATCGAACAGGAATGAATCGTGCACTCTTAGTCAAACGATCTACAATGACCCAAATCCCTTCATTTCCCGTTCTGGTTCTAGGCAATCCATCGATAAAATCCATCGACACTTGTTCCCACTTCCATGTAGGAACTTCTAATGGCTGAAGCAATCCGCTTGGCTTCTTCTGTTCAGCCTTCACCAACTGGCAGTTCATGCATTTGGAAATAAAATTTCCAACATCCTTCTTCATGCCTTCCCAGTAGTAGGTTCTCTTCATATCCCGATACATCTTGTTTCCACCTGGATGAATTGTCAACTTCGAGTGATGACTTTCCTTCAGAACTTCACTCCTCAATTCATCTATATCGGGAACAACTAGTCGTCCTTGCTTCCGAAGCCAACCCTCTCGATCGACCTCGAATCCTTTATCCTTTTCTGGATTCAACCCAGATCCCAATTCACGGATAATCTTGACAAGCTTACCATCTCGCTTTTGGCTCTCACCAATCCTTTCCACAAGAGTGGGTCTTATTGATAAGTTTGCCAACATCTCAGGTTCCAATTCGCATCTAGGCCTGAAGTCAAATCTAGCTAAATACTCGAGACTCTTCCATTCTGACAACATGGCTCCCAATCCTGCATGTCTTCGACTTAACGCATCTGCCACTGCGTTACCTTTTCCCGGAGTATAAGCTATACCAAAATCATATGATGCCAAAAACTCTAGCCAACGTTGCTGCCGAAGATTCAAATCCTTTTGGGAGAAAAGATACTTCAACGACTTGTGATCCGTAAACAACTCGAATCGAACTCCCAATAGATAATGTCTCCACATCTTCAGAGCAAATACAATCGCCGCTAATTCTAAATCATGAGTTGGGTAATTCCTTTCATGCGGCTTCAGTTGTCGACTGGCATACGCAACAACTTTATCCTTCTGCATCAGCACTGCTCCAAGTCCAGTACCACATGCGTCGGTGTAAACCACCATCTCATCATTCCCACTTGGAATAGTCAAAACAGGAGCACTCGTCAATCTTTCTTTCAGGATTCCGAAAGCTTGCTCACACTTAGCATCCCAACTGAACACTTGGTTCTTTTTCGTCAATCCTGTTAACGGTGCAGCTATCTTGGAGAAGTCTTTGATAAACCGTCGATAATATCCTGCTAATCCAAGAAAACTTCTCACATCTGATGCATTCTTAGGTCTACCCCAATCCTGGATTGCTGCCACCTTAGTGGGATCAACCGCTATTCCATTTCCAGAAATCACATGGCATAAGAACCTCACTTCACTCTTCCAGAAGTGACACTTTGAAAACTTAGCCTTCAGCTGATGTTTCCGTAAGATCTCCAAAATAATACGCAAGTGCGTCTTGTGCTCTTTCTCTGTCCTGGAATAAATCAGGATATCATCCACGAACACAAGTACAAACTTGTTCAACTGATCTCTGAACACTCTATTCATAAGATCCACAAAATATGCTGGCGCGTTAGTCAATCCAAACGGCATTACCAGCCACTCAAAGAAACCGGATGGTGTCCTAAAAGCAGTCTTCGGCACACTATCCTTAGCTACTCTCAATTGGTGAAATCCCGTTGCCAAATCCATCTGAGAAAACACCTTTGCCTCGTGAAGCTGATCAAACAAGTCATCTATCCTCGGCAATGGATACTTGTTCTTCTTAGTTACCTTATTCAGCTCACGATAATCCACACACAATCTCAACGACCCATCTGCCTTGGTTGCAAACACAACTGGTGCACCCCACTCGGACACACTACGCCGAATGAATCCTTTCTGTAAAAGGTCATCAACTTGCACTCTCAACTCTTGCTGTTCCCTAGGCGCCATCCGCCTAAGAGGCATCACAACAGGTCTGGCTCCTTCAACTAGATCTATACGAAACTCGATCTCTCTATGCGGCGGCAACCCTTTGACTTCGTCAAAGACATCCTCGAATCCATTAGCGATTGGCACTGATGACAGTCCATCCCGTGGAACAACTAGCGAATACATGAAGCTCATGAAGACGCCTTCCTCATGCTTACATCGTATCACAATCTTTCGCCCTTCCACATTCTCAACTGTCACCTCCAGCCTCTCACAATCAACCTTAGCCGCATACTTCCTAAGCCAGTCCATACCCAAGATAATTCCGAACCCCGCAAAGTTCAGAACAAAGCAATCACAAATAAAAGAGCAACCATGACTTGACACAACTAGACCACGGCATAACATACACAAACAAGACGAACCCCCAACTGGATTAGTCACAACCAATGGCCTATCAACAATATCTGGTGCCAAACCTAACCGGCCTACGAGTTCATTACAAACAAACGAATGCGACGCTCCAGTATCAAACAAAACTCTAACCGGAACACCACATAGGAAAAGAGTACCTTGAACAACCACACTCTTTCCCTTCTCTTCAGCAGTAGGAGCTTTTGAAGACGACGGAACAGCTCCTAAAGCATAGGCTTGCACAATCTGCCTGTCCTTCCTTGGTTCTGGACAATTCTTCCTGAAATGCCCCGGCTTGTCACAGTTGTGACACTTCATCGGTGCCTTCGGATTCTTACAATCCTTAGAGAAATGGCCCTTCTGCTGACAATTGTAGCAAGTCACCTCGCCTTTCGTCTTCTTCTGGCCATCCTTACCCTTCTGCTGCTGCTGCTTCCTCTTCTGGTTTCCACCCTGCTGTGGTTTAGACTCTCCCTTGGTAACAGCAACAACAGGTCCTTCCTTAGGAAACAGACTCTCATGCCTAAGAGCTTTCTCCACCAGCTTCTCAAATGAATCGTCCAAATGATCCACCAACTGTCTCCCAAGATAACTATCCAAGCCGGTCACAAACTTCTCATTCTTCTGATAAGCAGATTCAATATACGACCGGGCATACTTGGACAAAGCTTCGAACTCATAAACATACTCAAGAACTGATCTTCCACCTTGCTTGAGCTCCACAAACCTCTTGAACAGAACAGACTTCTGGGCTGTAGAAATGAACTTAGCTTCAAATCTGACTTGGAATTGCTCCCAAGTAATCTCTTCTTCCGGAGTAGTGATGGTAATAGAGTTCCACCAATCAGAAGCTCTCCCTTGAAGCTGCCTTGATGCCAACTTCCTCTTAGTTGCATCATCAATTCCCAAATCACCAAAGATCCTTCTACAAGCATCTATCCACCTCTGGACCTCAATAGTTGATTCTGTTCCCAAGAAAACCTTCCCTCCAAGAGCAGTATAATCCTTGCACAACTTAGCAAAATCCACTGGTTTCGGAGTTTGGACTTGAACTCCAACATCAACTGCTGCCCCCGGAACTGGTATCCTTCTCATGATCGAAGTCATCATAGCTTCGAATATGGCTGCATAATCAGCAGTCCCTTCAGTAGCACGGCCTCCCCTAGCAGCTGGTCTCCCTCTTCGACTCATTCTCAATATCTATAAAAAGGAATGATTAGAACATCTAGAGAAACAACTGCATAAAGGACTAACTTACTGCTAAACTACTATATTATATATAGTAATCATCCATCAAAATACAATTACGTCTCTCATACGTAGTTACGACAGCGAGCGTTGGGTAAAATCGATTAACCAATGCTCTGATACCAAATGTGACGACCGCCCATGACCCCTGCACCGAATCTAGAGAAAGTGCGCTGTAAAGTGTGCCAGGCGACCATGGACGATTGTCAAGGTAAGATTTAAAATGAAAGAATCTATCGTATTACTCACAGCGCATGGACAAAATACAATAGAACATATGTATAGTGAAGCTTTACAGAACAAAATGACATCATATAAAACTCCATAATAGTTGAATACAAGCATCCACATAGTCAATACATCCAGCCTCACTACATATCTCTCAGAGAATACAAAACAGTGGAATATCCAGTACATATAAGAAGATAATATGCAACCCTCCAGCTCGTCTTCGATATCAGCATCGTGAGAAGAGAACAGCACCTGTCACCTGCTACCTAGTCTGCCCGTCCCAAAATGGACGAACAGCCCAAGGCAATAAGAATTAAAACATAAAGCCTTGAGTCAGACAACAGTCTTAGTGAGCAGTAAGTTAACTAACAACATACCAAAAGAGCATAAAGGAAAAGGAATAGGAATACAACCCTCCCACTCCAACCTCATTCTACAGTGATAGCCCCCAGACACACACTAAGCAGAAGCAAACATAGCAGAGCATACAATTTAAAGTAAAACTACTATCACTCGAGTCAAGGGCGATGTTTTCCAAGCACCAAGGCCTAAATCAGATAAGCACCCAGAAAATACCGCTCTTGAGTCCGAATGACGATACAACCAAACATCCATGACTCTGGCTATCACTGTTATCATTGCTTCGATATCACCGTTAATTGAATGACCGGCACATTCTTTCAGCCGTCCGTCAAGGGCTAATGGAAACCCCGGTTCTAGACATAACTCCCGCACGTCGTCGCAGCCCGTGCCTAGGACTATCGAATCTGCCCAGAGTACTCGACCATCAACAGTTGGCCGTTGGGACTATCGAATCTGCCCAAACGTACTCTTGCTTAGAGCATGCTAGAACCTTCAACAACGATGCTATCCAAGCCTCCTAGTCATCCTCCTCGACGACTATTCTCATATCCATTCATTATCTTCAACTCGAATCATATCACCGAGTTATCAACATGCTTGGAATTATCCCGTCTGGATTAGACCAAGTCTTCATCACATGATTGCCTCGCTTCATTACATCCTCGCAAAGCCTCATCTCATCATCACATCATCAAATCTATGCATAAGAGCTTCATCATCCCGCTACATATGCCACGAGCAGCTTTCCCAATTCAAGAGCCTTTCCCTTAGCTTTTGAATCGTCTTCGGTCTAAATCTAATCATCAATCATCTAGTTCATAACAATCAATCAAATCAAACATCAATCCAAACAATCAAGCATTCAAAAATAATCTAAGTAGACAATTATAACAATAATGGCATTTTCGTAATTAAAGAGTTGAAAGTCCAATAAGCATGAAAACATGGATTATATCTCTACAAACTTGATGAATGAACTTGCATAGGTTAACATATGATAAAATGGATGCAACATCATCATGAACAATGGATCTATATGGATCTACACATAGGATGAAGAAAATGCATGGAAATCTCTATTTTAACACCAAATCGAGCCAACAATCCGATATACTCCTTTGGATCCGTGTGAGAGATAATCACCACTCACCAAATCACCTAAACAAACCCAAATCAAGACGCTTCAGATCTGGAAAGCAAAGGATGAAGCTTGATCTATCACAAATCCGCTTCAAATGAAGAAATCTCTCTTGAAAAGATGAAGATCTTCAATCTAAGCTCTTGAATCTTCAATCTTGATCTTCGATTTGGATGGAAGGAAGCACTAGATTAGAGTGGAGAAAAGAAGTGAAGAAGTGTAGAAGTCGAGCTCTCAAAATGGCAGCACTTCGTCGCTTCAAAATCCGGATCCCAAAAAGTGAGAACAACCCCTCCTATTTATAGCTGAAAACTGCCCTTAAGTCGTGACTAGTCTATCTCCTAAGTCGTTTCCGACTTACGACTTAAGCCCCTACGACTCAGCAACCCCCTATGACTTAACCAAGCTACGAGTCAACACACGCTCCTACGACTTAACCTTCATCTGTCTACGACTTATAGCATCTTCCAACTCAACACAAAGACTACGACTCATCAGGGTACGACTCATCAGGGTACGACTCATCAGGGTACGACTCATCAGGGTACGACTCATCAGGGTACGACTCATCAGGGTACGACTCATCAGGGTACGACTCATCAGGGTACGACTCAACTCCTAATTCGTCCAAGTTTTAAGTCGACCAATACCTTAACTCGTCAGCCGACTTAACACTTAACTCAAAACCTTAAGTCGTCTACAATAACATAAGTCGGTCACTTCCTTAGGTTGTTATCCCTTAACTCGGCAACGACTTACAACCTACGACTTAACACTTGCCGAGTAAACTTCAACCTACTAACCTAGCCCAACTACGACTTATCTCCTTAGGTCGTCGCCGACTCACCCCTTGAGTCCTTAACTCGCCCAGAACTCCTATCTCCTAAGTCGTATACGACTCACGACTCATGCTAAGTCGTGAACGACTTAGGACTTGGCAAAATTTGCCTAAAATCTGAAATGGCCCAAAACGCTAAAACTCCAGATTCGACGAACTTTTCGATCCGTGAAAATACGGGTCGTTACAATCAGTTGTTTTCATTATAAGTTCACCGGGAAGTCTTGCATTTTGTCAGGTCATTTTGCCTTTAGGCACACTGTCTGCACACATGTTCTTAGTCTCCATTTAGCATGATAGTTTGAGTTAGCACTCTAGTCTGACTGTATTGTTTTCCTCTGCTTAGCCTTTAAATCAGTTTGAAAGTTCAATGTTCACCTGATTATTGCAACTTAATAAATTAAAGCAGGGGTATTTCATCTGATATAAAAATTGTTTGAAGTTGAAATGAGTAACACAAGCTAAACTAATAAGCATGAGTTAGGTTGAACACTTTTTACTTAATATAGAACAATAAGTATCATATTATAAAATCCCAGAATTAAATTGTATGGCTTATAGATTCAGGGATCAATTAATAGGTGAGATAGGATAAGAAAATAAGAGAACTAGTGGTATCTAACCCTAAGGTTAATCAGGCTTGAGTTTTAAAAAAAAAATAGTAATATAATATATAGAAATGGCTATGTGACACCAAATCTCTTAAATATGAGAAATAAGGTAGGAATGAGTTGCTTTGCTATTTTAATCACTCTGATAAGCAAAGAACCATTTATATATCTTCACATATATAAATGATAGGATTTATTTTAAATACTGATATATTTATATTAGTAAAATTCAGGATCTTGGGAAAAAATAAATTAAGGATAGTGATCCATTGACATGTGTATATATGTATATACAGGGTGAAAAAAAAAAACTCAACAGAAAATTCACTAAAAATAAATCATAAAGAAGTGGGTTACTTCAGTTGGTATCAGAGCTATGTTGTTAAAACATAGCATAAATATATAGTAATGATAGAAATAAATATTCACAGTAGAAATAAATTGCAGAAAATAATTGAATTAGAAATATGACTAATTAGCTATGCAATTGAATAGTGAATCATGGTAGGAAGACCACCAAGTCATGGAGCAGGATCCTCCAATACAACACCAATGGTCAATTTGCAAGATTTGGTGAGGGCATTTAGAGAAGGAGCAGTGCATAGAGAAGAAAATCCTCATGAGGAATTATCTAAGCTATTGAAGACATTTTCAAATTTAGGAGGCAAGGATTTTGAAGGCACTGAGGGAGTTATGGGAGTGCAGACATGGTTGAGAACTTTGGATAGGATATTTGCAGATATGCAAATAAATGATCAAAGGAAGAGGCAAATTGCTTCCAGAAGACTCAAGGGAGCAGCACTTGATTGGTGGGAGGTCATTATCACAGGGAGGCCAGAAAATGAGATAACATGGGATCAATTCAAGGAGATGCTTGAGGCAAGATTTGTCCCAGCAACAGCCAAGGCAACACTGCTGGAGGAATTTATAAGGCTGAGGCAAGGTCCAATGAGTGTAACTGAATACACACAAAAATTTGAGAGCTTATCCAAGTATGGAACCATGCTCATAGGGAATGAAGAATTAAAGAATTCCAGATTTATTCAAGGACTTAATGCTAATTTAAGTAGAGCAATGCTACCCTACAAAGACAAAACCTTTGATCAAGTCATAGATCTTACTCTCTCTTTTGAACAACATGATAATGCCAGAGAAAAATTCAGGAGCATGAGGGCTAACAACAACAATAAAAAAGGGAAAAATAGAACTCACCCTTATGACAAGAGAAATTCAAATCAGAAGGTTGAAGGAGCAACCAGTGGAGAAGTCAAGAAGAAGATTATTTGCTACAATTGTGGTAAAGAAGGACACATGAGTAATAGGTGTCAGGCAGCTAAGAAAACCCCATTCAGTTGCTACAACTGTGGGAAAGAGGGTCATATTAAAAAGAATTGCCCAGAATTCAAAAAGGGAGCAAAGGTAGGAGCACTTGAGGGAAAAGCAACTGCAGTGGGAAGTTCTGGACAATTGGAAGGTATACTTCTAATTAAAGATCACCCCATCTCAGTTATATATGACACTGGAGCAACACATTCACTAATATCCCAAGACATAGTGAATAAATTAACTCTCACATGCTATTTAGTTGATAATCCCTTGTCTATTCAAAGTCCCCTGGGTAGCTCTTGTTTGCTAGGATTGAAATGTTTGGGAGTAGAATTAAACATAGGAGGAAATGTGTTTAAATCTGATTTGTTTGTATTAAAATACCCTGGAATAGGAATTGTTTTAGGGGTAGATTGGTTGAGCAAATTCAAAGCAATTTTGAATTTGGAAAATTTTACTATTTCTCTGAAAACAGAAAATGGTAAAAATATTATAGTCATGAGTGAAATTGCTAAAATCAATTACCTCAACCAAATATGTAGCATGACTGAGAAAGAATTAACACTTGAAGACATAAAAATTATAAATGAATACCCAGATGTCTTTGGTGAAGTCATAGGTGTTCCAGAAAATAGGCAAGTAGAATTTCAAATAAGGCTAATCCCAGGAGCAAGCCCAATCATCAAGAAGCCTACTAGGATGGGTCCTAAAGAATTAGTGGAATTAAAACATCAGTTGGAAGAACTGGAGCAGAAAGGCTTCATAAGGCCTAGTAGTTCAAACTGGGGTTCTCCAGTTGTATTTGTGAAAAAGCATGATGGTACTTTGAGAATGTGCATAGATTATAGGGAATTAAACAAAGTCACCATTAAAAATAAATATCCACTCCCCAGAATTGATGATTTGTTTGATCAATTAAATGGAGCAAGGATTTTCTCAAGGCTAGACTTAGCCTCTGGATTTCACCAAATGAAGGTTGAAGAGGAAAGTATTAAATACACAGCATTCAACACAAGGTATGGGCTATATGAATATTTAGTAATGCCTTTTGGATTGACAAATGCACCCTCATATTTTGTAGATTTAATGAATAGAACATTTAGAGATTTTCTAGATAAATTTGTGGTTGTCTTTATTGATGACATATTAGTGTATTCAAAATCAGAAGAAGAACATGCAAAACACTTGCATCTGGTTTTGTCTAGACTGAGGGCACATGATTTAAAAGCCAAATTTTCTAAGTGCACATTTTGGCAGAAGGAAGTAAAATTTTTGGGGCACATAGTATCACAACAAGGGGTTAGTGTAGACCCAAATAAGGTGATGGCAGTGCAATCTTGGAGCAGACCCAAATCAGTAACTGAGGTGAGGTCATTTTTGGGAATGGCAGGCTATTATAGGAGATTTATAAAAGATTTTGCAAGGATAGCTATCCCATTGACCAAGCTAACTAAAAAGGAGCAACCCTATGTGTGGACAGAGAAGTGTGAACAAGCTTTCATATCACTAAAGAAGGCACTGGTAGAAGCTCCAGTTTTACAAGTGCCAGAAGGCAATGAAGAATTAGTAGTTTATACAGATGCTAGTGGATCTGGATTGGGGGCAGTGCTTATGCAACATGGTAGAGTCATAGCTTATGCATCAAGGCAACTCAAGCCAAATGAAACTAGGTATGCTACACATGACTTAGAACTAGCTGCTGTGGTGTATGCATTGAAACTATGGAGACATTATTTATTGGGTGCTAAGTTTGAATTGTTTACTGATCACAAGTCACTTAAATATTTGTTTTCCCAAAAAGACTTGAACATGAGGCAACATAGGTGGGTAGAATTTCTAGCTGCCTATGATCTTGATATATTGTATACCCCTGGAAAAGCTAATAAAGTAGCAGATGCATTAAGTAGACATCAAGCTAAATTGGCAAGCTTAATGATGGCAGAGTTCAAGGATTTGACAATTCTTAGTGAGGTGGAAGTGAAAGAAGAAACTAGTGTATCAGATAAGACACACAGTAAGATGATTGAATATGGTAAATTAAGCCTCATATCCTTAAATTCAACACTGGTTGATAAAATAGGACAAATGCAGAATCAAGATATAAATTTGAAGGAGAAAAAGAACATGATATCCCAAGGCATGACAGTGGAAAACTATGAGGTAGATGGTAAAGGATACTTAAGGAAAAAGGGGAAACTCTGCATACCAAATGTAGAAGAACTAAAGCAAGAAGTTATGGATGAGCATCACAAAACAAAGTATACTATCCATCCTGGTGGTACAAAAATGTACCATGATCTCAAGAGAAATTATTGGTGGCCAGGAATGAAAGGGGCAGTAGCAAAATATGTGGCAAATTGCTTAACATGCCAACAAGTAAAGGCAGACTATCAAAGACCCTCAGGCCTATTGCAACCTTTGGAAGTGCCTACTTGGAAATGGGAGAGTATATCAATGGATTTTGTGGATGGTTTGCCAAGAACAAGAAGGGGAAATGATAGTATTTGGGTAGTGGTTGATAGACTCACAAAAACAGCACACTTCATCCCAATAAGTTCAAACAGAAATGCTCACAAGCTAGCTCAATTGTTTGTAAAGGAGATAATAAGATTGCATGGCATCCCCAAGACTATCATTAGTGATAGAGATACTTTGTTTACTTCAATGTTTTGGAGTAGCTTTCAAGAAGCTATGGGGACAGAATTAAGCTTAAGCACATCCTACCATCCACAAACTGATGGGCAAACTGAGATTGTTAATAAAGTTTTAGAGGATTTGTTGAGAGCATGCATACTTGATTTTGGAGGCAACTGGGAAGATCATATTTATTTAGCTGAGTTTGCTTATAATAATAGCTACCAGTCCACTATAGGAATGGCTCCATTTGAGGCTTTATATGGGAAGCCTTGTTTATCTCCTGCATGTTGGATGGAGGCTGGTGAAAGGGTGTTGCTTGGACCAGACCAGGTAAAAGAAACTTCTGCAAGAATTGAATTAGTGAGGCAAAGAATGAGAGTGGCTCAAGAGAGACAGAAAGCTTATGCAGATAAAAAGAGAAGGCCAGTAGAGTTTGAGGTGGGAGACTATGTGTTTCTCAAAGTTTCACCAATGAGGAAAATATTGAGATTTGGAAAAGCAGGGAAACTGTCACCAAGGTATGTAGGACCATATGAAATTGTTCAAAGAATAGGGACTTTAGCTTATAGGTTGAAGTTACCAGAGGAATTGAGCAAAATACATGATGTATTTCATGTATCTCAATTAAGAAAGTGGGTGCATGATAAGAAAACTATTCTTGAATCCCCTACACATGTTGAAATTCAAGAAAACCTGGTTTATACAAAGGAACCAGTGGGCATAGTGGCTAGAGAAGAGAAGAAATTAAGAAACAAAATAATTAAATTGGTAAAAATTCAGTGGAGTCTGGATGAGAATGATTGTACATGGGAGGCTGAAGATAGAATGAGGGATAAATATCCTAATCTATTTTCTGCTTAAAAGGTATGTTTAAAACTATGATGAAACCTTGAATTTTTTTTTATGTGTGTTTGATTGATTTAGAATGAATGAGTTTCTGAAAATTCATTCAATTGAAATTATGCTTTGTATACATTTGGATGGAAATGTATGAGAGAATAATTGTGGGACACAATTCCTTTTAGGAGGAGAGTATGTGAAGACCCAAAATTATTGAGATAAGAATAATTTAAATAAAGTCAGAAAAAGGAGAATTTTCAAGGAAGAAAGAAATAATACAGCCTGAAAATAAATAGTGAGAATAAGTTAAAAATATAATGAAGGGAATAGTTGTTTTCAGTAAAACAAAAATGGAAAAAAAACACTATGGTAATTAAATATATGAATACATTTGTACATCAAGAGAAAATAAATAACTTGAAGCATTAACAAGGAATCAATTCATAAAAGGATATACATGTATACATTACAGTTTAGCATAAAGAAAATAAACAATGCAAGAAAGTCACATGAGAATAAGGTGTGTGTATGAAACATGCAAATAGCATGCAAGTCAGAAAAGAAAAGAAAAGTTAAAGCAACTGAAAATACCCGAATTGGAAATCAGAAAGAAAATGGCATTTCTAGCCATGACATCATATGTAAAATTCTCTCAACTGTATGGGGATAAGATGGGTTTTTCACTCTACTAAAACCCTAAACAATGTTTTAAAAATTAAAGGGGAAGCAGCAGCCTCACTGCAGAAAACAGAAAATATTAAGAAAAGAAAGGAGAGCAATCCAAAGCCATTGTTCAAGTTAAAGAATTCTCAGGGAAAAGAGGCAGGAAGGTGAGTGATTAATCAATCTATGAGGCTTAAGGCATTAAGACCCAAGTTAAGGGCAGCCATATTATTTTATAAAAACCATATTATGGTTGTGCTTGATCTATTTTTCAGTATAAATGAATGCTGAAAATGGTAGGTGTTTTGATAAATCTTTGGTTGATGCTTTGGTTTGCTCTGTTTGATTGTTTGATAAGAAAAATACCATGATCACTGATATAGATCCAGCACCTTAAAACATCAGTTTATAAATATGGTTAGTAAGATAAATACATTTTATTGTGAAGTAGGGTATTAATGAAAAATGAACTAGGCAGTGTGAATAAAGGAGGTTCATGCTCATGTCTGGATTGTTTTAAACTTAAGGTGAACAATGCAATAAATCATTTATGTGCTGATTTGTTCAGATCTTAAGCTAAAATGTTTTATGGGTTTTTCTCAAAAACCTTACCCTATGTTCACAGTAGAATCGAGTATAAGAATTTCTATATGATTTTACAGGATTTGTTTAAGTGATCATGATATTCCTGAATATAGAAGATATGCAGTGTTAAAACAAATTTTGAATAAAACAACTGGAAGATGGGATGTGGTATTCTTTTCATGAATGTTTACTATGGTTAGCTGAAATTCCTGAGTGAGTTAATCCTCTCTGATTTTAAAAAAAAAGAAGAAAAGAATATAGCAGCATTTCAAGAGTTAATAAATTTTTCTGAAAGAAAATGAGAATGGTCTCTAGATTAAAAAAAAAAACTAATCTAGGAGTAAAGCCTTGATCTATCCATCATAAGGGGGATGATGGGTATGTGCATGACTTGTTTAAGTCCTATAGGCCTTTGTGCAAGGGTTAACATAATTGAGTCCCTTGCAATGCACACATGGTGTTCATTGGCAAAGAGTTAAGACCAAATTAAATTTTTAAATTGAGATTGAGAGCTGAGCTATGGAAATTAAAATGAGTTAATTCCATAGGAGTATGTGTACATGTATACTGTATTGGATGGATGAATGGATGCTTGTGTGCATATGTGTTAGTAGGGGCTTATACATGTTCATATACCCAGTTTACATTATGAATCCAAATAAGCATCAAGCACATAAATTCTCTGCACAATAATTTAAATGTCAAGTTATCATATTTTGATTTCACTCATACCAGAATTTTATTCTGACCCTATTTGTTGCCTTGCAATAATTGGGGTGTCTCATTTTTATGGAGGCAGTCCAAAATATTGCTGCAGGAAAAGATGTATAAGTGGCTTGCTTGCATGGATATTTGAAGATCTTCATGAATTAAGGAAAAATAAATGCTTAAGGAAGTAGCAGTATAATCTGTAATAGATAATCTAGGCAAACTTCCTTTTATTTTGTGTATTCTCAGCAATGATGCTTATTTTGTTCACTTGAAAAGAACATGTAAAAACTTAAGTATTCTGTGGGGTTTGTGAGTTACTGATTTAAGCAACTTATTTATATGATTTCTGGTGGAAAAGTGATGAAGGAAGTATGCCATATAAAATGATATGTGGACATACATCCCTTGGCAAGGTTTAAGTGATTTTAAATTATAGAGATAAGGCTGTTATTGAAAAGTATGCTATGAATTTTGTTAAGTGGATAGGTTGAATCTGGTCCTGGCTAACCAGTAAGGCTTGACCATGACTTATAATTGATATGAGTCCATGCAAAGGCTGGAAGGCATAGCCTGTAATCTGGTTTTGGGCATTTGATTTTTCCCCAGCAAAAACTTGTATTGCTTGGTGTAATAAGCTCATATGTATGCTAGATACTTGTAGGCATCACTGCAAATTAGACTTATCTAATTCTTATTATCTGGATACTTAATTCAAATCTGGTAATATTGAGTTATAGTCAAAACCAGTAGTAATTTGTAGAGGCATGTGGTCTTGTTTGTAATGAGCATCTCCACCATTCAATAGAATAATGACCACTAACATTTGTTATCTTTCCTAGAAAATCATCAGTTGTTTTCATTATAAGTTCACCGGGAAGTCTTGCATTTTGTCAGGTCATTTTGCCTTTAGGCACACTGTCTGCACATATGTTCTTAGTCTCCATTTAGCATGATAGTTTGAGTTAGCACTCTAGTCTGACTGTATTGTTTTCCTCTGCTTAGCCTTTAAATCAGTTTGAAAGTTCAATGTTCACCTGATTATTGCAACTTAATAAATTAAAGCAGGGGTATTTCATCTGATATAAAAATTGTTTGAAGTTGAAATGAGTAACACAAGCTAAACTAATAAGCATGAGTTAGGTTGAACACTTTTTACTTAATATAGAACAATAAGTATCATATTATAAAATCCCAGAATTAAATTGTATGGCTTATAGATTCAGGGATCAATTAATAGGTGAGATAGGATAAGAAAATAAGAGAACTAGTGGTATCTAACCCTAAGGTTAATCAGGCTTGAGTTTTAAAAAAAAAATAGTAATATAATATATAGAAATGGCTATGTGACACCAAATCTCTTAAATATGAGAAATAAGGTAGGAATGAGTTGCTTTGCTATTTTAATCACTTTGATAAGCAAAGAACCATTTATATATCTTCACATATATAAATGATAGGATTTATTTTAAATACTGATATATTTATATTAGTAAAATTCAGGATCTTGGGAAAAATTAAATTAAGGATAGTGATCCATTGACATGTGTATATATGTATATACAGGGTGAAAAAAAAAAACTCAACAGAAAATTCACTAAAAATAAATCATAAAGAAGTGGGTCACTTCAGTAATGTTTGGAGTTGTCGTGTGATCGTACGGTAGATAAACATGCTGAAATTTATATTGAAATTTAATATTTTAACTGGGTCCAAAAAGTTATCTTCTCCATACGATCAAATTTGGACTCGAAACCTTTTCCATTGCGTTCGAAATAGGGGTTTAACCTTATAAACGCCTAGCGGCATGCCTTGAATGGAGATCGAGATTTTAGACCTCGTTTTCTAAATGATTTAAATTTAAATTTAAATTTAAAATTTGATATTGTTTTCACAAGATAAATTATATACGTTCCCCCTCTTCTAACACGTAGTGCCTGTTTCAACACTTGTCCATTTTGTTCAACACGCGTTCTTCAAATCAAAGTCGTGTGTTTTATAAAAAAATAAAATATATCTCGTTCAGAAAGAAAAAAAAAGTAAAAGGAAAACAAACGAAAACATTCTTCTTTCGTTCGAAAATAAAACAAAGCTTCAAATTTAAATCCATGGTCGTAGTTCTTTTATACAAAATCAAACAGTCGAAGTCCCCTTTCAAAACAAAGTCGAACCCAAATCGACCTCGTTCGATTCAAGAACGAGAATGAAGAAGGGAGTGCACTCGCGTTTGAGGCGGTGGGCGACTGCGATTTTGAATCGATGATGTGTTGGTGCGCACTCACGAATGGGCGGCGATTTCGAGCTCGGTGCAAAACACTGGCGAGGTGAAGGGCAGGGTGGCGTCGACCGATAGGTGGAGCTGTGTAACGACCCGCAAAATTTAATGGTTTTAAAAGTATATTTAACTAGAAATTTGTGAAATTTTAAACAATAAAATTTGAAATTAAAAATTTATTATTTGGAATACGTCTATTTTAATATAGCAACTGGTAAATTTTCATCTGATAATATTGAAGTTTATTTTCCTGTGAAATTTCATTTCAAATCAAGTCGGTTAATAGCAGTGAATTTAAAAGTTTTCCGAAACCAAAATATGTCAACATGAGAAAATTTATTCAGATTATTCTGAATCAGACTGCGAAATTCATTTTTCCAAATTTGGACTTCTACTGCTCCGTTTATCTTAATTCTGGCAAAATAGCAGCATTTCTGGTACCGATTATCGACTTTCGATCGGATGATCGTACCACTAGTATTTGTATACCGTTTTGATCGTCACGTCATGCTGATCTCCATGGTATATTCATTTGCTTGTTTCGACGTCCGATGGACAACGAAATCTGTAAAACAGTTCACCGTATCGGTACCGTATCCGTGACCTTTTGTTTTCTATTGCCTTTCAAACTTTAGCCGTGCTTTCCAAACAACAGAATTTATTGCCTTAATAATCTTCAGTAAATCAAGGGGATTTGACCGTGCCATTTCTTTATTTTCATCTGACTGTTCATTTTGAACGGTTCAAATGTGCATTGATATTTGCATTTATGAGATTTGCATTTATATTTTCCTTTATGATCGACAGTTGTTTCCCTTTTATTCCTCCTATTCACTGACTTTTTGCCTGTGTGTCATTTTCTTCCTTCTCATTTTCTTTCTTCCAAATTTTTTTCATTCGGCCACATTCATCTTTCCCTCTCTCATCCAAACTTCCTTCACAGATCTGCCCAAATGTTTCTGTATATAAAGATTTAGCCTCCTTGTAGCCAGAGCCTGTTCGTTTCTTTCCATAGCCTGTTCATTTCCAAGGAAATAGGTGCGTTTATATTATTTTGGGTTCTTCTTTCTGTAACTCTACTTCTCTTCCTTCTCTCACTTGCTCCTTTTTTCGTTGCCTGTAGTTTCCTCTCCTCTGCATTTGGCAACCCATCAAGCTTTGGCCTTTGTTAACCAACCCCTTGCCTCCGTGCAAGCAAGCCTCTTCACCGACCATCCCACTCGAACCACATTGCCTCTTCCCTCTTCTCATGCCGCCACTACCTCAGCCTAGTCGCTCCGCCACCGTCCGACCTTCTAGTCCTTCCACACCACCGCCTTTATCCCCACCATGGTCGAAGCCTTCGTGCCCGCCTCCCTGACTCGGTTCCCAGATCCACCTCCACTTCCTCCCTCCGTGGTCGCCTACAACCCAGGCTAACCGAGCCTATATTCTTCCCTACCTTCCACCACGCACGACAGTCACCCAATGCCAAAACTTCACCACCGTCACCGACCTTCCACTCTCGCCAGACCCGCCCTCTCCGCCTCTCACTTCTAAACACAGCAGAGCCTCCTCATTCGTCACCTTCGACCCTCCACCACCGAACCACCGCAAGCCAGGCCACGTCCAACTTTTCCCGACCCACTCTCTCCTTCGCGTAACCACAACCGTTCATCTCGCCCAACATCCCAGCTCCGACCTGCTTGTTCAAACTCGTCAGTCTCCTCCCTTCACTACCGCATGTTTATATACATATGGTACGTGTTATATTGATATATATATGGGTCTAAACCAGTGTTGCTGCTTATATAGAGTATGTTGGTGTGTATTATTTATATACATATCTGTTTGATTTTTTGTTTACCTATATATATTAGCTTTGGGTTTTATAAGTATGAGATATATTCTATTTTAACTTACTGAGACATATAAGGTCTATATATTTGAATTTGTTGAGTGAAGTTACAATATATAATGGTTACCGTGAAATATATAGCTGCAGTAGTTTTCTTTTTTAAAAAAAAACAGAATATGTATACTTTAAAGAGGTATTTTTTTTTATAGTGCATATATTTGTTGCTGTATAAATTTAAGTCTATGTATTATGGTTAGTATATTATAATTGTAAGTTGTTAGTTGTCTGCATTTCTGTTAGTAGTATAAAGTTATGAAAAGTCAGGTGCTGTTTTATTTGAAAGCATGGAAGTATTTATTATATGTATAGTTTGCACATACTTTAAGTATATAGTAAATCTTGCTTCTCTGATTTGGAAAATATGTTGGTTTATAAAAATTTATTTGTGTAAATTGATTTCACACGTTGGTTTACAAGTATTGTTTTGTAGGATATGTAGATTTATACAACTAGTAGTTATATATATGGTTGTATGATTTATAGACAAAGGTGTATCAAAGAATCTGTTTCCCAGGCTCCTTATTTACATTAATATTTAAATAGATTTAAAAACAACCTGTATTCAATTTATATAACACGTTAAATGCTATATGATATAAGTTTTATTGGCGTTTTACTATATAAGATAATATTGATTTCTTGCATAAGTATATAACTGATGATTTATATATTTGTTTGAACATAGGTATAATGTACAGTTAGGTTGAGAATATACAATGTTGCCTGCATATATTATAGAAAAATAAGATTGGCTATATAAGGGTTACAAAGATTGTTGTTTTCGGTTGTATTGGTACAAAGGGATATGTTCGTATATCTATATAATTATTTATTTCAGATTATATTATGTATATATGATTAGATTTTGATATTTCTGTTTTAATTTTTCCAATGATTTTGAAATATATATATATATATTTAAAAATGTGTTTGTATTTAAAATATGATTTTGGTATATGCATAGTTATATATAGTTTATATATATATAAATCCACTACCACTATTGATCATCATCGATCCAGTTCTGATTTGATTTTTGTCAATTCCTTATCTATCAGCTTATCCGTCGAATCCGTATACATCTAGCTTTGATTTGGAATCCGTGTTAGAGTCGTAACTCATCTCGGTCTCGTTCATCTCTAACCTCGAAAGGTGAGCAATCACTCACGATTAACGTTCTTTTATTATTTAAATTTGATTTCAATTGAAATAGCAATTGAAATATGCTGCTGTAGTTATTTAAGTTGTTATATATGCTATTATCTATAACTGTTCACCTGTGACATCTGACACTAGTATTTGTTATATTTTTTTGGTATCTGTTATCACTCTGCAAGTTCCCTGTTAGTATAGAATTCACTATGGGTTGAAATGATACATACCCGAACGGACTTTAGAATAGGAGAATTTCGTTATGGGTTGAAATGATAAACCCAAGCGATTTTTCATTTGAATTGAAATTGGGATTACGGGTCGAAATGATATCTACCCGTATATATTTAAATTTCGGATTGAAATGATAAATATCCGTATCACTTAACCATATGATAAATATATATACAGACACCGTTGGTCCATATATATATAAATATATTAAAATGAATTCTATGGTTTTGGAAAGAAATATATGGTTTTAATAAATGTTGAGCCTTAAATTTATTATATATAAATGGGAATGATTGATTTAAATACATATAATATGTTGAGTATTTAAAATATATTTCAAAATAGATTTTGGTAATAATTTGGATAAGTTAAGGTTAGAAAGATAATTTGAATTTAGTTGAAATTGGATTCATTAAAGAATTTTATCTAATTAAACCGATTTAAAACTTATTGAAATTTAAGATATGATTTATAACTTGAGTTTGATTTAAATAATTTAATGAATATTTCTTGTTTAAATAAATTAAAGGAAATATTTAGTAAAAATGAAATTTAAGGCTAGTTAAATGATATTGAATCTATTAAGTGAATATTCCCTGATTAAATAATAATAAAGTTAAACCAAGAGCTGTATGAAACTGTTAAATTTAACTTTGAAAATATTAAATAT
The DNA here is from genome assembly GCA_030737815.1 of Allium fistulosum. Classification (NCBI taxonomy): domain Eukaryota; kingdom Viridiplantae; phylum Streptophyta; class Magnoliopsida; order Asparagales; family Amaryllidaceae; genus Allium; species Allium fistulosum. The sequence continues at coordinate 731,023,060 of CM060908.1, forward strand.
TTAAGCTTTGAAATATATTAAAAATTCAAAGGGTATATTTAGAACTGAATTGAATTGATGAATTGGGCTTTGAATAAATATTGAATTTGGAATTTGAGTTGATTTAAATCGATTTATGAGACTTGAGGAAATTATGAATGCTTTACTTTATAAATTAATTAATATATATACTATCATGGAAAATAGTTATATTTGAAATGAAATGATATTTGGGTTTTGAAGTATAAATTAAATTGAAATGACCACGGTGTTATAATATATATTTCCACCTTGTAGATAGTTCTGAAGATCCTTAGAGGATGGTTATCCCAAACATCCTTTAAGTTACTTGTATTTCAGTTGATATTTCCCTTGAGTTGGATTTATTAGTATAAGAATGTTAATCCTGACTCGAGTGTTTTGTATTTTGCTTTACACTCGGGTCAGACTGAGAGATACAGCATTTGAGACTCACCCTTGGAGTTTGGAGCTTCCTTTGGAGATCCAACTATCGCCTCAGCTTTCAGCTCTTCTAGTTGATTTGTCCAGAGAAGTCATCTGTTGTATTGGAGACTTCACTGCATTTGGGATATTCTGTTGTATTTTATTTCTAACTCTGATGTTTATATAGTAGCTTCATGAACTACTATTTTATCTATTCCGCTGCGTATTATTGTATTACTCTGTGTCAGTGATTCTATGATTGATTTATTTACTGCATATGCTGAGTTTTGCCAAATTTTAAATTAACAATCTGATATTTTGAACTATTCAAGTCAGACATGTGTGGATTATTGTCGATTTGAATGGTCCAAAATATCGGGTCGTTACAAGGTGGGTTCGTCTTATTGCTGTAAGGTAAAGACTGTAGTTGCTGTCTTCAATTTTTATTCAAAAAAAAATAGAAAAAAATATACATAAACATATTTCAACTTACAAGATTATTCCAAAATAACGTATATTGGTGATTTATTTGTTTAACTGGTTCACCTAATTATTTTAGTCGCTAAAAATATTTTATTAAAAGGAAAATTAGTTTGAAATTAAATTATTAGATAAAATAAAATTTATTAAACGATAGTTAATTATTCGATCATTTTGAATATTAAAAAAACATAAAATTGTTTATACAAGGTCTAATACTATGAAGAAAACAAGTCGTGAGGGAAATGGATTGCAAAAACAAAAGCAAAGGTGAGATCTTCTCACTCAAATTAAAATAATTGGAATTTCAGTTATTGATTGATTGTTTGGTTGTGATAGTGTATATAGTATATAGTATATATATATATATATATATATATATATATATATTTGGAGTGATTGATTTCCCGCATTATATAGCGGATGAGACCTTATGCGCCGCATAATAGTGGATCATATTATATAATCCCATATACCGCGATATTCCACCTCGAAGTGGAATTGGTATTTAATTATTGTGCTAACATCTGTGGACGCAGGGAAATAGGCTGGAGGGATCCAACTGGATTCCTCAAATTGTTGAATTTATTTCATATGTTGTGATGTGATTATTGATAATCTGTGAATGATTATATTGGTGATTGAAATTTATTGAAGGCTATGGTTAGGCCGGATATATTCTGGTATTTATAAATACCAGGATATATAATTGGATTTTTGGAAACTAAAGTAGAAAATTTTAAGTAAATTAATTTTAGAGGATTGGATAAATTTAAAAGAAGGATTTATTAATTGATTTAAATGGATCATTTTGAAATGGAAAGTTTATTTTCACTGGAAAGCCGAGTATGTTTTCAAAGTAGCTGATAAATATAAATTGAAAATTTTAAGGATGGTTTTAAAAAGGATACTTTGGAGAAATTATTTTCTTAATTTGTTTTTAAATCTTTAAAGTAAAGAATTATTTGGTTAATTATAGAAGTGATTATTTTAAAGATCAAATTGAGATTTGATTTAGAAAATGGATATTTAAATAATTATACTCTATCTAATAATTTCATTTTTAAAATTAGTTTGGGCTTGAAGTTTATATGAGATATTAGTATAATATTTTCATAACTAATATTTTAGATAAAGTGTTTAAAAATAGTTTTTATCTCAAGTGTTTCCAAATATACATATACTTTTGGATAAATGTTTTAAATTATTCAGACTCGGCAAATCTTCAGTGGAAATAAATAACATTTGGAAATTTATTCCGCAAAAGAAAAGTGATTTGAAATTGGTTTCAAAGTGTTGAAGTGTTAAAATATATCTTGCAAAGATATTTTGAAAATAAATAATTGGAGAAAAATTATTTAAATTTGATAATTGTTGTGAAAATTGTTGATATTTAAATAACCAACTATCGGTATAAACAATTTGGGAAATTATTAAGGCTTGATGATTTGTTGTGAATGTTGTTTGATAGTTCAATAATCAACTTTGCTACATTACAGCGTGATAGGGGGTTCTCGCTTCGGGTTTGGTGGCGAGACGGAGACTCTTACACCTACATGTTCCCGGGGAGGGGTTGGTTGAATTGAGTCGAGAGGCTAGCCGTAAAAGCAAATTCGGGGCACCACTGTATGCCACAACGGGACTGGGATGGTTGAAAAGCCTGCCAGTCGAGATTGGCCGCTGTCGATGGTTGAAAAGCCTAGACAGTTACAAAGTGGTATCAGAGCAATTGGTTAAGCGACAGCCTTGGCTCTGGTGGGGATTACTCATTAGAGATAGAGTCAATAGTACTCTAGAATGAGTGTGAGTATAATAATAGATATGAGTGCGTATTTGTTAGTGAATATAAAAATTGTTTTGTATTGTGTTGCCTTTTCGGTTGATTGTTTATAGATTCTGGTCGGTGCAGTTTGGCCAACTGTATCGATAAGGGTTTCTAAACTCTTAAACAAGATAAAATGACACAGTATTGTTTTAAAATAGGGTTAATGAAATAATTTTACCCAAACTATTTTCATATATAAAAGTAAATAATTTTTGTAAATTATTATAGTATATGGATGTTTGGTTGTTAGGAAGTGATAATATTGAATTTATCATTGTTGTATGGAAATTGAATAAGAAATTAAGGTAATAACCAAGGGATTTTGGATATAATTGATTCCAAAGATGATTTTGAAATGTTGAGTAATTGTTTAAAAGACTCTGGAATCTTATTTAAAATGTTACGAAATATAAATATGTTTGATAACTTATAAAAAAAATTGAAATTTTTTGGAATAAGATTCAACTTGAAAAGGGATAAACAAAAGTAAGTGTAAAACCCAAATAAGTGGGAAGGTAAGCTAATTAATTGAGGTGAATCAAAAGAAATTAGCAAATGAAATTAAATTTGGGAAACTTATAGAAGTTTAAAATTTAAATTGAATTGGAGTATAATTAAATATAGTTAAGTAAAAGTGAATTGAAAGAAAGGTAAAATGGAGACTAAGTGAAATGATTACTCAAATAAAATTTAAGGTGGAAATAAATTTTTGAATGAATCAATGAATTTACAATTGCAAGTAAATGAATTTGAAACTGAATGTTGAAATTCGTTTTGAATTTGTAAGTAAATGAAATTGAAACTGAATATTGGAAATTGAATTTGATCTGTGATAAACAAAGTAAAGTGGAAAATTTGTCAAGTTGGATCAAATGAAGAAAAGTATTGAAATAAAATTAGTAAGTGAAACTAATTGAAGGAATGACAAATTTAATATGGGTTGAAATGAATTGAATTCAATATTTATAAATAAAAGGTAAATTGAATTCATATGGAATTTGAAATCCAGTTTAAAAATAAGTGGATATAAACCAAAGTAGTGAATTGAAAATAAATATAAGAATTATATAGAATATTTATATTAACTTAAGAAATAGATGGTGAAATTCTTAAGTAAATTTTGAATTGAGGAAATATTTTAAGTTTAATACGTAAATGAAGATTAAACTGGAAGTTGTAAAATGGTGATTGTAAATAAGTGGATAGAAATGAAAATAAATGTGAATAAAAGAAAGGAAAATTGATATAGCTAATAATCAATTGGAATAAAATACGTAGGATGTACATATATTATTTTATTCGCATAACAATTTGATCCATAATTCGAGCATAGAATTTCGAGATAGTTATATCGATCCGAGTTGGGATTTTTCACTCGATTTTCGACGGCGAACACTGGATATGGATTTTTGGTTGATTCTGGAAATTATCTATCATTGTTTGTGGCTATGCAAGGAGAATGATGGTTTCTGATCAAGAAACCAGATCTGAGTCCGCACTAGGAAGTCGGGTGAACGATACCAGTTCGGAAGTGAAATTGTGTGATCGAGTGAGCGATCGAATTTGATATTGCGTATGAATGATATGTGTACATCGTACGGGTTAAGTACAACAAATATTGAAAAGTTTGTAATTGAATTGAACAAAAAGATTTTGAATGTTGTAGTAGGACATTGTTACTAAGTAGTATACAGGTGTTTTAAAAGGAAAAGGGAATTGGATTTTTTTTATTTCGAAGATAAATTTAAATTGCTCAACAAAAGGTATGTATTTGAATCTCAGTATGAAATTTGATGATTTTCTGGTCTAGCCACTTGACTTTTTGTTTTCTTTTGACATCTGGGGGCCCGTTGTGGCATTTTGTAGTCGTACCGAGCTAGCCACGCAAAGGAGATGCTGGCAAAATTTTTCGAAAATTTAGAGAGTTAGAAAAAAATTTGAGAAAATTTAGAAAATTTAAAATTTGAATTTATATTTAAATTTGAATTGTTGAGAAAATAATATTGTTTGGAACTTATGGTTGATTTTGGAAAGTTAGTTAAAGTAATAATGGATCTTTAATAAAAAGATTTGGGTTGATAAGTTGTTAAAACTGTTTGGTTTTGAAAAAAATAATTAAACAGGTTTTGGATCATTCTTCTTAACTAGTAATTTCGGGACGAACTTTTAAGGGGGGAAGAATGTGACGACCCGGAAGTTTTGGACATTTGAAATTGAAATATTTAATTGATTTTAAATATTTGAAAGTTGGTTTAACTTGAATTTCAAAAATATCTGTTTATTTGGAAATTAAATTATTAAATTAAATTATTGAAACTGGGTAAAATATTGTATCTTCAGTTTTGAGCTTGTTAAAAATAATTTGAAATCTTGTAAAATCTATATTGTTAATACTGAAGATACTGGAAGCTCCAGAATTGAACTTGAAAACGATTTGTTCAGTTTTGAATTTATATTGTTTAAATTGATATTTAAAAATAGCCTTCCGAGGCACAGTCTCGGATTTCGACGAAACCAGCTCCATTGGTTTCGCAATATTGTATTATTATCGAATTTCAATTTTCGTAATGTTTGGAGTTGTCATGACCTTATGGTAGATAAACGCGCTGAAATTTATATTGAAATTTAATATTTTAACTAGGACCAAAAAGCTATCTTCTCCATACGATCGAATTTGGACTCGAAACCTTTTCCATTGCGTTCGAAATAGGGGTTTAACCTTATAAACGGCTGGCGGCATGCCTCGATATGAGATCGAGAATTTAGACCTTGTTTTCTAAACGATTTAAATTTAAATTTAAATTTAAAATTTGATATTGTTTTCAAAAGATAAATTATATATGTTTCCCTTCTTCTAACACATAGTGCCTGTTTCAACACTTGTCCATTTTGTTCAACATGCGTTCTTCAAATCAAAGCCGTGCGTTTTATAAAAAAATAAAATATATCTCGTTCAAAAAGAAAAAAAAAGAAAAAGGAAAACAAACAAAAACATTCCTCTTTCGTTCGAAAATAAAACAAAGCTTCAAAATTAAATCCATGGCCGCAGTTCTTTTATACAAAATCAAACAGTCGAAGTCCCCTTTCAAAACACAGTCAAACCCAAATCGACCTGTTTCGATTCAAGAACGAGAATAAAGGAAGGGGGCACTCACGTTTGAGGAAGTGGGCGACTGCGATTTTGAATCGATGGTCTGTTGGCGCGCACTCGCGAATGGGCGGCGATTTCGAGCTCGATGCAAAACACTGGCGAGGTGAAGGGCAGGGTGGCGTCGACCGATAGGTGGAGCTGGGTTCATCTTATTGCTATAGGGTAAAGATTGTAGTTGTTGTCTTCAATTTTTATTCAGAAAAAAAATAGAAATAAATATACATAAACATATTTCAACTTACAAGATTATTTCAAAATAATGTATATTGGTGATTTAATTGTTTAACTAGTTCACCTAATTATTTTAGTCGCTAAAAATATTTTATTAAAAGGAAAATTAGTTTGAAATTAAATTATTAGATAAAATAAAATTTATTAAACAATAGTTAATTATTCGATCATTTTGAATATTAATAAAACATAAAATTGTTTATACAAGGTCTAATACCATGAAGAAAACAAGTCGTGAGGGAAATGGATTGCAAAAACAAAAGCAAAGGTGAGATCTTCTCACTCAAATTAAAATAATTGGAATTTCAGTTATTGATTGATTGTTTGGTTGTGATAGTGTATATATATATATATATATATATTTGGAGTGATTGATTTCCCGCATTATATAGCGGATGAGACCTTATGCGCCGCATAATAGCGGATGATATTATATAATCCCATATACCGCGATATTCCACCTCGAAGTGGAATTGGTATTTAATTGTTGTGCTAACATCTGTGGATGCAGGGAAACATATTGGAGGGATCCAACTGGATTCCTCAAATTGTTGAATTTATTTCATATGTTGTGATGTGATTATTGATAATCTATGAATGATTATATTGGTGATTGAAATTTATTGAAGGCTATGGTTTGGCCGGATATATTCTAGTATTTTTAAATACCTGGATATATAATTGGACTTTTTAAAATTAAAGTATAAACTTTTAAGTAAATTAATTTTAGAGGATTGGATAAATTTAAAACAAGGATTTATTAATTGATTTAAATGGATCATTTTGAAATGGAAAGTGTATTTTCACTGGAAAGACGAGTATGTTTTCAAAGTAGCTGATAAATATAAATTGAAAGTTTTAAGGATGGTTTTAAAAAGGATACTTTGGAGAAATTATTTTGATAAGTTGTTTTTAAATCTTTAAAGTAAAGATTTATTTGGTTAATTATAGAAGTGATTATTTTAAAGATCAAATTGAGATTTGATTTAGAAAATGGATATTTAAATAATTATACTCTATCTAATAATTTTATTTTTAAAATTAGTTTGGGCTTAAGTTTATATGAGATATTTGTGTAATATTTTCATAACTAATATTTTAGATAAAATGTTTAAAAATAGTTTTTATCTCAAGTGTTTCCTAATATACATATACTTTTGGATAAGTGTTTTAAATTATTCAGACTCGGCAAATCTTCAGTGGAAATAAATAATATTTGGAAATTTATTCCGCAAAAGAAAAGTGATTTGAAATTGGTTTTCAAAGTGTTGAAGTGTTAAAATATATCTTGCGAAGATATTTTGAAAATAAATAATTGGAGAAAAATTATTTAAATTTGATAATTGTTGTGAATATTGTTGATAGTTAAATAACCAACTATCGGTATAAACAATTTGGGAAATTATTGAGGCTTGATGATTTTTTGTGAATGTTGTTTGATAGTTAAATAACCGACTATCAATATTGGCCTTTGAAACGGAACTTGAATTTGTTTTCAAAACAATCGCTCATTATTTGGTTAAGCCGGGAGAGGACTTTATGTCATAAAACCCATTCCGAATAATGATACGACAAAATGGGATCGCATTTGAAGATGGTGTTGAAGACTGGGTATTTTCAAAAACAAAAGGATTACCTGTCGAATGTCTCTGCACCGATTTGCTCCGGTATAGAGATTTTATCACCCTTTGTGATGGGGAGTCCGGACGTGATTAGTGAATATCTGGATTGCAAGGGCTTCTTTGAAGTGCCTTCGTTTCCATTCAGACCCCGGATGGACTTATATGGATGTATGTCTGACGTTACACTTTGAGATGTAGAGCTGGTTTCTATTAAATACATTACTGTTGGTGGCGGAGAATTTATTCTCTTTGCTTAACACCCTTCTCTGAGACGTACGAACTCAGAGGTTATGTAATTGATGGTTACTAGTGATACATTCCCAATTTGGTAATGTGGAATGCTAAGTGTTGCTAATCATTTGTTGATCGAAGCATGGCTTTTGTGAAAAGCGTAGCTTTGTGGACGGGACTTCGTCGGACCTCACAACCCGAAATGGTCGAAACAGGAAGGATGCGGCAAGGTTGTTTGGGGGTAGCGCCCTTAGGGTATGTCCATTTCCTTCTGGAAAAAGGTGGTATCATGGTATGGAGCCCATATACTTAACTTATGCAGTTGCTACAAATTTTTTACTTTGTGGTTGTTGGTGTTGAGGATCCTCGGATAAAGGTCGGTAACGATCGGGGATGGCATACTCGTGTGAGGAGTTATCTAGTTACAGCTTCATTGCACCAGAAGCGTGAGGTAACTCGGCCTTGTGTTGGTAGAGATCCTGTTAGGTTCTCAGGGCGCCCTTCAAAGGCGTACCCATGTGGTGTAGGAAGTTCCTTAGCCTGGCCATTAGTTGGAAATCCAAAGAAACAATACGCGCCCTGTACGGTTTTAGTTATATAATCTGCCATTTACTTATGGCAGTTTCATTTTCCAAAAGCATAGCAGATTTCTTTTTATTCCTTTGTGCTAATAACTGTTTTAAGATCTCACACCAGTCCCATGACTGACCTGGAGTTCATTGTTCCCCTTCTATACTCTAGGTGCCCAAAATTTTCCACACAGACAGCCTAGAGTCGGGTTATCGTTGTTCTGGAGCGAATTCAGAAAAGTATGATGTGGAGATCAGGAGGCGAGCTGGATGGCGAGACGAACTTCCGTATATTATTATCATTCCACTGTGTATTCAATCGTATGGGCAGGTTATTATAACTGCCAATGTTGTGTGTTGTTGTTGAAATACTCTAATGATGTATTGTATGAACTGATATAGTTCTTTTATTTAAAGATTATTCATTTATCTATTATATATTGTTCCGCTGCGAATGTGAGATTCTTTTTTTTTTATTTCTTCTTCTATCTTCTTCTTATTTAACCCTAATGATTCGATTTTCCGGCATTCGATGGTTCGGCATTTGATACAGTGGGCGTATTGATGTCGACTTTCGGAAGTCGAAAAATCGGGTCGTTACAATACCGAACAACAATCAATAAATTTCTAACCACATCATAAATTAAATTTAACTAACATAAGATAGTTTAGTAATTGTGAGTGGGTTAAAACACTCACCTTTAAATTTCAAATCGAATTGAAATTCAAAATAGGTCCCAAATTTGAACTGTCTCAGAATTCGTCCAAATCAGCATCAAAATGTCTAGAATTTTGATACGATCCTAACAGAACAAACCATGCGTAGATCCGACCTCGTATAGAAAAGTTATTAACATTAGAAGTTTCAAATTCAAAATTTTAAATAAAATAATACGGACCAAGGATACAACACCACGTCAGCACGTTCACACGCCAACATCCCTCAAGCGACCTGGCCTTCGAACCCAACACGCCCGCTGACCGCACTTTGACCTTGAAATTCGTGCATCTCCGACCACCTTAGCCGACGCCACCATCTCCATCCCGACCATGCTCCACGGCCGCACCTCCAGGCCCAGTCCCCGGACCTCCGGTCACCCTATGCCGCCGCAACGGCATCCCAAAGATCTAGGGTTTTCAAACCCTAGATCGCCAATTCCGGCCACCTCCAGCCACGACACACCCCCTAACCATCACCAAACGACTCCGCGCGACGAATACTCCAAAACCTATATCTTAAATTTTCTAATCGAGGCCAAAATAAAAAAAACCCCAATTCGACGTTTTGGGTTCGCGAATTTTGAGCTTTGCCGAGCTTTCAGAATGATTCGAGCATCATTTCCAAAAACGAACACTTGACGCAGATTCGTATCGATGCAATCTTCGATATATAATTTTTTTTCAGAATTTTTTTTAGGAGTTTGATTTTCGATTTGATTTTTTGTTTGTAATTGAATTTGGAATTTGTTTGTCTGCCATTGAGAAGGAGAAGTAGACAGCTGAATTATATGTACAAACAAATGAAAATAAGAACTAGCTAGGGTTTATAACGGGCTATTTATAGGCAGATCAGAAATAGAAATGAATGGATCAGATTTGATTTGGAAGTTGAACGATAAACAACCCGAAAAGCCCATTCCGTTCCCGAAACGAAAATGGGTCATCCCATATATCAAAATAGACGTTTTCAATATCTTTAAACTCAATGGAATAGGTTTCAAGTCCTAATTCCATCGTACGAAGAAGTTATGTTAAAAATCAGCTTATTTCAAATTGATTTCTAGGCGTTTCGAGTCCATACGATCAAACGACAAGTCCGATCGCTACGAAACTCGAAACCTTACAAAAATTCACCGTTATGGATCCGATGAAACTAGTTTCATCGAAATCGGAGACAATGGCCAAAATGGTTTTTTCACATTAATTAAATAAATTAATATTAAATAAATTAATTCACTTTTTAATTCAGTATTTACTAACTAACAAATTTCATCATTTTTGATTAATTAGATATTTATAATAATTCAAAACAAGTTGACACATCAATTCAGTGTTTAAAATTTTACTAATTACAGTGTTCAATTTCAACTGTAATTAAATCAAACTAATTATAATTTAATTCCAATAAATTGTTTTAATTTGATTTCAGACTTTATATTCAATCATACTCAAATAACATAGTTAATATTTGTTTGTCTTTCATTACATTAATATCCTCCAATTTCCATCTTTATTTGTATTAACTACTATATTTCCATTTATTTTGAATTTTCATCAAATTTATACATTAATTAAAATTTAAGATCCCAATTGATTTATTTATCTTGATTCAAATCTTTTATTAAGTCAATTATTTCCTTATGAATATAATTTACATTTATATATATTTTATTACATTCACAGATTGCAGTTATTGTCTTAAACCACATCAATGTAACATTTAATTCCATTCAATTATAATTGATTTCCAATTTAACTTAACAGACTAAATAAATAGGTAACATATAATAATTGTTACCGTTAACTTTTAATCACACTTATAAGTTAGTATTTACAAACAAATATTACAATTGTTTACATAACACTGACCTTATCCAATTATCATTAATTATATACTAATTCATTAATTAAATATTTACAGCTGTTTTCTTATATTCAATTTATAACCAAGTATAACCTTTACAATATTTCAATTGATTGGAATTTCATTCAGGTCATTAATGATTAACTTTAATTAACATTGTTACCTTTCATTTTAGTTATTATTTCATTAATATATCACAAATTTTTATTTCTTCCAACATTAAATCACAGAATCTTATTAAATTACCAATTTTAATTATCGAAAATTTAAAGGTCATTACACTCTCCCCCACTCAAAACATTTCGTCCCCGAAAAGGAAAAGAAGGGAAAAGAAGGGATTAAGAAATCAATATGTCTTATTGAAAGTATTAAATTTATAAACAATTAATTTACATAATTAAATAATTTAAATAAAATATATCAATTTATAACAATTAAACACTTTATATTCAATTTAATTAAATTCGGAAAACATTTCACAAAATTTTTCTAAGTCCAAAATTTACGAAAAATTTCGACAGAGTCTCCTTTGTACGGAGAGGTTTGGGAGAAATAATAATATCAATAATAACAATATATATCATATTTTCAAAATAATATATCCCAAACCATGGGAAAATAATAAAATATCGCTAGAAAACCGTAATCCGAGAACGTACCTATTTGTCGGGCAATTAACGCTTATTTTATGAAACCAAAAGCAGTAGCTATTGCTTCCATACCTGTATTTCACTTATATAATCCAAAGGAGTTAATAATTATGTATAAAAGAGAAATATTTAAGTTGTTTCAATTAATCACAACCAAATCAACACAACCTACAATAGTCACAAGCAATACAACTATACAATCATCACATGAAATCAAAGCAATCAACCATCCATCCATAGCAACCAAAAACAAATGGTTTGTTCGGGTTCAGAACTTCTAATCATATAAAATGATAAATAAACTACTAAGTAAACCATACACTCAACAGTCGTATATAAAACTCAATAGATCATTTATACATCTTACAAATAGAAGTATCCTTTCCCAACCAATCCACAAGTCAAACAAACAATGATTTCCAAATATTATTAAGTTTTATTCTTATTACTCTTCTTTCACATTATTCACTATTCATTTCATTTGTTCATACAATGCTTGTTAAATTTCTTTACATTTATCACTTACAAAATTCATTTTCCATTCATTTGCACAACACCATTTTCTTTTCATTATTTTACGTTCATTTCTTACATAAACTATTTCTATTTCAATTATGGTCATAAATGAATTCATTATTGGAGTATAGTATACATTTTATTCCAGTTTACTTCACATTTACAATTTAGCTTGATTTTCCTCTTTTTTTTTTCTTTTCTCATTCATGAAAGGTTATTTTCATTAATTTACATTCGTTATTACTTACAAAAGTTCATTTCTCCTTTATTCATATAGTGCCATTTCCTTTCATTTTATTACTTCACATTCATTGCTTAAATAAGTTTTTTTTTCAATTATTGGACTATACATTATTAGGTAAGTTTCTTTACAATCCAATTCACCATTTATTTATTATTTCTTTTTCTTCACATTCATTCTTCCATATAAAGTAATATTGAATATTAACTCCATTTCTAAATCTTTCCAATGTTTCTGAAGTTATAATCATTCAATTTATATAGCACTCATTTTAATTATAAATGGCTTCAATATTAATTCAAGTTTATAATTATTTACTTACAGTATTCACCTTTTATTATTCAATTTTATTATAAATAACTTAAAATGTTAACTTAAGCTTATAATCATCTTTCTTACATTATTCACTTTTATTTACATTTAATTAATAGCATTTCAAATTATTAACTTCAGTTTATAACAATTTATAACATTAGAATTCTTATCTATAGAAGTAATTCCATTAAACACTTTCATTTACTAAAGTTTTACTTGTACAATATTCTATTACATATTCTTATCAACATTACAACTTTTAACATTTTGGTAAGTAATATATATGTCTTAAGAATGCAATTGAATATTACTCAAGTTTCTCTTATTTATTTATTTAACAAAATGTTCGATAGTTACCATTTCTTATTTTCATTTCCTTTTTATTTACAGTTTTCAAATTTCCAATTTCTTATCTATTTCATTAATCATTTTAACATCAAATTTCTTATTTTTATTTTAGAAGTTTCCTATTATTAATATAGCCAAGATTCCATTCACTACATTAATTTCAATTTCTAATTTACAGAAACTTAAGAACTAAACAACTTGGTTTCATTTCAATCATTTAAAATAATATATACTAACAACTTATACATATGTATATATATCAAATCCAACTCCAGAAATTAAAGTTAAGTTTCGTTTAATAAAATGGATGTGTAGTAAAGCTACTACAGTGGTCTTCCCACTTTGAAACTCGAAAATGAATGTCGATGATGTGTGCACTCATCACCGAAATTATTTTCTAGCGACAGAGAGGGGAGTACAAATTTATTTCATTCCAAGATTCTTTTAAAACATTCCTTTCAAATCCTCTTGAAATATTTATATCAGAAAATACTTCTAAGTACTACTAGTATTATATTCCAAAACCCTTTGAGGCAAATTTCAAAATCCCAGAACCTTAGTTCTAAACTTCCAATTTACATTTACTTTACTTGTAAATATGATTTTACAATCAATGTTTATAAAATTTTCTACCTAACAAACAACATATTACATCCAACTATATCGTTTGTAAAATTTATTGTTTTATATAAAAAAAATATGTAATAGGCAAAATTATTTCATTTACTTATATTTCAGAAGAAGTATTATGTTGGTCTTCCCTATTAAGTGTTTAGAAATTCCTATCAATGACATAGCATCCTATGCACCGGCCAGAATTTATAAATACAAAATGGAACAAATTAACACAATACAAAACCCTTTTATAACACTAACAAATATGCTCTCTCATATATATACACTCAGCGACTCATTCTAGGGTATTACTACCCTATTTCTAAAGAGAGAGACGCCACAAAGCTAAGGTTATCGCTAAAAAAAAGCTCTGATACCAATTGTAACGACCTGCCTCTTTGGACGTTTTAAGCAGACACACACGTCGAACTCAAACCATTCAAAAGGGCAGATTGTTATGGGGTAAATAAGAAAAAGAGAAAGAAATAAAAAATACAGAATCTCGCAGCTGAATGACAAAATATAATAATCAAATAACAGTTCATAAAGCTGTTTTATTAATACATTTGACTATTCTTTCACAACACAAAATCAGAGTTACAAAAATAGGAAGAAATAAATAATAAATGCAGCGGAACAACATGATGCAGCGGAATATAATAAATAATACTAGTATAAATCTTCATCTTTGTCCTCCAGAAATAAGGTCTTCAACCCTGAAATGCTCAGGCTGACCCCAGCGAATTGAAAAGACAAAACACTCGAGTCAGAACTAAAAGATCTTATGTAAGTTAAATCAACGGTAAATATGAGTGTGACAGTGTCAAAGATGTTAGTCCATAGGATAGTGGTTTTGATGACAACAGCTATAGAAGTGTTATAAAATATATATGTGCAGGAAATCTATATGCAGGTATCAACAAAAGAAGACTGTACAGTAAAGAAAACAAAATTGATGAAGACAAAGATCAAGAGTTCAAGATTGAAGACTCATGAGATTCAAGATATTCAAGAGTTCAAGACAAATAACATAGTTAGGTTAGATATTTGTTAAAACTCCTTGAAAGCACTATCATTCTTTTTTATCCAATTTACTCATGGAATGGAATCCACTTCGTTCTTGTTAAAGATGGAACCCTAGTGAGATGGAACTCACGAAATATCTAGTGGAACGGATAGTAGCCCTATTTTGTTATCCACTAATTTTGATTCAAAATGATTTTCAAAATTATCTCTTGTTTTATAAAATGATTTTCAAATATTCCTTTTCAAAAGAAAAACCTTCGTTCACATTTCCAAAAATGTTTTAGCCTCAAAATCATATTTATCATTTTGTTATATTTTGATTTCAAAATTGTCCTTGATATTTTAGCCTCAAAATCTATTTTAATATTATATTTACTTTAGTTTATTTACTTTGATTTTAAATATATTTTAGTATATATACATAAATACATTCATAAGTATTTCTACTTCTAAATACCTTCTACAAATACATAGAGTCCATTTGAATAAAGTTGCATATGTTTTAAATCATCATTTTCAAAGTAAAGCAAATCATCACTTTTTACTAGACCATGTCGACATCCTATTTACCTGTCATGTCGACATGCTTCCCGTTACAGCAAAGGTTGTTTTCAAAAGAAGTGTCTATTCGTTTAAACCTCTTCGAATGGACACATCCATTCATTCTCTATAAATAGAGACTGTTATGGACGTTTTCAAAAAACTACTTCTTCATTTTCTCTCCTCTTTACTCTCTTATCTTATTTTCTAATCATCCTATCCATATTCTGCCGAAATCTTAAGTGAATCAAACCAGAATATCTCTAGTTTGATTCTCTGCCACTCTCTCCAAAGAATCTCAGTGCTTATCAGAGTTATAGATATATTTGTACTCAAAGAAACTTGTGTGGGGTTATAAAGGTGTGATCGTGTCCTTGGAAATCGATCGGGTGAACTTGTGTCCTGTGAATCAAGTGGTTCTACCCAGAGACCTGAGAATCTGGAGGGTGTACCTCGTTGCCTTGGAATCGAGGGATTGTAATCTAGATTATTGTTGAATAGAAAGCCGTACGGGTTGTGCGGGACTGGATGTAGGGTAACACTGAACCAGTATAAAATTCCTGGTGTGTTCTTTCCTTTACTTGCTTTTTATTTATATTTGCATTTGTTTGTGATTCTGTGATTTGATCTGCGATTGTGTATTTGCATGAAGTTAGTTAATTCAATTTAAATCAAAGAAGTTTTAAAGAAATTCTTAAAACACTATTCACCCCCCCCTCTAGTGTTAAATAGCCTTAAGATCATCTTCCGCGTCCCTTTCATTTGGTATCAGAGCAAGTTTTTCAAAGTATTCATAATCTGATTTTTGAAAAGTTCATGGCTAAGTTTGAAATGTTTTCTAAAAATATTTCTTTAATGATCAAATCATTGTGGTCTCATAAATTGATGCATGATAGTTATATAGAATCAGGTAATCTACAAAAGTTGCTCACTGTGCAGGAATCTTGCTTCATGGCGACAAATGAATCTATTCACAATGGACAAGCTGTGCAAATAAGGAAAAACAAGTGGATACTTGATAGTGGATGTTCAAGGCATATGACAGGAAATCCAGAGATACTCAATGACATTATTTACAAGGATGGAGGATTGGTTAATTTTGTGGATAATTCAAAAGGTTATTTGGTTGGCATCGGCAATGTAGGTAATTCTGAAACTCCTATTATTTCAAATGTTTTGTTAGTTAAAAATCTACAACATAATCTACTTAGTATTAGTCAGTTATGTGATAAAGGATATAGGATTAAATTTGAAAAAGACAAGTGTCACATCGAAGATAATAAATCTAATATTATCTTTGAGGGAGTTAGGAAAAAGAATATCTATATTCTTAGTATGAAAATTTCAAATGATAATCTATGTCTTTTGGCCAATACAAGTGACCCTTGGACTTGGCATAAGAGATTTGGACATTTGAATTTTAAACTCTTATCTAGACTATCCAAACTTGATCTAGTAAGAGGCCTCCCTAAGATGCAATTTAAAGTAGATAGTATATGTGATGCATGTCAATTAGGAAAACTTAGAAAAAGTTCCTTTAAACTTAAAGATATGATTTCTACTTCAAAACCTCTTGAGTTACTTCACCTAGATTTATTTGGTCCATCTCAGATTCAATCAATCAACCATAGTAAATATGTCTTTGTAATTGTGGATGATTATTCCAGATATACATGGTCAATCTTTCTGAAACATAAAAGTGATACTTTTGATTATTTTAAAAGTTTTTCAAAAAGAGTTCAAAACCAACTTTCTTCCAAGATCATCACTATTCGTAGTGATCACGGTGGTGAATTTGAAAATGAGAAGTTTGAGGAATTCTGTAATCAGAAGGGAATTACTCACAATTTTTCGTTTCCAAGAACTCCACAACAAAACGGAGTAGTTGAGCGTAAGAATAGGACGATTCAAGAGTGTGCTAGAACTCTACTTTCTGATAGTAAATTACCAAAACATTTTTGGGCTGAAGCAGTTGCAACAGCCTGTTATATTTTGAATAGGATTCTAATTAGACCTCTAACCAATAAAACACCTTATGAACTTCTTTTCAATAAGAAACCTAAGGTATCTTATTTCAGAATTTTTGGAAGTAAATGTTTTATCTTAAATACAAAAGATAATTTAGATAAGTTTGATCCTAGATCCGACAAAGGAATCTTTATCGGATATTCTAACAGGAGTAAAGCTTATAGAGTTTTTAATCTAAGAACAAACACTATTGAAGAAACTTTACATGTTTCCTTTGATGAAAATTTCAAAGAAGTTGATCAGACTAATGATGAGGATGACTTAGTTATTTCTAATCATGAATCTGTAGATGCTACAAATGAAACTTTTCATCCAAATAAAAAGATTAGGCTTTTAAAAGATCACCCTGTAGAAAATATTCTAGGAGATATGCAATCTGTTGTTAAAACTAGGAATCAATTAAACAGTATGAGTCATGTTGCTTTTATATCCTCAATAGAACCTAAAAATCCAAAGGAAGCATCAACTGATGATTCATGGATTCTTGCTATGCAAGAAGAATTGAATCAATTCACCAGAAATAATGTTTGGGAACTTGTTCCTAGACCTAAGGATAAATCCATTATAGGCACTAAATGGGTATATAAAAATAAATTAAATGAATTAGGTGAGGTCGTTAGAAATAAGGCTCGACTCGTTGCACAAGGTTATTGTCAAGAAGAAGGTATAGATTATGACGAAACCTTTGCACCCGTAGTAAGATTAGAAGCTATTAGAATTCTGCTTGCTTTCGCTAATTTCAATAATTTCAAACTTTTCAAAATGGATGTCAAGAGTTCCTTTCTAAATGGTTTTGTAAAAGAGGAAGTTTATGTTGAACAACCTCCACTCTTTGAAGATACAAAATTTCCAAATCATGTTTTTAAATTAAAGAAAGCCCTGTATGGTCTAAAACAAGCTCCTAGAGCTTGGTATGATAGACTTAGGTCTTATCTTTTGCAATCTAATTTTGAAATAGGTAAAGTAGATAACACACTTTTTATTAAAAGAAACAAAAATGATATTCAACTTGTACAAGTGTACGTAGATGATATTATTTTTGGATCAACCAATTCTGACATGAACAAAGAATTTTCTGACATTATGACAAAAGAGTTTGAGATGAGTCATATGGGTGAACTTAACTTTTTCCTAGGATTACAAATCAAACAATTAGATAATGGTATCTTTATCAGTCAAGAGAAGTATGCGAGAGAGTTAGTTAGTAAGTTTGGCTTGACCAATGTGAGTGGAAAACCAACTCCCATGGCAACCAATATAGCGTTAAGTAAGGATGATCTATCCAAAGACGTAGATCAAACCTTGTATAGAGGAATGATTGGATCACTTCTCTATATAACTGCTAGTAGACCAGATATCATGAACAGTGTCTGTCTCTGTGCAAGATATCAATCTCAACCCAAGGAAACTCATCTAAAAGCTGTGAAACGTATCATTCGATATGTTAAACACACCTTTGATTATGGATTGTTCTACCCTAAGAATGATTCATTTGAATTAGTTTCCTACTGTGATGCTGACTATGCTGGGTGTAAGTCAGACCGAAAGAGTACAAGTGGAACTTGTCACTTTCTAGGTCATTCCTTAATTTCCTGGTTCAGTAAAAAGCAGATGTAACGACCCGGAATTTTGGACCATTCGCATCCATTATAAGTGTATAGGTAGACACTCATGCCGGAGTTGAATTGCTCAAAATACCGCGTTGTTAATTTAAATTTGGCAAAACTGAACATACACAGTAAATAAAATATCACAGATCACAGACACAGAGTAATAAGTGCAGCGGAAATAAAAGAGATAGTAGTTCATGAAGCTACTATATGAATATATAAATACATCAGAGTTTACAACAGAGGAGTAATATGATACATCAGAGTTAAACCAGATACAACGGAAAGGTAACACGATACATCAGATACAAATCAGAATACATCACTGGAATCATCGAATACTGAAAGCAGAATAGATGGCTGGATCTTCAAGCAAAGCTCCAACTCCAAAGGTGAGTCTCGAATACTGGTACACTCAGTCTGACCCGAGCGTAAAGCAAAACACAAGACACTCGAGTCAGGATTAACATTCTTATATTAATAAATCCAACTCAAGTGAAATAGCAATTGAAATACAAGTAACTCAAAGGATGTTTGGAATAACCATCCTTTAAGGATCCGTTAAACTATCTACTATGCAGTAGTGTACGATAAGTAGATAATGTCTATCAGTAATATAAAGATATCAAAATAGCGTTAAGTCATGGCCCATTCCACCCTTAACACATTTTTATTCCCACAAGCATATACAAGACCGTAGTTTCCCCAAAACCGGAAGTCACCAGAGGGCAATCCATATACTAAAGGTACAAATCAAAATCGTAGTGGTCGCGCATAAATGGAATACAAGTATGACAAGGCACATGAGGCTATACCCAAGGTAGTGATACTACCGTTCGCCTGATCCGGACTGGTGAGAACGCAACGCCGCAGCGCCCGCAACACCGTGAGACAACACTCCCAAAATCAAGGGTGCACCAATCGACAACAAGTATAAGTAGTTCGAAGAAGTGTGTCCACTTGAGGTATCAATCCTCCATTGGCCCGGCACAGCTCCTGTTTTAGTCATTTCCAATTTGACACAAGTGTCAAGGCTATCCATTATCGTTCTCTTTCTTCAGTCATCACGTACATCATTCCAACCACTTCATTCTGGATCATCACTCCGTGTATAGTTATTAAAGTGGTTTCCGGTTTAGATAGAGAGTATATCCATAACCGGATTCCGGTCTCTTTAATAACCTTCCGTAATTATTACACCGATTGGTCGTTTATTTATTTCAAAACCAAATCAATTTCAATTTCAATTTCAATTCGTAAATCAATATTTCATCTGTCTTTCTAAACCAATTTCCGAAATTTTACGTTTCAAAACTTCCAAATCATCATTTCAAAATCTTATAATTCAATATCAATTTCTATTTAAAACAATTCAAATATTGATTCAAATTCATATATAAGTTTCATTTCGAAAATCATTTAAATTAATTTAATTTAACATTCAAATCAATTTAAATTCATTTATCGATTTCATTCAATATTCGTTAAGTTACTTTATCGTTCAAGACAATTTCTATTAAATTTCCAATTCATTAAATCAATTCTCAAGTTCAACTTCATTTTATCAAAACTTACAATTTCGAATTAAATTAAATTCGTCAAATCAATTCTTCCAATTACAAGTCTTACATTAATTCCAAAAATCACATTTTCATTTCTTGTTAAAGAAATTCCATTTCACTTATTTACTTACTTAAATAATTTCCAAAACTAAATTAATAAAGAAACTCAATTTTAGTTATTTACGAAGTAAAATTCACTTATTCAAAAGTTCAAATCTTCTTATTAAAGAATCCAATTCAATTTAATCATTAAATAATTCAATCTTATTTAATTATTAAATAATTCAAAACTTAATTATTAAATAATTTCAAAGTTAAAAATTTCAAACTTAATTATAATTCCAAACTTAATTATTAAATCATTCCAAAGTTTAATAATTTCAAACTGAATTCAATTATTTCTCAAATTAAACCACATTCTTTCATCAATTACGTTGTTAATATTTTGTTTCAGATTATTAAATATTAACAATTTCCTTTCATAAAAATTTAAATTTCAACTTCATTTCCAAACCATATTATTTATTCAAATAAAATATTCATTTTATTTTTAAATCAATTTATTGACCAATCGGGTTTTATTTAATTCTCTATCCTAGGTCAAAGTTCAATTTTGGGTATTTATCATTTCAACCCGATTCCAATTCAATTCAAAATCAAAACATAACAAAGGGAACTTGCAGTGTGATAACTGGGATGGTGTCAAAGTAAATAAACAAGCAATAACAACAATCAATAGCAATCCAATAATCAATTCAAATAATCCCGAAATAACCGTATTAATTCGCATTGTTATTTGTACGAACTAATATAATTATTTCTAGAATCTACACTATCATTTCATGTAGATTAAAGATTATTACACTAATATTTAAACGGTTTTCACTTGTCATCTATTTCAATTTCATACATCATCAATTTAACAACATACATTCAGTGGTTCAAGGTGTAATTAAACAAATCCTACGTGTCAACAGTTAAAGGGGTCATATTATACAAATGTCATTTAATCAAATTTAACATTTAACTGTCCTATATCAAGTTCAATTTCATACTATTTATCATTTTAACATTAACAATTTAACGTCCAATATAAACATCAACAATCAATCAATTATCAGCCAAACTGTATTATCATCGCATAAATAATTAACAGATAATGGTGTCAGATGTCACAGGTGAACTGATACAGGCAATAGCATATATAACAGGGCAATTAACTAACAGCAGTATATTTCAATTGTCGTTTCAATTGAAATCAGATCTAATAAATAAAAGAACGTTAATCGTGAGTGAGTGCTCACCTTTCGAGGCTAGAGAGAGAACGGAATGAGATGAGATACGTATCCAAGCACGATTTCCAAACGAAGCACGATTGAACACGAATTTTGACGACAAAGCTGATAAAAGAAAATTGACGAAATCACATCAGAACTGAGTCGATAAAGATAAATGGTATAAATGGTCTCATATATATATCTAACTATATATAACTATTTACATATAAAAGTCATATTTTAAATTCAAAACACATTTTAAACTTAAATATTTATATATATATATATAAATATTAAAATTATTTGTTTTTTTTGAAATAAACTTATGGCGGTATACAAACACAATATATATTCAACAACAAACTTATCATTTAAATCTATACATCCCCTGCCAAGTCATTCACATCAACTAACATCACATTTTATATATATATGCATATTCAATAGTTATATAAGCAGATAGATATATAGGCTAATATATGATTCCTACTGTAAAAACCAAAGCAACACGGAAACTGACTAAAGTTAGTTACAAAACAACGTATAAAATATGAAGTAGCTAGCGTACATGTTTAATATAAACAATATTATATCTAAGACGTGTGGATGCATTTAGCAACAAAATTATATGTACTATAAAGTTGATTTATGTGAATGGATACTTACGTAAATAACATATAAAAGCTAATACAATAACATATATTTAGTAAACACCTTCCAGATAGAATGTGGATGATATGAATAATATAGTCTATATATATAGTACATATAAACACCTACCTACAACAGTAACATATATACAAGACTTTACAAGTACTGTGACTTTATATATATATATAAATACACCCTAAAACAACCTATATAGCCTTTCATATCAGATCTTATGGTTCCAATACTTCATATAAACTACTAGTAAAAGGATATAAACTTCATAGGTAATATATATTGACCATGTATAATAGATATCATATAAGTTTTGTATCAAAAAAACAATATATATAAACATAAAATATATATACCTACATAACTTATATTTAATAACACCAGTTGATACCACACTTACACAATTACAACCGAAGAGGGAAGTGGAGGAGAACTGCGGCGGACGAGGAGATGTAGGTTGTGCTCGGGCTGGATTCAGGCGGAGGGCAGAGAGAAGTAGTGGCGGGTTGTGAGGCGGAGGTTCGCTAGGTGGAGGGTGTCGTGGAGGGCGGAGAACGACCAGGCTCGGCGGCAGAGAGGCTAACACGGTGAGGGATTTGGCGCATGCAAGTCACAAAGCATGCAGGACACAAAGCAAAGTAGAAATGAATATATACTCAGCTTTTTTTTTCCGCATCGGCCATGGAAGGGAGTGAAAATGAAAATAAGAAGGTGAATTTTGGTGGGAGAATATGAAGTGAATGAACAGGCGAAAGGGATGAGCAGAGTTATTATATTATCTTTTATTGTTTACATAATTAATAAAAAGAAAGGATGAGACCAACCACAAATAAATGAACCGTCATAAAAAAATGAAATAGGGAACGTGCAAGTCACAAGTTGAAGTCTGGGAATTGAGAAAAACTACATGCTATTTGATTTCAGGTTGAATATACGAAAGGGCAAGAGGAAAAACCAAAAGTTTAAAATAACAGGGTACCGATACCGTTATTCGTTACGCGGGTTCCACCGCATTCCGAACACCAATACACAAAAGTGAATATACCGTAGAGATCAGCATGATGAGATGATCAAAACGGTATATAGAAATCAGTGGTACAATTAAATTATAAAAATTCGAATTTTCTACTAGTGGAAAATGCAAGAAAAACGCTGAAAAATAAGATCGACGGAGCCAAAGATGTCCGAATTTGGAAAAACGACAAATTGACGTCTTGCTCAGAAGATGGTTTAGAATTTTTCTATGTAAAAATATTTAGGTTTCGAAAACATTTTATTTTCATCGCTTTTTAACTGATTAAATTGAAGTGAATTTACGCGCGAAATAAACTTCCATATTTTCGGACGAAAATTTACCAGTTGCTATGTTTAACTAGACGTATTCCAAATATTAAATTTTTATTTCAAAATTTTATCGTTTAAAATTTCACAAAATTTCAACTAATTACGTTATTAAAACAGTTGAAATTTACGGGTCGTTACACTCTCCCCCACTCAAAACTTTTCGTCCCCGAAAAGAAACGAGGTAGGAGAATAGAAACAACCAGAAAGAAAAACAGATTTGAAATACAAAATAACAATTAATGTAAACCATATAAATTCAAATTTAAATTAATTGATATTCAATAATTGATTTAATCCATTTGATTTCACTAAAATCAATCTCAACTATTTCTAAATTCATTATCTTATTATCCAATTATCTTCAATTTTACAATTTCTAAAACCATAAATTTGAATAGTCTTTTATTTCAATCATAATTTATTCAACAAATTTAATCCTCTTTTTTTTTCCAAGTTATCATTAAATTTATTCTACTTAATATATCTAATCACATATATTTAACCCATATAAATTAATTTAAACCATAAAATTTTCAATTTAAATTAATTTATATTTTTTTCAATTTGGTTAAATCCATTTATATTAAATCAATAAATAGTCATTCGATTTAAATTTGTTAGTTCAACTGTTAATTCTAATCATATAAATTTCGTTTTAAATCAATTAATATTCAATAATTGATCTTAATTCAAGGTATTTCATTAAGCTGATTCAATTCAATTTGTTAATTCTTTTAGAACAAAATTTACTTTATTTATTCAATTAACCTATTACTCTATCATCTTTATTAGCATTTTTATCATTAAAATTTAAGTGTATAACATTTATTATAAACACTCAAATTTTATTTATAAATTCAATTTATCTTATATATTATCCAATTACATATTCAACTTCTGAATGATTTAGGTGAGTTGTATTAGAATGCAGTTGAACAATATACAAATAAAATTTTCCCAATTTAATTATTCAAGTCTAAATATTTATTCCAAATTTTGGTTTTTATTTATAATTAAAATCATCCTTTAACAAAATTGACGAATTAGATTTCCGATTAACTTTAAACAATTTAGAGATATATATAATATTTATATCAAATCAAATTAAAATTTAAAATAAGATACCTA
This sequence comes from Allium fistulosum, assembly GCA_030737815.1. Classification (NCBI taxonomy): domain Eukaryota; kingdom Viridiplantae; phylum Streptophyta; class Magnoliopsida; order Asparagales; family Amaryllidaceae; genus Allium; species Allium fistulosum. Next base: position 731,048,039 of record CM060908.1, read on the forward strand.
TATATATGTAAATCAAATTATATTGAAGAAATTCAAATAAAAATATTTTTTTAAAACAAAACCGTAGCAAAGCTACAGAATAGTATCTCTGCTTCGAAACTCGAAAATGAATGTCGATGATGCGGCCGCCATCACCGAAATTATTTTCCAGCGACAAAGAGAAGAGCACTGATTTCAAAAAAAAAAAAATTTAAAATTCTTTGAAACGATTTCTATTTGAAAATACTTTCAATAATATATACTTTAAAATTTTAAAAACAAAGTTCGAAATCACCGGAAACTAATACATTCTCAAATTTCTGAATTAAATTCATTTCAAATTCCAATCAATTTATAACCAAGTTATAAATTCATTTATTTATATTATGCAATAGTCAATGGTTTACAAAACAATAAATGAAAATCAAATATTATTATTTCTGACAACAAATTCATTAACAATTTAATTTCAGAAAACTTATATTTATATATAATATAATCATACAAAAAGTTTTGTTTATCAAATTTGAAAACAACATTTTATATAAATTTAGAAATACATTTCTTTGCTCGACGATACAGGAATGGGTTTTCAAAGCAAGGATAGGGATTAAATTTGGTGGACTCAAATCAAAGAGAAATCTGATTTGAATACAAGTTCGAAAGAAAAGATAAGATGATTCAATTAACAGAATCGGGTTGGATAAGCTTATTTAATTCACGGGCAATCTTAACCGGATCGTCCGTAACTTCAAGAATAAGATCGATGCTGAATTCCGATGTAATCAACACTCGATCTCAAGTGATGGAATTCAGGTATAGAAGGAGATAGATAGCACCGTAAACCGAGGATACAGAAATCTCCGGTAAATCAATGCCTTATCGTAAAGGAGTTTCACCCTTTACGAATCATTCGAAGATTGGCGAGACCGCCGATCTATTATAGATATCATTCAAAATGGAGTTATGGGGTGCTCCAGAATTGAAAGAAGAATAGTGAGGGACACGAATGAAATTTGGAACCGTAGGGAATGTTCCAAAATTCAAAGAAATCGAGTCGAAAGGAAGAGATTGAAACTCGAATGAGAGTGATTCTGTAAATACATTTACCCTATATGTTAAGTTTTGCCTAGAGCTACCAAAGCTCTGATACCAACTGTAACGACCCGGAATTTTGGACCATTCGCATCCATTATAAGTGTATAGGTAGACACTCATGCCGGAGTTGAATTGCTCAAAATACCGCGTTGTTAATTTAAATTTGGCAAAACTGAACATACACAGTAAATAAAATATCACAGATCACAGACACAGAGTAATAAGTGCAGCGGAAATAAAAGAGATAGTAGTTCATGAAGCTACTATATGAATATATAAATACATCAGAGTTTACAACAGAGGAGTAATATGATACATCAGAGTTAAACCAGATACAACGGAAAGGTAACACGATACATCAGATACAAATCAGAATACATCACTGGAATCATCGAATACTGAAAGCAGAATAGATGGCTGGATCTTCAAGCAAAGCTCCAACTCCAAAGGTGAGTCTCGAATACTGGTACAATTAGTCTGACCCGAGCGTAAAGCAAAACACAAGACACTCGAGTCAGGATTAACATTCTTATATTAATAAATCCAACTCAAGTGAAATAGCAATTGAAATACAAGTAACTCAAAGGATGTTTGGAATAACCATCCTTTAAGGATCCGTTAAACTATCTACTATGTAGTAGTGTACGATAAGTAGATAATGTCTATCAGTAATATAAAGATATCAAAATAGCGTTAAGTCATGGCCTATTCCACCCTTAACACATTTTTATTCCCACAAGCATATACAAGACCGTAGTTTCCCCAAAACCGGAAGTCACCAGAGGGCAATCCATATACTAAAGGTACAAATCAAAATCGTAGTGGTCGCGCATAAATGGAATACAAGTATGACAAGGCACATGAGGCTATACCCAAGGTAGTGATACTACCGTTCGCCTGATCCGGACTGGTGAGAACGCAACGCCGCAGCGCCCGCAACACCGTGAGACAACACTCCCAAAATCAAGGGTGCACCAATCGACAACAAGTATAAGTAGTTCGAAGAAGTGTGTCCACTTGAGGTATCAATCCTCCATTGGCCCGGCACAGCTCCTGTTTTAGTCATTTCCAATTTGACACAAGTGTCAAGGCTATCCATTATCGTTCTCTTTCTTCAGTCATCACGTACATCATTCCAACCACTTCATTCTGGATCATCACTCCACGTATAGTTATTAAATTGGTTTCCGGTTTAGATAGAGAGTATATCCATAACCGGATTCCGGTCTCTTTAATAACCTTCCGTAATTATTACACCGATTGGTCGTTTATTTATTTCAAAACCAAATCAATTTCAATTTCAATTTCAATTCATAAATCAATATTTCATCTGTCTTTCTAAACCAATTTCCGAAATTTTACGTTTCAAAACTTCCAAATCATCATTTCAAAATCTTATAATTCAATATCAATTTCTATTTAAAACAATTCAAATATTGATTCAAATTCATATATAAGTTTCATTTCGAAAATCATTTAAATTAATTTAATTTAACATTCAAATCAATTTAAATTCATTTATCGATTTCATTCAATATTCGTTAAGTTACTTTATCGTTCAAGACAATTTCTATTAAATTTCCAATTCATTAAATCAATTCTCAAGTTCAACTTCATTTTATCAAAACTTACAATTTCGAATTAAATTAAATTCGTCAAATCAATTCTTCCAATTACAAGTCTTACATTAATTCCAAAAATCACATTTTCATTTCTTGTTAAAGAAATTCCATTTCACTTATTTACTTACTTAAATAATTTCCAAAACTAAATTAATAAAGAAACTCAATTTCAGTTATTTACGAAGTAAAATTCACTTATTCAAAAGTTCAAATCTTCTTATTAAAGAATCCAATTCAATTTAATCATTAAATAATTCAATCTTATTTAATTATTAAATAATTCAAAACTTAATTATTAAATAATTTCAAAGTTAATAATTTCAAACTTAATTATAATTCCAAACTTAATTATTAAATCATTCCAAAGTTTAATAATTTCAAACTGAATTCAATTATTTCTCAAATTAAACCACATTCTTTCATCAATTACGTTGTTAATATTTTGTTTCAGATTATTAAATATTAACAATTTCCTTTCATAAAAATTTAAATTTCAACTTCATTTCCAAACCATATTATTTATTCAAATAAAATCTTCATTTTATTTTTAAATCAATTTATTGACCAATCGGGTTTTATTTAATTCTCTATCCTAGGTCAAAGTTCAATTTTGGGTATTTATCATTTCAACCCGATTCCAATTCAATTCAAAATCAAAACATAACAAAGGGAACTTGCAGTGTGATAACTGGGATGATGTCAAAGTAAATAAACAAGCAATAACAACAATCAATAGCAATCCAAAAATCAATTCAAATAATCCCGAAATAACCGTATTAATTCGCATTGTTATTTGTACGAACTAATATAATTATTTCTAGAATCTACACTATCATTTCATGTAGATTAAAGATTATTACACTAATATTTAAACGGTTTTCACTTGTCATCTATTTCAATTTCATACATCATCAATTTAACAACATACATTCAGTGGTTCAAGGTGTAATTAAACAAATCCTACGTGTCAACAGTTAAAGGGGTCATATTATACAAATGTCATTTAATCAAATTTAACATTTAACTGTCCTATATCAAGTTCAATTTCATACTATTTATCATTTTAACATTAACAATTTAACGTCCAATATAAACATCAACAATCAATCAATTATCAGCCAAACTGTATTATCATCGCATAAATAATTAACAGATAATGGTGTCAGATGTCACAGGTGAACTGATACAGGCAATAGCATATATAACAGGGCAATTAACTAACAGCAGTATATTTCAATTGTCGTTTCAATTGAAATCAGATCTAATAAATAAAAGAACGTTAATCGTGAGTGAGTGCTCACCTTTCGAGGCTAGAGAGAGAATGGAATGAGATGAGATACGTATCCAAGCACGATTTCCAAACGAAGCACGATTGAACGCGAATTTTGACGACAAAGCTGATAAAAGAAAATTGATGAAATCACATCAGAACTGAGTCTATAAAGATAAATGGTTTAAATGGTCTCATATATATATCTAACTATATATAACTATTTACATATAAAAGTCATATTTTAAATTCAAAACACATTTTAAACTTAAATATTTATATATATATATAAATATTAAAATCATTTTTTTTTTGAAATAAACTTATGGCGGTATACAAACACAATATATATTCAACAACAAACTTATCATTTAAATCTATACATCCCCTGCCAAGTCATTCACATCAACTAACATCACATTTTATATATATATGCATATTCAATAGTTATATAAGCAGATAGATATATAGGCTAATATATGATTCCTACTGTAAAAACCAAAGCAACACGGAAACTGACTAAAGTTAGTTACAAAACAACGTATAAAATATGAAGTAGCTAGCGTACATGTTTAATATAAATAATATTATATCTAAGACGTGTGGATGCATTTAGCAACAAAATTATATGTACTATAAAGTTGATTTATGTGAATGGATACTTACGTAAATAACATATAAAAGCTAATATAATAACATATATTTAGTAAACACCTTCCAGATAGAATGTGGACGATATGAATAATATAATCTATATATATAGTACATATAAACACCTACCTACAACAGTAACATATATACAAGACTTTACAAGTACCGTGACTTTATATATATATAAATACACCCTAAAACAACCTATATTGCCTTTCATATCAGATCTTATGGTTCCAATACTTCATATAAACTACTAGTAAAAGGATATAAACTTCATAGGTAATATATATTGACCATGTATAATAGATATCATATAAGTTTTGTATCAAAAAAACAATATATATAAACATAAAATATATATACCTACATAACTTATATTTAATAACACCAGTTGATACCACACTTACACAATTACAACCGAAGAGGGAAGTGGAGGAGAACTGCGGTGGACGAGGAGATGTAGGTTGTGCTCGGGCTGGATTCAGGTGGAGGGCAGAGAGAAGTAGTGGCGGGTTGTGAGGCGGAGGTTCGCTAGGTGGAGGGTGTCGTGGAGGGCGGAGAACGACCAGGCTCGACGGCAGAGAGGCTAACACGGTGAGGGATTTGGCGCATGCAAGTCACAAAGCATGCAGGACACAAAGCAAAGTAGAAATGAATATATACTCAGCTTTTTTTTTCCGCATCGGCCATGGAAGGGAGTGAAAATGAAAATAAGAAGGTGAATTTTGGTGGGAGAATATGAAGTGAATGAACAGGCGAAAGGGATGAGCAGAGTTATTATATTATCTTTTATTGTTTACATAATTAATAAAAAGAAAGGATGAGACCAACCACAAATAAATGAACCGTCATAAAAAAATGAAATAGGGAACGTGCAAGTCACAAGTTGAAGTCTGGGAATTGAGAAAAACTACATGCTATTTGATTTCAGGTTGAATATACGAAAGGGCAAGAGGAAAAACCAAAAGTTTAAAATAACAGGGTACCGATACCGTTATTCGTTACGCGGGTTCCACCGCATTCCGAACACCAATACACAAAAGTGAATATACCGTAGAGATCAGCATGATGAGACGATCAAAACGGTATATAGAAATCAGTGGTACAATTAAATTATAAAAATTCGAATTTTCTACTAGTGGAAAATGCAAGAAAAACGCTGAAAAATAAGATCGACGGAGCCAAAGATGTCCGAATTTGGAAAAACGACAAACTGACGTCTTGCTCAGAAGATGGTTTAGAATTTTTCTATGTAAAAATATTTAGGTTTCGAAAACATTTTATTTTCATCGCTTTTTAACTGATTAAATTGAAGTGAATTTACGCGCGAAATAAACTTCCATATTTTCGGACGGAAATTTACCAGTTGTTATGTTTAACTAGACGTATTCCAAATATTAAATTTTTATTTCAAAATTTTATCGTTTAAAATTTCACAAAATTTCAACTAATTACGTTATTAAAACAGTTGAAATTTACGGGTCGTTACAGCAGAATACTGTTTCCCTATCAACAACTGAAGCAGAGTATGTTTCTGCTGCTTTAGCTTGTTCTCAAGTTTTGTATATGCAACAAACCTTGAATGATTTTGGTATATCTATCACGAAATCTCCAATTTTCTGTGATAACACTAGTGCCATTAGTTTGTCCAAAAACCCAACTCTCCATGCCCGAACTAAACATATTGACATTAGACACCATTTTCTAAGAGATAACGTAAATAAAGAGAAAATTTCTCTTGATTTCGTTAATTCTAAAAATCAAATAGCTGATATTTTAACCAAACCTTTAGGAGAACCTGTCTTCACCAAGTTAAGAAGAGAATTAGGTATATGTTCTCTTTCTGAAATATAGTATATAGTATAGTAGTATACATAGGGTATATATGAATGATATGTGTAGGGGAAGTTTGTTTTGATGCTTATGGGAACATTGTGGAACAACATGGAAACTTTTGTTTCCATTACCCAAATTGTCCTGTCCACAAGTCTCCCATCATCAAAAACAACCGTTGAGTTGTTTATTTTCTTGTTTTAGTTATTTATGTGTTTATAAGTTTAAATAGTCATGTATATAGTAATATTGAAATGAATAAAATAATCTGTGGTTACACTTATTATTCTTATTCTTATATTACTCATATATAACATTCTAAGTATACGATGTTTAGTGCACTGTTATATCTAGTTTTAGTATTATTAATGATAACACTATCATTAATATCATAGATTTAGGGGGAGTTAGTGTCATTTTTTTGTTGATGACAAAGGGGGAGAAGTATAAAATAGGTTAGTTAGGCATAGATTAAGGGGGAGTTATTAGATTTAGGGGGAGTTATAAGGAGAATATAAATATTTTATAAACAAAGGTTGTCATCATCAAAAAGGGGGAGAATGTTAGTCCATAGGATAGTGGTTTTGATGACAACAACTATAGAAGTGTTATAAAATATATATGTGCAGGAAATCTATATGCAGGTATCAACAAAAGAAGACTGTACAGTAAAGAAAACAAAATTGATGAAGAAAAAGATCAAGAGTTCAAGATTGAAGACTCATGAGATTCAAGATATTCAAGAGTTCAAGACAAATAACATAGTTAGGTTAGATATTTGTTAAAACTCCTTGAAAGCACTATCATTCTTTTTTATCCAATTTACTCATGGAATGGAATCCACTTCGTTCTTGTTAAAGGGATGGAACCCTAGTGAGATGGAACTCACGAAATATCTAGTGGAACGGATAGTAGCCCTATTTTGTTATCCACTAATTTTGATTCAAAATGATTTTCAAAATTATCTCTTGTTTTATAAAATGATTTTCAAATATTCCTTTTCAAATATTCCTTTTCAAAAGAAAAACCTTCGTTCACATTTCCAAAATGTTTTAGCCTCAAAATCATATTTATCATTTTGTTATATTTTGATTTCAAAATTGTCCTTGATATTTTAGCCTCAAAATCTATTTTAATATTATATTTACTTTAGTTTATTTACTTTGATTCTAAATATATTTTAGTATATATACATATATACATTCATAAGTATTTCTACTTCTAAATACCTTCTACAAATACATAGAGTCCATTTGAATAAAGTTGCATATGTTTTAAATCATCATTTTCAAAGTAAAGCAAATCATCACTTTTTACTAGACCATGTCGACATCCTATTTACCTGTCATGTCGACATGCTTCCCGTTACAGCAAAGGTTGTTTTCAAAAGAAGTGTCTATTCGTTTAAACCTCTTCGAATGGACACATCCATTCATTCTCTATAAATAGAGACTGTTATGGACGTTTTCAAAAAACTACTTCTTCATTTTCTCTCCTCTTTACTCTCTTATCTTATTTTCTAATCATCCTATCCATATTCTGCCGAAATCTTAAGTGAATCAAACCAGAATATCTCTAGTTTGATTCTCTGCCACTCTCTCCAAAGAATCTCAGTGCTTATCAGAGTTATAGATATATTTGTACTCAAAGAAACTTGTGTGGGGTTATAAAGGTGTGATCGTGTCCTTGGAAATCGATCGGGTGAACTTGTGTCCTGTGAATCAAGTGGTTCTACACAGAGACCTGAGAATCTGGAGGGTGTACCTCGTTGCCTTGGAATCGAGGGATTGTAATCTAGATTATTGTTGAATAGAAAGCCGTACGGGTTGTGCGGGACTGGATGTAGGGTAACACCGAACCAGTATAAAATTCCTGGTGTGTTCTTTCCTTTACTTGCTTTTTATTTATATTTGCATTTGTTTGTGATTCTGTGATTTGATCTGCGATTGTGTATTTGCATTAAGTTAGTTAATTCAATTTAAATCAAAGAAGTTTTAAAGAAATTCTTAAAACACTATTCACCCCCCTCTAGTGTTAAATAGCCTTAAGATCATCTTCCGCGTCCCTTTCAAAAGATGATTACGGCGTTTGACATCTCCTATCGATTGTCTAACGTGAGTGCAATAACTCAAGAGAGGTTCGGGATTCACATCTCCTAAGGATCCGTTAAACTATCTACTATGTAGTACAATACGCTATTATAATATGTCTACAGTAAAGTAAAGTATTAAAATAGCGTTAAGGCGTTACCCATATCCCCCTTAGCATATTTTTATATATTCCCGTAGTCTATACAGATACTATAAGCCCCACCAAACCGGTGGGATACTTAGGGAGCACTCCATAGGTATGGTACAAAACAAACTCGTAGAAGGCGAGATAAAGCATGTGAACAAGGCACTCGAGGCAATGCCAGGGTAGATATACCAATTGCCAATCCGGACTGGTGGTAACACATAACAGCTACTATCGCCCACCTCGGAACACACTCCCAAATCAAAATCAAGGGTGGCCACAAAATCAATCACAAAGCTACAGAGATGGCATCAAAGAAATGTGTCTGATAGGAGGAATGACCTCACTTGGCCTAGCATGGCTCCTGTTTTAGTCACATCTAAGCTAACTCACGGGAGTCAGAGTCACTTCAATACCTCATACAAAAATCGTTCACCAAACCATCCTACTTCATTTCTGGATTCTCCACCACGTACACAGTTGTTTAAGTGGTTTTCTGTAACGCCCGGCCCCTATACCCATGACAACCAAGAGCAATACTAAGTATTACTGTCAGAAAGCATGGAGAATGGGACTCGATTGGGCTAAATGATATACTCGTTCCCTTGAACTAACAATGGCACGAGAAATTTCATGACTTTTTTTTAAGTTACCATTCGTGCTCAGTCTCGGTTCAAAGCAATGGTACAAGATAAATTTTTCCCAGGTTACATGGTACAGAATATAATTGAACATACAGCTCAGCACAATAACAACAAAATACATAATACATATCATAATAGTAATGTCCACAATACATAGTCCATAGTACATAATACCACTCCCAAAATACATAATAACATACATACCATAATATATATACTAACTACTCCTAAGTCCAAGCTATAAAGTCCAAAACCGCAAAACGTGGAAAATAATAAGAATGCTGCTAAAGTCCACGCAACCTAACCTGCAACCACAATCCTCAGACTGATCCGAGGATTATAAAACAAATCACATGGGTCAGACTATTTCTAGTGTGAGTGAAGTAAGATCTATGGTCAATAATTATCTCAATCAACAAAATGGAAAAAAAAGTGCCGCATGTATAAGCCAACATGAGGCATATATGTGTGTGCGAACCAACATGTAGGTTTATTTTCATAATCAATTCAATTAATCAAACAATGGTTTTAAACCAAAAATATCGTATGTAATCCAATACAATACCAACCCAATTATCATATGTAAAGCAATATTATAATAAATAAGTTCATACGCACACTCTCCCAAGATACTGGGTTTTCTAAATCAACATTAATATTTTCCATAAAAATCATAAGATAAAAAAGTGCATTATGGGAATTATGGGATATATGTAACTTGACTCATAAAATATACCAAATAAACAGACGTTGGTATTGTAAAATCACAGTGGTACATCAACACTATAACCTACTCATAACGCCATAATACACCTGGCGATCAACCCAGGATAACCAAGACGGTCTAAGGCAAAGGCCGTATGGTACCCGTTCACGAATCTACACGTGGGACCCCCACGCCTCCATCCATCATAGTCCGTGACCCGCCGATCGGAGATCCCGATCAAAAGAAAAATAAGATTAGCCCTGTGTAGCTGACCGATGACCTTTGGTGGTAAAAGGGCAAGTAATATACCACCGATTCAGGAAGCGATCCTGAATCAGGTCGGCCAAGATGGAGTATTGGCCCCTTGGTACAACACAGTCCAATCTATCCCCACCCAAAAATTAAAGGGATCTTTAAGTTTTATTATTTAAAAAAAACATGCCATAAGAATCCAAAGTGTATAAATTCAAAACACTTCTTTGAAATAAAATCAGTGATGGAAAAATCCTCCAAAAATACTTTAATAAACCCAGTATATGGTTTAAATGCAATTAAAGTTTAGTAAAACAATTGTCCATAGAAATAAATATAATTACATCTCTATTTCGCAATAATACGCAATTACTCCATAATTCTTGCGTATAAAAATGAAATACGTCTTATTTATTATGTTATAATTTGTTAAAATTTATTAATTGTAAAAAAAAAATTTCTGTCGGACCGTGCAGTGGGCTGCGCTGGTGCAGCTCGTGGGCTGCACAAAGTGCAGCAAGCTGCACCGTAGTAGTTCGGTTCAGATTTGTCATATCTGACTGATGTTTAAATTTTTTTTTCCTTTTCAAAAATAAGAAGGCTGCAAACTTAGTATGTTTTTCCTTTCTTTTTTTAAAGCAATTAAACAAACAATATACATGCTTTTTAATTGTAAGCATCGATTCTCATTTCTTCTTCATCCCAATGATTCAATCAACAACACATAATTAGGGAATGAGCAAACAACCATTCTATCCAAAAATTTCACACCTATATTTGCATACATACATGAAAAATGAAATAAAATAAAACAAGATTATAACTTCACTCACCTAAAATTTCAAATAGCAATCTTCAAGCTATAAATCAGCTAGCCCTTGGATTTCTTGTCTTCCACCATCCAATTGCTAACAAAATCAGAAAATCCTAAATAGCTACTCATTGAAAAAGAAAGATGATAAGGGATTATAGGGATACTTACATTTTGAAATTGAAAATCTATCTCTTAGATTTGATTGCAACTTTATTTAGTAAGTCTTTGATGAGAGGATTAGAAGGTTTCAGGTTTCCTCCTTTTTTTTCTTTATGTTTCTCAAACTGCTGTACGTACTGTAAGCAGATAGAGGTGAGGGAATGGTGTTTTTATTATAAAGCCCCTCCTCTAGAATGTTCTCCCAATTAACCCTTTAGTTTATTATTTCCCTTTTCTTTAAATAAAATATAATCATTTTATTTTGTACTTATTCTAGATTTTTTTTGCTTAACATTATTTTATTCAATTTCTAGACCTTTCCTGCATGACATTATAAAAATGATATTATTGTTATTATTTTTTTTATTTACTTTTTTTTCCTTTTATACCTAATTGTAAATAAACATAAAAAATTCCCATCTTAAATTTTCATACATAAAACACATTTTATCTCATGTAATTAGTTGTCATTCTTTCATAAAAAAACATATCATTCTCAATTTTAAACTTTTCAAATAATTTGGGTTAATAAAATGGTTCATTTATTAAAATAAATTACATTACCACTAAAAAAGACATAATTTATAACGTCAAATAAAAGTAAATGAATTTGTTACCATTTATTTTCCTCTCAACCCTATTAATATTAAATTCCATTTTATTTTCTTTTGTTTTCATTGATTATTTCACTTTTTCCATAAATATTTAATTGTTTGTTATTATTAACAGATTAATCATCAATTTATTAGTTGATTCCCAATTTAGTATCCCTAAAAATCGGGTTGTTACAGACTTCCCCCTTTACAAAAATTGCATCCTCGCAATTTCTGCGTAAGGGCGATATCTGTAACTTTATTAGTTGATTTAAATTCTAAAAGAATAATACATACCTTACTCGAGCGCCAAACAATTTAGGATAATGCCTCTGCATCGACTCTTGTGTTTCCCAGGTGCAGTCCTTCGGATTGCTGAACCATTGCACCTTGACTAGAGGAACCACCTTACTACGCAACTTCTTCGTCTCAAAGGCAATGATACGAATAGGCTCTCGAGTATATGTCATATTAGGAGCGATCTCAAGCTGTTGCAACTGCTTTGGCTCTATCACCTCCTCGGAATCCCTCAAACACTTTCTCAAGTGTGACACATGAAAGACATTGTGCACACTCGATAAGTGTTCAGGTAGAGCAACTCTATAGGCAAGCTTCCCAATCCGCTCCATAATAGGATAAGGCCCAATAAATCTAGGAGCAAGCTTACCAGTCTTATTGAACCTATTTACCCCTTTAAAGGAGTAACCTTCACGAATACATGATCGTCGACGCTAAACTCCAAGTCCTTTCTTCTTTTATCTACATAGGACTTTTGTCTATCTTGTGCTTCTTTCATCCTCCTTCTAATTAACTCTACCTTCTCTGAAGCTTCACGTACAGTGTCGGGACCAAGAACTAACTTATCTTCAGTCTCAAGCTAGCATGCAGGAGATGTACATGGTCTTCCATATAGTGCTTCGAAAGGAGCCATGCCTGATTTTTTTTATTCAAGTCAAGGAATATTTTTCATTCTGTTCTAGATGAAAGAGAATAACTGGATTCTAATTCGTATTAAGACTAAGCTAAAAAAGACTTCATTGGCCAACTTTGAAGATAATATGAATTTCATTTGAGCAGAAACAATATAATACATAAATCAAAAAAGTTCCTGGACTGAAAGATGTTATTATATGAAAACTCTACCAAGTACAGGTGGTCCTCCCAAGACCCTCCAAAATCCAGAATACAAGAGCGCAACAAATCCTCCAATATTTTGTTGACTCGCTCAGTTTGTCCATCGGACTGAGGATGATAGGTTGAGCTAATATTCAACTTCGTCCCCAAAGCTACTTGTAAGGTCCTCCAAAATCCACTAGTAAATAATGGATCTCTGTCACAAACTATAGCGCTAGGTACACCATGGAGACGAACAACTTCCTTCACATACAACTTCGCCAAATAAGGTGAAGTCCTCTTTGACTTGACTGGGATAAAATGGACAGATTTCATCAAACGGTCCACTGCTATCCATATGCTATCATGCCCTTGCTTTGATCGAGGCAAGCCATCAATGAAATCCATAGATACCTGATCCCATTTCCATAATGGAATCTCCAAGGGCTGAAGAAGACCGCTAGGCTTCTGGTGCTCGCATTTCACCAGTTGGAAAGTAACGCAATTCTTAACATATTCACCTATATCACGCTTTATTCCTTCCCAGTAATATAAGCGCTTCATGTCCATGTACATCTTGCTGCCACTTGGGTGAATAGTGTATCGCGAACAATGGCAATCATTCATCACCTCTTGTCTAAGCCCTGCAACATTAGGTACAAAGATCCTACCCTTCTTCCTCAAACAACCATGAGCATCCATCTCAAAACCTTTCGGATCATCAGCCTCCTTTCCATTCTTCAGCTGATGAATACGGTCTAAAGCAACCGAATCTACCTTCTAAGCAAGAGAAATCCAGTCCATAAGACTTGGTCTCACAACCAAGCTATCCAACATCCTCCCTGAGCTATGAGTGGGCATACTGTAATAGATCCCACTAGAAGCTAACACCTCCAGGTCACGCCATTCAGCCACCATCATCGATACAACTGCCTGGTGTTTACGGCTGAGAGCATCTGCAACACGGTTTCCTTTCCCAGGAGTATATTGAATATCAAAATCATAGGCTGCCAAAAACTCCAACCACCTTTGTTGGCGCATGTTCAGTTCCTTCTGGGAAAATAGGTATTTCAAGGACTTATGGTCTGTATAAAGAACAAACCGCTCACCCATAAGATAGTGTCGCCACAACTTCAAAGCAAAGACCACGGCTGCTAACTCTAAATCATGAACAGCATACCAAACCTAATTGGGCCTCAACTGCCTGGATGCGTAAGGTACAACTCGTCCATTCTGCATCAGTTTTGCTCCAAGGCCAGACCCACTAGCATCAGTATAGACCACAAGATCCTGATTACCCTCTGGAATCACTAAAACTGGAGCATTAGTGAGCATCTCTTTCAACTTTGAGAAAGCTTCTTCACACTTATCTGTCCACTCATACTTGACTCCTTTCCTCGTCAGCCTCGTCAAAGGAGTCACAATCTTGGAGAAATCTTTAATAAAATGCCGGTAGTAACCAGCTAGCCCCAAGAAGCTTTGTATCTCAGTAACAGATTCAGGTCTCTTCCAATTCTGTATGGCCTCAATCTTAGAAGGATCCACGGCCAGACCGGCTTCGGAGATTATATGGCCCAAAAACTTTACCTCCTTCTACCAATAGTGGCACTTGTAGAACTTAGCTTTTAGCTTGTGTTCCCTTAAGGTCTCCAAAACCATCGTCAAATGTCTTTCATGCTCTTGCTCAGACTTGGAATACACTAGGATGTCATCAATAAAGACCATGACAAATTGGTCAAGATAGGTTCTGAATATTCTATTCATAAGGTCTACAAAGTATGCAGGAGCATTCGTAAGCCCAAACGACATTACTAACTATTCGTATGTACCATAACGAGTGCGGAAAGCAGTAAGAGGAATGATATCTTCCGCTACTCTCAACTGATGGAATCCGGTGGCTAAGTCCAGTTGGGAAAAGAACTTCGCTCCGCTCAGCTGATCAAAAAGATCATCAATACGAGGTAATCAATACTTATTCTTTATAGTCAGCTCATTAAGCTTCCTATAGTCAATGCATAAACGAAGAGAGCCATTGGCCTTCTTTACAAATATAGCAGCAGCTCCCTAAGGAGAGCTACTAGATTGGATAAACTGCTTCCCTTCCAATTCAGTCAACTGCTTACGAAGTTCCTCCATCTCAACTCGAGGCATACGAGTAGGTGGTCGACTGATTGGTTGGGCTCCTAGGATAAGATCTATGCGAAACTCCACAGCCCTCTTCGGTGGTAAGCCTGTAACAGGCTCAAATATATCACCAAAATCTCTGACAATTGGTACTCTGGCTATCTCATCTTCCTCTCGCAACTCCATGGAAAACAAAGAAACAAAAGCATTAGAGCTCGGTATATCCAAAGTCATATTAACAAGCCCTTTATAGGATGGATGCTTCAAAGTAACAACTCTGTCTGAGCAGGAAAGCTGTGCAACATAATGATCCAACCAGTCCATCCCCAAGATAATATCAAAGCCAAGGCACTCAAATACATGCAAATCACAGAAAAAAGAGAGTCCGCAAAAGAAAAGCTCAAAGCCCTTCCACAACATTCCAAGTGTTGCGGACCCACCAATGGGATTCGCAACCCTTAGAGATGTCACGAGGTATACAACTTCTAAATCATATATATCAACTAACTCCTTAGATATGAAAGAATGGGAGGCATCGGTGTCAAAGAGTATACGAATAATAGTATCTCTAAAAGGAATCGTACCTTCCATGACCGCCACCTGCTTTTCCTTCCTCTGGCTCAGGCCTGGATCTCCTTCCATCACATTCAGCTTAGATGCTTGCTTCTTCTTCGTAAGCTGTGGACAGTTGTTCTTCAAATGACCAATCTGGTGACACTCATAGCACTGCCTCTGGGGGTAATTATTAGCAAAATGCCCCATCACTCCACACTTGTAGCATTTCACTCCACTTTTATCTTGCTTCTAGGAGCCTGAAGCCTGACCCGTCTTTTGCTTCTTCTGAGAATTCTGCTTCTTCTTAGGGAAGAATGGAGCTTTCCTCTTAGGCACAAAGCTCTGTCGGTTCGGTGGTGCATCATCATCTCTTTTCCGATACAAATCTTCATACCTCATGACCAAATAAACTATCTCATCAAAAGTGGAGCGAAGCTGAGTCAAAAGCTGTTCCTTCAGCTTCCTACGTAGATCATCCACAAATTTCTGGTTCTTTTTGAAGGGAGTATTGACCAAATCGGGGCCATACTTAGAGAGGGAGTTGAAGGTATTGACGTACTCCTGAACTGTCATATCTCTCTGCTTCAGCTCAATAAATCTACGAGCGAGAATGGCCTTCTCTGCCTCAGGAACGAACCTTAGCTCGAATCGTTCCCTAAATTTCTCCCATGTTAGCTCCTCCTTGCCTATCTCATCACTAACCACATCGAACCAGTTAGAGGCACCATCTTGGAGGAAGCTGGAAGCAATCTAGACCTTATGATGGTCCGTCACACCCATGTGCCCAAAGACTCGTTCACAAGTCTTCAACCAAGCCTGAACTCCAACCACACCTTCATTTCCATGAAAGGGCTTCTCTCCAAGGCTCACAAAGTCCTTACACATACGAGCGAAATCAACTCTAGGAGCAGCATTAGGAGCGGGTGCGGCATGAGGCATGTTCCGCATCAACTCTAACCACTGCTCCATCGTCAAACGGGGAGGTCTTCCAGCCATCTTTCTCACTACTCTGCATAGTGAGAAATGTAGTTAAGTTGGAATTAAAATAATTCTCACACCAAAACGTTCAAAGATTTGGGGTTTCGATTTAGGTATGTACAACTATTATTATATTATAGGAGTGATACTTATGGTATATAGACATGTACGATGCTTCTACTGCTTTGTGCTAACTTATATTCTAAATATATTCTATACTATTGTTAACCAGGGCTTTGATACCAACAATGTAACGCCCGGCCCCTATACCCATGCCAACCAAGAGCAATACTAAGTATTACTGTCAGAAAGCACGGAGAATGGGACTCGATAGGGCTAAATGCTGTACCCGTTCCCTTGAACTAACACTGGCACGAGAAATTTCATGACTTTTTTTTAAACTTACCATTCGTGCTCAGTCTCGGTTCAAAGCAATGGTACAAGATAAATTTTTCCCAGGTTACATGGTGCAGAATATAATAGAACATACAGCTCAACACAATAATAGCAGAATACATAATACATATCATAATAGTAATGTCCACAATACATAGTCCATAGTACATAATACCACTCCCAAAATACATAATAACATACATACCATAATATATATACTAACTACTCCTAAGTCCAAGCTGTAAAGTCCAAAACCCCAAAACGTGGAAAATGATAAGAATGTTGCTACAGTCCACGCAACCTAACCTGCAACCACAATCCTCAGACTGACCCGAGGATTATAAAAAAAATCACACGGGTCTGACTATTTCTAGTGTGAGTGAAGTAAGATCTATGGACAATAATTATGTCAATCAACAAAATGGAAAAAAAGCGCCGCATGTATAAGCCAACATGAGGCATATATGTGTGTACGAACCAACATGTAGATTTAGTTTCATAATCAATTCATTTAATCAAACAATGGTTTTAAACCAAAAATATCGTATGTAATCCAATACGATACCAACCCAATTATCATATGTAAAGCAATATTATAAAAAATAAGTTCATACACACATTCTCCCAAGATATTGGGTTTTCTAAATCAACTTTAATATTTTCCATAAAAATCATAAGATAAAAAAGTGCATTATGGGAATTATGGGATAAATGTAACATGATTCATAAAATATACCAAATAAACAGACACTAGTATTGTAAAATCAAAGTGGTAGAGCTCGAGCGTGCCCGGAGACATCAGCACCGTAACCTACTCATAACGCCATAATACACCTGGCGACCAACCCAGGATAACCAAGACGGTCTAAGGCAAAGGTCGTATGCTACCCATTCATGGATCTACACGTGGGACCCCCACGCCTCCATCCATCATAGTCCGTGACCCGCCGATCGGAGATCCCAATCAAAAGAAAAATAAGATTAGCCCTATGTAGTAGACCGTTGACCTTTGGTGGTAAAAGGGCAAGTGATATACCACCGATTCAGGTAGCGATCCTGAATCAGGTCGGCCAAGATGGAGTATTGGCCCCTTGGTACAACACAGTCCAATCTATCCCCACCCAAAAATTAAAGGGATCTTTAAGTTTTATTATTTTAAAAAAAACATGCCATAATAATGGAAAGTGTTTATAAATTCAAAACACTTCTTAGAAATAAAATCAGTGATGGCAAAATCCGCCAAAAATCCTTTAAAAAATCCAGTATATGGTTTAAAAGCAATTAAAGTTTAGTAAAACAATTGTCCATAGAAATAAATATAATTACATCTCTATTTCGCAATAATACGCAATTACCCTATAATTCTTGCGTATCAAAATGAAATACGTCTTATTTATTATGTTATAATTTGTTAAAATTTATTAATTGTAAAATTTATTTATTTAATTTTTTTTCCTGTCGTACCGCACGGTTGCAGCCCTCTAGCAGTGGGCTGCACTGGTGCAGCTCGTGGGCTGCACTGGTGCAGCTCGTGGGCTGCACAAAGTGCAGCCGCGCTGCACTACAGTGCAGCATAGGGCTGCACACAGTGCAACCCCCACCGGGTTGCACTAAAGTGCAGCACTGTGAGGTGCACTACAGTGCAGCATAGGGCTGCACCAGTGCAGCCTTCGGCTGCACAACAGTGCATCACTGAGCTGCACTTCAGTGCAGCCGTGCGTTGCACTACAGTGCAGCACTGAGCTGCACCAGTGCAGCCGTCGGTTGCACAACAGTGTAGCACTGAGCTGCACTACAGTGCAGCCGTTGGCTGCACAGTGCAGCGCAGTCCTCAGCTGCACGGCGCAACCTGCACAGTGCAGCCAGCAAGCTGCACTGTAGCAGTTCGGTTCAGATTTGTCATATCGGACTGCGGTTTAAATTTTTTTTCCTTTTCAAAAAGAAGAAGGCTCCAAACTTATTATGTTTTTCCTTTTTTTTAAAGCAATTAAACAAACAATATACATGCATTTTAATTGTAAGCATCGATTCTCATTTCTTCTTCATCCCAATGATGCAATCAACAACACATAATTATGGAATGAGCAAACAACCATTCTATCCAAAAATTTCACACTTATATTTACATGCATACATGAAAAATGACATAAAATAAAACAAGATTATAACTTCACTCACCTAAAACTTCAAATAGCAATCTTCAAGCTCTAAATCAGCTATCCCTTGGATTGCTTGTCTTCCACCTTCCAATTGCTAACAAAATCAGAAAACCTTAAATAGCTACTCATTGAAAAAGAAAGATGACAAGGGATTATAGGGATACTTACATTTAGAAATTGAGAATCTATCTCTTAGATTTGATTGCAACTTTATTTAGTAAGTCTTGGATGAGAGGACTAGAAATTAGGTTTCAGGTTTCCTCCTTTTTTTCTTTCTGTTTCTCAAACTGCTGTACGTACTGTAAGCAGATAGAGGAGTGGGAATGGTGTTTTTATTATAAAGCCACTCCTCTAGAATGTTCTCCCAATTAACCATTTAGTTTATTATTTCCCTTTTCTTTAAATAAAATATAATCATTTTATTTTGTCATTATTCTAGATTTTTTGTGCTTAATATTATTTTATTCAATTTCTAGACCTTTCCTACATGACATTATAAAAATGATATTATTGTTATTTTTTTTATTTACTTTTTTTTCGTTTTATACCTAATTGTAAATAAACAAAAAAAATTCCCATCTTAAATTTTCATACATAAAACACATTTTATCTCATGTAATTAGTTGTCATTCTTTCATTAAAAAAACATATCATTCTCAATTTTAAACTTTTCAAATAAATTGGGTTAATAAAATGGTTCATTTATTAAAATAAATTACATTACCACTAAAAAGACATAATTTATAATGTCAAATAAAAGTAAATGAATTCGTTACCATTTATTTTCCTCTCAACCCTATTAATATTAAATTTCCATTTTATTTTCTTTTGTTTTCATTGATTATTTCATTTTTTCCATAAATATTTAATTGTTTGTTATTATTAACAGATTAATCATCAACTTATTAGTTGATTCCCAATTTAGTATCCCTAAAAATCAGGTTGTTACATTTTCGGTATTGACAGAGAGTATGACAATATCCGATCCCGGTCTCTTTAACAACCAAACACTTATTACACACCGGATGGTTCTTTTATATTTCCAAAACCATTTCATAATTGATATCAAAATATCATATTCAATTCAAACCATATCACTTTCGAATTTATATTCACTTTGAAATTATATACACCTTTGAAATCATATCGTTCCCGAAATCATAATTTCTTCCAAAAATCATATTTCCAATTGGGTTAAATCCTTACTTCAAAATCATCATATTCAATTAATTATAACATTTAAATCCCAACTTAGGTTATAACATCATTTAACCGTATTTACTTTTAAACCAATGAATTTGAATATAAACCCTTCCCCTTTACTAAGTCTGAAAATTTAGAAAATAGTTTAAATAGTTATAAATAGTTAAATACTCTAATAGTCTAATTATAGATTAAGGATACAGTTAAATTGGTATAAGATAGTTAAATAGATTTAAAATAGATTAAATAAAATTAAAATAGGTTAAATTGCTTTAAAATAGATTAATTAGATTTAAAATAAGCTAAAATGGGTTAATTAGTTTTAAAATAAATTAAATGGTTTAAAATTGGTTAAAATGATTTAATATAGTTAATATAAGTTGAAATAGTTTAACAATTTGAAAATCTTAAAATTTAGAATCTTTAAAATAATATATTTTTAAAACAGTTAATATTAAAAACATGAATTTGAAATTTATATCAATTTGAACTATTTATTTCATTTTAACACATCTGAATCATTTCAATTTCAAAATCAACAAAAACCCAATTTCGAATCTTCAATTCAAATTCTAAATAAGCCATTAAATTCTATATCGATTCCAATCCATGTTTGAAATATCAATTTAAATTATTCTAATTTCAATACATTTCAAAGTTATATTATAAACAAATTCAATAACTCAATTCCGATAAAATTTCATTTATACTTAAAAATTCAACTTTAACTTTCAATTTAATTTCTTAAAGCAATTCCTTTAAACCAGTTCACATTTCAACATAAAACTTGATTTTTTTCAATAATAATTCAACTTATATAAATCAAATTTTATTTCAAAATATCATTTAAATTAAATTCGAAAATTAAGGATTTTAAATCATTTAATTTAACCAATCCGGTGTCCATATATAATTTTCTACCCTAGGGTCAGGTGATACGGATGTTTATCATTTCAATCCGCAATTTAAAATTTTATGGTTATATCTCATTTCAAACCACAATCCCGAGTTAATGTTAAAAATCCATAAAATCGCTCGAGTCTATCATTTCAACCCATAACGATTTTTCCTTAATCTGTAGATCATTCAGGTATGTATCATTTCAACCCATATGGAACTTGCAATATTATAAGAATATAAAATACAACATCTAGTCATCCAATATCAAAAATCAAACATAGATCACAATCATCATCCAAATCAATCAATGAACATCAATAGATAACTGATAATCAATACAAGTATTAAATTGACAATTTAAAATTCAATAATAAATTAAACGATAATTAGATGTGATAAAAATTAAATTTTAACCGGAATGAAATTTCAACATACCGAACAGCAATCAATAAATTTCTAACCACATCATAAATTAAATTTAACTAACATAAGATAGTTTAGTAAATGTGAGTGGGTTAAAACACTCACCTGTGAATTTCAAATCGAATTGAAATTCAAAATAGGGCCCAAATTTGAACAGTCTCAGAATTCGTCCAAACTAGGGTCAAAATGTCCGGAATTTTGATACGATCCTAACGAAACAAACTGCGCGTAAATCCGACCTCATATGGAAAAGTTATTAACATTAGAAGTTTGAAATTCAAAATTTTAAATAAGGAAATTAGTTTAAAGGAAAAAGTTTAATAAAAATTTATTTTAACGGACGTTAAAATACAACTTCCGTCTCAAGGACAAGCGCGAAAAATTTCACGATCGTTCCTGCTTTTTTAGTCTGTTTTCCTCTGTAAACAAAATTTCTTCTCCATCAAGCAATGGCATTCCAAAACCAAATTAATTTTCTTCCTCAAGCTGATTTACAAGCGCAATCAGCTTCCGAAGAAGTCAATGGACGTAAATCCACAAATTTCAACAAATCCAGAACAAATAAACGATGAAACTGGGATTTCAAAAAGTAGGGTTTCGACTGCAATGCGTACAGATATAAAGAGAAGACGAAAAAATAATCCATCCACGGCTGTTGATTCGCCTGATGTTGAACAACAAGCAAAGAGAACGATAAAATCTAGGGCAGCAAAAACTGTAAAAGAAGACAACATGAAGAGACAACAGCTTTGTGATGAAATCGTCAGTAGAAAAAGAAAGACAAAGGTATAACATCTGATTTATTTTTCTTGAAAATAATATTTCAGTATTTATTAGAAAGTAAATGATAATTAGATCGATAGTTATTGAATGATACTTCAATACATCATTTGATTTATTGCATGCATCATATTGAAGTATTAGATGATGATGAACATAGCATTCAGTCTTTGACAAAAGACAAACAACAATAAGATGCATAGTTATAGAATGATAGACAAATATAGCATTGAAAAAAATGATAGAAAAACATTGCATTATAGAATGATAGTTGAATATATCACTTTATTTACTGTATGTATAATGATGCAATGATAAGTGAAAATAGCATTTCCATATTCGATATACGGCAGACAATAATTAAATAGATAGTTATTGAATGATAGTTCAATATATAATTTCATTTGTATACACAATATTGAAATATGAGATGATAGATGAACATAGCATTCAGTTTTTGATGGTTGATAAACAACAATAAAATGCATTGTTATAGAATGATAGACAAATATAGCATTGGATAGAATGATAGACAAACATAGCATTGGGTCTTTAAATTGTAGGAGCATAAATTGAAAAAGAGTAATGATAGACAAATATAGCACTGGATAGAATGATAGACAAACATAGCATTGGGTCTTTAAACTGTAGGAGCATAAATTGAAAAAGAGTAATGATAGACAAATATAGCATTAGATAGAATGATAGACAAACATAGCATTGGGTCTTTAAACTGTAGGAGCATAAATTGAAAAATAGTAATGATAGACAAATATAGCATTGGATAGAATGATAGACAAACATAGCATTGGGTCTTTAAACTGTAGGAGCATAAATTGAAAAAGAGTAATGATAGACAAATATAGCATTGGGTAGAATGATAGACAAACATAGCATTGGGTCTTTAAACTGTAGGATCATAAATTGAAAAAGAGTAATGATAGACAAATATAGCATTGGGTAGAATGATAGACAAACATAGCATTGGGTCTTTAAACTGTAGGAGTATAAATTGAAAAAGAGTAATGATAGACAAATATAGCATTGGATAGAATGATAGACAAACATAACATTCAGTCTTTAAACTGTAGGAGCATAAATTGAAAAAGAGTAATGATAGACAAATATAGCATTGGATAAAATGATAGACAAACATAGCATTGGGTCTTTAAACTGTAGGAGCATACATTGAAAAAGAATAATGATAGACAAATATAGCATTTCTACAAATAATGATAGATGAATATAGCACTAGAAAATTGTGCATTCATGGTTGAGAAATAAGATTATAGTTTGTTAAATACTGAATTATTCATTCATAATTTTTTGCACAGGAATTAAAAGGCAAAAGATCAAAGAAAGCAAAAAAAACAGAAGGGAACAAATCAAAGAAATTATCTCAGGAAAAAATTCGGTATAGATGCAGCTTGCTTCCGATGATAAAAAATTTCCGGAAAATTAAGGAAAAAGGAGGTTATCTTGTTGATCAACTGAATTATTTAAAACAAACACCTTTTGAAAAATTTATGCTTGTGTTTTTCAAAGAAATTTTATCCATAGCTGCTTTTACAAAATCATCAAAAACCTTAGATGATATCATAGAAACATTTTCTATCACTGACGAAGCTTTTAAAGTGGGGAATGTTTTTTTTAAAGATCAAACCTGAAGATATTTCAATTCTCTTTAGCTTACCTTTGTCTGGAATTAATATTTTTCCATTACCTAAAATGAGTTTATAAATACTTCCAAACAATTGTAAGGATTTTATACTAAGAAAATTTGGAACAGTAGAGCACATAACAAAGGATCTTACAGTTTCAAAAATAAATAATATACTAGAAACACAACAATTTCAAAATGAAACTGATTTTCCAAAACTGATTATTATTCTTGCAATGATAACCTTCTTCTTTCCCGACAACCAAAGATACTTACCATGGGGATATATTCCTTATATTATTGATCACAACAAAATGAACTCGGTATCTTGGCCAGTTTCAATTCATCATTCATTGATTAGAGCTTTGATGGCTTTCAAAACAAAGCCAAGAAACATGCCAGGTTGTTCCATGCTCCCAATTGTAAGTACAACATTCTAACTTTATGTTAATGCATCTATGTCTATAAATTAAATTATATACATTATATATTTTAACAAGTAATATTTTATTTGTAGTTTTTCCTATGTGAGCATGTCAATTTGATATCTCCATTAGCAACATACTATTCTACTTTACCTAGGTTTGGGAGGTGGAATATAGGAAGCTTGAAAAAAGTCATTTCAAGAGAAGCTTTGATAAACATGGACAAAAGAAAGGTATTATTTCTCACACAAGTACAAGAAATGTATACTGATAGATAGATATATCATAACATAATGTATATTAACAGTTTTAATTTTGTTATTATACAGTTATAATTTAAATGATAGTTACATATATCATTTCTGCACAAATACAATTTTCTATAGTTGCTACTAAAAAATGATAGTCAGATATAACATCACATGAAAAATGAAAATTATAAATAAAATTACTTCATTCTTTGTATCTTAGCTCATTCATTACTATTTATGTTATTACGTAGATTTTTGTTGAAATAAGAAACCTGACTGAAGATGAAAAAGCACTTCTTTAACAAAAAAACCAACAAAAATTTGTTCAGATGGATACAAATGATAATATTATGATACAAAAAGTAGAAAACTTGGAAGAGACATCAAAAAAGCAAGTTGACTCAATGAAACAGTACATTGAAGATTTGGAAAATAAATTAAAGAAGAGTGAAAAAGAATTAGAAATGGAGAGACAAAAAAGAATAAAAGCAGAAGGCACTATCATACAGTTGAGAAAAGAAATCAAAATGTTGAAATCAAAACCAAGAGAAGATATAGAAGCACCATCATTTGATCTGAATATAACCCAGGAAATAAAAAAGATGCAGGAAGAGAAAAAAACAGCATCAGAAGGAACCTTCAAAGGAAACAGAAAAATCCCCGACAGTGAATGAAAGAACACAGAAAAAACCAAGCTCTTTAGTTTTGAGGGTTAAAAAGCGCCAACGAAGGAATAAAATTGATCCCAATTGCCAGTATGAAATTGTTCACAGAAAAACAAAGAAAAATGCTGACAATGAAGACCAAAAGGAACAACCTGAAACCGAAGAAGGTCAAAAAAAAATACAAGTGAACAGAAACAAGAAGAACAAAATGAAGAATCTGATTATGAAGAGGAATCTGAAACTGAAACAGATGAGGAAGCCACTACAATTGAAAATGAAGAAATAATTGATGTTGATGGATACTCGCCATCAACTAAAGCTTACAAGAGTAAAGATATAACAAAAAGAAGTATTCTAAAATTATTGAATGAAGAACAGCAAAACAAAATTCTTACTTTCTTCAAATTTAATGAAAATGAGAAGTAAGATTTCTGATCTTTTTTCTTTCATTATATTTGTAATTAAATAAAACTGGAAAAAAACCAACTTGTCAATTATTGATTTTCAATTACAGCACTATAGCATATAAAAAAGATGAAGGGAACAAAGGAGGAGTCACGATGGTGAAATCTATGCTGGAAGCTGTTCTATTTGAGGGGGTTACAGATGGATAGGTATGCATCAACTCAGAATTATGATAGTAAAAAAATATATATAAATATATAAAATGAAAGAATGATAGGTAAACCTAGCATTCAACTTTCAAAGTGCATATAAATGAATTGAATGAGAGAGTGACAACTAAAAGCAGCATTACTATTTGTAAAATGCAGATAACTGTATAGGATAGGAGAATGATTGTTACAACTAGCATTCATAATTTTTTAAGTGCATATAAATGTAAAAGATGAGAGAATGATAGTTAAAACTAGCATTCGATAACTGCATATAAATGTATTAAATAAAAGAACGGTATTTAAAAACAACATTGGTATTTGTAAAGATCATATAAATATGTCGAATGTCAAAGATGATTGTTTAAACTATCATTTGCATTTTTCAGTGCATACAATGAAGTAAACATGTAAATGATAGTGAATACTAGCATAAATATTCCTGGTTCAAAAACAAAATATCCCATAAAACTTACAACCTTTTGTTTTTTCTTAAACAGATTATTGATTGGTTTTACTACAATCAGGAGATGTATGAACACAGTTACTACTTCACTACAATGATGATGGTAAGTATAAGCTTTTCATTATAAATGTTAAAAAATAATACAAAGTATTCTAACGCATATGAATGTGCAGAATGCTATAGCACATGATCAGCAAACTGTGATCAAAGACATAGTCATACCGACAATAGATGTCATTGTCAAAGATGAATTTACAGAGAAAATTTTCTTCCCTCTACATTACACAAACCATTGGAGCTTGTTGATGCTAAACTATGAAACAATGCAGTGGAGTCATTATGATTCAACAAAACCAAAAACTAGATCAACAAGGACTTCAAACCCCAGCTATAACCAAGCCATCATTCTTGTAAGAAAAGTATAATTTTTATATCAGTCTAACATTTATATACAGCACTAATTTTTCTTCTTGCAGAAAGACAAAATTGAATTAATGTTCAAGAAGAAATGGGCAGAAGTAGGAATACTGAACAAAGAATTTCACAAACCTAAAGTGTTGCAGCCAAAAAGCCAACCACATGATTGTGATTCGTAAGTAACTAATTCCATTTCTTCTCTTGTCATGGTAGTTTGTATATTCATCCAACTTTTGTTATTCTTTTTTAAATTACAGCTGACTACGTCTAATGATCAAAATGATAGTTAAACCTACAAATGAAAATTTTAAAATGCATAAAATTGTGAAAATGAAAAAAAAAACGACAGTTCAAACTATCATTTATATGTTTTCAGTGCTTATGAATTTATCAAATATCGAAAATGATTATTTACACTAGCATACATATTTTTAAATTCTTTTGGACTAGACTAAACATGCAAAAAAATAACAAAATATCATTTGTATTTTTAAATTGCACTAGAATGCATTAAATATGCAAAAATGATAGTTAAAACTAGCATTGCTAATTGACAGTTCATTGAACTGCATCTATTGAACAAAAAGATTATGTATAAGATGTACATTACAAACACAGCAATGGTGTCTTTATGAATGCATTGATTAATAGTGTGATAAAAATATAAAGCTATATTTTAGAATTCTAGTGTAAAGAATGCTATTTTATTTTAGCATTAGCTTATACTGTAATATTAACTAATATTTCCATATCTGAAACAGGCTTGATTGTGCATTCTTTGTCATGGCAAACTTGAAAAAACTGGACAAAGATGAGATGCCAGATAAATATTCAAATGAAATGCTTAGAAACCTAAGAGCTGCATTGGTGCTTGACATACTCAGTGATCCACAATATAGTTGGTCAATGCAGAAATACTGATACAAATATTCTACATAAGAATAGCTGTTGCATTTTAACTTCTTTGAACTTTAGAATTATTTGAAAAGAAACACTTCTGCTAATTAAACTAAGATGGAGTCCGAGATGGAGTCTGAGATGGAGTCTGAAATGGAGTCTGAGATCGAGTCTGATATGGAGTCTGAGATGAAGTCTGACATAGAGTCTGAGATAGAGTCTTATTTGTTATACTACGCTTGTATTTTGTTCTCAGTGCATAATCTGCTCAGATGTATTTGAACTTCTCGATTTGAATTTGACTTGATTATAATTGTCTGTTTTCAGTACATGAACTAAATGTATAAACTAAAGATATATTCAACTGTCATTTTTATGTGTTTTCTGATGCTTTTACTGTATTTCTAAAGAGGTAAATAATCATTTACACTGAAATGCTAGATAAAACTAGCATTATGCGAAAATACATTTCTTGGTAATTGAACAGTGATGAATAATGCGTGGATTTATCCATATATCATTTATATATGATTTCCAATGTATGAACTCTGTTTCAAGAGTCATGACTATTGTTTACACTGTAACTTGCTTTTAACTGAAATGCTAGATACAACTAGCATTCAACTGTACATCATCATAATGTCAATTAATCACAAAACCACTTATGTAATCTCATTAGCTAATCATATAAACAGTATATCATCATCATCAGATACTTCATTCTTGCACAACAGCATTACTTAGTTCTATACAATAACAGATTATGGGTTTCAATGTTGAAATTGTATTTCAGGTGAAATGCATACTGATTACAATGAAATGCTAGTTACAACTAACATTGGACTAAAATGATAAGTACATCTAACATTGAATAGAAATGTTAATACTGAAGTGCAGAGCTAATACAGTTCTTCAATTCATATTATATATTTTGCAATATGATTAAATGATAGATTCCTAAAAAAAAATCAACAACAAAAGGAAAATATAAGAACATCAGATATTTCAACTTAAAACAAAATAACCAAAACAGTTCACATTTTATTTTCTAATGAATTCACAAAGTATGACTTCATTCTTCTATAAGCTTTAGCAGCTTTACAGTTATAAAACTATTCTATTACACTAACAAAACACATTTTATTTTCTTAACTTTTTGAAGAAGCAAGGCAATTCCTTTTGTTGTGGCCAACTACATTACACAAGCTACATCTGTTTCTTTTACTTTGAGAATATCCAAATCCACCATGCCTCTTTGTAGATGGTCTTCCTGCACTACAAACTTCTTTAGGAGGCCTAATCAAAACATCATTTTCAGCAGCAACTGGTTTATCAAAATCTGGAATTGGATTGATAGCATTAGCATACGAAGATCTGAAAGCATTAACAGTAAAATATTCCTCCACAAAATCATAAACTGATAATCTAGACTTGTTAATGCACTTAATTGCATGCGCACATGGAAAACTAGTAACTCTCCATTGATTACAACTGCATAAATGATTTTTAAGATCAACAACCTGTGACTTAGGTGATTTAACTTCGAACACAAATTCCGAGGACTTATAAACATCCCAACCAAAGCCATCATCTACTAACTTAGACAAACGTTCCTCCATAACAGGACAAAGATTTGTTGTCCACAAACAACATTCCTCTCTTCGTCTCGCCATTTGCTCCATAACTTTTACTCGAATACCATCCAAACAAGAAGGTATAGGCATAACTCTATCTTCCAAAATCCATGAGTTGAAACTTTCTGCGACATTTGAAGAATATTCACCATAACGCTTTCCTTGAAAAAACAAATCTGCCCAACGGTCAAAAGGTTTATCTCTAAGAAAATTTTCTGCAAATGTACCCCAATATCCTTAAATTTAAAAAGATATCGCTCAAAATCATACATATTAGAGGCTTTAGCACAAAGTTTGAACAACTCCACAATAGATGAATCACCTTTAGCTGACTTGACAACAGTACCAATATTCTGTTCCATGTGAAGCAAACAATAACTATGATATGAAGAAGGGAATATTTTCGGAACACTTAAAATGAGACCCCATTGACGATCAGACATAAAAAATAAAGACCGATCTTCATTAAGCATTCCTTTCAAATGTGATAAAAACCAAGACCAATTAGATTCATTTTCATGTGAAACAATACCCATAGCAAGAGGAAAGAAACCTACAAAATAAACAATTAATGACAGTTGAGTAGTAAGAAACATGAATTATAGTAAACATCAAAACCTGTATTAAATGTTAATAATTTCTATTACACAATTAAATTAGGTTCAAATGATATATGAATATAGCATATGTTATTTTAAAAGTCTTCCAGTTACTGATGCATAAAATTTTAGTTCTTGTTTTTACATTTCTACTATAAAACATTTCTACTGTAACCAGCTCAATCATTAAACAAAATGAAGAAACAATTCTAGTGTAAACATGGATGCAGTAAAAATTATGTACAACTTTCAACAATGATAGTTTAATATATCATTACCAGAAAACAAAATAAGTAAGTAAAACAAAAGTAAAATGAAACTCATACCCTGGTTACCATTTTTACAAGTAGCAGCTAACAAAACACCTGGTCTTCCCTTCAAAGCAGCAGCATCTAAAAATATTAGTGGCCGACAGTGTTTAAATCCAAGTAGACAAGCACTAAAACCAATACAAACTCTCTCAAACGGATTAGTTAAAGCATTAACTTCCATGGCCACGTAACTACTAGGATTATACTTCTGCAACGCCTCCAAATACCAATTTAAATCGTTATATGACATAGCATTATCCCCATATATTTCTTTTAAAGCCAACTGTTTTCCGCTATAAGCATAATAATATGACAGATTAAAATTGTACTCTCGTCTAAATTCGTTCATAATATCCTTTGGCTTCTTCATAGGAGCATCTCGAATTTGATCAACAATCAAAGATTTAACAAATCTACTTGAAATATTAACTTTATTAACATCTCTAAGACCGGCTCCACACGAATGATGAAAATTGTACGTTCTAATAAAAAACCGAGAGAGTAGACCAGGATCCGAAGAAGCATTAGGATAAAACTTACAACCATCCTTCAACCAAGAGCAATTAACTGAAATTCTATCAGGAGAGTTTCTTACAAAAATCAAATCATAACCATTTTTATTTTGATATGCCATTAAAAACTCGCGAAAATCCTCAGCTCCATTAAAACAAAAACCAAGAAAATCCACAATAGTTATTTGAGAACCTTTCTTTAACATATCTTTCAAGTAGTAAGAAGAATTAGCGTGTGAATCACTATTAGCACCAGAATTACTACCAATTGAAGTACTTTGAACACTTGCATAGCCTAATCCACAACCAGCATTATCAGCTTCCATACCACAAACATTTTCCTTAACAGTGAACTTAAAATATTCACGCTTCTTGAAAATTAGAAAACACAAAATACTAATCAAATCTGAATCGGTATCAATGATTATATTCTTATTCTTGAGAACATAAGATATCTCAGTACAAAATGGACTAAGATGTGGCCAAACTTCATAGATTTCAGTCTTAACAGCAAACAAAGAAGAGCCTGTCGTAAGTCGAGTTGAATAACAATTCTCATTATGTTAAAAAATAACTAGCAAACTATTTGCTTCATCATTGTAGATATCAGTACTGCAAAAGAAATAAAAAAAACCAGTTAAAAATGCTAAATTAACATAGAATAACAGATGGATATCAAATTAACTGCTAAAATGAAAGAAATATAAATGACATGAAAAAGCAGATAATAAATGAACATAGGACAGTCAAATTAAAACAAATTATGAATACAACAACAAAGAATGCTATATAAATATAGCATAACGCAACAAATTACCTAAAAATTCAGTACAATGATAGATGAACATTAAAATTGTAAAACAATAAACTGTGTCGAATAAAAATAACAGTACATAACAAAATCTTACTTTGCCATTTAAACAAATCTAAAATAGGTGCCCAAATCTGAAAGAAGACAAAACTGTGCAACCTATAGAAACAAAAATATATTTAATAATCGAAAATTATTAGATCAGAGGAAGATAAGAATAAGATCGAAACAAATAAGAGCAACATACCTAAATGTAAGAAAATTGTTTAATAACGATCCAGAGGACGATGAAGATCAACGATAGAGAAACACGATGAAGATCAATAGACAATAGAGAAGATCGAACATAAAAATAAAGAAACACGCATCGTTGAATTGAAGATCAATGAACTAAGATCGGTAATATCAGAATTAGATCAACGAGAAATGAAGAAGCAAAATTTAAATTTTACAGAAGTTTGTCCTTGGAACGAAAATAAAAAGCCCGCGTCCTTTAAACGAAAAAAAAGATTCCGCGTCCGTAGGCCCAAAAAGAGAAGTAAAAACTTCCTCCAGCCCATTTTCCTAATAAAATAATATGGACCAAAGATACAATACCACGTCAGCACGTTCACGCGCCAACATCCCTCACGCGACCTGGCCTTCGAACCCAATATGCCCGGTGGCCGCACTTTGATCATGAAATTTGTGCATCTCCGACCACCTTAGCCAACGCCACCATCTCCATCCCAACCGTGATCCACGGCCGCACCTCCAGGCCCAGTCCCCGAACCTACCTTCACTCTATGCCGCCGCACCGCCACCCCAAAGATCTAGGGTTTTCGAACCCTAGATCGCCAATTCCGACCACCTCCGGCCATGACACACCCCCTAACCACCACCAAACGACTCCACGCGACGAATACTCCAAAACCCATATTTTGATTTTGCTAATCGATGCCAAAATCGAAAACCCCCAATTCGACGTTTAGGGTTCGTGGATTTTGAGCTTTGACCGAGCTTTCAAAATGATTCGAGCATCATTTCCAAAAAAGAACACTTGACGCAGGTTCGTATCAATGCAATCTTCGATATATATTTTTTTCCAATTTTTTTTGAGTAGTTTGATTTTCGATTTGATTTTTGGTTTGTAATTGAATTTGGAATTTGGTTGTCTGCCATTGAGAAGGAGAAGTAGACAGCTGAATTGTACATACTGATAAATGAAAATAAGAAGTAGTTAGGGATTATAACGGGCTATTTATAGGCAGATCAGAAATAGAAATGAATGGATCGGATTTGATTTGGAAGTTGAACGATAAATGACCCGAAAAGCTCGTTCCGTTCTCGAAACGAAAATGGGTCATCCCATATACCAAAATAGATGTTTTCAATATTTTTAAACTCAATGGAACATGTTTCAAGTCCTAATTCCATCGTATGAAGAAGTTATGTTAAAATCAGCTTATTTCAAATTGATTTCAATTAAATTGATTTCTAGGCGTTTCGAGTCCGTACGATCAAATGTCAAGTCCGATCGCTACGAAACTCGAAACCTTACAAAAATTCACCGTTATGGATCCGATGAAACTAGTTTCGTCGAAATCCGAGACGGTGGCCAAAATGGCTATTTTCACATTAATTAAATAAATTAATTAATTCACTTTTTAATTCAATATTTACCAACTAACAAATTTCTTCATTTTTGATTACTTAGACATTTATAATAATTCAAAACAAGTTTACACATCAGTTCAGTGTTTAAAATTTTACTAATTACAATGTTCAATTTCAAATGTAATTAAATCCAATTAATTATAATTTAATTCCAATAAATTGTTTTAATTTGATTTCAGACTTTATATTCAATCAATTATTACTCAAATAACATAGTTAATATTTGTTTGTCTTTCATTACATTAATATCCTCCAATTTCCATCTTTATTTGTATTAACTACTATATTTCCATTTATTTTGAATTTTTGTCAAATTTATACATTAATTAAAATTTAAGATCCCAATTGATTTATTTATCTTGATTCAAATCTTTTATTAAGTCAATTATTTCCTTATGAATACAATTTACATTTATATATATATTATTACATAAACATATTGCAGTTATTGTCTTAAGCCACATCAATGTAACATTTAATTCCATTCAATTATAATTGATTTCCAATTTAGCTTAACAGACTAAATATGTAACATATAATAATTGTTACCATTAACTTTTAATCACACTTAGAAGTTATTATTTACAAACAAATGTTACAATTGTTTACATAACACTGACCCAATCCAATTATATACCAATTCATTAATTAATTAAATATTTACATTTGTTTTCTTATATTCAATTTATAACCAAGTATAACCTTTACATTATTTCAATTGATTGGAATTTCATTCAGGTTGTTAATGATTAACTTTAATTAACATTATTACCCTTTATTTTAGTTATTATTTCATTAATATATCACAAATTTTTATTTCTTCCAACATTAAATCACGGAATCTTATTAAATTACCTATTTTAATTATCGAAAATTTACGGGTCGTTACATATAGCCCCACAAATGATAAATAACTCCATATTTGTTGTGTCATATACAACCCTGAGCCCATGGTTACTTGTCATAATCTCATTTCAACCTTGAGTTTGCTCAACAAATCGAAAGAAATTGTTCATTCGTACCTATTATTTCGCGATGGCCTAAGTATAATATATGTACCTTGAGTTTGCTCAACAAATACATATACTTATCTTACCACATCTAGTCAATATATTTATAATACTACAAGTAACATCTCTAGCTTTTGTTTGCTAACCAACCAGAGAGTATGCAAGCAATTTATTAATATATAAATGGTAGAGGACAACACTTATATTAAAGATCCATAATCTTTAATATATTTAATTATGTGATATGGACCTACGAAATAATGTATTTCTTATGAAATACCCTCGTGATTCAAGTGTCGGACATATCAGAAATCGCGGTATACATAATTTTACGTATGCATTTATTCCTTAAGTCTATTTAGGGTTTCTTTAGTATTCACCATTAATATATACATTTATATTATGTAAGTTTTATTATTATATACCTTTGATACTTTATTTAACTTATATAATATTTTATGTATAACATTATTTTAATTAAATTTCATTTAATTAATTAACACTAATTACTATATTATTCAATAATAACATTTTTTTGATATATAATAATAACATATTATATTAAATAAATATATATATATATATAATAACCTTTATAATAATACACGTATGTCTTTTATATATGTAATTTAATTTATTAATAACATTTAATTAGTTTATTTAGTTAACAATTTGATTAAATTTTATTAATTTCGTAAATTATTTTATACACATATGTATACTCATATTATCTTAAACAATTCAAGACAACATAACATATATCATTATATATATAATACATACATATACATATATATATATAATTAGCGTATTTAATTAATTTATTTCTTTTATTAATCTTATTAATAAATGTTATTTCAAAATTAACTTATGTTTATTTTCAAACATTTTGGAAGAATTTCATTATCTTATAACTTTTATAATAAACATACATCATATTTTAAATTTAACTTTTAAACTTAAAAGTTTGTTTTTAACTATCAAAACAGAATTTGGAAATTATCCCAAGGCTCAATTCAAATTGGGCCTCATATGTTAGAGGCAACATTCGGGCTCACATATATATTCGGGCTAGGCTAGTAGCTAGGTCGGGCAGAATACTTGGTTACCCAAACATAATCCTTTAACACTACCTTTCTTAACATCCTACTATCTGGATTGTGAGCTTAATTGGTTAATATTCACATGACTAATTTAGACCGCATAGGCTATTGGGAACTAATACCATTGTTGGAATTAGGCTAGCACGAAGCGGGGTAAATGGATAAATTTCAAAATTTTCTTCCATTTGCTCTTTATTAGGCCCATATAGTCAATATTTAATTAGGACTTTTCTAAATTTTATTTTAACAAAATCGGTGTTTTATTTAAATTTATAAATAAAGTTTATGTATTTTAGTATTTAATTTCAATTATATTATATATGTGTATCATACACATATATGTGCGTGTGTGCACATGCAAAGAATAATGTATGCATGGTTTGTGTGACGACCCATATTTTAACTTGTTAGAATTTATTAAATTAAATAAAATTTCTGAATAAAGATGGGTAGAAATAAATTTAATGATCTATTAATGTAAACTCATTGGATATGAAGTTAAAATGAATTCTTAAATGACAAATTGTGATACACTACACCAAAATAAGCTTTTAACAGCGTTTTAAAAACGCTGTAATAGGATATAACAGCGTTGTTAGAAACGCTGTATAACGATAGGCGGTCGTAGATACGAAATTAATAATGGCAAAAAATAAACGCCGTTGAAAACTATATTAGACAGCGTTCTTTTACCGCTGTATATAATTCTCTACAGCGTTTATTATTTGCTTTCAAAAACGCTAATAGTGTATTTTATCAGCAGTTAATAAACGTTGTTATTAATTTTTCACAGCAATTTTGTTATGTTGTTGGAGCAATGTGCATTATCTTTTCATAGAATTGACAACACAGTTTGAACGTTGTTGTTTGTTTCTACTATTTTTACAGCGTTGCACCATTGCAATATTTACACACATGTATCATTAATCTAAATTGCATTTAATTTATTATATTTCAACTGGATAATATACATAACATATACAAATAAAACTAAAAAAATATCATATAAAAACATAACAATTAACTGTTTCCATAAATTAAGTCGAATACAATATCCATAAACAAAGTTTACATAAATTCATAAACAACGATAATATTTATAAACCAATTTCATACAACAATGGACAAAAGCACAATATCTGCACCGGCAACCAAGACAACAAATGCAACTGCAGATACTTCAGACTGACATATAGTAAAAGGCACACATTAGTCATCAAATTTGTCATCATGAAGTCTGTATATATCCAAATTTAAATTGCTTTGTAAATATGCATAACATACCATCAGTAAACAAGCTCATGCCCTCAGCAAGTACATCGAATACAGTACCTGATCCATCAATCGTAAATGAAAGACTTTTTATCCATTCAACCTTTAGTTCTGGCACATACTGCTTCAGCATGTTAAAAACAAGCCTATTAAAACATCAAAAAAGAAACGATAAGCAACAATATACACTGGCAAAGAGATAAGAGTGGAATACATAAGACAAAGTTTTTATTGTGTATAATAAATTGGTATATCTGTCTATAGAAACATAGTTACATAATTGTCCATATATGATAGCAATGATCTCTTTTTTATATCAATAAAACCCTACCGAAAAAAATCGGTATTTGTATGTACCATGTTCAATTTTGTATCATGTCAAAAGTTGGAAATTAACCATTATTTTAGACTCAATCGGCAAGGTGCACTTTGAATACTGATATCTAACCATCATATTCATGAGACAATTATTACTTCAATGTTACGGTGCTCTGAAGGTGATAACCTATGATGCTAAACTAGATACATGTATTAATTTATGATGGATGAAGGATGTCATACAGGAATACAACAATGACACGGAAATTCATAAGAGTTTAAAAACTATTCAGTAGCTTGTAGAATTTTGTTGTAGTTGCATATTCTAAAATAGTTTCTCAAAACTTCTTAACAGATTCACGGGGTTGTAAATTTCTTTGGTTAAATTTTAGTTCTTGTCAATCAGAACACGAACGCTTTTCACATGTTTATGTTCGCCTTTCTATAAGTAACTATTTCCGTCTCACCCAGACTTGTTTTGATTGAAAGTGAACCAAAGTGTGCAAGTCAAAAACTTGATTGTGTATATGAAAATGGTAAACGGCACCTAATTCCAAAATTCATGGTATGGAGCAACTATTTGATCGTTCGGGCATGTTATATAGCAAGCTTACAAGATTTGTGCTGAGAATACTAGGAATAAGGACAAAGGCGAATAAGAAGCAGCAAGAACTAGGACCTAGCGGCCGATAACACCCAAATAATGCAGCAATAGCAGCAACAATATATCCTTTGAGAATGATAGAGTCAAACACCTTGTTGTTGTCAAGTTTGAAGATAACACAAGATACTTTTTGAGAATGATAGTGTAAGATGGTTTCTTGGGCCATAACGACATAATCAAGTTATTATTATTATTTATAAATCTTGCTATAGAATTGTTTCCAGAGTCAAAAGCCTTGCAGTAGGATACACTTATTTAATATTTATAAATCTTGGTTAATTTATTATTATTATAAATTTTAGTTATTATTATTATTATAGAAGATTTAGTTATATTTTATATGTTTATATACTTAGTTAATTTGTATAAACTAAACTTGTTAATTTTTATTAAACTTAGTTAACTTCGATAAAAAATTTATATACTTATTTAATATTTATAAACCTTAGTCAACTTATTATTATTATTATAAATCTAAGTTAATAATAATAACAACAATAGTAATAATTATTATTGTTGTTGTTATTGTTATTATTACTATTACTATTACTATTATATAAGATTTAGTTATATTTTACATTTTCACATACTTATTTAATTTTTATAAACTAAACTTGTCAATTTTTATAAGACTTAGTTAACTTTGTTAAATTTTATAATACTTAGTTAATTTTTATAAACTTATTTAATATTTATACATCTTAGCTAACTTATTATATTATTATTATAAATCTTAGTTAATTATTATAGTTATTATAGAAGATTTAGTTATATTTTATATTTTTATATACTTATTTAATTTTTAAAAAACTTACTTATTTAAATTTTTATAATACTTATTTAATTTTTATAAAATTATTTAATATTTTTAAATCTTAGTTAACTTAGTATTATTATTATAAATCTTAGTTAATTATTATTATAATTACTATAGAAGATTTAGTTATATTTATATTTTTACGTACTCAGTTAATTTTTATAAACTAAACTTGTTAACTTTTATAAAACTTAGTTAAATTTTATAATACTTAGTTACTTTTTATAAACTTATTTAATATTTATATACCTTAGTTAACTTATTATTATTATTTACATTTTTATAATACTTAGTTAATTGTTATAAACTTATTAGTATTTATAAAACTTAGTTAACTACATTATTATTATTATAGAAGATTTAGTTATATTTTTATACTACTTGGTTAATTTTTATAAACTTATTGAATTTTTATAAAACTTAGTTGATTTTTATAAACTTGGTTAATTTATTATTATTATTTTAGACTCGTTTAATTTTTATAATATAATTTAATTTTCATAAAACAAAATTAACTTAGTTAAATTTTATAATATTAGGTAGTGGTTTTATTTTTTATATTTTATTATGTTAGCTGTAATTTGATGTACATATTATTGAAATGGAACGGTTATATATACATATATATATATATATATGTGCAGTTTAATAAGAAAACAAATAATAAAAATATGAGACAAATAGTAATTGGGCAATGTTTAGTGCATGCAAAGTTGTGTTTCAATTGTCAGGCCATAATATTAAATATAAAGTGCCACTATATTAATGTGACTCATGTTGTAGTACACATAAACTTTGGTATATTAATATTATTAACGTGTCGCAAACAAAAGATTGACTGCAAATTACGGTTATATTCTACTTTGACAAAGATTAATCAATTGAGGATGTTAATACTGAAAAATAGCAAGAAAAAATAAATTAATTAAAATAATATGACCGACCTTCCATCTTTGGGAGCACCCTGTTAACAGCACCAACACAACCTTGGCATGACATTGCAACCTTGAGTACAAGTGTCTGCCACAAAACAAATATTTGATTCTTTCAGAAATATTTCTAGACTAGTAAACTTGTTTACACGAATTATTCAAGAATTCCATATGCACCCACAAACTCCGAAAATATTATGTACACATTTAAATGAGAGCACGATAAAATTTGGTATAAAATGATAAATTAACCATGTTCAGTGCTTTGCCAGTTCAGTAGAATGTCCTGTCATCATAGAACAAAATTTACATATTATAAGAGATGGAGACCTAACTAACAACTAATTGTTGTGAAAAACACAAAGTTCGAAGTTAATATCTAATGATTACTTAACATTGGGATACATCCCTCAGTTTCTCTTAATGGTAGTGATAACACACAAACAAATTAAGAGGTTATGCTGCAGAATTTTGCAGAGTAAAATTATCCTACAGGATAGTGAACCAGACTAGCAGTCGCAATATTTTTTTGGTCAAGAATTGAAGCATGCACTCACACATATGAGAATATACTATAAACATGAAATCCAGTAAGAACATGTGAATCTGTAAGATTTACACAGTAAACCAAAAGTCCTACACTGACTTAGTTGCAAACAAACTAAATATTTTCATTATCATGAAACGAACTATAAACATAATCACAATATATATATAACGAAGTACTGTACATGTTACTAGATCATAACTAATTATAGAAAATATTTTGAAGTTTTTCCAATGCTGATATATACCTCAGGACTTGCAAGGGTCTAGAGATTCCCCATGATTGTGAAGAAGATAGACAACAACATTAAACATAAGTGCTATATTGCCTTGGAATCTTCTATCTTCCTTGAAACCATTGAAGGAAAATATAATTTAAAAAATGGCAGATGAGGTTAGATGACTGCAGAGATACGAACATAACTATGGTATTGTCTTCATTTAGGAATCTTGTAAAGACAAAAAAAACAAAATGTTACCATTGTATGTATTGTCTAGCAATCTTCTTCCAGTTAATGAAGCAA
This sequence comes from Allium fistulosum, assembly GCA_030737815.1. NCBI lineage: Eukaryota > Viridiplantae > Streptophyta > Magnoliopsida > Asparagales > Amaryllidaceae > Allium > Allium fistulosum. The sequence continues at coordinate 731,088,633 of CM060908.1, forward strand.
TCAATCCATATGTATATTGTTGCAGAGCCTAAACAAAGTGCATCTAGACCGGTAAAGCAATAGGCAAAGGGAGAGCAAATTGGAAATTAAGGAGCACTTTCTATAGTAAAATATGTTAAATCGCAAGTGCATCTGCTAAGACACCTGGTTAACTGTCCTAATTAGATATGATAATAAAAGGTTGCAAAGATCTTTTTATTTGTGATATTGTAACGACCCGTAATTTTCGATAATTAAAAATTTTAAATTTAATAAGGTTTTGTGACTTAATGTTGGAAGAAATAAAAAAAATGTGGTTTAATAATAAGAATGTAATTGGAATAAAATGTGATAGTATTAATTTAAGGTAATTTATAATTTCTTTGAATGTAATTCCACTTAATTGAAATGATTACAAAGTTATAATTGGATATAGATTGTAAATAAACTGTAATAATGTGTGTATTAATTGATAATTGGATTAAAGTAGTAATTGATAATTTAAATGTTGTATTAATTAAATAGTATGTAATAAATTGTAAATTGAATAAAAATTAGCGTTGTGGTAATAATTATAACACTTGTTGTGGATAATAACTTATAAGATGTGATTAAAAGTTAATGGTGACAATTATTATATGTTACCTATTTATTTAGCCTATTAAATTTAATTTGGAATCAAGTGTAATTAATTCACTTAATTAGTGCAGCTGGTGTAGATTCAATTGATAATTGTAGAATATTGATTCAATAAGATGTAACCCAATTTAAATTTTATTCATAATATGATAATTGATTGAATAAAAAGAATTGGAATTTAATTTTAATTAATTGGATTTAATTACAGTTGAAATTGAATGTTGTAATTAGTGAAATATTAAACACTGAATTTGATATGTAAATTTGCTTTAAGTGATTATGAATGTCTAAATAATCAAAAATGATGAAATTTGTTAATTATAAGATTTGAAATTAAAAACTGAATTATCCAATTTAATATTAATTTATTTAATTAATGTGAAAATTACCATTTTGGAAACTGTCACGGATTTCAACGAAACCTGTTTCATTAGATCCGTAAAAGTGAATTATTGTAAGGTTTCAAGTTTCGTAGCGATCAGACTTGTCGTTTGATCGTACAGACTCAAAACGCGTAGAAATCAATTTAATTAAATTCAATTGAAATCAATTTAAAATAAGCTGATTTTAAAGCAACTTCTTCATACAATTGAATTAGGACCTGAAACCTGTTCCATTGAGTTTAAAACTATCCAAAACATCTATTTTGATATATGAGATTGCCCATTTTCGTTTTGGGAACGAAACGAGCTTTTCGTATCGTTTACCGTTCAACTTTCAACTCGATCTAGCCCATTCATTTCTATTTCTGATCTGCCTATAAATAGCATGTTATAAACCCTAACTATTTCTTATTCCATTTGTTTGTACGTACAATTCTATTTGCTTCTCTCTTTCCAATGGAAGACAAACCAAAACCAATTCCAAATTCAATTGCAAACCAAAATCAAATCGAAAAATCGAACTCCTCCAAACCCTATCAAATTATATATCGATTCGACGCTCTCGACGAGCGTAATTCACTGGTGTGATTAGTTTTTCAATTCGAATCACCATTTTTCCAGAAATTGAGGATGAACCTCGGCCGTTTGTTTTGGGGTTTTCACGATCCAACGGTGGATCGTCGTCCGATCGACGATCGGAAGGCGGCGTTGGGAAGAAGGCATCGAGCAGGCCGTGTAGTGGTGTTCATTGGTCATGATTGTTCCTGGATGTGCTGGAGTTTGCTCGAGAACATCGATGGCGGCGGTCGTGGTTTGGTCGACCGGAGTGGATCGCGGGGGGCATGCGTGGTGCGCCTCGGCCTGAGGAGGCGAGTAGTGATCATGGATTGGGTCGAATTGTGACGTGGTGGCGGCTGTAATTGGTTGAACGTGGATACATGGGTAGCGACTATAAACGAGATACGTTCGTTCACGATCAAGGCTTAGGGTTTCGGTTGCAACATGTTCAATGGGATGACGTGGTACGTCATTTTGTTTATTTATTTTAATTTAAATTTAGATTTTTAATGCTCTAACCTTAATAACTTTTACATACCAACTCGGATTTGGGCGCGGTTTGTTCCACTGGGATCGTATCGAAATTTCAGCCATTTTGACGTGGGTTTGGACGAATTCTGAGACTGTTTAAATTTTGGGCCTAAATTGGATTTTAATTCGATTTAAAATCGAAGGTAAGTGTTTTAACCCACTCACAACTACTAAATTATCTTATGTTAGTTAAATTAAATTTATAATATGGTTAGAAGTTAATTGATTGATGTTTGGTACGTTTAAGTTGTTATTCTAGTTAAGTTTGACTTTTATTGCATTTAATCATCGGTTAATTTAATATTGAATTTAATTGTCAGTTTAATGCCTGTTAATGATAATCAGTATTTATTGATGTTTATTGGTTGATTTGGATGATGATTGTGATGGATGTTTGAGTGTTGACATTGGATGACTGGATGTTGTGTTTTTATATTGTTACAACACTGCAAGTTCCCTATGGGTTGAAATGATACATACCCGAACGATCTATAGAATAGAGAAAAATCGTTATGGGTTGAAATGATAGTCTCGAGCGATTTTATGGATTTTATTTAATTCGGGATTGCGGTTTGAAATGATATATAATCGTAAAATTTTAAATTGCGGATTGAAATGATAAATATCCGTATCACCTAACCCTAGGGGAGAAAATTATATACGGACACCGGATTGGTTAAATTAAATGATTTTTGAATCTTTAAAATTTTGAATTCAGTTAACTGGTATTTTGAAATAGAAATTGATTTATATAAACTGAATTATTTTCGTTAATCCAAGTGTAAATGATGAAATTGGAATTGATTTAATGAATTGTTCAAAGGATTAAAATTGAAATTTTCAAAGTTGAAGTGTCAAATATAAATGAATTTATCGGAATCGAGTTATTGAAATTGTTTGGTTATAACTTTGAAATCTATTTTAAACTAATTTAAACCATTTTAATCAATTTAAAACTATTTTAATCTATTATAACATATTTAATCCAATTTAATCTATTTTACCCATTTTAAACTAATTAAATTTATTTAATCTATTTTAAATCTAATTAATATCATTTAATTTATCTAATATATTTTAAATTTATTTAATATAATTTAAAAATCTATTTAATCTATTTTAAATCTATATAAATCATTTTAAATCTAATTAAATCAAATTTAAATCTATTTAAACTAATTTTACTATTTAAACTGTTTCAATCTATTTTAAACTATTTTTAAAACTATTAAAAACTACTTATACTATATAAATTATTTTCGAAAATTTCAGATGTGTAAAGTTGAAGTATTTATATTTGAATCCTTGATGATGATACAACCTAAGTCAGAATTTGGAATTGATACCTTTTTGTGAAATGACATATTTGAGTAAATATGATGATTTTGGAACTAGGATTTAATTAACCTACCTTATCGATGAATCCAAAGGTGAATATGATTTTTGAAAGCGAATATAGTTTTGAAAGTGAATATGATTTCGGAAGAAATATGATTTGAAATCGAATACGATATTTTGATATCAATTGTGAATTGACTTTTTGAAATGTAAAAGAATCATCCGGTGTGAAATAAGTGTTTGGTTGTTAAAGAGACCAGGATCGAATATTCTCATACTCTCTGCCAATACCGAAAACCACTTTAACAACTGTATACGTGGAGGAGATTCCAGAAATGAAGTAGGATGGTTTGGCAAACGGTTCTGTATGAGGTATTGACGTGACCCTAACTCCCGTGAGTCCGCTTAGATGTGACTAAAACAGGAGCTATACCTAGGCCAAGTGAGGTCATTCCTCCGATCGGACATGCTTCTTCGATACCATATTATGTCTTTGTGATGATTTGGTGGCCACCCCTTGATTTTGATTATGGGAGTGTGTTCCAAGGTGGGCGGTAGTAGCTTCTATGTGTTACCACCAGCTCGGTTCTGCAATTGGTAAATCTACCCTGACATTGCCTCGAGTGTCGTGTTCACATGCCTTAGAGCGCCTTCTATGAGTTTGGTTTTTATCATACCTATGGAGTGCACTCTGATAGCCCTCCAGTTTACGGAGGAATTACGGTACTGTATAGATTATGGGAATATATAAAAATGTGTTAAGGGGGATATAGGTAACGTCTTAATGCTATTTTAATACTTTATTTTATTTTTGACACTATTATAATAGCGTATTATACTACATAGTAGATAGTTTAACGGATCCTTAGGAGATGGTAATCCTGAACATCTCTTAAGTTATTGCACTCACGTTAGACATTGGATAGGAAATGTCAAAACTCGTAAACATCTTCGAGACCGTTACAATCATATTTATTTACTGTTGATTTAACTTACATAAGATCTTTTAGTTCTGACTCGAGTGTTTTGTCTTTTCAATTCGCTCGGGTCAGTCTGAGCTTTTCAGTTTATCGAAGACTACTTTCTGGAGGATGAAGACGAAGATTTTGTACTAGTATTATTTATTATATTTATTCCACTGCATCATGTTGTTTCGCTGCATTTATTAATTAATTATTCTTGCTATATGTAACTCTGATCTGTATTATAAAGGTATAATCAATGTATTTGTAAACAGCTTCATGAACTGTTTATTTGATTATTATATTTTGTCATTCCTCTACGATATTCTGTATTTGTTTTATTTCTTTCTCTTTTTCTTATTTACCCCATAATAGTCTGCCCTCTTGAATGGTTTGAGTCTGACGCGTGTGTCTGCTTAAAACGTCCAAAAAGGCAAGTCGTTACAGTTGGTATCAGAGCTTTGGTTTATCGATAACCTTAGCTTTGTGGGGTCCGACTCTTTAGAAATAGGGTAGTAATACCTTAGAATATGTCGCTGAGCGTATATATGAGAGAGTGTATTTATTAGTGTTATAAAAGGTTTTTGTATTATGTTAATTTGTCCCGTTTTGTATTTATAAATTTTGGTCGGTACATAGGACGTTATGGCATCGATAGGGATTTCTAAACACTTAATAGGGCAAACCAACGCAATATTGGTTTTGAAATGCAGGTAAATGAAATAATTTTACCTAGTATATATTTTGTATTTAAAAGAATAACTTTATAAATGATATAGTTAGATGTAATGTGTTGTTTGTTAGGTAGAGAAATTTTATAAATATTGATTGTAAAATAGGATTTACAAGTAAAGCAAAAAAATGGAATTTGAGAACTTAAGTTCCGGGATTTTGAAAATTTCTTTCGAAAGATGTTGGAATATAATATTAGTATTATTTGGAAGTATTTTCCGATATAAATATTTCAATGTGATTTGGAAGGAAGTTTTAAAAAGAAATGTTTAAAGGAAATAAGTTCTGTACTCCCCTCTTTGTCGCTAGAAAATAATTTCGGTGATGAGTGCACGCATCATCGACGTTCATTTTCGAGTTTCAAAGTGGGAAGACCGTTGTAGTAGTTTACTACACATTTGTTTGATAAAATAAATCTTAATTTCAAATTCAAAATATGATTTGATATGTATAAAAGATATGATTATATATTTATTTTAAAATAATTGAAAAAGGAACCCGGTTGTTTACCTCTTAAGTTCCTATAAATTTGAAATTGAAATTATTGTAATAAATGGAATCTTGACTATATTAATAATTGAAAACTTCTAAAAGGAAAATAAGAAATTTGATGTTAAAATGATTAATGAAATAGATAAGGAACTATTGAACGTTTGTTAACTAAATATATAAGAGAAACTTGGGTAATATTCAATTGCATTCTTAAAAACATATATATAACTTACCAAATTATTAAAAGTTGAAATGTTAAAAGGATATGTAATAGAATATTATACAAGTAAAACTTGGGAAAATTTGAAGGTGTTTAATGGAACTTCTTCTATAAATAAGAACTCTAATGTTATAAATTGTTATAAACTAAAGTTAATAGTTTGGAATACTACTAATTAAATGTAATAAAAGTAAATAATGTAAGAGAAGTGATTATAAACTTAAGTTAACATTTTAATCTATTTATGATCAGATTGAATAGTAAAAGGCGGATACTGTAAATAAATAATTATAAACTTGAATTAATATTGAAGCCATTTATAATTAAAATGAGTATTACGTTAATTGAATGGTTGTAACTTCAGAAACCATTGAAATGATTTAGGAATGGAGTTAATATTCAATAATACTATATATGAAACAAATAAATGTGAAAAAAAACCTATTAATGGTAAATTAAATTGTAAAGAGACTTACATAAGAATGAATAATCTAAATAATTGAAATAAAAATAACTTATTTAAGCAATGAATGTAAAGTAATAAAATGAAAGAAATGGCACTATATGAATAAAGGAGAAATGAACATTTGTAAGTAATAACGAATGTAAATTAATGAAAATAAACATTATATGAATGAGAAAAGAAAGTAAATAATGAAAAAAAGAGGAAATCAAACTAAATAGTAATGTGAAGTAAATTGAAATAAAATGTATACAATACTTCAATAATGAATTCATTTATGATCCAAATGATTGAAATGGATATAACTTGTGATAACCCTGATTTTGTGAAGAAATTTCATGATTTAATTTAGTTTGTATTTGTTGAAATTGCATTGAAAAGATAGGGATAGGAAACTGATTGCAGATGCATAGTTTAAAAACATGTACATGTGCACAAGACAGTGCACAAACATGCACACAGTTTTCTGTGTGATAGAATAGGCAACAATTAATAAAAATGATGGGATAGATAAATTACAAATATATATATGTAGGCAGAAATGATCAAGTCTCGAAAAAAAAAGAGAAAGACTTAGGCCACGATAGGCATACATGTATTATACATGTGCACAAAACAAATGCTTGCTGAAATGAAAATTTACATTGCATGAAAATGGTATGAGCTTTTGAACAAACACTTTATCCATTTTTAGCAATTCCTTTTTGCTTTAGAAAACAGAAATCATGCAAATAACATGACCGAGGCAATGAGGTATATTTTCTGAAAATAAATGCCCGGACTACTTACCCATTTTCTCTAAAAAGTAGAATGAGAGGTGGATCATAGTGGGTGGGGTAAAATTGACATTGGGTAATTTCCTTAAACCCTAGTAGCAGCCAGAGTTATATAAGAAGACCTGGTGTAGTGAGATTTTGGCTCGGCCTCATAAAAGAAGAATAAATATATAGATAATAGAAGTTAGAAAAGAAATGGGGAACACCAGTCATTAGAGTAGGAAGAAGGCAGAAGATCAAAAGAAGGAAAAGCTTAGGAAAAAAAGGGGATTAAAGTGAGTAATCTCACTGGAAATATTGGCAATAAGTTCTGAATATTGAGGCAGCCTAAATAAAACTCATATTTCATTTGTTTGCAAGCTAGATTCATTTTTATGATTTAGTAACTTTGACTTGTCTTATGATCTGTTTTAATGAAAACCTCTTTATATTGATTTACTCAGTATGAAAGAGCCACGAATCTAATGTTTAAACAAGTTTTCTGTGTTATGATTTAACTTTGAGGTAAAGCATTAATATGGGTTTTCTTTATAAATTTATTAGTTTAAAACCCAGGATGCTTAATATGGATATATAGTCTAAAAATTAGAAAGGATATGGGGCTGCAACCTTGTGAGTTTGCTTAGGTCCCATATTAACAGAAAAGAACTTATATAAAAAGGAAAATAAAATAAAATATAGAGGTGCAATGTATACATGTGCTGAGCCTCTACATTTATGAACTATCCAGTAATTCTTATACTTGTGATTTAGTCAGATCTAAAAATCTATATGGATTTGACTGAATCAGAGGTACAAAAGAAAAGAAAGACAAACAGAAAATTATCTATGACCATATGTTTGTATTGGATCTATTGGAGCCCATAGAAAAATAAGAAATCACCTCTATAGTTATAATGAAGTGATTGTTCATGAAAAATGTCTTGTTAATCTTTGGATGTGTGCCTGTGACTGAATGTATGTTTTATCCACTGCTTGAAACATGATATGTAGAGAGGAAATTACACTAAAGGGTAGTGACACTTAGTAATTCAACTAAGGATTTTGGATCTTAGGGCTACAAGATATAGCTTGGCAAGGGGAATATTGCAAGCTCACACATGGTATGTTTATACCCAGGGGCCTAAGTGTGCTGGGTTAACAGAGAAATGTCCCAGGCAGTGTGTGTTTAAAAAGAGAAAGTAGCTAAAATCCATAACACATTTGATATTGAACATTAGAAATAGGTTCATATGAAGGCTTGGGAAAAATCACTGAAGGCCAGAAAAATCTATGAATGAGGAATGATGATTTAATTGATGATTGTGTTGACTGTTTTAGGATCTTCTGTGGATGAATTCTATGTTTGTTTTCTCTGCAATAAATCATGGAATTATGGATCATTTTGTTGTGCATGCCCAGGTTGCACAGAAATGAGTACAAGTGTAATATTGCATTCCTTTATTTATCTTAAAGTTATTGGAATATGAAAAAAAAACTATATGAAAATTATGTTTCCAATTAGATTACTCATACCAGACCAAGTCTGACCCATGTGTGTTGATGCACTATTGGGTGTCTCATTTTTAATGAGGCAGCCCATAGTGATTATGCAGGTAAATAGACATTTCTTTGATCAAGCTTTGGATGGGTTGGCTGCTTAAGGAATTGGATGCAATAGTTACAAATTTACTGAAGTTAAATAGATGTTTATGCCAAATTTATGTTAAGCTATGTTGTTAAAGTTTCTTAGAAAATCCAATGTATTGTTATTTACTGTTTTGTAAGCATTGGACTTAAATAGGTGTTTCAGCTGAGACTTATGGATTCTATTTGAAAATATTTTACTAAGTGATGAAGTTTTTAGAGCTCCCTGGTTAATTAATTCATGATGATAGAAAACCTGGGATTGTGAGAATTCATAAACTAATTGAACAACTAGATACTTGGTGAGAGAAATTCATGTTTTAAGTTGGAAAAAAAAATCTGGCAATAAGGTTATGAGCTGCCTTAGAGAAGAAACCAAAATAAGATGTGTTTTTGATATATAGTGTAAACTGAATAGGGCTAACATAGCCATCTTCTTAAGCCTGGGCTAAGCCAGCATTAAAGAGTTTTGAGTCAATTTATTAGATCTGTTTCATAACACAAGTATAGGGTAGACTCAGACATTTGTTAACAAGAAAAGAAAAATCAGGTACTTGAATTTCCCACTGACACACACATGCACAGAAACATGCACACACATGCACAAGCTAAAGCACTGTTGATACAGTAACAAAATTATGGAAATACATGTCAAATGCCATGTCTTTAGAGCTGAAATCGATAGTCATGCAATAATCCATGTATATTTAGAAGACCTGGTTTTTGAAACATAGTTGCTATGTAGGGATTCTTTCTTTAAAATGATTCCCAAACAAATTAGTTCTTCCAAACTTTTGTACTCTGATTCAAGTAGGAAGTAGCTTATATATCTTCATATATATAAGTTTAAAATGATTTAAACAAACCAATATTCTTATTGGCATAAAGATCCTGGATAAAAGAAAATTAGAATGAAACATTTTCTTGATTAAATGGCCACTGAATATTTAAAAAAAAAAATTAAGTGGGTCATTTCATTTGGTATCAGAGCTATGTTGTTAAATAACATAGAAAAATGTTGTATGAACATTGTTTGCATTGGATGTATGGTGTGTTGACTGCTTTGGATGCCTTGTTTTAATTAATGCTTATACTAATAATAATTACTAGGATTGGATAGAGATAAATTAAATGAGTTAATTTATAGAAAATAAACAAAAATGGACTAACCCAAGTGTCATATCCATAGAATCATGGTAAGACCCAGACAACAAGAGGTAGGATCAAGTGAACCACCAATGGTGAATATGCTAGATTTCATGAGAGCTATAAGCGAAGGGGTAGGCAATAGGCAAGAAAATCCACATGAGGAGCTTTCCAAACTACTCAAGACCTTTACCAATCTTGGAGGCAAAACTTTTGATGGAACAGAAGGATCATGGGAGTTCAAAATTGGCTCAGAATCTTGGATAGGATTTTTACAGATATGCAAGTTGGAGACCAAAAGAAAAGGCAAATAGCATCCAGACAATTGAGAGGAGCAGCTTTGGACTGGTGGGAGGTTATCATAGCTGGAAGACCTGAAGGAGAAGTGACATGGGATCAATATAAGGCAATGCTAGAAGGTAGATTTGTCCCAGCATCAGCCAAGGAATCTTTGCTAGAAGAATTTATTAAATTAAGGCAAGGGGCTATGAGTGTTACTGAGTACACACAGAAGTTTGAATCACTAGCCAAGTATGGTGCAGTGCTTATCACAACTCAAGAAGCTAAAAATGGCAGATACATTCAAGGACTGAATGCCAGCCTTAGTAGAGCTATGTTGCCATATAAGGACAAGACATTTGATCAAGTTTTGGATCTGACTCTGAGCTTTGAACAGCATGATAAAGCCAGAGAAAATTGTAGAGCATTCAAGAATAATCAAAATAAGAAAGGGAAGGGTAAGTTTCATCCTTATGACAAAAAGAAAACAGATGTAGCTTCCACCAAGAAGCCAGAAGAAGCCAAAACTGCTGAAGTTAAGAAGAAGATCACTTGTTACAACTGTGGCCAAGAGGGGCATATGAAGAATAGGTGCACCAATCCTAGACCAGCATCCTTCAAGTGTCACCAGTGTGGAAAGGAGGGTCACATAAGGAGGAACTGTCCAGAGTTTAAGCAAGGAAAAGTAGGAACCTTGGAAGGAAAAGGTAAAGCAACTGAGGGACCAAATGTTGAGAGCCATGGCCAAGTTGAAGGTACTTTGCTCATTCACTCAATACCTTTTGTAGTAATGTATGATACTGGGGCTACACACTCCTTGATTTCCCATGATATTGTACAACAACTAAAATTAAATTGTATGATTGTTGATAAGCCATTGCTTATTAGAAGTCCTTTAGGTAGTTCCTGTGTTTTGGGTATAATGTGTATGCAACTGGGATTAAATATAGGGGGATGTGTGTTTAGTGCAGACCTATATGTGTTGCAATACCCGGGCATAGGAGTTATTCTAGGAGTTGATTGGTTGAGGAAATTTAAGGCTATTATAAATATGGAAACATCTACCATATCACTAAAAATTTCTGATGGAAAAAGGGTAGTTGTTCTGTGTGAGGCAAACAAAAGCAGAAATATAGGTACCCTTGTTACTTTGTCTAGTGAGAAGCCCATGCCCACATTAAAAGAAATCTCTATAGTAAATCAATATACTGATGTGTTTGGTGAGGTTAGGGGAGTTCCAAACCATAGGCCAGTAGAGTTTTCAATTAAACTAATCCCAGAGGCTAGTCCAGTAGTTAAGAGGCCAACTAGAATGGGGCCTAAGGAATTGATAGAACTGAAAAAGCAACTGGTTGAACTAGAAGAAAAAGGCTTCATCAGACCCAGTAGCTCATCATGGGGAGCACCAGTGGTTTTTGTTAAGAAACAAGATGGATCTCTCAGATTATGTATTGATTATAGGGAGTTAAATAAAATCACAGTTAAAAACAAATACCCCTTACCAAGAATTGATGATCTCTTTGATCAATTGAGTGGTGCAAAAATATTCTCTAGACTTGATTTAGCTTCAGGATTCCATCAAATGAAAGTAGAAGAGGAAAGCATTAAATACACAGCTTTCAACACTAGATATGGACTTTATGAATTTTTAGTAATGCCATTTGGTTTGACAAATGCTCCCTCTTACTTTGTTGATTTGATGAATAGAATTTTTAGAAAATACCTGGATAAATTTGTATTGATATTTATTGATGATATACTAATCTATTCTAAGTCATTTGAGGAGCATGAGAATCATTTGCATATAGTACTTCATAAACTGAGGCAAGAAAATTTGAAGGCAAAATTTTCAAAGTGCACTTTTTGGCAAAAGGAAGTAAATTTTTTAGGACGTGTGGTATCAGAAGAAGGTATATCTGTAGATCCCAATAAAGTAATTGCAGTTCAAGCTTGGAAAAGGCCTACTAATGTCATAGAGGTTAGGTCATTTATGGGAATGGTTGGGTACTACAGAAGGTTTATAAAAGATTTCAATCCCATTAACCAGATTGACTAGGAAGAATCAGGTATTTGCTTGGACTGAGGAATGTGAGAAAGCTTTTGGGAGGTTAAAAGAAGCACTAATACAAGCTCCAATACTGAAAGTACCCGAGGGGAATGAAAATTTAGTGATATATACTGATGCAAGTGGATAAGGACTTGGGGCAGTATTGATGCAACAACACCAAGTGATAGCTTATGCCTCTAGACAGTTGAAACCCAGTGAGGTAAGGTATGCTACACATGACCTTGAATTGGCTGCTATAGTGTATGCTCTTAAATTATGGAGACACTATTTGTTGGGGGGAAGGTTTGAAGTATACACTGACCATAAGTCACTTAAATATTTGTTTTCACAAAAAGAATTAAACATGAGGCAGCAAAGGTGGATTGAACTCCTAGCCTCATATGATTTTGAAATATTGTACACCCCTGGCAAAGCTAATAAAGTAGCAGATGCTTTAAGTAGACAACATGCTAATGTAGCTAGGTTAATGATAGAAGAGTTTAACACTTTATCACTATTGATTGACTCAGAGGTAGAAAGTGAAAGTGTAGAAAATATGAGTATATGCAATGAAAATGTAGAAATGGGAAAGTTAAGTTTTGTCACCTTGGGGTCAGAATTAAAGAATAAAGTTGTAAAATTACAAGATCAAGGCCCATTTTTATTTGAGAAGAAAACTCAGATATTAAATGGAGAAGCAGTGGAAGGCTTTCTGTTGAATAAACAAGGCCATTTGGAGAAAAGAAAAAGAATATGTGTCCCTGCTATTGATGAGCTGAAGCAAGAAATTTTAGATGCTTATCACAAATACAAATATACCATACACCCAGGAAGCACAAGAATGTATCACAACCTTAAAAGAGATTATTGGTGGAGTGGTATAAAGAGTGCAGTGGCATCTTTTGTGTCTAAATGCATGGTTTGTCAACAGATAAAGGCTGAATATCAAAAACCCTTCGGAATGCTTCAACCTTTACCAATACCACAGTGGAAATGGGAAGACATATCAATGGATTTCATTGATGGTTTGCCTAGAACTAGGAGGGGAAATGATAGTATTTGGGGTGTAGTTGATAGGCTAACCAAATCAGCCCATTTTATACATGTGAAGTCAGAAAGAAATGCATGCACATTAGCTCAGTTATTTACAAAGGAAATAATCAGACTACATGGAATACCAAAGACTATAGTAAGTGATAGAGACACCATCTTCACTTCAAAATTTTGGCAAAGTTTTCACAAGGCAATGGGGACTGATTTATGCTTGAGTACAGCATACCATCCTCAATCTGATGGCCAAACAGAAATTGTGAACAAATTGCTTGAAGACATGTTAAGAGCATGTGTATTGGATTAGGGAGGAAGCTGGGAGGATTATATATATCTAGCTGAATTTGCATACAATAACACCCATCACAGTAGCATAGGCATGGCCCCCTTTGAAGCTCTCTATGGAAGGCCATGTTTATCACCCTCAAGTTGGCATGAATCTGGAGAAAAGGTGGTCTTAGGACCAGAAAATGTAAAAGAAACTTCTGAAAAGATAGCTTTGATTAGAAAAAGAATTGCTTCTGCCCAAGATAGGCAGAAGAAATATGCAGATCAAAAGAGAAAGGAAGTACATTATGATGTTGGGGATTATGTATTTATTAAAATATCACCCATGAAAAAGGTTCTAAGGTTTGGGAAACAAGGAAAGTTGATTCCTAGATATATAGGACCATATAAATTTTTAGAAAGAATAGAAACTGTGGCCTACAGGTTAGAGTTGCCAGAAGAAATGAGAGCAATGCATGATGTTTTTCATGTATCACAGTTAAGAAGATGGGTTCATGACAAGGAAGCAATTCTAAAATCTCCTAAGGATGTACAGATTGACTCCAGATTGGTGTATGAAAAGGAGCCAGTGGGCATAGTTGCCAGAGAAATCAAGAAATTGAGGAGCAAAGAAATAAAATTAGTAAAAGTGCAATGGAGTCTTGATCCAAGTGATTGCACATGGGAGGTGGAAGATAAAATCAGAGTTGATTATCCACAACTGTTTGATTGAATGAAAGGTAAATTTATATATATACTGATGAATGTTTTGACTGAATTGCATAGTGATTTTTGTTTTTGTTTTGATATGCCTAGAGTTTAATCAAATGATTGATTTGGGAGTGATTTGAGTTCAGAAATTGATTTTCTGAAGTAATGATACTTAAGTTAAGTATGAAAGAATTGTGGGGCACAATTCCTAAAAAGAGGGGTATATGTGATAACCCTGATTTTGTGAAGAAATTTCATGATTTAATTTAGTTTGTATTTGTTGAAATTGCATTGAAAAGATAGGGATAGGAAACTGATTGCAGATGCATAGTTTAAAAACATGTACATGTGCACAAGACAGTGCACAAACATGCACACAGTTTTTTGTGTGATAGAATAGGCAACAATTAATAAAAATGATGGGATAGATAAATTACAAATATATATATGTAGGCAGAAATGATCAAGTCTTGAAAAAAAAAGAGAAAGACTTAGGCCAGGATAGGCATACATGTATTATACATGTGCACAAAACAAATGCTTGCTGAAATGAAAATTTACATTGCATGAAAATGGTATGAGCTTTTGAACAAACGCTTTATCCATTTTTAGCAATTCCTTTTTGCTTTAGAAAACAGAAATCATGCAAATAACATGACCGGGGCAATGGGGTATATTTTCTGAAAACAAATGCCAGGACTACTTACCCATTTTCTCTAAAAAGTAGAATGAGAGGTAGATCATAGTGGGTGGGGTAAAATTGACATTGGGTTATTTCCTTAAACCCTAGTAGCAGCCAGAGTTATATAAGAAGACCTGGTGTAGTAAGATTTTGGCTCGGCCTCATAAAAGAAGAATAAATATATAGATAACAGAAGTTAGAAAAGAAATGGGGAACACCAGTCATTAGAGTAGGAAGAAGGCAGAAGATCAAAAGAAGGAAAAGCTTAGGAAAAAAAGGGGATTAAAGTGAGTAATCTCACTGGAAATATTGGCAATAAGTCCTGAATATTGAGGTAGCCTAATTAAAACTCATATTTCATTTGTTTGCAAGCTAGATTCATTTTTATGATTTAGTAACTTTGACTTGTCTTATGATCTGTTTTAATGAAAACCTCTTTATATTGATTTACTCAGTATGAAAGAGCCATGAATCTAATGTTTAAACAAGTTTTCTGTGTTATGATTTAACTTTGAGGTAAAGCAGTAATATGGGTTTTCTTTATAAATTTATTAGTTTAAAACCCAGGATGCTTAATATGGATATATGGTCTAAAAATGAGAAAGGATATGGGGCTGCAACCTTGTGAGTTTGCTTAGGTCCCATATTAACAAAAAAGAACTTATATAAAAAGGAAAATAAAATAAAATATAGAGGTGCAATGTATACATGTGCTGAGCCTCTACATTTATGAACTATCCAGTAATTCTTATACTTGTGATTAAGTCAGATCTAAAAATCTATATGGATTTGACTGAATCAGAGGTAGAAAAGAAAAGAAAGACAAATAGAAAATTATCTATGACCATATGTTTGTATTGGATCTATTGGAGCCCATAGAAAAATAAGAAATCACCTCTATAGTTATGATGAAGTGCTTGTTCATGAAAAATGTCTTGTTAATCTTTGGATGTGTGCCTGTGACTGAATGTATGTTTTATCCACTGCTTGAAACATGATATGCAGAGAGGAAATTAACACTAAAAGGTAGTGACACTTAGTAATTCAACTAAGGATTTTGGATCTTAGGGCTACAAGATATGGCTTGGCAAGGGGAATATTGCAAGCTCACACATGGTATGTTTATACCCAGGGGCCTGAGTGTGCTGGTTTAACAGAGAAATGTCCCAAGAAGTGTGTGTTTAAAAAGAGAAAGTAGCTAAAGTCCATAACACATTTGATATTGAACATTAGAAATAGGTTCATATGAAGGCTTGGGAAAAATCACTAAAGGCCAGAAAAATCTATGAATGAGGAATGATGATTTAATTGATGATTGTGTTGACTGTTTCAGGATCTTCTATGGATGAATTCTATGTTTGTTTTCTCTGCAATAAATCATGGAATTATGGATCATTTTGTTGTGCATGCCCAGGTTGCACAGAAATGAGTACAAGTGTAATATTGCATTCCTTTATTTATCTTAAAGTTATTGGAATATGAAAAAAAAAACTATATGAAAATTATGTTTCCAATTAGATTACTCATACCAGACCAAGTCTGACCCATGTGTGTTGATGCACTATTGGGTGTCTCATTTTTAATGAGGCAGCCCATAGTGATTATGCAGGTAAATAGACATTTCTTTGATCAAGCTTTGGATGGGTTGGCTGCTTAAGGAATTGGATGCAATAGTTACAAATTTACTGAAGTTAAATAAATGTTTATGCCAAATTTATGTTAAGCTATGTTGTTAAAGTTGCTTAGAAAATCCAATGTATTGTTATTTACTGTTTTGTAAGCATTGGACTTAAATAGGTGTTTCAGCTGAGACTTATGGATTCTATTTGAAAATATTTTACTAAGTGATGAAGTTTTTAGAGCTCCCTGGTTAATTAACTGATGATGATAGAAAACCTGGGATTGTGAGAATTCATAAACTAATTGAACAACTAGATACTTGGTGAGAGAAATTCATGTTTTAAGTTGGAAAAAAAATCTGGCAATAAGGTTATGAGCTGCCTTAGAGAAGAAACCAAAATAAGATGTGTTTTTGAGATATAGTGTAAACTGAATAGGGCTAACATAGCCATCTTCTTAAGCCTGGGCTTAGCCAGCATTAAAGAGTTTTGAGTCAAGTTATTAGATATGTTTCATAACACAAGTATAGGGTAGACTCAGACATTTGTTAACAAGAAAAGAAAAATCAGGTACCTGAATTTCCCACTGACACACACATGCACAGAAACATGCACACACATGCACAAGCTAAAGCACTGTTGATACGGTAACAAAATTATGGAAATACATGTAAAATGCCATGTCTTTAATGCTGAAATCGATAGTCATGCAATAATCCATGTATATTTAGAAGACCTGGTTTTTGAAACATAGTTGCTATGTAGGGATTCTTTCTTTAAAATGATTCCCAAACAAATTAGTTCTTACAAACTTTTGTACTCTGATTCAAGTAGGAAGTAGCTTATATATCTTCATATATATAAGTTTGAAATGATTTAAACAAACCAATATTCTTATTGGCATAAAGATCCTGGATAAAAGAAAATTAGAATGAAACATTTTCTTGATTAAATGGCCACTGAATATTTAAAAAAAAAATTAAGTGGGTCATTTCATAACTTATGTAAGTAAAAATGTAAATTAATGAAATAAGTCTTACATGAATGAGTGAAAATTAAAAATTTGTAAGTAATGAATGTGAATTAAAGAAAATCATTGTATGAAAAAAAAGAACAATAAATGATGTGAAAAGATAAATAGAGTAAACTTAAAATTGCGTTGAATTCTTTGTTTGTTGGGCTTATGGATTGTTTGGGAAATGATACTTCTATTTTATATAGAGATATATAAATAGTCTATAAAGTTATCTACAACTGTTGAGTGTATGGTTTGCTTCATAGTTTATTTTCATTTTATGCGATTAAATGTTTCTGAACCCGAACAAACCATTTGTCTTGGTGAAATGGATGGATGACTGTTTTCTTTGTTGGAATGATGTTTGTACTGTTTGCTTGCAAGTGATTGTTGTTATGTTGTATTGATTTGTTTTGTTATTAGTTGGAAACAACTTAAATATTTATCTTTTATATAATTATTAACTTCATTGGATTATATAAGTGAAATACAAGTTTATGGAAGCAATTGCTACCGCTTTTGGTTTCATAAATAAGCGTTGTGTGCCCGACAAATAGGTACGTTCTTGGATTATGGTTTTCTAGCGATATTATATTATTTTCCTGTGGTTTGAGATATATTATTTTGAAAAATATGATATATATTATGTGACGCCCCACCTCTATGCTCAGAATAACAAAGGTTATTATAAGGAATAACATCTGCTATTGCGAAGAATAAGGCTTGTTAGAAGCGACCATCCGTAAATTATGCTTTAGACGAGTATTGATTACATCGATAGAAGTTGTGATAATTACCCCCAAAGATATAATTCAATCCAAATCTAAAACGAAACTACAGTGGCTAAAGAAAAATTCAGAACAACTCATAATAATTACAACACAGATAAGTTTAATCACGACAGAATAGAAATATCAGATATATAGCGAATAATAAGTCTGGATACATGCTACAACAATCGATAGTTCACATGAACCAAATACACATATACATGTACATCATAACATACATGAGCTGAGAGTCAAATAACCAAAATAACTCCTCGAAGTCAAGACAAAAGATGATGTGGAGTCCCAAAAGCTGAAGCTGCAACTGAATCAAAGATAGTGATTACCCTGAAATAACTCGGTCTGACCCGAGTATTATTTAAAAGAAAATAATAACGGATCAGTCTAATTTATTCTTAGAAGTGAATGCATTATAAACAACATCAATCAAAATAATAATAATCTCGAGTGAGATTATTCAACATAAGAAATCAACATAGTTAAATGAAGAAATCACATCAAACTCCATCAAAATCAACTTTCAAATTCACAATTGAATTCAAAACAGCAATTCATAAAATCTAGAAATCAAAAATAGATAACTAGAAAATCAACATAAAAGTGGATCGATCCCATCATATGGCGAGTCTAAGCTACGCCGCACGTGCATCAACATATGAACGAAGCCTACTAAGTACTGTCATCATAATGTTTGGCGCCCAACAAATGACCCGAAGGTCCAACATATGACCAAAAGGTCTAGTACTGGTAATTGACCCGAAGGTCCATCATAGTGGCTCGAAAGCCCAAAAATCATCAAAATCACCAAACAACAAATCCTCAGCAAATATTTCAATTAACGAGTCCGGAATTAACCGAAATAGTAAAAGTGTGGTTCCATACTCTGCACTTTTGCTAAATCGTTTAAATCTCTTCATCGTTTCCTTGAAAGTGCAAAATTGTGTATTTTATAAAAATAACATTTTACGTTCTCAAACGAATAAGTCCGGAATTAAGCGAATCAGTAAAAGTAAGGGTTCATAGTCCTCAATTTTGCTGAAGCGTTTAAATCGCTTCCTCATTCTTTTGATAGCGCAAACTGTAAATTTTTTGAAAACAATCTTACTTTAAAATGATTTTTAAAACACGTGATTAAAACAGCAACAACTATAGCAATTTCGACGAGGAAATTGCGCTTCACAAAACACCGTAAAAACGGATATCAAATCAGCGTTGCGGGATAACCGCTTGAAAATTCACTTTAAAATTGACGGTTACTGAAGTCAAAACAACAGTAATTTTTATTCGTCAAAAATATCATCAAAACAACACGCTTCAAAAATATAATACCGGCGTAAAAATTTCCGTTATAAAAGTAACGACGTAAAATATGTTTTAAAACGTAACACCGGTTCAACGTAAATTTTACTCATTTATAACACTTTCGTGTGTTATAATTTGCATGTAATATGAAGATACATTCTCACATGCAAGGAACACGTACGCTATACAAATGCATACAAATGAAATAAATGACCTGTACAAACGTGCTAAGCAAAAATGAACTCAAATCAAAATGACATGAACGCACTTTCCTAAATGCACAAAGATGTAAACTAGTGTGATCTGGCAACACATTCTTTTTCACGCACTACTAAATGGACTACAAAATGTGATGCAACTTGGAGTATATATACTTGACACGCAAATTGATAATATATAAATATGCCAGGAAACGTTTTCAATGCAAGTATAATGAAATGAAAATGGACCTGGCATAAGCTTGCATAACAAAATAATTGAAATGTGTACTAGAGGTGATATGGGCTTGCCTTTACACGCATGCAAATGAAGAATATAATTTGTACTACTCATATTGCTTACTAATCTGGACAATGCTACACCAGGTATGCACGCATTAAAAATATGAATCCGGTCATAGTTTCTTGATGCACACGAGCTAAAAGTGAAAATGCAAAAGAATAAGTATGACATGTATGTACCCTATAATACGTAGACACGCCAAGAAAGTAAAATGAATCGCCTGGAACGTTATTCACGCACGCATGACCAAATCTTATTTGAAAGACTTTAATAAAAATAATGCGCATGTAATACCTGTTCACATTGTACAAACAAAATGCAAGCATGGGCATAGCTAACGCACGCAAGCCTACCTTATGCCTAAATAAAATGCAAGCCTCACCTGTATGTGCAAAAAATGCAATATAACAGGTCAAAATGACCAAAATGTTGTAGCATGCAAAACATGATATTTGCAGGCATAAACGTGTACTGAAGCAATGCTTCACATTTTTAAACATCAAGTGAAACGAAACACTTGTCTGGACAACCTTTCTTTGCACCCAAACAAGGTAACCAAAACAATTGCAGACCCTATAATCCAAACGTGCACCACCTATAGTTTAACTTGATTCATTCACTAGTATGCTTACAACAGAAATTATTCTGGCAATAAAGTTTACACACAAATTGAAGGGATAAATAAATTAGAGATGTGAGTTAAGCACTCACTTTAATTCGTTTCAAACTCAGCTAGTAACCCGGATCCAAAGAAGCAAGAATTGGAGCTACCATTAATGTACTTTTTGAGCAACTAGAAAGAAATGGAAGCAACGAAAAAGTGAATGAAGGCTACTGGAATTTGAAATTGAAAGAAAGATGCAGCATATCTTTCTTCTCTCAAATTTATGTACCAATCCCTGTATGAAGTGTGCTGGCATCTTATATGGTACATATGCATTAAATTGGAGATGTGCAAATGTGGGAAGGAGGTACACAGTCTGTACAAAATTATGATAGTGATAAGAAGCAAGGTGATAAAATGTTCCACTTTGCCCTTCTACCTGGTTTTACCAAAATGAGACTGCACTTGTTCAAATTTTGCATAAATGGACCCATACGTGTAGCACATGAAAGGCAAAATATAACACAACTTGTTAAATGCAACAAGCAAATTGGCAACTGACTTTGCATTTTTGTACACTGCAGATTTTTTTTTAAAATTTAAAAATTTCTATTTAAATTATTTTCTCCAACAGTAATTCAAAATTAAGGTCGTTACATATTGTTATTATTGATATTACTATTTCTCTCAGACCTCTCCGTACAAAAGAGACTCTACCGAAATTTTCCGTGAATTTTGGACTTGTAAAAATTTTGTGAAATGTTTTCCAAACTTTTGTTAACTTGAGTATAAAGGATTTAATTGTTATAAATTGATATATTTTGTTTAAATTATTTAATTATGTAAATTAAATAAATTTAATATTTTGAATAATATATTTTGATTTCCTAACTCCTTCTTTTCCCTTCTTTTCCCTTTTCGAGGACGAAAAGTTTTGAGTGGGGGAGAGTGTAACGACACTTAATTTTTGATAATTAAAAATTGTAAATTTAATAAGGTTTTTTGACTTAATGTTGGAAGAAATTAAAAAAATTGTGGTTTAATAATAAGAATGTAATTGGAATAAAATGTGATAGTATTAATTTATGGTAATTTATAATTGCTTTGAATGTAATTCCAATTAATTGAAATGATTAAAAAGTTATAATTAGATATAGATTGTAAATAAATTATAATAATGTGTGTATTAATTGATAATTGGATTAAATTAGTAATTGATAATTTAAATGTTGTATTAATTAAATAGTATGTAATAAATTGTAAATTGAATAAAAATTAGCGTTGTGGTAATAATTGTAAAACTTATTGTGGATAATAACTTATAAGATGTGATTAAAAGTTAATGGTGATAATTATTATATGTTACCTATTTATTTAGCCTATTAAATTTAATTTGGAATCAAGTGCAATTAATTCACTTAATTAGTGCAGCTAGTGTAGATTTAATTGATAATTGTAGAATATTGATTCAATAAGATGTAACGCAATGTAAATTTTATTCATAATATGATAATGGATTGAATAAAAAGAATTGAAATCAAGTTTGATCAATTTATTGAAATTTAATTTTAATTAATTGGATTTAATTTAAGTTGAAATTGAACGCTGTAATTAGTGAAATATTAAACATTGAATTTGATATGTAAATTTGTTTTAAGTGATTATGAATGTCTAAATAATCAAAATTGACGAAATTTGTTAATTATAAGATTCGAAATTAAAAAGTGAATTATCCAATTTAATATTAATTTATTTAATTAGTGTGAAAATAGCCATTTTGGCAACTGTCTCGGATTTCGACGAAACCAGTTTCATCGGATCAGTTACAGTGAATTATTGTAAGGTTTCAAGTTTCGTAGCGATCGGACTTGTCGTTTGATCGTACAGATTCGAAACGCGTAGAAATCAATTTAATTAAATTCAATTCAAATCAATTTAATTAAATTCAATTGAAATCAATTTGAAATAAGCTGATTTTAAAGCAACTTCTTCAACGATGGAATTAGGACATGAAACCTATACCATTGAGTTTAAAACTATCCAAACATCTTTTTTGATATATGGGATTGCCCATTTTCGTTTCGGGAACGAAACGAGCTTTTCGGGTCGTTTACCGTTCAACTTTCAACTCGATCTAGCTCATTCATTTCTATTTTTGATCTGCCTATAAATAGCCTGTTATAAACCCTAACTATTTCTTATTCCATTTGTCTGTACGTACAATTCTATCTGCTTCTGTCTTTTCAATGGCAGACAAACCAAAACAAATTCCAAATTCAATTGCAAACCAAAATCAAAATCGAAAAAATCGAACTCCTCCAAACCCTATCAAATTATATAATGATTCGAAGCTCTCAACGAGCGTAATTCACTGGTGTGGTTAGTTTATCAATTCGAACTGTTTGTCCAAAAATTGAGGATGAACCTCGGCCGTTCATTTTGGATTTTGACGATCCAATGGTGGATCGTCGTCTGATCGACGATCGGAAGGCGGCGTTTGGGAAGGTGGCATCGAGCATGCCGTGTAGTGGTGTTCATTGGTCGTGATTGTTCCTAGATGTGCCAAAGTTTGCTCGAAAGCATCTGTGACGGCGGTCGTGGATTTGTCGACCGGAGTGGATCGCGGGGGCCTGCGTGGTGCGCCTCGGCCTGAGGGGGTGAGCGGTGATCATGGATTGGGTCGAATTGCGACGTGGTGGCAGCTGTAATTGGTTGAACGTGGATACGTAGGCGGCGGCTGTGAACGAGGTACGTTCGCTCGCGATCAAGGCTTAGGGTTTCGGTTACAACGTGTTCAATGGGATGATGTGGTACGTCATTTTGTTTATTTATTTTAATTTTAATTAAAAATTTTAATGCTATAACCTTAATAACTTTTACATACGAACTCAGATTTGGGCGTGGTTTATTCCACTTGGATCGTATCGAAATTTCGGACATATTGAAGCAGGTTTGGAAAAATTCTGAGACTGTTTGAATTTTGGGCCTAAATTGGATTTTAATTCGATATAAAATCGAAGGTGAGTGTATTAACCCACTCACAACTAGTAGATTATCTTATGTTAGTTAAATTAAATTTATAATGTGATTAGAAGTCAATTGATGTTTGGTATGTTTAAATTGTTATTCTGGTTAAGTTTGACTTTTATTGCATTTAATCATCGTTTAATTTAATATTGAATTTAATTGTCAATTTAATGCCTGTTAATGATAATTAGTATTTATTGATGTTTATTGGTTGATTTGGATGATGATTGTGATGGATGTTTGAGTGTTGACATTAGATGATTGGATGTTGTGTTTTTATATTGTTACAACACTGCAAGTTCCCTATGGGTTAAAATGATACATACTTGAACGATCTATAGAATAGGGAAAAATTGTTATGGGTTGAAATGATAGACTCGAGCGATTTTATGGATTTTATTTAATTTGGGATAGCGGTTTGAAATGATATATAACCGTAAAATTTTAAATTGCGGATTGAAATGATAATTATCCGTATCACTTGACCCTGGGGTAGAAAATTATATACAGACACCGGATTGGTTAAATTAAATGATTTTTGAATCTTCTTTAAAAATTTGAATTCAGTTAACTGGTATTTTGAAATAGAAATTGATTTATATAAACTGAATTATTTTCGTTAATCCAAGTGTAAATGCTGAAATTGGAATTGATTTAATGAATTGTTCAAATGATTTAAATTAAAATTTTCAAAGTTGAAGTGTCAAATATAAATGAATTTATCGGAATCGAGTTATTGAAATTGTTGGTTATAACTTTGAAATCTATTTTAATCTAATTTAAACCAGTTTAATCAATTTAAAACTATTTTAATTTATTTTAATCTATTATAACCTATTTAATCCAATTTAATCTATTTTACCTATTTTGAACTAATTAAATTTATTTAATCTATTTTAAATCTAATTAATATCATTTAAATCTATCTAATCTATTTGAAATTTATTTAATATAATTTAAAAATCTATTTAATATATTTTAAGTTTATTTAATCTATTTTGAATCTATATAAATCATTTTAAATCTAATTAAATCAAATTTAAATCTGTTTAAACTATTTAAACTATATCAATCTATTTTAAACTAATTTTAAAACTATTAAAAACTACTTATACTGTATAAATTATTTTTGAAAATTTCAGATGTGTAAAGTCGAAGTATTTATATTTGAATCCTTGATGATGATACAACCTAAGTTAGAATTTGGAATTGATACCATTTTGTGAAACTACATATTGAGTAAATATGATGATTTTGGAACTAGGATTTAATTAACCTATCTTATCGATGAATATGATTTTTGAAAGCGAATATAGTTTTGAAAGTGAATATGATTTCGAAAGAAATATGATTTGAAATCGAATACGATATTTTGATATCAATTGTGAATTGACTTTTTGAAATGTAAAAGAACCATCCGATGTGAAATAAGCGTTTGGTTGTTAAAGAGACCGGGATCGGATATTGTCATACTTTCTGCCAATATCGAAAACCACTTTAACAACTATGTACGTGGAGAAGATTCCAGAAATGAAGTAGGATAGTTTGGCGAACGGTTCAGTATGAGGTATTGACGTGACCCTGATTCCCATGAGTCAGCTTAGATGTGACTAAAACATGAGCTATACCCGGGCCAAGTGAGGTCATTCCTCCGATCGTACATGCTTCTTCGATACCATATTATGACTTTGTGATGATTTGGTGGCCAACCCTTGATTTTGATTATGGGAGTGTGTTCTGAGGTGGGCGGTAGTAGCTATTATGCGTTACCAACAACCCGGTTCTGCAATTGGTAAATCTACCCTGGCAGTGCCTCGAGTACCGTGTTCACATGCCTTAGAGCGCCTTCTACGAGTTTGGTTTGTACCATACCTATGGAGTGCCCTCTGATAGCCCTCCAGTTTACGGAGGAATTACGGTACTGTATAGATTATGGGAATATATAAAAAAGTGTTAAGGGGGATATGGGTAATGCCTTAACGCTATTTTAATACTTTACTTTATTTTAGACACTATTATAATAGCATATTGTACTACATAGTAGATAGTTTAACGAATCCTTAGGAGATGGTAATCCCGAACATCTTTTAAGTTATTGCACTCACGTTAGACACTGGATATGAGATGTCAAAACCCGTAAACATCTTCGATGCCGTTACACTCATATTTATTTACTGTTGATTTAACTTACATAAGATCATTTAGCTCTGACTTGAGTGTTTTGTCTTTTCCATTCGCTCAGGTTAGTCTAAGCTTTTCAGTTTATCGAAGACTGCTTTCTGGAGGATGAAGACGAAGATTTTTTACTAGTATTATTTATTATATTTATTCCACTGCATCATGTTGTTCCGCTGCATTTATTTATTATTTATTCTTTCTGTATGTAACTCTGATCTGTATTATAAAGGTATAATCAATGTATTTGTAAACAGCTTCATGAACTGTTTATTTGATTATTATATTTTGTCATTCTGCTGTGAGATTTTGTATTTGTTTTATTTCTTTCTCTTTTTCTTATTTACTCTATAATAATCTGCCCTCTTGAATGGTTTGAGTCTGACGCGTGTGGCTTCTTAAAATGTCCAAAAAGGAAGGTCGTTTACAGATAAGCATAAAAAATAATATATAGTTTTATCACACTTGATGGTGAAAGTATTTGTTAGTTCATATACTAGCTTGAATGCTCAGTTATAAGCATGAACATGAAGGATCAAATACATTGCACCTGGTTCAACAGCTATGACTCCGAGAGAGTTAAGAAATTATTAAACTAATCAGTCTAAGGGTAAATGATGTAAATACCACTCAATTAATGATAATCACACCTAGAGTAAATATGTTCTTCCACTAGTGGATTGCAAAATACAATCTAAGTACAGTTAATAGCATAATATATAAGTATGTAATTGCAAAAGCACAAGATACCTCTAACAGAATTCAAAATTTGTAAAAATATATAGTTTATGGTGACATTATCTTCAGATTAAAATAATATATTTTGGATTTATTTGAAATTTAAAATGTCTTATATAATAGATTCTTGATATGAAGATCCATGGATGAGAAGAATGCAAAAACGAGACTCTACCAATGGATACTTTAATGTTTTTTACTAGTTACTTCAATGTTACTTGTTATGATGTCTTTTTGTTATGAGCCAATACATACTTTAATGTTTTTTGACTAGTAACTACTTTTTTGAATTTCTTGATTTTCAAGTTAGTTTCTTCCTTCAGTTCTTAAGGTCAGTGCGCAAAACTGATTGCTTAGCCATGCACCATGGTTTTATTACTGTAAGTTTCTTAAGATCATTGCTTTGACTTGTATAATTTTCTTAGTTATTTTTATAGTTGAAATAGTTATTATATTCACTATCCGTTAATATTAGATGCAGCTGGCACTTGGAAATAAATTCAATACATAATGTTCTCTACAAGATGACTTCAGATTATTGTCGAAATAAGGTGAACCATCATGTTTAAAATTCACATTGTAACCACTATATTTTGAAAAACGGATAACTAACCTATGCATTTGTATAGGTATCACATTTGTACAAGAAACCTATATGTGTATATCTATCCATCTTATGAGATCTCAACCAAATAGATCGCTATCATGCCACATAGTTGGTTGTAGCGAACAAGGACACGCATTGGTAAATGGATAAGTATGATCAACTTGTATAAATAAATGTTGAATAACATATTAACATGAGGTAGCACTCGATTTTTGGACATTCTGATCCCACCATTTTGGCATTCCGTTCACATATGTCGTTTAAGGGAAACCAATAATGTTGATTATTGGATTACAATTATAATTTCAGAGTATGATTTGATAGTTTACCTTTAAAGAGCGTTTCCATTTTTTCATAGATCATACAGAGTTACAGCAATTTAATAGAGAAAATTAATGCAATTTTTGATTTTTTTTACACATATTGAATGAAAACTAGAAACCACAATTGTAACGACCCGTATTTTTACGGATCGAAAAATAGTAAAACAGTTGTCATTAGGTCGCAATGTTGATAAGTCGTCCAGAGTCTAAGTCGTTCAGAGTTAAGTCGTCTAGGGTCTAAGTTGTGGACGAGGTAAGGCTTAGGTCGTATAATAGTTAGGTCGGAGTAGACGACTTATAAGATTTGGCGACTTATAGGAATTGGCGACTTATAGGAGTAGACGACTTATAGGATAGGCGACTTAAGATAGTGGCGACTTAAGAAGACGGCGACTTAAGAGTTAGCGGCATAGGAAACTAAGCGGGTTAACGACCTAGGGAGTTTGAGTCATTCGAGCGACTTAAGGAGGGTTGTAGTTAGGACGTGAGCGACCTAAGTCTAACAGTTAAGTCGTGGACGAGTTAAGGAGATAAGTTGGTGAGTCGTTGAGTCGCTTTCGCATGTTTAGTTAGGTCGTAGACGACCTATGACAGTATGCTGGGTAGTTAAGTCGTTAGACGACCTAAAGTTATTAAGTCGTATCCCAGTAAGCCGTTAAGTCAAGTAAAGGTGATAAGTCGTAACCTAGCTAAGTCGTGAGGTTGTTGAGTCGTAGAGTTGTTAAGTCGTTAAGGCGTATTCCAGTTGAGTCGTTAGGTCGCATGGGTACTTAAGTCGAAGGTCTTAAGTTGTGGGGTTTTAGGTAGTAAGTTTTTATAAGTCGTAGGTCGTGGTGTTCTTAAGTCGTAAGTCGTGATATTTCTCTGAGTCGTGGACGACTTAAGGGGGCGGACGACTTAAGGGATTTCAGCCTATAAATAGGCGGTTCTACCTCACTTTTTGGGATCCGGATTTTGAAGCGACGAAGTGTTGCTATTTTGAGAGCTCGAGTTCTACACTTCTTCACTTCTTTTCTCCACTTTAATCTTGTGCTTCCTTCCATCCAAATCGAAGATCCAAGAGCTTAGATTGAAGATCTACATCCATCGAAGAGAGATTTCATCGTTTGAAGCGGATTTGTGATAGATCGAGTTAGATCCTTCGCTGTCCAGATCTGAAGTGTGTTGCTTTTAAGGTGTTTAGGTGATTTGGTGAGTGGTGATTATCTCTCACATGGATCCAAAGGAGTATATCAGATCGTTGGCTTGATTTTGTGTTAAAGTAGTGATTTCCATGCATTTCCGTAAACTTAAGTATAGATCCATTGTTCATGATGATTTGACATCCATTTTACTACATGATTAACCTATGTAAGTTCATTCATCAAGTTGTAGAGATATTGCTCATGCTTTCATACTTGTTAGATCTAGACTCTTTATTTACAAGATTGCCATTATTGTTATAATTGTTTATTAGATCATGTTTGAATGTTTGATTACTTGGATTAATGATTGACTTGGTTGATTGTTATGAATTAGTTGATTGATGATTTGATTTAGACAAGATGGTCGAAGATGATTCAAAAGCTGAGTGAAAGGCTCTTGAATTGGAAAAGCCGCTCGTGGCATATGTAGCGGATGATGAAGCTCATATGGATAGGTTTGATGATGATGATGTTGAGATAAGGCTTTGCTAGGATGTGATGAAGCGAGGCATGATATGAGATAGTCTTGGTCTAATCCAGACGGGATCATTCCAAGCATGTTGATAACTCGGTGAAATGGTTCGAGTTTGAGGATAATGGTTTGCACGAGAGGCGCTTGAGCTAGTATGGAAATAGTCGTCGAGGAGGATGACTAGAAGGCTGAGATTTCATCGTTGTTGAAGGTTCTAGCATGCTCAAAGCAAGAGTACGCTGGGCAGATTCGATAGTCCCTAAAGACTACTGATTGGTAGTCAAGTACTCTGGGCAGATTCGATAGTCCTAGGCATGGGTTTTGACGACGTGCGGAGTTATGTCTAGAACCGGGGTTTCCATTAGCCCTTGACGGACGGCTGAAAGAATGTGCCGGTCATTCAATTAACGGTGGTATCGAGGCAATGATAACAGTGATAGCCAGAGTCATGGATGTTTGGTTGTATCGTCATTCAGTCTCAAGAGCAGTGTTTTCTGGGTGCTTATCTGATCTTGGTTTAGGCCTTGGGGGTCTGTACTTGGAAAACATCGCCCTTGACTCGAGTGATAATTTCTTTACTTTAAATGGTTGCTTTGCTATGTTTGCTTCTGCTTAGTGTGTGTCTGGAGGCTATCACTGTAGAAAGAGGTGGAGTGGGTGGGTTGGATTCCTATTCCTTTTTCCTTTATGCTCTTTTGGTATGTTGTTAGTTAATTTACCGCTCACTAAGACTGTTGTCTGACTCAAGGCTTTATGTTTTAACTCTTATTGCCTTGGGTTGTTCGTCCATTTTGGGACGGGCAGACTAGGTAGCAGGTGATAGGTGCTGTTCTTGCTTCCAACGATGCTGATGACGAAGACGAGCTGGAGGCTTACATATTATTTTCTTACTATATGTACTGGATGTTCCGCTGCTTTGTATAATTCTCTGAGTGATATGTAGTAAGGCTTGATGTATTGACTATTTAGATGTTGTATTCAACTATTATGAAGTTTTATATGATGACATCCTATTCTGTGAAGTTTCACTATATATATATTCTATTGTATTTTGTCCATGCGCTGTGAGTTATACGATAGATTCTGCTGTTTTAATTTACCCTGACAATCGTCCATGGCTGCCTGGCACACTTTACAGCGCACTATCTCTAGGTTCAGTGCGGGGGTCATGGGCGGTCGTCACATTTGGTATCAGAGCTTTGGTTAATCGATTTTACCCAACACTCGCTGACGTAACTACGTATGAGAGACGTAATTGTATTTTGATGGATGATTACTATATATAATATAGTAGCTTAGAAAGATTTGAGTCCTTTATGCAGTTGTTTCTCAAGGTATGTTAATCATTCCTTTTTATAGATATTAGGAATGAGTCGAAGAGGGAGACCAGCTTCTAGGGAAGGCCGTGCTGTTGAGGGGGCTGCTGATTATGTTGCTATGTTCGAAGCTATGATGACTTCGATCATGAGAAGGATGCCAGCTCCGGGGCCATCAGTAGATGTTGGAGTTCAAGTCCAAACTCCAAAACCAGTGGATTTTGCTAAGCTGTGTAAAGATTATACTGCTCTTGGAGGAAAGGTTTTCTTGGGAACGAAGTCAACCATTGAAGTCCAGAGGTGGATAGATGCTTGTAGAAGGATTTTTAGTGATTTGGGAATTGAGGATGCGACTAAGAGGAAGTTAGCATCAAGGCAGCTTCAAGGAAGAGCTTCTTATTGGTGGAATTCTATCACCATTGATACTCCGGAGGAAGAAATTACTTGGGTGCAATTCCAAGACAGATTTGAAGCTAAGTTCATTTCTACAGCTTAGAAGTCAGTTCTGTTTAAGAAGTTTGTGGAGCTCAAGCAAGGTGGAAGACCATTTCTTGAGTATGTTTCTGAGTTTGAGGCTTTGTCCAAGTATGCCCGGTCGTATATTGAATCTTCGTATCAGAAGAATGAGAAGTTTGTGACAGGCTTGGACAGTTATCTTGGGAGGCAGTTGGTGGATCATTTGGACGATTCATTTGAGAAGCTTGTGGAGAAAGCTCTCAGGCACGAGAATCTGTTTCCTAAGGAAAGGTCTGTTGTTGCTGTGACTAAGGAAGAATCTAAACCACAGCAGGGTGGGAACAAGAAGAGGAAGCAGCAGCAGCAAAAGGGTAAGGATGGCCAGAAGAAGCCAAAGGGCGAAGTGACCTGCTACAATTGTCAGCAGAAGGGCCATTTCTCCAGGGATTGCAAGAATCCGAAGGTGCCAGTGAAGTGCCACAACTGTGACAAGATGGGGCATGTTAAGAGGAATTGTCCAGAACCGCGGAAGGACAAGAAGATTGTGCAAGCTTATGCTTTGGGAGCTGTTCCATCATCTTCGAAAGCTCCTACCGCTGAAGAGAAAGGAAAGAGTGTGGTGGTTCAAGGTACTCTTTCCGTATGTGGTGTTCCAATTAGAGTTCTATTTGATACTGGGGCGTCGCATTCTTTTGTTTGTAGTGAACTTGTAGGCCGGTTGGGTTTAGAATCAGATATCGTTGATAGGCCATTGGTTGTGACTAATCCAGTTGGGGGTTCGTCTTGTTTGTGTATGTTATGCCGTGGTCTGATTGTATCGAGTCATGATTGCTCTTTTGTTTGTGATTGTTTTGTTCTGAACTTTGCGGGGTTCAAAATTATTTTGGGTATGGACTGGCTTAGGAAGTATGCGGCAAAGGTTGATTGTGATAGGTTGGAGGTGACAGTCGAGAATGTGGAGGGGCGAAAGATTATGATACGATGTAAGCATGAAGAAGGCGTCTTCATGAGCTTCATGTATTCGCTGGTTGTTCCACGGGATGGACTGTCATCTGTGCCAATCGCTAATGGATTTGAGGATGTCATTGACGAGGTCAAAGGGTTATCGCCGCATAGAGAGATCGAGTTTCGTATAGATCTAGTTGAAGGAGCCAGACCTGTTGTGATGCCTCTTAGGCGGATGGCGCCTAGGGAGCAGCAAGAGTTGAGGGTGCAGTTTGATGACCTTTTAAAGAAAGGATTCATTCGGCGTAGTGTGTCCGAATGGGGTGCACCAGTTGTGTTTGCAACCAAAGCAGATGGATCGTTGAGGTTGTGTGTGGATTATCGTGAGCTGAATAAGGTGACTAAGAAGAACAAGTATCCATTGCCGAGAATAGATGACTTGTTTGATCAGCTTCACGAAGCTAAGGTGTTTTCTCAGATGGATTTGGTAACGGGATTTCACCAGTTGAGAGTGGCTAAGGATAGTGTGCCGAAGACTGCTTTTCGGACACCATTCGGTTTCTTTGAGTGGCTGGTAATGCCGTTTGGGTTGACTAATGCGCCAGCATATTTTGTGGATCTTATGAATAGAGTGTTCAGAGATCAGTTGAGCAAGTTCGTGCTAGTGTTCGTGGATGATATTTTGATTTATTCCAGAACTGAAGATGAGCACAAGACGCACTTGCGTATTGTTTTGGAAATCTTACGGAAACATCAGCTGAAGGCTAAGTTTTCGAAGTGTCACTTCTGGAAGAGTGAAGTGAGGTTCTTAGGCCATATTATCTCTGGAAGTGGAATAGCGGTTGATCCCGCTAAGGTGGTAGCAATCCAAGATTGGGTTAGACCTAAGAATGCATCGGATGTGAGAAGTTTTCTTGGATTAGCAGGATATTATCGTCGATTTATCAAAGACTTTTCCAAGGTGGCTGCACCATTGACAGGATTGAAGAAAAAGAACCAAGTATTCAAATGGGATGCTAAGTGTGAGCAAGCTTTCAGAATCCTGAAGGAGCAATTGACAAGTGCTCCTGTTTTGACTATTCCTAGTGGAAATGATGAGATGGTGGTTTACACCGACGCATGTGGTACTGGACTTGGAGCAGTGCTGATGCAGAAGGATAAAGTTGTTGCGTATGCAAGTTGACAACTGAAGCCGCATGAAAGGAATTACCCGACTCATGATTTGGAGTTAGCGGTGATTGTATTTGCTCTGAAGATGTGGAGACATTATCTATTGGGAGTTCGATTCGAGTTGTTTACAAATCATAAATTGTTGAAGTATCTTTTCTCCCAAAAGGATTTGAATCTTCGGCAGCAACGATGGCTAGAGTTTTTAGCATCATATGATTTTGATATAGCCTATACTCCGGGAAAGGGTAATGCAGTGGCAGATGCGTTAAGTCGAAGACATGCAGGATTGGGAGCCATGTTTTCAGAATGGAAGAATCTCGAGTATTTAGCTGGATTTGACTTCAGGCCCAGATGTGAATTGGAACCTGATATGTTGGCAAACTTATCAATAAGACCGACTCTTGTGGAAAGAATTGGCGAGAGTCAAAAGCGAGATGATAAGCTTGTCAAGATTAGCTGTGATTTGGAATCTGGATTGGACCCAGAAAAGGATAAAGGATTCGTGGTCGATCGAGAGGGTTGGCTTCGGAAGCAAGGACGACTAGTTGTTCCCAATGTGGATGAATTGAGGAATGAAGTTCTGAAGGAAGGTCATCACTCGAAGTTGACAATTCATCCAGGTGGAAACAAGATGTATCGGGATATGAAGAGAACCTATTACTGGGAAGGTATGAAGAAGGATGTTGGAAATTTTATTTCTAAGTGTATGAACTGCCAGTTGGTAAAAGCCGAGCAGAAGAAGCCAAGTGGATTTCTTCAGCCGTTAGAAGTTCCTACATGGAAGTGGGAGCAAATATCGATGGATTTTATCGATGGGTTACCTAGAACAAGAACGGGAAATGTAGGGATTTGGGTCATCGTAGATCGTCTGACTAAGAGTGCAAGATTCATTTCTGTTCGATCGACTAGGACTTCATCCAAGTTGGCCGAGTTGTATGTTAAGTGGATAGTTCGATTCCATGGTATTCCGAAGAGTATAGTGAGTGATCGAGACCCATTGTTCACTAGTGGATTTTGGAAGAGCTTCCAGGAAGTTTTGGGAACTAAGTTGTGTTTGAGTACAGCTTATCACCCCCAAATAGATGGTCAGACTGAGAGAGTTAACCGAGTTTTGGAAGATCTCCTTAGAGCTTTTGTTTTAGATTTCGGAGGATCATGGGAAGATCATCTTCATTTGGTGGAATTTTCGTATAATAACAGTTACCAGTCAAGCATTGGTATGGCACCGTATGAGGCATTGTATGGGAGACCGTGTAACTCTCCGACATGTTGGTTGGAAACAGGAGAAAAGCTGATGCTTGGGCTAGAGATGATTCAACAGACTTCAGATTGTATAGAGATCATTCGGCAACGAATGAAGGCAGCCCAAGACCGACAGAAAAGTTATGCCGATAAGCGTCGTAAGGATTTGGAATTCGACGTAGGTGATATGGTTTTTGTGAAGATTTCTCCACTGAAGAATGTTATTCGATTCGGGAAGAAAGGAAAATTGACTCCAAGATTTGTTGGACCATTCCCGATCATCGAGCGAATTGGAAAGCTCGCCTATAGATTGGAGTTACCAGAAAAGATGTCGAGTGTGCACAATGTTTTTCATGTATCGTATCTACGGAAGTATGCGCATGACTCGAATACTGTAGTTTCTGCCGATAGTTGTGAAGATTTCGAAGTTGATCCAGTCGATAAGAGACCTCGTAAGCCGCTTCGTGTTGTGGAAACTAACACGAAACAGCTTAGGAGGAAGGTAGTTAAGTTGCTCAAGATACAATGGAGTGATGATGATAACGACTGTACATGGGAGGTGGAAGAGAGGATGAAGGCAGCTCATCCTGAACTCTTCAAGGTATGGCCATAAGGTGTCGTGTCATCTCACGATATTGTAACTTGTTCTAGTTTTAGAATTCTGCATGCTAAGCTAGAATTGGATGCATGGTTTGTTGATTGCTATGGATGGTAGGCATGTAGAATAGTTTTTGATTGCTCTTGTTTGTTTGGAATTTCAGGGGCGAAATTCCTAAGGTGGAGAGAATGTAACGACCCGTATTTTTACGGATCGAAACATAGTAAAACAATTGTCATTAGGTCGCAATGTTGATAAGTTGTCCAGAGTCTAAGTCGTTCAGAGTTAAGTCGTCCAGGGTCTAAGTCGTGGACGAGGTAAGGCTTAGGTCGTATAATAGTTAGGTCAGAGTAGACGACTTATAAGATTTGGCGACTTATAGGAGTAGACGACTTATAGGATTGGCGACTTAAGAAGACGGCGACTTAAGATTTAGCGGCATAGGAAACTAAGCGGGTTAACGACCTAGGGAGTTTGAGTCATTCGAGCGACTTAAGGAGGGTTGTAGTTAGGACGTGAGCGACCTAAGTCTAACAGTTAAGTCGTGGACGAGTTAAGGAGATAAGTTGGTGAGTCGTTGAGTCGCTTTGGCATGTTTAGTTAGGTCGTAGACGAACTATGATAGTATGCTGGGTAGTTAAGTCGTTAGACGACCTAAAGTTATTAAGTCGTATCCCAGTAAGCCGTTAAGTCAAGTAAAGGCGATAAGTCGTAACCTAGCTAAGTCGTGAGGTTGTTGAGTCGTAGAGTTGTTAAGTCGTTAAGGCGTATTCCAGTTGAGTCGTTAGGTCGCATGGGTACTTAAGTCGAAGGTCTTAAGTTGTGGGGTTTTAGGTAGTAAGTTTTTATAAGTCGTAGGTCGTGGTGTTCTTAAGTCGTAAGTCATGAGATTTCTCTGAGGCGTGGACGACTTAAGGGGGCGGACGACTTAGGGGATTTCAGCCTATAAATAGGCGGTTCTACCTCACTTTTTGGGATCCGGATTTTGAAGCGACGAAGTGATGCTATTTTGAGAGCTCGAGTTCTACACTTCTTCACTTCTTTTCTCCACTTTAATCTTGTGCTTCCTTCCATCCAAATCGAAGATCCAAGAGCTTAGATTGAAGATCTACATCCATCGAAGAGAGATTTCATCGTTTGAAGCGGATTTGTGATAGATCGAGTTAGATCCTTCGCTGTCCAGATCAGAAGTGTGTTGCTTTTAAGGTGTTTAGGTGATTTGGTGAGTGGTGATTATCTCTCACATGGATCCAAAGGAGTATATCGGATCGTTGGCTTGATTTTGTGTTAAAGTAGTGATTTCCATGCATTTCCGTAAACTTAAGTATAGATCCATTGTTCATGATGATTTGACATCCATTTTACTACATGATTAACCTATGTAAGTTCATTCATCAAGTCGTAGAGATATTGCTCATGCTTTCATACTTGTTAGATCTAGACTCTTTATTTACAAGATTGCCATTATTGTTATAATTGTTTATTAGATCATGTTTGAATGTTTGATTACTTGGATTAATGATTGACTTGGTTGATTGTTATGAATTAGTTGATTGATGATTTGATTTAGACAAGATGGTCGAAGATGATTCAAAAGCTAAGTGAAAGGCTCTTGAATTGGAAAAGCCGGTCGTGGCATATGTAGCGGATGATGAAGTTCATATGGATAGGTTTGATGATGATGATGTTGAGATAAGGCTTTGCTAGGATGTGATGAAGCGAGGCATGATATGAGATAGTCTTGGTCTAATCCAGACGGGATCATTCCAAGCATGTTGATAACTCGGTGAAATGGTTCGAGTTTGAGGATAATGGTTTGCTCGAGAGGCGCTTGAGCTAGTATGGCAATAGTCGTCGAGGAGGATGACTAGAAGGCTGAGATTTCATCGTTGTTGAAGGTTCTAGCATGCTCAAAGCAAGAGTACGCTAGGCAGATTCGATAATCCCTAAAGACTACTGATTGGTAGTCAAGTACTCTGGGTAGATTCGATAGTCCTAGGCACAGGTTTTGACGACGTGCGGAGTTATGTCTAGAACCGGGGTTTCCATTAGCCCTTGATGGACGGCTGAAAGAATGTGCCGGTCATTCAATTAACGGTGGTATCGAGGCAATGATAACAGTGATAGCCAGAGTCATGGATGTTTGGTTGTATCGTCATTTGGTCTCAAGAGCAGTGTTTTCTGGGTGCTTATCTGATCTTGGTTTAGGCCTTGGGGGTCTGTACTTGGAAAACATCGCCCTTGACTCGAGTGATAATTTCTTTACTTTAAATGGTTGCTTTGCTATGTTTGCTTCTGCTTAGTGTGTGTCTGGGGGCTATCACTGTAGAAAGAGGTGGAGTGGGAGGGTTGGATTCCTATTCCTTTTTCCTTTATGCTCTTTTGGTATGTTGTTAGTTAATTTACCGCTCACTAAAACTGTTGTCTGACTCAAGGCTTTATGTTTTAACTCTTATTGCCTTGGGCTGTTCGTCCATTTTGGGACGGGCAGACTAGGTAGCAGGTGACAGGTGCTGTTCTTGCTTCCAACGATGCTGATGACGAAGTCGAGCTGGAGGCTTGCATATTATTTTCTTACTATATGTACTAGATGTTCCGCTGCTTTGTATAATTCTCTGAGTGATATGTAGTGAGGCTTGATGTATTGACTATTCAGATGTTGTATTCAACTATTATGAAGTTTTATATAATGACATCCTATTCTGTGAAGTTTCACTATATATATATTCTATTGTATTTTGTCCATGCGCTGTGAGTTATACGATAGATTCTGCTGTTTTAATTTACCCTGACAATCGTCCATAGCTGCCTGGCACACTTTACAATGCACTATCTCTAGGTTCAGTGCGGGGGTCATGGGAGGTCGTCACAACAATAATGATATTTTATTTTATATGAATTTGAAAATTAAATGTATATATTTCGGCAGACAATACTATCATAAATATAGAAAGAGAGATAAGTATATTGCACCAAGTTGCCTAGCCTTTCATTTGTTTGCCACCACAATCTTAGTTGTCAATTTTCCATTAGATATTAAACTAGCAATATTTTTTACTGCCTTAACTTTGTGAAAACTCACTGCGTGCCTAGAAGATTTTGCTCCATAGGTAATGATTCACTTTGTGACCAGAACTAAAAATTCGATGAATTGAGTCAAGTGGGCAATTTTTTGCTTGTAACTGTTTTTAAAGGCTTAATGCAACATGATCACATTCATATGTTTACAATCTAGGAATTCCCAGAACATCACATATAAGCCAAATTATAATAGCGTTTACAGCTTAGCTTCACTATCAGGCTACAAAACATAGATACCTATTTTTAATGTATAGGCTGTT
The DNA here is from genome assembly GCA_030737815.1 of Allium fistulosum. Classification (NCBI taxonomy): domain Eukaryota; kingdom Viridiplantae; phylum Streptophyta; class Magnoliopsida; order Asparagales; family Amaryllidaceae; genus Allium; species Allium fistulosum. The sequence goes on from CM060908.1 coordinate 731,126,937, forward strand.
CATAGGAAACACGACCACTAAAAGTTGCACTTGCAGTTAAGAACAGATCGGATTCCACCAAGAATATATCAAATTCAAATCCTTATGTCAATCATTAATTTAATCCCAATCGTTTTACCACACAACAAATATTTTCCTTTTTAGTGTTATTTACTAGTATATTCCCTAGACTTTACCCATAAAAAATTACTATATTTTACATAAGATAATCAAATTACTTTTTCGATCCAATTATCAATAATTCGTTATCAAATATGCTTGTGTACTTTTTTATTGATGGAAAAATAATACTAATCAGTATTGATGAAGATGCGTTGCGGCTCTTTTTTCTCTTTAACATGGACACTAACTTATATTGCCAAAATAATGTTAAATATTATTCAAAATTTATAAATTACTAAAGAAAATATTTTATTTTCTGAAATCTAAAGGCATAATCAGTAGATTTCTGAAATCTAAGATCATCATCCGACTATATATTTTTGCACTAAAAAAAGTTAATTGAATTGGGGAAAAAATAGGGTAATCTTTGAACTTGATCTAATAATAAGCAATGATTTGAAATTGAACTGAAAACTAGGGTAAAAAACGCTCACCGAATTTTCGTTCTCCACCGAGTGCAGGGCAACCGCAGGTAGGTCGAAGTGGAAAGAGAATCCGCTGGGTTTAGGGCAACCATGGGTAGGGAAATCGAAGAGGAAAGGGAAACTACCGAACTTAGCTAGCGGTAGAGAAATCCACGCTGCGGATGAAGGATTGAAATCGAAATCGACGTTGGGGAAAATTGAAATTGAGGAAGAGGAAATGAATACCGTGTGATGAGGTGAAAAAAAATGGAACTTTTTTTTCTAACTTACGAGGGAAATGAAAAAATCCTTAAGGAGGCAATCCAAAATCTTTTCTTCAGCGTTAAACCCTAAAAGCAACACTGTCGCATACATTTTCTACAGCCTTCAATACTAGAACACTGAGAATAAATGCGGTCAAAACTTAGTTTTGTTGTAGTGTATGAGGAGTGGCTAACAATTATTGGAATGTGATTCAATAATATTAATCTATAGGTAATAATTAATAGCAATTGAATAATAAGGGTCAATGTGAATAAATAATAAAATGAATGCTATTTAATAGGAGAAGCCTAAATTTATTTATTAAATTTTATATGATAAGTTGACCTCTAATAAGAAAACATTTAACGAGAGAAGTTGAAAAGAAACATTTATTAAATTAATGTGTGTATTTGTTGTATGAAATAAACTAATAAATGTTGGAATATGTAAAATGTAAAGAAAACAGTGGTTGTATTATTTGTATTCATTTTGAAATTTACTATTGAACTAATTACAATTGAAATTATTGGAAAACTTTTAATTAAAATAAAGAGAAATTAATGGTAAATTAATGCAATATGAGCATCATCCATTTATGTTAAATTAGATTTAAACATCGTAACGGAATCAAAACAAAGTTGTGATAAAAAAATGAACGTTTTTTAGTGTAATTTTATAAGAATAGGAGACTTGAATTCAAACAAAAGTTACATATGTTAAATAGCGGAAATAGCTAGTACAAAGTGATTGTAATAGTAAAAGTTGAATACCATTGAACTGAAGTTGAATGATTTAACATTTTTTTATGTATAATGCAAACTAAATTAATTGTTGAGAATTTGAAATTTATTTTAGTTTCATATTTAATTTATAGTCATTTATTTTCAAAAGAAAAATGTTAGTTTTGAAAATGTAATTATTCAAATCTGATTCAAGTGTGTAACCAACATTCAAATGGAAAATTTCGTGAAAAGTCAACTTTTGGTCAAACTTAGTGAAATTTTGAATTTTATTTGAAAATTTTAAAGTTTTAAAATTTAAATTTTATCATTGGAAAGAATCTAGACTTAATTATTAAAAGCATTCCACTTTTCGTTTGTCAAAATCGGACTTTTAGAATTGTAAATATGCAATTTACAGTGAAAAACTCGCATAAATGTATAGTGTATTCCCGTTGTACATGTTTATATTGCATCTCCTGTTGTAATTCTAGTGTTATTCTCTTTACATTGACTCTTGGGTTTTCCACTTTGGCTGTTGGGCTTCCTAATGACTATTAGGCTTCCTAGGGATACTAATGGACACTTGGAAACTAAAGAGCCTCACCCACTCACCTATAGATACTTCTGATGAAACAAAGTACATACAATCTTTCTCAATTCCTCGTTTCTTCTCTTTGAAAAAATTCTCTGTATTTTTTTCCTTCCCCTCTCCTCTCCCATTGCCTAAATTCCTAAATCCCTAATTCCTAAACTTAAACTCCAATCTCCTCTCTCCTCTCATTTCCCTCTCATTTCCTCTTCTTCCTCTCTCTTTCTTCCCCATTTTCATTACAACAGAACTTCTTCATTTCTGGCCGAAAAAGTGTCATTCATATTTTAAAACCATTTATTTTTCCAGTGGCTTCAACTTTCTTTTAGATCAGTTCTTCAAATTCCTTAAGTTTCTATGTGAAGAATTCAAATCATTTCAAAGTGTTTTTGTACTCAGATTTTCAACTCAGAAAACACCTCTGTTTGTTTTGACCTTAAATTCCTCAAGATAGAAGCTTTTTGAGTAATTTTTTTTGAAAGTGGAAAGAAAAGAATTTGCAACAACTTTCTAGTAAGTCACTTTTACATATTCAGTAATATTCTGGTCGAAATCTTTTCTTAAAGACGATCTATTTTCAGGAATAGTTTTGGTGAAATCGACGATCATTCGAAGTCGACCACCACCACCTATCCACTTTGGCTGAGCACTACACCTCTTTGGATTTGGATTTGTATAGCTTGTGATCTCCACTCCGTATTCATTTGTGTTGTTATCACCTTTGTAGCCATGAAAGGTGAGAAATCACTAACGACTAACATGGTTATGATAAGTGAATTGATGGCAATTAAAATGTCATTGAAATGTTAGTTTTAGCTAGGAATTTTGTTATTAAAATTTTTTTATATGAATTGATGTGATGTTCCCCTTTGACATATAATTTTACACATAGATAATGTGTTAGTTTGGCACATATATGATATGCTGATTTATAAGATATGTTATTTGTTGCTATGTGATATGCTATGAAACATGCATGGTTATTGTTATGTTATTTTGTTTGTTAAATCACATTTCAAGTTTCCTTTTTATACATGTCCCGTTATTATTATTTCAATCATATTGCAAGTTCCCTTAGATGTTTGGGAAATCCCTATGGGTAATGCCTTAACGCTACTTTAATACTTTACTTTATGATAGCCACTATCTATGTAGCGTATTCTATTATATATGTAGATAGTTTAACGAATCCTTAAAGGATGAGAATACCAAGCATCCTTTGAGTTATTATTGCATTTCACTTGTACATTTCACTTGAGTTGATTTACTTACATAAGAATGTTAATCCTGACTCGAGTGTTTTGTTTTTGCTTTATGCCCGGGTCAGCCCGAGTATCACAGCATTCGAGATTCATCTTTTGGAGCTGGAGACTGGTTGGGGATCTATCTATCTATTTAGCTATTTTAGTCATTTCAGTTATTTCTGTTCAGACATTTGCCATTTTCTTATGTATTAGCGAACCACTATGTATTTGGATTTCTGTTGTATTGCTTTAGACTCTGATGTTTATGTAGTAGCTTCATGAACTACTATGTTTATCTATTCCGCTGCGTGATGTTGTAATATTCTGTGTCTGTGATTGATTCTTATATAACCCAAATTTATATAACAATCTCTTGTTTTGAACAATTCAAGTAAGACATGGGTGGTTTATTGTCGATTTGAATGGTTCGAAATAGCGGGTCGTTACAGTTGGTATCAGAGCTTTGGTTTCGACAAACCTTAGCCTATGGGGTAAATTTCATTAGAGATAGGGTGTAATACCCTAGAATGAGTAGAATCAATGATAGAATCATCCTTCCTTTTGAGCCTATCTTCTTAGTTAAACTTCTCTTTGATTAGGATCCCTTTAAAATTTGAATCTCTATCTTTGTTCTAAAATCCATTCTTGAATCATCCTATGACAGAGCGTATTTGTTAGTGTTATAAATTTTTTTAATATTGTGTTGTTTATTTTGTTACTTAGGATTATGTTATATATATAAAAGTATTATTTTTGAAAATTTATATCATTAATTTTGATGTGTAGTTTCTCTAAGGTGAGAATGTTCGAGTATTATCATTTGTTGTCATTCAGGAAATGTTTATAAATATAGATTTAAGTGTATAACATGTTAATATGTATGAATTGATTTATAAATAAACTGAATACTAAAAAGAAGAATATTATTTAAGTAATGACAAATGACCTTAGGTGACAAGGTTAAATGAAATAATTCCAATTGAAATTGAAAGTAAATATTAATAATGTTTAATGGATAATTTTAATAGTAAAGAGAGACACTATTTGAGTGAATGAATAAGAACTTGAGTTATAAAAGTGAAATTCAATTTCAATTGAAACGGAATTAATGATTGAACAATGAGATTGATTTTAACTAAAGCAGAGTTAAATGAATTGAATTAATGAAATAAGTTAATAAAATGAATTAATTGAATAAAATAATAAAGAAAACAAGGAACGACTGTCAAGTCCCTAGAATTGAAAGATGATGAAAGAAAAGTCCCTCCCGAAAAAGTTATGAAAATTTGGTCCCTATTTTTACTTTTTGACTAATTTATGCTACTTTTGACCCTGATTTCAATGCTGGGCCGATTTTCTAAAAGGGGTAATTTGGTAAAAAAAAATAACAAAATAGAGACCTAATTTACATGGGTTTATGAGTAGAGACTTTTTGTGCATGAGCTATGAAAATAGGGACCATTGGTCCAAAACACCAAAAGAAAATTTATAAATAGGATATATTTGGAATGTTGTTTAGTAGCGTAATGAATTAAAAATTGAACTTAAGAAGTGTTAATAAAATAATTAACAAAATGAGTTAAATGAAATAAATTTGATTTGAAACAAAATGAACTTAAATATAAAAATGAAGTGAATGTTAACCAATTGAATGAATAATGAATTGTATGAAAGGTAAAGTTAAATAAAATTAATTTTAATAATTGAATGAAAAAGTCAATTGGATTTATAAGAAAGCAAAATTACAAAAGAATGTTACAAAAGAATGTCTTTAAATAAAAATTTATAACTTTTGAAATAATTAATCTTGAATATAGTCGTGTAAATATTATAATCTAAGTGTAATTAAGTGTTATAATAAAAGGATATACACTTAGTTAATGATTAAGAGAGGAATTCTTTTAAGTGGCTGAATGTGAACTTAAGAAGTAAACTAAACTATAAACCATATCTTGTAAACTAATGTAAATTAAATAGGAAAATAAACGATTAGAATTGTAAAGATGTTTATAAATTAAGTGTAGCTTAGTAAACTTGTATAAAGCTATCTAAAAGAACAAGAGTTTTAAATAAAATGTGAAAATGAAATTTTAATTTTAGTTGTAAAGAAACATAAGTAAAGACGTAAGAGTTGTATAACTTGAAATTTAAGAGAAATAGAACTTAAAACCAAATATAAAATGGTTAAACATTTTGGCTAAGCAAAACGAAACCTGAATTTGCGATGCTAAATGAAATCTATCTTAACTAAAGTAAGAATGAAAGTGATTGTGATTTAAAATTTATAATGTCAATACAAAAATGGAATATGAATATTATGATTTAAATGTTTGAAAATGTAGAAGTTAAAGTTTTAGAACTTACAGATTTGATAAATATAAGTAAAACAAAATTTAAAATTGGTTGAATATGAATGTTAAGAATAGAAAGTTTGAAGTCAAATTATGAAATCAAAATTTAAATTAAGTAGAGTTATTGGAAATGAATAAATGAAATAAGCTAATGAAGTGAATTTATGAAATGAGTTAAATGGATTTTGATTTAAGAGAAAAAAGGGAACTTAGGTCGTAAATTTAAATTGGATATATCGAGTGTAAACGAAATGAATGTAAAGCACTTGAATAGAATATAAACTAAATTGAAAGGGAGTTAATTAGAATAATAATGATAAATGATGTTAATAAGTAATGAAAATGTATAATGTTAACAATCGAAAATGAAATTTATATGGTTTTGGATTAATTGTTTGTATCTGGTACTATGCATTTCGATGTATCTTATCTTTCTGTTTGGTTATATTCTACTATCTCGTTCCTTTTCGGGGACGAAAAGTTTTGAGTGGGAAAGATTGTAACGACCCATGTTTTAACCAGTTAGAATTTATTAAATTAAATAAAATTTCTAAATAAAGATGGGTAGAAATAAATTTAATGATCTATTAATGTAAACTCATTGGATATGAAGTTCAAATGAATTCTTAAATGACAAATTGGGATATGAGGAGTGGCTAATAATTATTGGAATGTGATTCAATGATATTAATATGTGGGTAATAATTAACAGCAATTGAATAATAAGGGTAAATGTGAATAAATAATAAAATGAATGCTATTTAATAGGAGAAACCTAAATTTATTTATTAAATTGTATATGACAAGTTGACCTCTAATAAGAAAACATTTAATGAGAGAAGTTTATAAGAAACATTTATTTGATAATTAATGTGTGTATTTGTTGTATGAAATAAAATAATAAATGTTGCAATATATAAAATATAAAGAAACAATGGTTGTATTATTTGTATTCATTTTGAAATTTAATATTGAACTTATTACAATTGATATTATTGGAAACCTTTTAATTAAAATAAAGAGAAATTAATGGTAAATTAATGCAATATAAGCATCATTCATTTGTGTTAAATTAGATTTAAACATCGTAACTGAATCAAAACAAAGGTGTGATAAAAAAAATAAACGTTTTTTTAGTGTAATTTTATAAGAATAGGAGACTTGAATTCAAACAAAAGTTACATATGTTAAATAGCGGAAATAGCCAGTACAAAGTGACTGTAACAGCAAACGTTGAATACCATTGAACTGAAGTTGAATGATTTAACATTTTTTTATGAATAATGCAAACTAAATTTGTTGTTGAAGAATTTGAAATTTATTTCAGTTTCATATTTAATTTATAGTCATTTATTTTCAAACGAAAAATGTTAGTTTTGAAAATGTAATTATTCAAACCCGATTCAAGTGTGTAACCAACATTCAAATGGAAAATTTCGTGGAAAGTCAACTTTTGGTCAAACTTAATCAAATTTTGAATTTTAGTTGAAAATTTTAATGTTTTAAAATTTAAATCTTATCGTTGAAAAAAAATCTATACTTAATTCTTAGAAGGATTCCACTTTTCGTTTTGTCAAAATCAAACTTCTAGAACTATAAATATGCAATTTACAGTGAAAAACTCGCATTAACGTACAGTGTATTACCTTGTACATGTATATATTACATCTTCTATTGTAATCCTAGTGTTATTCTCTTTAAAATTGACTCTCGGGTTTTCCACTTTGGCTACTGGGCTTCCTAGGGATACTAATGGACACATGAAAACTAAAGGGCCTCACCCATTCATCTATAGACACTTCTGATGAAACAAAGTACGTACAATCTTTCTCACTTTCTCATTTCTTCTCTTTGAAAAGCTTCTCTGTATTCTTCTCCTTCCTCTCTCCTCTACCCTTGCCTAAATTCCGAAATCCCTAAATTCCTAAACTAAAACTCCAATCTCCCTTCCTTTCCCTCTTCTCTCCTCTCCTTCCTCTCTCTTTCTTCCTTATTTTCATTACAACAGAACTTCTTCATTTCTTGCCAAAATAGTGTTATTCATTTTATTCTAACCATTTATTTTTTTCAATGGCTTCAAAATTCTTTTAGATCAGTTCTTCAAATTCTTTATGTTGCTATGCCAAACATTCGAATCTTTTCAAAGTGTTTTTGTACTTAGATTTTCAACTCAGAAAACACCTCTGTTTGTTTTGACTATAACTTCCTCAAGACAGAAGCTTTTTGAGTAATGTTTTTCTTCAAAGTGGAAAGAAAAGAATTTTTAATAACTTTCTAGTTAGTCACTTTTATAGATTTATTAATATTCTGGTCCAAATCTTTTGTTAAAGACGACCTATTTTCAGGTATGGTTTTGGTGAAATCGACGATCATTCGAAGTTGACCACCACCACCTATCCACTTTGAACGAGCAATACACCTCTCTGCAAGCATAAACCGAACCCTATGCTCCCTCTTCTCTTCCTCCACTCTTCAAATAAAAATAAGGAAAGAAGAAACATAATTGTTGCAAGCTTGTTCGTATCATTGCTTTGTTTGGATCTTGGATCACTTTGGATCTTGTTATTACTTTGGATTTGGATTTGTATAGCTTCTGATCTCCATTCTGTATTCATTTGTGTTGTTATATCCTTCATAGCCATGAAAGGTAAGAAATCACTCATGACTAACATGGTTATGATAAGTGAATTGATGTCAATTGAAATGTCATTGAAATGTAGTTTTAGCTAGGAATTTTTTTAGTAAATTTTTTATATGAATTGATATGATGTTCCCCTTTGACATATAATTTGACATATAGATAATATGTTAGTTTGTCACATATATGATATGCTGATTTACCATATATGTTATTAGTTGCTATGTGATATGGTATGAAACATGTATGGTTATTTTTATGTTATTTTATTTGTTAAATCACATTTCAAGTTCCCTTTTTATATATGTCATGCACTACAAGAAAATATATTATTAATAACGCCATTTACTAACGCATTATTCTAAAGCGTTATTGATTGCCTTCAATTATTTGTTTTTTAACTTTATTTGTTTTGTACTGTTCACATGTAACGCCTTCACAAAGCACGAAATCTCCTAATTATTTTGTGGCCGCGGGTTTCTCAAATTATTTCCCTCTCCCTCTTTCCCCTTTCATTTCGTTCCATTTGTCCTTAGTCTCCCATACTAGTGGAATCAAATCCCCAAATCACTCCTTCGGATCCATTCCTCCTTCATAAACCCTAATCGGATCCAGTTAAATCCTAAGCATCAATGGGAGAGGAAGGGTAGTTCGGTGCCTGGCGTGGGGATATGCTCGCAACGATTTAGAGGCGAGCTTGGAGGTAGTTGTAGCCATGGCCGGCCCTTTACCAAAGTAAGAAAAGCAATGGTTTTGGGCCGCATAAATCTAAGGCACCATAACTCCCCATCCAATATACGAACGTAGCAATCGCGAAGAAAAAATACATCACGGTTGAATTAAAATTGGTGGCTGAGACTCGACTGGGATGGGAAGGCCACTGTAGTTCCACCTTTATCCGACAGTGTCAACGACTCGGACTTCGAATGGGTGGCATGTCATCGAATCCAACTACTGCAACGACGTTGGCAACTCCAAGCTCAGCACAGTTAGGGCACAACACAAACATCCTCCAAATTCCAATCTTCCATCTTCGGTAATAACCGGTTGTTACTTATTTGCTTTGGCTAATTTACCAATTTGCTGCTTTACAGCTTGCTGTTGAAAAGGATTAAAGGCACAGAGGTACTTAATTTTGGACATTTTTATGTTCTAATTTTTTAATTTTAGTTAGTTGTACTTCTATTGTAATTTGTACTTTTATTGTAATTTGTAAACAACATTATATTAGTTAGTTTTGGACTTTCGTATGTTCTAATGCCAATTCAATTTTGATCGCTATGTTCTAAATTTATGTTAGTTAATTGTATATTAAGAATTGATTTGTATAATATGAATTAAATCAAAATTTGTATATTTAATTTGTTATTTATGAAATAATTGTATAATAAGGATTGATTTGGTAATAATTAATGAATTTTTTAATGGCTAGTACATGTAAAATTTATCAATAAATAACTAAGTTTATTTTCATAGTAATTTACAATTAACGTTTTTTTAGATAAGTTTGACTAGTTAAAGAGAAATTTTGATTCAAATTATCATGGAAAATAATTTTATAAATTATAAGTAATAGATTAGATATTCATAATTTAAAATGTTTTTATTATTTTAATAATTATTATATACAATGTTATTCAATGTTTTATAGTGTTTTAAAATGCGCAAACAATAATCTGAGCATACTAAAAGAGCTAGAAAAAGAAGGATAGAAGAACTCACAAATTCACATAAAGACGCTCTTAATAAATTTGTCATAAAAAATGGTCCAGTAGAAATATTTGAGTTTGAATGTGGATAATGCCCCTCTTATTGACGAGAATGATGATAATATTAATGATATTTTATTGAGCGAATATGACAATGAAAATAATGTGAATGAAATTGCATATTAAAATGTTTAAGCAAATCATCCTCCTCTGCATCTATTAGATGGCTCATAAACGTAGCATATGCTGTGAAATTGTTCTCATTTTGCAAGCATTGTTCAAATGCTATAAGGTTGGTGAAATTGACTTTAGTTGTCTCATCAATGTGCAGTATTGGGATACTTATCTCTGTACCTTAATGTCCATGAATTCATACTCCATCGTGTATTTTTTCTTGAAACTGAACCCAGTGTCACGCAGATAACTAGCATTTGGTATTCCTGATAGAAACCACTTTTCTTGTCTATTGTCTTTGTTTAATTTGGCCATCATTTCCTCCCACTTCATTTTGATGCAAGAAGCAAAACTCGAGATTGGTGCCCAAATTATTTCCTTCAATAAATTGTGTAGTTTCCGAATCACACAACTATCTGAAATGCAACACGAAGCTAATGCTGGATGATCCAACTCAATATTGTACGTACAATTGACAGACTTCAGAATTTTATCGGAAAGAGGTATCTGAAATGACCAACTGATGAAACTTGTTTGTTGTACACACAAGAAACTCAAGAATTAGGAGAATGAAGCTTGCTTATTATTTTACAGAAAACTAGGCTTTTTAAATAAGCCTTTACAGGTTGACTAATTAAAACACAAACAACCCACGTAATACTAATAACATGGTAAACAGCTAGGAAAGATTCAAAACTAATCCCTGAAGACTAGGACTTATTAACAGACAGTAATTAACTCTAATACTCAAATTAATCCAAAGCTCCAACAAATCCTCCCTTAAACTTCATTGCTTCTAGCAATCAGTTTACTCACTTGGTAATTCGCATACTCCAACCAACTCTCTCAACTTCACATAAGAATCCAATTTTAATGGCTTTGTCATGATGTCTGCAAGCTGGTTTTGTGAACTACAATAAACAAGATTCACTACACCTTCTTTGCACAAATTACGCAAGAAATGAAATCTGACATCGATATGTTTGCTTCTTCCATGCATAATAGGATTTCTTGACAATTTGATGGCAGAACTGTTATCACAGTAAATAGTAGTGGACTTGCTTTGCTTGCAGCTAAGTTTCTCTAGAACTCTTCCCATCCATACTCCCTGACATGCACTTGAAGCTACTGAAATGAATTCGGCTTCAGTAGTTGAAAGTGATACAACTGGTTGATTCTTTGAAGACCAAGCCACAGCTCCGTTGCTCATCATAAAGACATAACCAGAAGTACTTCTTCGATCATCCGTATCACCTGCATAATCGCTGTCAGAAAAAGCCACCAACTACTCACCATTTTCTTCTAAATGCCTGTAGCCAATTCCCAACTGAACTGTCCCCTTCACATACCTTAAGATTCTTTTGATAGCCTGTACATGCAACTGTGTGGGTCTCTCCATGTATCTGCTCACCAAGCTAACAGCAAACATAAGATCTGGCCTAGTCACAGTTAAATACATCAAACTCCCAACCATTTGTTTATACTGAGTTGAATTAACACTGGTTCCTCCTTCGTCTTTCATGAGTTTAAATCCCGGTACTATAGGATTTTTCACCAAATTAAAATTCTCCATCTCAAACCTCTTCAGTATTTCTTGTGCATACTTCCTTTGACTTAAGAAAATTCCATCATTGTTTTGAATAATTTCAACTCCTAGAAAAAATTTCATCTTACCCAAATCTGTCATATCAAATTCCAACTTCATCGAGGCTTTGAACTCCTCAAACATCCCTTCATCGTTGCCTGTAAAGATCAAATCATCTACATAGAGACTCACTATCAATACCTTCCCTTCTCTTTGAGCTTTAATAAACAAAGTATGTTCACTTTCACAACGCTCAAATCCTTGCTTGATGAAATAGGCTTCAATTCTACTCAACCAAGCTCGAGGAGCTTGTTTTAGTCCATACAATGCTTTCCGCAACTTGTACACTTTCATTTCCTCTCCTTTCTTTACATAGCCTTCGGGTTGTTCAACGAACACTTCTTCTTCTATTTCTCCATGGAGGAAGGCACTTTTCACATCAAGTTGATACACAGACCATCTTCTCTGAGCAGCTAATGCTAAAATCATTCTAATTGTGTCCCATCTTGCCATAGGAGCAAACACCTCCGAATAGTCAACACCGTGTTGTTGGGCATATCCTTTAGCGACAAGTCTAGCTTTATATTTATCAACTTCTCCTCGTTCATTCAGCTTAGTTTTGAAGACCCATTTAACTCCTATTTTTCTTGCTTCCTTAGGCAATTCAGTCAATTCCCAAGTACCATTCTTTTCTATCGCATCAATCTCATTTTCCATTGCCTTTCTCCATTTCAAACTTCTTGATGCCTCTTCAAATGTGCTTGGATCTCCAGCTGCAGTGTAAAGAACCAAATTGTTTATATCTTCTTCTTCTTCTGATAAGCCATCTCTTGTTACATAGTCATACATCCAATAAGGTGTTCTTTTCTTTCTTGCCGCGGGTGAACTTGTTTCAGCATGCTCCATGGTTTCTGTTGAAGATGGACTTGTTTCACCTTCTGCATTTGTTTGTATATGTCCACCATTCTCCTCTTCACCTTCACTGTGCTCTTCATTTTCTGTAACCACGTCATCATTGCCCCATTCCAGCACATCAGTACCTCCTGAATCAACATTGTTTCCCCAATTCCATTTTTCTTTCTCTTCAAATACCACAGGCAACGATGAAGGGATGTTTGAGGAGTTCAAAGCCTCGATGAAGTTGGAATTTGATATGACAGATTTGGGTAAGATGAAATTTTTTCTAGGAGTTGAAATTATTCAAAACAATGATGGAATATTCTTAAGTCAAAGGAAGTATGCACAAGAAATACTGAAGAGGTTTGAGATGGAGAATTCTAATTTGGTGAAAAATCCTATAGTACCGGGATTTAAACTCATGAAAGACGAAGGAGGAACCAGTGTTAATTCAACTCAGTATAAACAAATTGTTGGGAGTTTGATGTATTTAACTGTGACTAGGCCAGATCTTATGTTTGTTGTTAGCTTGGTGAGCAGAAACATGGAGAGACCCACACAGTTGCATGTACATGCTATCAAAAGAATCTTAAGGTATGTGAAGGGGACAGTTCAGTTGGGAATTGGCTACATGCATTTAGAAGAAAATGGTGAGCAGTTGGTGGCTTTTTCTGACAGCGATTATGCAGGTGATACAAATGATCGAAGAAGTACTTCTGGTTATGTCTTTATGATGAGCAACGGAGCTGTGGCTTGGTCTTCAAAGAAACAATCAGTTGTATCACTTTCAATGTTTCACTCCAACACTCTTTCTCACAGTCAAGCTCCTCTGTCAGGCTCTGATACCACTTGATGAAACTTGTTTGTTGTACACACAAGAAACTCAAGAATTAGGAGAATGAAGCTTGCTTATTATTTTACAGAAAACTAGGCTTTTTAAATAAGCCTTTACAGGTTGACTAATTAAAACACAAACAACCCACATAATACTAATAACATGGTAAACAGCTAGGAAAGATTCAAAACTAATCCCTGAAGACTAGACTTATTAACAGACAGTAATTAACTCTAATACTCAAATTAATCCAAAGCTCCAACACCAACATGATTGTCCAGAACTTTCTTTTTCCTTGTGTTTTGAATCTTTTGATAAACGTAAGTTTATCGAATATGACAATGATGGTGAATGGCATGATACCGCGAGTCGTGAAATATGGAACTTCAGTGAAGAGAAAAATCAAATTCTACCTATGTTTAGATTGAGCTACAAAGATTTACCATCATATGCATACTGATGCTTTGCTTATTGTTCAATTTTCCCTAGAAATTATGAAATAAGTAAAGATACGATAATCAGACATTGGATTGCCCATGACTTCATTTCATCTGAAGATCAGGGTCGTGAAGCTTTAAACCACCTTTTAGATAGGTTTTTCTTTGAGCCTCTTCAAAAAGATGAAGATGGATCGCTATTGATATTCAAATTGCATGAACTCATATATGATCTTGCCAGATATGAAATGAAGACAAGCATCAGCCGTCACATCTGTAGCAATTTGAAGACCAATATGTGGGAGGAATACTCTGACATAAAATATTGGCGTACATACTCCCTGCTAAATTCTTCAAGCAGGTATATTTCTTTAACTTTATTTTCCCTTTTATTCCATCTATAAATTTCCGTTAGTATTTGATTATTCAAAACGCAATGCATGTGGATTTGTTATGCAAATACAAGATGCGAGTCAGATGTGCATCATACTCAAAGCAAATCAAATACAGATATATCAGTATTTATATAGTATGAAGTCTTGACAACAAACTCAATTTATGCATCAGAAAGACGAACTTGTGTTTATAACCGCATGAATTCTTATAATACACATACATTCACAATCGCATACATGTGTCATAAAACAGATTTATATGGTTCTTTACTTTTTCTAATGGACATTGTCAAAGGTTATGCAATTTTACATATTTACAAAATTAACAATGATTTTTTATCGTTATGAAACAATGATTGTTATTAACGTGTGTAATGAAAGATCAACATCTCCTTTTCTTTAACTCCCCCTTGAATCCCCTAAAAGATTTGATGTATCTAAAAGTGTTAAAATGCAAAAATATCTTTGCACATATGATCTTCTTACAAATAATAAGATTGTACACATGAAATTTCACATTATTCCAAAACTTTGCAATCTACACACACATCACAAATTACTAATTTAGACAATCTTAATATGATCACCTTTTTATGTACTTAGGAAAAGCAAGACCTTGCTGAAAGAGTGATGATTACACATCTTCATTTGTGTAGTAAATGGATCATGTTAAAACTCATAATATTTACAATTTGGTAGCATAATCTGCAACTGAAATTTGAAGTAAATTCTTGCTTTTAAGAGATAGAAACTGGACCATGAAAAAATGTACGAAACAAAATCTAATGAGAATTTTGAGTTGATGCGTGGGCGACTCATTGAGACTGTTATTTGGCATTCGGATGAAATGAACATAGAAGAATTTGGAGCATTTTAATGAATTCCTATTTTATCGAAATATTTTGGTATGCGTATTCATCATTGGTTTCCTTTTTAGCAAAATTTGCAGATTTTATATAATTGCTCAGCGATGCATTCACATACCATATGATTATTTTACGCTATTTTATTGTTATAAAATAGCTGGATGGACAAAACACATGCCTGTAGAGATTCATAAGAGGCTACAACTTAACTTAAAGTCTTTGCATTATATGTGTTACTGCCTTATTAACCTTGTTAACATGAACCTCTCTCGTGTTAAATGATAGCATGAATTATCTTTCATCTTTTCCTGGACTGACTTCATTGTAATACCAATGCAAATAAGAAATATAGCAAAAAACATCTCATAGGATATTCAAAAAACTAGGTACGATATTTTAGTTTATAAAATCATCTGTTGAGGTTTGATATATTATCAGATGGTTGCTCAATAAGAGTACAATTTCATATATAAGAGGGATCTATTTGAAATAATATATTGAAGTTAGGAGAATAAATTTGGTTTGAGAAAAACCAATATATGTGTTTATTTGACCTTATCAATAATTAGTGACTTTAATAACGATTATATAGTTTATTTGAAACCGGTCTGCAGTTTTGATTTAACTATTTCAAATACCTCTATCCATCTTTAATACAAGAACTATTACTCAGACCCAAAAAAGTAAAAATATCATGTTAGTGACTGCAAAACGCCAAAACGTTTGCACAATTCTAGTACAATGACACATTCACTGTGAAATACTGCTTAGTTGATTTTGAAATGGAATTTACATGATATACTACTGTTAGCAAAGTTTTTGTTGGGTCGAGAGTTTGCTTAAATGGATTTTACTCAAATAGGTTCTATTATTCAAGTTTATATGTCATTTTCTATATAGAAAATTTCAGTTTCATAAATTTTATAACTGCAAACATTTTTGAATTGTTGATTATCAGCCTCATACTGGACAAACCTGGATTTAACTTGGAAAGTTTTGGCATCTACTTCAGCTTTAGTCTTTTGGTCTCATTTAATTTGTTCAACATCCTTACGGTAAAACTAAAAATATTATGCAATTTTATTTTCTTTATGAATGCATTTTTACGTACATTATGTCATTAGCCAAACACATATAAGTTCTACATGTATCTCAAGATTTTTAAGTTGGTATATTAATGCTCAAATCCACATTATACATATTATAAAGCTCCAAAATGAGTAATTTCACCCTTGGTTACACCATATATGAAGTGAACGTGATGGTTGAACTGTATATAATATAAGGAACAAAATATGCGAGAACACATGGGTAGATGAACGATTTCGTGATGCAGTATTGTTAGTTAGCATCTATCTAATATAAGTGCATCACATGCAACAAACTTCATTCTCATTTACTCATGTATTCAAAGAAAGAGTTCGGTTTGGATGTTTAATGTGGTACAGAATTTACTAGGTACATGGAATAGGCGATCAAAACTATTCCTTTTATTAGTAATTTAAAATTTTACAATGTTGATTCACGATATGTAAAAATTGCTTCACGGTTACTAATGTACAAAACAATGAATTCATGTGATCAAAACTATCCCTTTCATTTTCATCAACACGGGTCATGCTTTACTTGTACACGTTTAGACTATGAGTATTCACATATATATCGACTGGCAGTATAACTATGTTAGAATTATGAAACATTTAGTTAATTCAGAACCTTATCTTTTCTTTGATTGGTTCAACTATTCATTCTTTTCAACACTTCGAAGCTATTCTTGTTAAGGTACTGAATCTTTTTATATATATTAATGTTGAAATCCTTTACATCATCCTTTTGTATGTGCATGCTCGTACACATGTTCGGCTTGCAATTCAAGTTATTGATTAATTCTCAATTGCATAAAGCTCTATACTTATGCAGTTATATAAAGTAGAGCTTCTTACAACTTTAAAACCAACATTTTCTATGTACGAACGCACATTTTATGCCAACATATATGCATTTGTTTCCATTTTTAGTTGTTCCCTTAAGTTCCGTCAATATTGAAGTTCCCATCTGTATGGAAGAGAAGAGCATCAAAAGTACTTTACTGTATAGCCTGCTTGTTTCCCTCATTGAGCAAGTGAATAGCAATATCCCCAAATGAAAACTTCAATTAAGATATTGAATTTATAATTTAACTATGGTCATAAGTGACTGTAATAGTTCACATCGCCATATAACTTTTTTTACAGGCTCAGTATCTCTACTTTAGGAAGAGTCCAATTCACATATACTAAATTTATTTTGAATTGAATTTAGGCATTAACATTTCCTTTCATCATTTTTCATGTATTTATTAAAATAAAATGTACTTGAGTTTCATATGATCTGAACTTGTTTGATGATGCCTTTGCTATTTATCATCTAAAAAATTGTTTGCTAACCTTATTAATTTGTAGACGATTCATTTCTAATAGTAATTCAGTGCTTGAAATGAATGTGTTTGTTCTCTCATTTATTGTTGTGTTAGTATTACTTTAGCAGTTTGTTGATAATTATTGACAGACTAATCTTAATTGTCACGGAGTAATCATTTTATGCACATGTTTCATGTTAGCTAGTTCGGTTAGTATAGAAATTTAATTTTTTGATTCACGTTATTGTTGAAAAAAATTGGTAGTGACCCAAATTGTTTTGTAAAGTTAGACAGAGCACGTACAATTTTGGGGGTGTAAAAAAGGGGAAAAATACAGCATGTTCTGCAACATATGTGATGTTGACTGTATATTGTGTATATATTTAAGAAGGAAATTTCTAAAGATGCAGGGGTGGGAAGCATATATGGTAGTTGTTGATTTTGATATTGTATTTGTACTAGACCAATGTTTACGAATTCGTACAACTGTCTTGAAGAAAAATCTACTTGGTCTTGTACATCTTCGGATCTCATGATGCATGCTTTATTCCATGTTATATTTCATTATGAACTAGGATTGTTGTTCATATCGGCTAAACATATGTATAACTCTATCACCAAAGGATCTGAAACTTTGAAAACGTGTTTGCCAGTTGCCAAGTACATTAGTGGTTTATCCTGTTTGATTAAATTAACCAAGTTTATAAAAATTAACTAAATTATAAAATATTAACCAAGTTAAATTAGTTTTATAAAAATTAACTAAATTTACATAATAATAATAAATTAACCAAGTAGTAATATGTTTATGATTAGTTTGATCATTCTCTCATGTTGAAGTCTGCATTTAATGTTTAACTCTGTGGTCAACAGCAATGAGTGTCTAATGACTAGAATGCAAGAAATGTCAATGGATTATCAGTTTAAGGTTGAACAAGAAGCTGGTTCTACACTGTGCATCTTCTTTGATTTCAATGGTGAGCAAGAAATATATAATTTTTTCATATTGGGTTAAACAATGCAATTGATTAGTTTGACAATATAACAGGAACTGTTGGTGTTTGGAGAATCTCTGCAATGAATGATGCAGGAGGCTGGAATAAACGAACAATTGTTGAAGACATGGATTTAGCAGTAAGAACGAGTCTTAGAGGTTGGAAATTCATTTATGTTGGCAGCATTAAGGTTAAAAGTGAATTACCAACTACATTCAAAGCTTTTAGAAACCAACAGTATAGATGGGCTTGTGGCCCTGCTAACTTATTCAGAAAAACTTTTGGAGAGATCTTAAGAACTAAGGTTAGCCTTCTTTCTAAGGCAAAAAATCTGCAATTTTCCTAGAAATTAATGGTCATTGTGTATATTACAGAAAGCAACAATGTGGAAGAAGTTGTACATGATATACAATTTCTTCTTTGTAAGAAGAATCGTCAGTCACCTCATCACTTTCATTCTCTATTGCATCGTGCTTCCTGCATCTGTTTTCTTCCTTGAGGTTCCTATTCCTATTTCGGGAGTTGTATATGTTCCTACTGTCATCACCGTTTCAAACTTTGTTGGTACCCCAAGGTTTGTTTCATTGTGCCTATTTTAAATGTTGTTGTAATATAAATCTATGTTATACACAAATAATTCTCTGTGCCTATAACACAAACTTGAATTTTTCATGTGTTTCGTAATAAGCTTGTTTTGAACTGGATTTAAAAAACTCTTCTTTGTGCAGCTCTATACACTTGTTGGTTTTCTGGGTATTCTTTGAGAATGTTATGTCCATGCTTCAACTGAAAGCAGCATGCACTGGCTTGTTTGAGTTAGGCAAAGTCGATGAGTGGATCGTGACTGAAAAGTTAGGATCTTCTTTAAGGAAAAGTAAACTTTTAAACTTAACCAAAAGAATTAGCATGATCACAAGCAGGTATTCTTTAATTATACAAAACAATTGTATTAGTTTTGAGTGTTGATATTCACAAATGAAGACATTTTGTTTATTTTTCTATTTCTTTGTGTTAACTTCGCAGGCTTATTTGGAAGGAAGCAAGGTCCTTAGTTTGCAACTAGATCAGATCTTGCATGTTGGAACTCTGTAATGTTTGTACACTGTAATATTTGGAAGGATTGCTTTAATGTTTCCACTCTGTAATGTTTGTACACTTATTAAATTGACATTATTTTCTGTTTCTCTGTGTTAACTTGGCTGCAGGCTTATGTTTTATTCAATGGTTATGCACTGGCTTTAATGTTTGTACACTATAATGAAAAATATATCACATTTCTTTCTGAGCATGCTCTTGTGTTATATTTGTTGATTATAATCTTTATTCATTTATGAAGATTTAGTTTGATTGCTATAATTAAAATGTAATATATAGGCATAGCTCTTGAAAAGTGTATCTACGATTTTTATAGCGGCATATATGAGCTGTAAAAGAATTTATCAATACTATAACATGTTGATTTAATAGCGTGAAATGACCGCTATTGAATAAATATTTTATAGCGGCAAAATGGTGTTATAAAGATTTCCAATTCCGTTGAGATTTAGCTGTATTATAGCGGCTATAATGAGCTATTGAATAAATATTTTATAGCGGCAAAATGGTGTTATAAAGATTTCCAGTTCCGTTGAGATTTAGTTGTATTATAGCGGCTATAATGAGCTATTGAATTAACGTACCATAGCGGCGAATTTGCGTTATAAAACTAAGCTCAACCATAGCGACATATTTTGTGTTATAAATATTCAACAGTTTTTTATAACATGTCGATATACAGCGCTTATCAAACCGCTATGGTTGTGATTAATAGCGGCTATATGCCGCTATAAAAGACACTTTTTGTTGTAGTGACGTTATTATTATTTCAATCACATTGCAAGCTCCCTTAGATGTTTGGAAAATCACTATGTGTTGAAATGATACATATCTGAACGATTATATAGATTAGATAATTGTTGACTTGGGATGCGGGTTGAAATGATATATACCCGGAAAATTTAATAATTTTGGGTTGAAATGATAAATACCTAAATCACTTGACCCTTGGATAGAAAACTTTATATGGACATCGTTGGTTGATTTTTAAAGTAATTTTTGAAATTTTGAAATATGATTGATTTAATAAAAATTGTATGTTTTGAAGTTTTAATTTAAAGATTTATTATATATATATATACTTTAATTTAAATTTTTTTTATACGTTTTGAAGTTTTAAATTTATAAGTTAATAATAAGTCATAAAAAGGTAAATTATAAGATTTTTAACTTATAACTTTATTATTTTAAAATTTAATTTAAAATTTAATTTAATAAAATTTAACAAAATAAAATTTCAATTTAATAAAATAAAATAAAATTTAATAGAATTTAATAAAATAAGATTTAATTTAATAAAAATTTAATTTAATAAAAATATAAAATATGTTTTAAAATTATTTAAATTTTAAATTAATATAAATAAAATAGATTTTTGTAATAACTTTAATAAATAAGGATTTGGAAAGATAATTAAGATTAAATTGTAATTTAAAGATTTGTTTCAAATAAGATGCAATTTAAACTTATTTGTTTATGAGATTCTTAAAGGATATAATTTTAAACTGTAATAACTTGATTTGATTAAAAGTGTTAAGTAAATTGTTTCAAAATTAAATATAAGTGGAGTTAAATATTTAATTATTGATTTAAATTATAACTTGAGATTTTATATAATTTTTTTATAAAATGACCACGGTGTGAAATAAGCGTTTGGTTGTTAAAGAGACCGGAGTCGGATATTTACATACTTCATGTCAATACTGAAACCACTTTAACAACTATGCACTAATGGAGAATCTAGAACGAAGTAGGTTGGTTTGGCGAACGCTGCTAGAATGAAGTAAGAGAACAATGATGGATAGCATTGACTTTCGGGTCATAATTAAAATGACTAAAATAGGAGCTATACCGGGCCAAGTGGGGTCGCTCCCCCTATCGAAACGCTTCTTCGAAACCATATCTATTACATTGTGAATTGATTGGTGCACACATTTGATTATGGGAGTGTGTCTTGAGGTGGGCGGTAGTAGTTGCTATGCGTTACCACCAGTCCGGGAGTGCAAAACGGTAGAATCCTACCCTGGGCATTGCCTCGCATGCCTTGTCATATTTATCCTGATCGAGCCCACTACGACTTTGGTTTGTATCATACCTATGGAGTGCTCCCTGAGTATCCCACCAGTTTACGGTGGAGCTTACAATACTGTATAAACTACGATATTCATATAAAAATGTGTTAAGGGAGATATGGGTAACGCCTTAACGCTACTTTAATACTTTACTTTATGATAGACACTATCTATGTAGCATAGTCTATTATATATGTAGATAGTTTAACGGATCCTTAAAGGATGGGAATCCCAAGCATCCTTTGAGTAATTATTGCATTTCACTTGTACATTTCACTTGAGTTGATTACTTACATAAGAATGTTAATCCTGACTTGAGTGTTTTGTTTTTTCTTTATGCTCGTGTCAGCTCGAGTATCACAGCATTCGAGATTCATCTTTTAGAGCTGGAGACTGGTTGGGGATCTATCTATCTATTTAGCTATTTCAGTCATTTCAGTTATTTCTATTCAGACATTTACCATTTGCTTATGTATTAGCGAACCTCTATATATTTGGATTTCTGTTGTATTGCTTTAGACTCTGATGTTTATGTAGTAGCTTCATGAACTACTATGTTTATCTATTCTGATGCTTGATGTTGTAACATTCTGTGTCTGTGATTCTGAGATTGATTCTTATTTACCCGCAAATTTATATAATAATCTATTGTTTTGAACAATTCAAGTCAGACATGGGTGGTTAATTGTCGATTTGAATGGTTCGAAATAGCGGGTCATTACAGTTCGACATTCCCGTGTTTAGATTTTAGGATTTACACCATAATGAGCATGTTAGCCTATCTTGTATTTGATTCACCATCTAAATGTGTATACGTTTGCATCATTATACATATAACATAAATATAAATGTATATATACATATATTAGATGTCAATTATAAACAAGTTATAAATATAAAACATTTACAATATATATATATATATGTATGTATGTATGTAAATATTTATATATAAAATAATTAAATCATTAAATTAATTAAATATTAGTTTATAAAATAATTTAACATAAATACATGAATATATGTTATAATGTGATAGCTGTAAATAATTTATTAAAATAATAATTTTATTTTACTTTAAATTAATTTATAAAATTCATATACATATATTTTAGTTTATATATATATGTATGTATGTATTAATATAAATAATAAAATTATTTTTTTTAAATTATATTTCTATAAATTTTATGTTCTCGGGCAAAACATATATATAATTATTTTCTTTAATTTCTTTTTGGTTTTAGATTTTAGATCATTTTAAAATAAAAATTTACGTAAAATTAAGACAGAATTATAAAAATATTCGTTTTGAATGTATTGTGTATGATATATGTTATGTAATATTTTTATACAATTTTATTATTTGTAATACACACACACAAATGTTTTAAATTACATAAATTGTTTTAGGTTAAATAAATAATTAAAATATTTATTTGAAATAAAAAAATAAATATTTTTATCTATTAGTGAACACATTCTATACATGAGTAAATTTTTCCAAAATTTAAAACACATGATATGTAATGTTAATATTTTAAATATGGATTTTAATTAATAAAATCATTTAATAAGATATATATATATATATATATATATATATATAATTTTCTTTTTATTTGTAGCCCGTGCGCATCTAATAAGTAAGCATACAAAAATAATTTTTATTATTTTATATAGATGCAGTAATATGTACAACCAACCAACTTGTGATAACATTTCAACATACAAGATTCGTAATATAATCGGACATCTTATTGTATAAACAATATAGCATATAAATATGATATAATAAAGATACAATAGAAATTTACCTTTCACCAAAACCTTTGCTTAGATGTTGAAACGTTGAATTGATCCCCTTGAATCCATTTATAAATAAGAAGTTGTTAGCTCCCGAACTGCCTTACCACAGACGATCGAATCGAAGAATTTTGATATAATTGTATACTTGGATTTTTAGGGATGAGAGAGGGTGTTTTCTACCCTAAATTATCAGAGAGGGAGAAGAAAAGGTGTAAAAGAAATGATCTAAAGAGGTGGCATATAAATAGGAAGTCAAAAGAGTGAAAAGTGGACCTCATCCTAATATCTCTCTCTTACTATTTCCACTCTTTAAATCATTCAAACTCCTCTTTTTTCCACCATATGGCTGGCCTAAACACCCTCCTACGTTAAAAAATAACATGCCCATATGGGCTCAAATCTGGTGCAAGTCTGAACAATATTCAATGCAATTGTAAATCTTATTTAGCCGCATACCGATATCGTATATCTATCAGTATATTTATAACTATTACAAAGACACTATTTAATATTGTTCAAAACACATCTAATAAAATTTTATAATTAATATTTCATAAATATGAATTAATTTAATTAATTTATAATAATTTTTAAATTAATTAAATCAGGTGGTAAAAAGATTATTCAACATTTCGGTTATATGACTCTTAGGTGTAAATTTGGTCAACGATTAATATTGAACATTTCAAATATCAATATTCACACATCACTTAGTTGGAGGTGTGACATTATGGCCAAATTTATCTCTTGCATGGTTTTAGTTATTAAGCTTATCCAATAGTAACAATTATTTACATTAATTCTCTTCATCAAAACCATATCACTTTGGACTTATGGAATTTGCTAATGTTCAAAATTCCAATATCGTCCATATCCAACTTTATAATCAAAATGCAAAGTCCTTGGTTCAATAATATAAATTATTATTAACCGGACTGCTCTGGCCAGAAACTTTGACTTTGAGTTGTCTTTAGTTGACCAAGATATTAACCTCATATAACCGAGAAGATGAATCCTCTCTTGAATAGTGTTTCACTTTCAACCCAACTATAGTCATTTGATGGATGTCATGCCATGGTTTAACTATAATCAAAGCAGAGCTTCTACATTGAAGATCAACAGTATTCTCAAGTCAAGAGAACTTTGTAAATTTTTCAAATTGATATTTTCTGTTTGACCTTAGTTATTTTAACCAACCGAAAACTATCGAGGGGTCATTCCAAAATTATCCAATAACTATCAGTACGTAATCCCTTGATGCCTCCAGCATCCATGAGTAATACACTACCCAACATTTAGAGAGCGTTATATACTCTATTTTGAACGGATGCATCAATATCTAGTTTCGATACATCTTGACGAGGAATATTTAAAATGGTATGTTTAATTTCATTGTGATAAATTACTTATGGTTACAACAGTTTTTAACTACTATCACAAAACATACAATTTATGGATTTTCTATTAAATATGTTGTTAAATAAATAAATTAATTAATTCAACACATTATATGAATTATATATATTATAAAGAAAACACCTTTTATTTTGAATAAAATTGGTTATCGAGTTAGATATATAACAAATACATAATTTCCCTTTGTATAGAATTGCTTATGTATTTGAGGCATGAAACAAATATCAAATCCAAATCAAGGTCACTAAATGGCAGTTTAAAGTATTCTTGAGTATTTACAATATACTAGAGAATTGTTTATGGAAACAGTAAACTCAGTATGAAGGTGTGTTCAGACTCATAATTCATAAGTGCTATCGAGTATAATATGTAAATATTATATTCCTGTTCAAATTTAAATTAAGAAGCTTTAAATTGGAATTTTTCTGAACAATAAGCAGTAGCTAATACAACCAAAGGCTACTACAATGCAAGAAGCATGAATACATGCACAAATTAATAACTAAGCTAAGGGTGATTCTAAATATTGGGATCCTATGACATTGTTATATGATAACAATGTCACGACAAAGTTCATAAAAAGAACCTAGAGCTCACTAGAAGTCGAGCGACATACTCTGAATAGTTCCACATGATAAAAGTAATTTATCAGCATTAGATAGAGTTGACTAACATAGTAGATAATCAAAATAACATAGCATACCCATTCATTGAGGAACTGGCTTGATTGTTTTTTAGAAAACCGATCGATAAAGCTGGAATAAGATTCCACAATTGGCCCTAAGTGCTGGAAGATTGATGGAGTTAAGGTATGCCTAAGGGGCAATTATGTAATTTGGTACATGTATCTAAATCAAAAATCAATCTTGTTCAAAATAAAAGGTGTTTTCTTACTAATATACTTGATATGATGTGTTATATTATTTATTTATTTAATTAAAGTATATTTAATATGGAAAATAAATAAATGGTATGTTTTGTGATAGTAGTTACAATGTGTTGTAATCATGAGTGATTTATCATAATAAAATAAACATACCATTTTAGATATTCCTAGTCAAGATTTATCGAGAATGGACATCGATACATCCTTATGACTAGAGTATGTAACACTTTCCAAAAGTTGGACGGTTTATTACTCATGGCTAATGGAGACACCAAGGGGTTACATATTGTAATGACTTTAAAATTTAAACTATTTTAAATTAATTATTATTTGAATTTAAGTTAAAGCTTAAAATTGAATTTAAATAACGAATTTAAAATGTTGAGTAATATATTTTTCCATATTTATTAAAATGAGAAAATTTCTAAAAAATCAAATTTAGTCAAAATTTGAATTTGAGTAGAAAGTTTAAAATTTGAAATTTAAAAATTTATTCTCTTTTTATAAGTTTTGATTGAATTCTGAGATGGTCTCCACTTTTCGTTTCATTAAAATCTGACTTCTGTAGCTTTTAATCTGTAATTTACAGTGTAAAATCGCACAAATACGGACGTTGTATTTGTGTGTATTTCTACCTGTATTTTGTATATTAGATTTTGGGTTTTGGGTTGTGTTGTTGTTGGGCTTGAATCCTAAGAGTCGTCTGAATGGGTACGTATCCTTTCACCAACGGATGTTTCTGTTGGGAAAAAGAGTACGTACAATTCTGGCTTATCATTCTCATCCTCTTCTCAATTGCTCTACGGAAAACAAAATTACAGTAACCTTCCATTCACCATTGCTCCATCTTCTTCCTCCTTCCAATTCCTAAGCCCGAGTTATCTTTCTCTTTTCTCCTCTCTCTTCTCTCCTCTCTCCTTCCTCTCTCTCCACTCTCTCCTTTCCTCTCTCCCCTTGCCGCCGCCGTTCCCATCACCCATGGTCACCCTCCACCTCCATAGGTCGTGCGCCACGAAACCTTAGCCAAGCACCCACACAACTGAACCACCCTCCCTCTGCTCCACTGTAACAACCCTGTATTTTACAATTATTTTTAAATTGATTTCCAGATTTAAA
This sequence comes from Allium fistulosum, assembly GCA_030737815.1. NCBI lineage: Eukaryota > Viridiplantae > Streptophyta > Magnoliopsida > Asparagales > Amaryllidaceae > Allium > Allium fistulosum. Next base: position 731,153,996 of record CM060908.1, read on the forward strand.
AGCTTTATTTATGAAAAAGAATAAATTTTGTTATTTTAAGTATAAACTTTGATTTTGATGTGGATTTGAATTCCAAATATGACTAAATTTAATATTTCTAGAAAATGTGAATTTTGGTCAAATAGTCAAACTTTGACTTTTAAATTTAAATTTTAAATAGTTTGAAATTATAATTTTTATCTTTTATTATGACAATAGATTTAATAACATGAATACTGCTTTTTGTTTCGTTGAAAACGGAGTTAAAATGTAAAAGATATGTACATTTCAATTTGAGTATAAATTGTTTATTTTGCAATTTTGTTATTTAAAATTTTATAAATTTTATTTTATTTGTCATATTTTGTTCTAATATGTGTTGATATTTTATTTTATGTATATCTTGACTTTTAAATATTTTTAAAACGATGATAGAATTTTTCCAAAATTTACTGTATTTATTTCTTATTTTTAAAGGCTGTTTCTATTTTTCTGCTATTTTCTTCATCTAAACTATATTTAAATTAAAATTTATTTATTTATTTTTGTGAATTCATTTTATTTTGTGTTCTTATCTTTATTTATAAATATTTTTAAGTACATAAAAAGTTTCCATAGTTCATTGCATTTATTTTCCATATTTTCAAGACTAGTTGCAAATTTTGCTGTTTTATTTAATTAAATTATATATATTTAATATTTAGTTATTTATTTTTTTGTTATTTACTAAATTTTCGTATTTTTATCTGAGTTTATATTTATATTTCAGTTATATAAAATTAAAATAAAATAAGTGGAAATTTGAAAGGACTTAAGTTGTAAATTGTGTGACTTTTCATTTAACCAAACCCTTCATTTTTCCATAACGGCTCATTTATTCTTTTGTAACCGTGTATGCCTTATTGTTTCACGTGAAAGACTTCCCTTTCATTCACAATTCATGGCCAAAAACATTTCTGAAGTTGTTTGGGTAATGGCTTCATCTTCTCTACCTTTCTCTTCTTCATTTCCTATTAAATTTTCTATTGTTTTGCTTGATTCTTCCATAGCTTTGCTCGGCTAAACCCTCCACCATCTCCACCATAGCCTCGACCACCATCCCCTACCACTCTTCCTTGGCATCATCTCCAGCCATCATTTCAGATCCATCCATGGCCGTGACCTCTCCTTGAAGCTAGCACCACAAAACAATGTCAAAAACTCCAAAACAATGCACTAGTCACCACTATTACTTCACCACCTTCATCCACCACCTTGGCCACCACCATAGCCGCCACCACCACATTGTTTTGACCACTTACCATCACCCCTTACCTCTGTCCAGATCTGGAGCAAGCATGGCCAAGCCCAAACAATGACTAGACCGAGCCTAGTGTGCACCAAAACCACTCCTTTTGGCCTTGACTCTTTGTCTTCTTCATGTGTAACTCCTACCATCATCATTCCATTGTTTTGCCTTCTTTTTGCTAACCATTGGATGACTATTTCAGGTCTAGACCTGATCATAGCTGAGCCAAATGATGTCATGGCCAAGCACTTGAATGGTTGAGGCAAGGTCAAGTCATCTATTTCTTTGTTGCTCCTTATTTAAAATTGTTTCAATATTGTTTGTGTTGAATATTTATGTATACATTGTCTTGTTTTGTTTATATGTATACAAGGCAATTATATTTGGCTCTCCACTCTCAAATCATATTCATGTTGTCGTGCCTTCAAAGATTCTGTGTTATGTGTTTGGTCGTCATCTCCAGCTTAAACAAGTGAGTTATTCTCACCAGACAATATGTACCTATATAACTAGTAAATTGACAACCTGTGAATCTGTAGAAATATATTATCATGTTATACTTGACTGTGTTATGATCATATGATGTTTATACACCTGTTATATCATATGTTACTGTTATTTAATGTTATTCTGTTTATTTATATCTGTTTATCACACTGCAAGTTCCCTGTAGACTAGAATCACTATGGGTTGAAATGATACATACCCGAACGGACTTTAGAATAAGGGAATATCGTTATGGGCTGAAATGATAGGCCTGAGCGGTTTTCAAATTCATTCATTTAACTTGGGATTGCGGGTTTGAAATGATAGAACCCGGATTTTTCTTTTTTAACTGCGGATTGAAATGATACATATCCGTATCACTTGACCTAGGTTAGAAAATTATATACAGGCCCGTGTTTATTTTATAAAGTGTTTTGGATATTTTTAAGTATTTTAAAAAAATTATAAATTTGTGAAATTTGATTTAAATAGATTTTGAAATGTTTTAAATTAAAGAAATTATGATTTTTTTCCATGTGTTAAAAATGGAATTAATGAATGGTTTAACTAGATTTTTGAAATATAACTTAAGTTGGAAATTTGGAATTTTGGTTAAAAAAGATATTTAAGTTATATAAATAAAATGGATATTAAATTTTATTTGGAAATGGTAAATATGATAATTTGATTAAATTTGAATTTAAGTGATTTATTAAAGTATTATTGATTTTTCTATGAATTTAAGTGGTTAAATAAATGAATGTTGAAAAGTGATCTTTTAAAATATAACTTGACTAGGAAATGTGAAATTTGATTTTAATTAAAGGTTTAAGTTAATTAAATAAAATTGGAAATTTTGTTAAATTGTGAAATGGTAATTTAAATTTGAAGTGTTAAGTCTATTTGTTGAAATGTGAAAAATTGGAACTTTTACACTTAAACTTATTAAGTAAATTGTTGAAAATTGGATTTAATTATAAGAAATTTATTGTGAAAGAAACGTGTAAAGTTCTAATTAATGAAAGAAATATGTAAAGTTTAATTTATGAAAGAAACGTGTAAAGTTCTAATTAATGAAAGAAACATGTAAAGTCTTAATTAATGAAAGAAACATGTAAGTCCTAATTTGTGTAATATTGATTTAAAATAATAAATGCCCTTTTTGTAATAAAACGTAAATTAAAACGTACATTCGATAATGTAAGTTTAATTAGTGTAATATTGATTAAATGATAAATGCTCTTTACTGTAATAGAAATGTAAGTTAAAAAGTACATTTAATATGTAAGTTTTATTTAATGTAAATGACATATTTTAATGACTAAAATAATAAAGTTTCTTTATTGTAATGATAATGTAAGTTAATAAGGTACTCTTAACTTAACATAAGAATTTCAGCATTAAATTGGATATTACAGTAACAAAGTTTATTTAACTATAAGGCTATGATAAAATGACCATGTTAAAAATTTGTAAGTATATAAATACTTTGATTATATAAAATGTTAAATTGGAAAGTATTACATTCCAAAAATGCTATGATTACTTAAGGTTACATTACCAAAATGCTATGATAATTTAAAGGAAGATTTCAAGTTTAATAAATTAAAGGAAATATTCAGTGATTTTGAAATTTGGGTTTTATTGAAATGATATATTATTGAATTGGTTTTGAAATGGAAATGATATATTTTTGAATTGGTTTTGAATAGATATGTTTGGGTTTGAAAGTATGTATTAGTTTGAAATAAATGATATGATTTTGAAATGGTTTAAAGAATGTATTTTGATTTGAAACATAAACTATTTTTAAAAGTTATAACCACGGGTTATAATAACGATTGGTTGGCAAAGAGACCGGGATCGGATATGGACATACTCTCTGTCGATACCGAAAACCACTTTGACAACCGTGTACGCGGTGGAGATTCCAGAATGAAGTAGGATGGTGGCGACGTTCTTAAGGTATGTTACGTGGACCCAACTCCCGTGAGTTGGCATAAGGTGGCTAAAACAGGAGCGATCTCGGACCAGTGAGGTAGCACCTCTTCTCGGACACATTTCTTCGATATTATACTCTTACTTGTGATTTGACTAGATGGCCATCCTCCGATTTGGGAATGTTATTCGAGGTGGAACGGTAGTGGCTGCTATGCGTATCCATCAGTCCGTGTGCGTAATTGGTATATCTACCCTGGCATTGCCTAGTTGTGCCGTGTCACCTACCATATCGAGCTTTACTACGATTATGATTTTAAGATCCGACCGCGTTAAGGTTCTCCATCCCCTTAACGCTATTTTCCGATATGATTATACTTTACTTATTTAGACACTATTATAATAGCGAATATTACTACATAGTAGATATTTTAACGGATCCTTAGAGGATGGGCGGTCCCAAGCATCTTCTAAGTTACTTGTACCTTTATTACAGTTCACTTGAGTTGGTTTACATTATATAAGTATATATTGTCCTGACTCGAGTGTTTTGTGTTTTGCTTTACGCTCGGGTCAGCCTGAGTTATTCACAGATTTGGATTTCCACCTTCTGGAGATTTGAATCGCTGGAGATTACCTGCTAGTCTTGTTCTATCTACTTCGGTTATGTTGCTCTGTTCAGCTTGTACTTGGTTATCTTATTGATACTTCTGTTGTACTCTATTTCTTCTGTTGTATCTTATGTAACTCTGATATATTTACATAGTAGCTTCATGAACTACTATTTCTTTTACTTCCGCTGCATTATTTTACTCTGTGTCTGTGATCTGTGATTATATTTATTTACTGTATATTCTGAGATTTGCCAAATTTTAATTACAACGCGGTATTTTGAGCAATTCAACTCTGGCATGAATGTCTACCTATACACTTATAATGGATGCGAATGGTTGAAAATATTGGGTCGTTACAGTTGGTATCAGAGCTTTGGCTTTGAGGCAAAACTCAGCATATGGAGTAGATTTATTTACAGAATCACTTTCGTTCGAGTTTGAATCTTTTCCTCTTGATTCGAATTTCCTTTGAATTTTTGGAACGTTCCCTACGGTTCCAAAATTCATTCCTGTCCCTCACTATTCATCATCTTTTGATTCTAGAGTATCCCATGACTCCACTTCGAATGATCTTTATAGTGAATTGGCGGTCTCGCCAATATTCTAATTTTCTTGTAAAAGGGTGAAAATCCTTTACAATCAGCATCGATTCACCAGAGATTTTTATTTATCCTTGGTTTAGATGCTAATATCTTTTATTATTCCAAACTCTATCTCTTGAGATCGAACGTAGATTTATCCCAGAAAAATCCACATCGATCTTATTCTTTAAGTCACGGTTGACCCGGTTAAGGTTGTCCGCGATTTATCTAAGCTTACCCATCTCTCTACTCTGTTTAACCATCTTGTCTTTTGTTTCTAAACTATCTCCAAATATTTTGAATTGTACTTGTAAATCTATGTTTTGTTTTATATATGGTGTTGTTTGAGTTGTTGATGTTGATTTGGGTTTCCGATCGATTCGTCTGATCAACGCTATCGATAGGATTTCTAAAACACTTTGACAGAACAAATGACACAATATTATAAAAAAAAATTGGTTAATGAAATAAATTTTGATATATAATTTATGGAACTTAATAAATTGATTTAAATTGATAATTTGAAGTGATAATACTTGATTTATCATTTATTGTTCTACAAATGAATTTATAAATAGTTGTTTATAAATTTATTTGGGAACTGAAATGAATTTAAAACAAGAAATTTAAGAATTTAATTTCCGATGGATTCAAACCTTATGTTAAAAGTTTTAAAAGGATATATTATTTAAAGTATTTCCAAGTAGAAATTTGTTTCTAAAGGAGTTTTAAGTTTAAAAATTTAGTGCTCTTCTCTTTGTCGCTGGAAAATAATTTCGATGATGACTGCAGCATCATCGACGTTCATTTTAGAGTTTCGAAGTGAAGAGACCGCTCTGTAGGCTTGCTACAGTGTTGCTTTGAGAATTTAATTGGTTTGAATTTCTAAAATATGATTTGATTTATATTATATATAGGTATATGATTTAAAATTGATTTGACATATTATGTACATATATTTATTTATCTCTAACCGGTTTGAAGGAAATCGGAAATTTAATTCTTACATTTTTTTCTTAAAGAATAATTTCAATTATAAAAAGAAAAAATCAAAAATTTGGATAATGATTCAAACTTGAGATAATTGAATTGGAAAGTTTTATTTGTATAATACAATTGCATTCAAATATAACTTACCTTAAATTTTTTTTAGAAGTTAACAATGTAATTGGATAATATACAATATAAAAAGGATTTTATAAATAAATTTTGAGTGGTTATAATAAATTTTATACACTTAAATTTTAGTTATAAAAGATTAACAGAGGAAAATAGTGAAAAAGGAATTTAAAGAGATTTTATTTAAATAACTTAATAATCAAATTGATTTAATATGGAACCTTAAGTCTAACCTAGGAATTTTAATAAAGGTTATTTCCTGAAATGAATATGTTGTATAATAAATAATGTATCTTTGAATAGATAAAATAAATTACATTGGAATTAGACATTTTGTAATAAAGCTTATTTAACTTGAATTCATAGTTTAATTGATGTCTAAATGAATAAATGTGTAAAGAAATTTGATTGTTATATTTGCTATATAAATATTTTATTTATGAATAAGATATGTCTTGAAAAATGAATAATTATGATTCAAATAGTTAAAATGTATTTTTACATCACTAAAAATTGATAATTGAGAATTTGGTTTTCAAATGGAATTTTAAGTGTAACTTATTAAAGGAATATCTATTTATGAAATGGGTATTTTAAATAAAGTGATAGGTTATGTGTTAAATTAAGAGCTAAGTAAAATAATGAACTTTTGACTTAATAAATGTAGTATAGTTTATTTGGATATTCCATTCATAAAAGTTTGTTTTAATAAGTCATAAGTTAAATGATATCCAAATGAATATTTCTGGAATTAAACTGATTTGAAGTACTAATATACCTACTGTAGCATTTTATAAGTGATGCTGTTTTGAAAATACAGTGTTTTGGAAATTTTTAAAATTGAATGAACTTAGAAATGTTACAACTTTAAAATGAATATTGTTTGATCTTGGATTAAAATGGTTTAAATGAAGATTATATTTAAAAGGTGTTATGATTTTCTAAGTATTATGTTCTTTTTTAAGAATAACATTTCCAAAGTGTTATGATTTTTAGTAGTATGATTTTCAAATGATAAACATCCCTAAATTGTTATGATTTCAAAGCATTATTGTTTCAAATTTATTATCTTATTTTTTTTGTTTTTTTTTCAAACTATCTTTTGGTTGTCCTTATTTCTCTTATCTTGTTACAAAATGGGAAGGCTATTGCTTATACCAGTCTGTTTAGAAATCTTTTTATAATCTTTGAAATCTTTGTTACTCATCTGGATCTGAACACTGTTTTTCCATTCATAGACCGTCGGTCAAGTGAAAAGGGAGATTCAGATTCTAGAGGATCTTTTTCGTGCTTATATTCTTGATTTGATCACCTCCATCTTGTTAAACTTACCTATAACAATAGTTAACAGGTGTAATTCGAATCTTCTTATCATCTTGTCTTAATTCTATTTCATTCTATCTTTATCTGTGCTTTCCCGTACCTCGTTCCTTTTCGGGGACGAAAAGTTTTGAGTGGGGGAGAGTGTAACAACCTTGTATTTTACAATTATTTTTAAATTGATTTCCAGATTTAAAAGCTTTATTTATGAAAAAGAATAAATTTTGTTATTTTAAGTATAAACTTTGATTTTGATGTGGATCTGAATTCCAAATATGACTAAATTTAATATTTCTAGAAAATGTGAATTTTGGTCAAATAGTCAAACTTTGACTTTTAAATTTAAATTTTAAATAGTTTGAAATTATAATTTTTATCTTTTATTATGACAATAGATTTAATAACATGAATACTGCTTTTTGTTTCGTTGAAAACGGAGTTAAAATGTAAAAGATATGTACATTTCAATTTTAAGTATAAATTGTTTATTTTGCAATTTTGTTATTTTAAATTTTATAAATTTTATTTTATTTGTCATATTTTGTTCTAATATGTGTTGATATTTTATTTTATGTATATCTTGACTTTTAAATATTTTTAAAACGATGATAGAATTTTTCCAAAATTTACTGTATTTATTTCTTATTTTTAAAGGCTGTTTCTATTTTTCTGCTATTTTCTTCATCTAAACTATATTCAAATTAAAATTTATTTATTTATTTTTGTGAATTCATTTTATTTTGTGTTCTTATCTTTATTTATAAATATTTTTAAGTACATAAAAAGTTTCCATAGTTCATTGCATTTATTTTCCATATTTTCAAGACTAGTTGCAAATTTTGCTGTTTTATTTAATTAAATTATATATATTTAATATTTAGTTATTTATTTTTTTGTTATTTACTAAATTTTCGTATTTATATCTGAGTTTATATTTATATTTCAGTTATATAAAATTAAAATAAAATAAGTGGAAATTTGAAAGGACTTAAGTTGTAAATTGTATGACTTTTCATTTAACCAAACCCTTCATTTTTCCATAACGGCTCATTTATTCTTTTGTAACCGTGTATGCCTTATTGTTTCACGTGAAAGACTTCCCTTTAATTCACAATTCATGGCCAAAAACATTTCTGAAGTTGTTTGGGTAATGGCTTCATCTTCTCTACCTTTCTCTTCTTCATTTCCTATTAAATTTTCTATTGTTTTGCTTGATTCTTCCATAGCTTTGCTCGGCTAAACCCTCCACCATTGTAACGACCCCATATTTTTATTTAATTTAAATTAATAATTCATTGAATTTTGAATGAAAATAGTAGAATAAATCGATAAGGTGAAGCGAGTTTCCCCGAACTCAAATAAATCCTATGATAAATCATTTAAAATTTAAATATTGTATATATATGTATACGGGCATGTATGAGTAAATTTGAATATATACGTATATATTTGATTTAAATTTAAGTCTTAAATAAATGGTTTAAATATTAAATATAAAAATGTTAGTTAAATTTTGAATTACTTGAGAAATGTATTTGAAACTGAATTCGAATTGGGTTTGGTAAAAATAGTGAATGAATGCAAATGCAACAAAGATATAAAATAAACACATTAAACAAATTAGTTAAGACTCAAAGAATACATTAAAATAAGAACTTACATATTAAGCAAAACATATGTATAATTATTTATTAAATGTATAGATTGTATTTTTAATCCGTTTTCTTTAAAAAGGTTATAAAAAGTATAAAATAAAATATATGGTATAAATGTAATATTTGAAAATCAAACTATAAATAGGAATAAAGATCTATAGTCAAGTTGAATAAAAGAAATGACAAAGCAAAGTTCTAAATATAAAGTAACATAAAGTTAAAAACAAATACATAAGTAAGTGTAAGCAACAAAAGAAGACAACATAACAATATATAACATTGCAAAGTAATAAAACAAATAAACATATCTATGTACCAACTAACATCCTCTCAGCCGAAATAAAACAAGAAGTACAAGCCACCACAAACTATCTCCATGCTTGTACAGCCGAAATAAAGGTAAGTTGTACATGTTAATTTTATGCCATATCTATGAGTACACCATACACATATCCACCAGCCACCGAAATGAAGAAAAATATTCATTTGTACATGGGCATTAATGAAGCCATCACAACACTTCATATCAGTTTAAACAAATAAAACTATCACCTGTACAAAGCATTTTAATATTACACTATTGTATTGTACAACCTCATTTTTTTTATCAACCTGTAAACCTTTTGTTATATATCAAATTTCCTCTTCATTTTAGTTCGTTCAAAACATAATTTAAACAAAACTGAGGAAAGGAAAAAAATATACAGAACTGTTTCAGTTGCAACCTGGAATCAAACAAATTATCAAAATCTTGAATCATCAACAAACAAGCTATAATCTGAATGAACTAAGCAAGTTTCCAGTTTTTCAAGCATTTCAGTTTCAATGGAAATCTAAGCGATTCAAGGTTCCAGTAAAACAAGCTTTCAAAACAATTCAGTTTTTAACCTCCTCAAAACTCTGCTTCTCTGCTTCATCCATATTCAGGTGAGCAACTCTTCTTTAAAAACCCCTCCTCTGTTTCAAAACTTTTCGGGTGAGTAACATAACAATTTTTAATAGTTTAAGTATACAACTCTGTGGCATGCTTAACTAGTGTGTGTGAGTAACATCTTTAAAAAATTATAAGTTGAATCTGGTTGCTTGATTTTATCTGAAATAAGTCTGTTATGTGAATATATACAAGTGCAGGTTTCTGTATGAATGTATAGTGGTATGTGTATGCTGTTGTACTTTGATCCAGGTTCAAGATCAAATCGAAATTTACTTGCTATTAATTCAACCTTTGTTAAGACTTAAATATTGGACAAATTATGCTTGTTGTACCATAGTTTTAAGTAAGAAAAAAAAAAGAAAAGTCTGGTTAAGTTAAACCAACTTGTATTTCCTTGGGAAATAAATTAACATCAGCAAACTTAAAATAAGTCAAAAATAAATTGTCAAGATTCTTTGATTCAGGTTTATGAATCAAATACTAATACTAAATTTTGATTTTTTAAAAAACTAAATTGGAAGTTTTTAGTAAGGGGTTGTGTGTATTTCTGGTTTAACCAAAAATTAGAATTTTAGAGATTTCTGATGATCTCTGGAATTTGGGGAGTCGTGAATCATCCTGGAGGTAGATGAATGATCAGTGACTAAAGGAAAAATAGTGGAAGAGGTGAATAATCATTATGTTGATGATGGTCGAAGTTTTCTGTTCTTAACCCTAGTTTTACTTGGTTTAGTTGTTTGATCCACCGCGGGTTCTATGATTGATCGAGTGCAGTTGGGTTTGGAGAGATGGAAGTGTGGTAGTTGTCGAAGTCGTGGCCGGAGTTGCACGAATTCAGGTGGCCGGAGAGTGGGGATCGAAGCGTTGACAGGTTGGGATGCGATGATGGTTTATGTTTCCAGGTTTGGTCGTGGATCTCGAATTCGATTTCGAGAATCGGGGCACAATCTGATTATCGTGGAAGGTTGCTGGAGTATGGGTCGACGTGGGAAGAACGTCGATGATGGCCAGAGATGACCAGCGTCACCGTGCACGTGCACGGTGTGCTTGAAATTTCTGGTGAAGTGGTTTGTGGTCTCGAGTTGATGAAGGTGATGACTCGAAGTAGCTTAATTTTTGGCTCGGGTAAGTGGAGTATTTGACTCGAAGGAAAGCAGGGAGGCCTCGGGTTGTCTTGCTTGCATCAGGTTTCCAGCAAAACTGTTACACAGTTTTGTTTTGTTTTTTTTTTTTCAAAATAAAAGTTAAAACTTGTTTAAAAATAAAAAAAATAAGTTCTAAAATGCGATTATATTCTTTAAACTTCTAGTATAAAGAAAGGAAATTTCTTTTACTTGTAAAATAAAAAGGGATTTGAAATTGTTTAAACCTTGTTTAAGTTAGATTGACTTCATTTTAAATCTTAGATTTAAAAATGAAATTTAAAGTAAAATTTGAAACCTAATTGTTTAAGTGACTTGTTAATGATAACTTAATTCATTGATAATAAAATATTTTATCTTTAAATAAACGGAGATTTATTAATTAAGAGTTCAAATAAACTAATTAAGATTAGCTAATTATTTAGGGTAAGTTAGTTAGTAATTTAAGATCATTAATTAAATAAGATTTGAATTTTAAATTAATAATGGTGATTAATTAAGATAAATTAATAAAAATTAATTGATTTATTGTTTTAAAATGATTGGTTAAAAATTAAGGGTTAACTGTAAAATTTGAAAGAAGGTTTATTTCAATAATTTGTAATTAAATTGGATAATTAACCCGATTTAAATAATTGATACATCTGATTTTAAATTTATCAGTTGATAAATAAATTCACTTGTGAGTGTTTGGACTTAACTAAATAATTGAATTGTTGCATATTCCCTGATCTGTTGTGCTTTGAGATATATTCTGGTTTGTGTGTGATCTGTACTGTATTTACTTATCTGTGATTTATATGTCTGTGATCTGTGAATTAAGATGAGCGTTATAGTTTATATCGCTTATCAACTATATCCTGTATTTTGATCTGTGATGATTGTATGATGTGCACTATTGTGTGTGAAACCCCTATACTACACCTTTACACACACAAATATGGATTTCACGTGGAAATCGGTTAAGTCACAGATAATTTAAATTGATATTTTTGAAATTTTAATTTTAATTTCAATTGATTTTGAAATTTGAAATTCGGTTTAAAATGAAAAGCTTTTGAAATAGAATTTCAAAGATAAAAGTTATTTTGAATAACTTAATCGAGCTTTGAAAATTTAAATAATTTGATTTAAATTTGAATTCGAGTTTGAAATTGAATTCTATAATTTGAAACTAGGGATTGAATATGTTGTATAAGTTATATATGGGTTGAACCATTTTAAAGATATTGATTTGGGAATTTGAATTTAAATTCAAAGGTTTTCACTCGTGTAATAAAATTGGATTTTTCTGAAAAGAAAACTATTTGTTTTCAAATGATTAAAGCTTTCAAATAAGAAGTGAACTTCCAAACTATGTTAAAAGGAATTTTAAGATTTAAATGAAAATGATTTCCAAGTTATGGAAACGATTTGAAAGCTATAAGTTAAATCTTTAATTTAAAGATTTTAAATGAGTTTAACCATTCGAAATGGAATTGTTTTGAAAGCTATAAGTTAAATCTTGACTCAAAGATTTAACGAGTTAATCCCAGTGAAATGGAAATTGTTTTGAAATATATGAATGAATCTTTGTGAATAGGGTTAACTTTGTGAATTAAATCTTTTTGTTTAAAAGATTGAAAATGGTAATTTGTTTAACCATTCGAATGAAAAGTTTTGGGTTTTAAGCTGTGACTTAAATTGAAATCCCATATCCATATGATTTTTAATTGCGCTCACTATTCGGGTTAGCCGGGAAAGGACCTTTGGGTCGTATAACCCATTCCGAATATGTGATACGTCGTTATGGATGGCATTTGATGACCGGTGTTGAAGACCGGATATTTTTGAAAACGGAAGGATTACCGTCGAGTTACTCTGCATCGGCTGATCCCCGATATAGAGGTTTTATCACCCTTAGTGACGGGAAGTCCGGACGTGATTGAAAATTATCCGGAATTGCAAGGGCTTCGTGAGAAGTGCCTTCGGTTCTGTTCGAACCCGGAACAGACTTATATGGATTGTATGTCTGACATTACACTTTGAGATATAAAGCCGATTTCTTTCAAATACATATCTGTTGGTGGCGGAGAATTTATTCTCTTAGCTTAACACCCTTCTCTGAGACGTACGAGCTCAGAGGTTATGTAGTTGAAATTTATCAGCGATATATCCCAACTTGGTAATGTGGCATGCTGAGTGCTGCTGTGAAATGATCAGTGTTTGATCATTTGCGATATGATCATTTGTTTGATCTTATATCTTTGTGATCATAGGTTGATCATTTGTTTGACCCGAAGCATGACTTTGTGAACAAAGCGTAGCTTTGTGGACGAGACTTCGTCGAGCCTCACAACCCGGTAATGGTCGAAACAGGAATCGTGCGGCAAGGTTTTCAGGGGTAGCTCCCCTAGGGTATGACCATTCCTTCTGGAAAAGGGTAGTATCATGGTATGGAGCCCAGATACTTACTCATGTGGACACACTTTATTTATGACGTGTGATGTTGGATTCAAGGCGCCTCGGTTAAAGGTCCCAAAGGACCGGGGGTGGCATATCTGAGGTTTCTTTTATCCCTTGGGAAAAGGGGTTGCCGGCCTTGTTTGGCAGAGAACAGTTGGTTCTCGGAACGTCCCGCCAGAGGCGTTTCTTTCGTGGAATAGGAAGTTCCTTAGCCTGACCATTTGTTGGAAATCCATCTTCCAAATACGAACTTTGTACGGTATTAGTTGTAGAACCTGCCATTTACGTACGGTGGTCACCACTGTTTAGATGGTAGCTATAGTAGGCATACGATACTGGTCGTATGTTGGCTAAGATTTATATTCTACTTTCGAAAATGTTTCTGCACTATGCACTAGTAATAATATCAAATGATTTGATTTTGCGTAGTAAGCATCTTTGACTATCATAAGAAGAAATCTCCTCCAATTCTGCGTTTGCATTGTGTGTGTGGTGGGAGGTCTTATGGTAGTTTCATTTTCCAAAAGCATTTCGAATTGACTTTAAATTCTCTTGCTATTTGTTTTAAAGATAAACTGTTTTGTTGCTCACACCAGTCCCATGACTGATCCGGAGTTTATTGTTCCTTTCCTAAACTCTGGGTGCTCATAATTTCCTACACGAGCAGTCTAGAGTTGGGGTTTTCAGATATTCAGGTTTAGTAGATTTTCTGGAGTTGGTTCAGTCTTTGGATCAGACTGCACTTGCTTATTTTGGCGTATCATTATTGGGAGTTCGAGCTATTTCTGGATTAGTGTTTTGAAGATGGAGATTATCCGCTGCCGATGTTATCGTTTTCTTTTCCGCTGCTATTTGTTATATCATATCTCTGATGTATATTGATATTCATTGTATCATTCTGTTGTATCAGATATTGTATATCAATGTATTATTCATTTATTCCGCTGTGTTATTTACTTAATGTTGTTATAAGCTCCGGCGACTCGGATTTGAACGTTCGAATCTACGACATTCGAGTATGATGTAAAGTATGGATGTCGATTTTCGAACGCGAAAATCTGGGACGTTACATTTGGTATCAGAGCTAAGGTTGAACTTTAGCTCAGGAGTATAACACGTTAAGTAGCTCATTAGAGATAGGGTGAAGTATACCCTAGAATGAGTATTCCTCAGATATTCATCCGAATGTCTCAGTAAATTCTCTTGCTATCCACTGATAGTAAGTATGAGTGTAAGAAAAGGACGAGATAGGGGACGGGGAAATACGACTATAAATGGTCAATACTCTGTAACAACAAGGAAGTAATCTTTTTCTATCAATCTCTTTTGTTCAGCATCTTTTCTCTATTCATCGATAATTTCTGGTAGATCCAGGAAGAAATTTGATATATTAAAATGGGACATAAACTCCAGATAGGCCAGACTTGTTTGTATGGATGAATTGATTGCATTGGTTGCTTTGATTGTTATAGTTGATAGGTATAATTTAGTTTCTAAACTAAAAGTTTTGAAATCGTATCCATCTATCTATCTATTCCTTGGGTCCGGATATGTTCTACGAATGGTTAGTTATCACTTCGAACTAACCAATGCCACTGTATATTTCATAGATCTGGATAACCCGAGTATTTTGTGAAGTGTTAAAAAAATTCGTTCTTGTATCTGTTATTGATATTCTGATTTGGTAAGCCAAATGCAGAATAGACATTCAATTGATTTGATGAAATATTCTTCATCTATCTTTTTGTCTCTTTGGTAATTTCGAGGACGAAATTCTTTTAAGGGGGGAAGTTTGTAACGACCCCATATTTTTATTTAATTTAAATTAATAATTCATTGAATTTTGAATGAAAATAGTAGAATAAATCGATAAGGTGAAGCGAGTTTCCCCGAACTCAAATAAATCCTATGATAAATCATTTAAAATTTAAATATTGTATATATATGTATACGGGCATGTATGAGTAAATTTGAATATATACGTATATATTTGATTTAAATTTAAGTCTTAAATAAATGGTTTAAATATTAAATATAAAAATGTTAGTTAAATTTTGAATTACTTGAGAAATGTATTTGAAACTGAATTCGAATTGGGTTTGGTAAAAATAGTGAATGAATGCAAATGCAACAAAGATATAAAATAAACACATTAAACAAATTAGTTAAGACTCAAAGAATACATTAAAATAAGAACTTACATATTAAGCAAAACATATGTATAATTATTTATTAAATGTATAGATTGTATTTTTAATCCGTTTTCTTTAAAAAGGTTATAAAAAGTATAAAATAAAATATATGGTATAAATGTAATATTTGAAAATCAAACTATAAATAGGAATAAAGATCTATAGTCAAGTTGAATAAAAGAAATGACAAAGCAAAGTTCTAAATATAAAGTAACATAAAGTTAAAAACAAATACATAAGTAAGTGTAAGCAACAAAAGAAGACAACATAACAATATATAACATTGCAAAGTAATAAAACAAATAAACATATCTATGTACCAACTAACATCCTCTCAGCCGAAATAAAACAAGAAGTACAAGCCACCACAAACTATCTCCATGCTTGTACAGCCGAAATAAAGGTAAGTTGTACATGTTAATTTTATGCCATATCTATGAGTACACCATACACATATCCACCAGCCACCGAAATGAAGAAAAATATTCATTTGTACATGGGCATTAATGAAGCCATCACAACACTTCATATCAGTTTAAACAAATAAAACTATCACCTGTACAAAGCATTTTAATATTACACTATTGTATTGTACAACCTCATTTTTTTTATCAACCTGTAAACCTTTTGTTATATATCAAATTTCCTCTTCATTTTAGTTCGTTCAAAACATAATTTAAACAAAACTGAGGAAAGGAAAAAAATATACAGAACTGTTTCAGTTGCAACCTGGAATCAAACAAATTATCAAAATCTTGAATCATCAACAAACAAGCTATAATCTGAATGAACTAAGCAAGTTTCCAGTTTTTCAAGCATTTCAGTTTCAATGGAAATCTAAGCGATTCAAGGTTCCAGTAAAACAAGCTTTCAAAACAATTCAGTTTTTAACCTCCTCAAAACTCTGCTTCTCTGCTTCATCCATATTCAGGTGAGCAACTCTTCTTTAAAAACCCCTCCTCTGTTTCAAAACTTTTCGGGTGAGTAACATAACAATTTTTAATAGTTTAAGTATACAACTCTGTGGCATGCTTAACTAGTGTGTGTGAGTAACATCTTTAAAAAATTATAAGTTGAATCTGGTTGCTTGATTTTATCTGAAATAAGTCTGTTATGTGAATATATACAAGTGCAGGTTTCTGTATGAATGTATAGTGGTATGTGTATGCTGTTGTACTTTGATCCAGGTTCAAGATCAAATCGAAATTTACTTGCTATTAATTCAACCTTTGTTAAGACTTAAATATTGGACAAATTATGCTTGTTGTACCATAGTTTTAAGTAAGAAAAAAAAAAGAAAAGTCTGGTTAAGTTAAACCAACTTGTATTTCCTTGGGAAATAAATTAACATCAGCAAACTTAAAATAAGTCAAAAATAAATTGTCAAGATTCTTTGATTCAGGTTTATGAATCAAATACTAATACTAAATTTTGATTTTTTAAAAAACTAAATTGGAAGTTTTTAGTAAGGGGTTGTGTGTATTTCTGGTTTAACCAAAAATTAGAATTTTAGAGATTTCTGATGATCTCTGGAATTTGGGGAGTCGTGAATCATCCTGGAGGTAGATGAATGATCAGTGACTAAAGGAAAAATAGTGGAAGAGGTGAATAATCATTATGTTGATGATGGTCGAAGTTTTCTGTTCTTAACCCTAGTTTTACTTGGTTTAGTTGTTTGATCCACCGCGGGTTCTATGATTGATCGAGTGCAGTTGGGTTTGGAGAGATGGAAGTGTGGTAGTTGTCGAAGTCGTGGCCGGAGTTGCACGAATTCAGGTGGCCGGAGAGTGGGGATCGAAGCGTTGACAGGTTGGGATGCGATGATGGTTTATGTTTCCAGGTTTGGTCGTGGATCTCGAATTCGATTTCGAGAATCGGGGCACAATCTGATTATCGTGGAAGGTTGCTGGAGTATGGGTCGACGTGGGAAGAACGTCGATGATGGCCAGAGATGACCAGCGTCACCGTGCACGTGCACGGTGTGCTTGAAATTTCTGGTGAAGTGGTTTGTGGTCTCGAGTTGATGAAGGTGATGACTCGAAGTAGCTTAATTTTTGGCTCGGGTAAGTGGAGTATTTGACTCGAAGGAAAGCAGGGAGGCCTCGGGTTGTCTTGCTTGCATCAGGTTTCCAGCAAAACTGTTACACAGTTTTGTTTTGTTTTTTTTTTTTCAAAATAAAAGTTAAAACTTGTTTAAAAATAAAAAAAATAAGTTCTAAAATGCGATTATATTCTTTAAACTTCTAGTATAAAGAAAGGAAATTTCTTTTACTTGTAAAATAAAAAGGGATTTGAAATTGTTTAAACCTTGTTTAAGTTAGATTGACTTCATTTTAAATCTTAGATTTAAAAATGAAATTTAAAGTAAAATTTGAAACCTAATTGTTTAAGTGACTTGTTAATGATAACTTAATTCATTGATAATAAAATATTTTATCTTTAAATAAACGGAGATTTATTAATTAAGAGTTCAAATAAACTAATTAAGATTAGCTAATTATTTAGGGTAAGTTAGTTAGTAATTTAAGATCATTAATTAAATAAGATTTGAATTTTAAATTAATAATGGTGATTAATTAAGATAAATTAATAAAAATTAATTGATTTATTGTTTTAAAATGATTGGTTAAAAATTAAGGGTTAACTGTAAAATTTGAAAGAAGGTTTATTTCAATAATTTGTAATTAAATTGGATAATTAACCCGATTTAAATAATTGATACATCTGATTTTAAATTTATCAGTTGATAAATAAATTCACTTGTGAGTGTTTGGACTTAACTAAATAATTGAATTGTTGCATATTCCCTGATCTGTTGTGCTTTGAGATATATTCTGGTTTGTGTGTGATCTGTACTGTATTTACTTATCTGTGATTTATATGTCTGTGATCTGTGAATTAAGATGAGCGTTATAGTTTATATCGCTTATCAACTATATCCTGTATTTTGATCTGTGATGATTGTATGATGTGCACTATTGTGTGTGAAACCCCTATACTACACCTTTACACACACAAATATGGATTTCACGTGGAAATCGGTTAAGTCACAGATAATTTAAATTGATATTTTTGAAATTTTAATTTTAATTTCAATTGATTTTGAAATTTGAAATTCGGTTTAAAATGAAAAGCTTTTGAAATAGAATTTCAAAGATAAAAGTTATTTTGAATAACTTAATCGAGCTTTGAAAATTTAAATAATTTGATTTAAATTTGAATTCGAGTTTGAAATTGAATTCTATAATTTGAAACTAGGGATTGAATATGTTGTATAAGTTATATATGGGTTGAACCATTTTAAAGATATTGATTTGGGAATTTGAATTTAAATTCAAAGGTTTTCACTCGTGTAATAAAATTGGATTTTTCTGAAAAGAAAACTATTTGTTTTCAAATGATTAAAGCTTTCAAATAAGAAGTGAACTTCCAAACTATGTTAAAAGGAATTTTAAGATTTAAATGAAAATGATTTCCAAGTTATGGAAACGATTTGAAAGCTATAAGTTAAATCTTTAATTTAAAGATTTTAAATGAGTTTAACCATTCGAAATGGAATTGTTTTGAAAGCTATAAGTTAAATCTTGACTCAAAGATTTAACGAGTTAATCCCAGTGAAATGGAAATTGTTTTGAAATATATGAATGAATCTTTGTGAATAGGGTTAACTTTGTGAATTAAATCTTTTTGTTTAAAAGATTGAAAATGGTAATTTGTTTAACCATTCGAATGAAAAGTTTTGGGTTTTAAGCTGTGACTTAAATTGAAATCCCATATCCATATGATTTTTAATTGCGCTCACTATTCGGGTTAGCCGGGAAAGGACCTTTGGGTCGTATAACCCATTCCGAATATGTGATACGTCGTTATGGATGGCATTTGATGACCGGTGTTGAAGACCGGATATTTTTGAAAACGGAAGGATTACCGTCGAGTTACTCTGCATCGGCTGATCCCCGATATAGAGGTTTTATCACCCTTAGTGACGGGAAGTCCGGACGTGATTGAAAATTATCCGGAATTGCAAGGGCTTCGTGAGAAGTGCCTTCGGTTCTGTTCGAACCCGGAACAGACTTATATGGATTGTATGTCTGACATTACACTTTGAGATATAAAGCCGATTTCTTTCAAATACATATCTGTTGGTGGCGGAGAATTTATTCTCTTAGCTTAACACCCTTCTCTGAGACGTACGAGCTCAGAGGTTATGTAGTTGAAATTTATCAGCGATATATCCCAACTTGGTAATGTGGCATGCTGAGTGCTGCTGTGAAATGATCAGTGTTTGATCATTTGCGATATGATCATTTGTTTGATCTTATATCTTTGTGATCATAGGTTGATCATTTGTTTGACCCGAAGCATGACTTTGTGAACAAAGCGTAGCTTTGTGGACGAGACTTCGTCGAGCCTCACAACCCGGTAATGGTCGAAACAGGAATCGTGCGGCAAGGTTTTCAGGGGTAGCTCCCCTAGGGTATGACCATTCCTTCTGGAAAAGGGTAGTATCATGGTATGGAGCCCAGATACTTACTCATGTGGACACACTTTATTTATGACGTGTGATGTTGGATTCGAGGCGCCTCGGTTAAAGGTCCCAAAGGACCGGGGGTGGCATATCTGAGGTTTCTTTTATCCCTTGGGAAAAGGGGTTGCCGGCCTTGTTTGGCAGAGAACAGTTGGTTCTCGGAACGTCCCGCCAGAGGCGTTTCTTTCGTGGAATAGGAAGTTCCTTAGCCTGACCATTTGTTGGAAATCCATCTTCCAAATACGAACTTTGTACGGTATTAGTTGTAGAACCTGCCATTTACGTACGGTGGTCACCACTGTTTAGATGGTAGCTATAGTAGGCATACGATACTGGTCGTATGTTGGCTAAGATTTATATTCTACTTTCGAAAATGTTTCTGCACTATGCACTAGTAATAATATCAAATGATTTGATTTTGCGTAGTAAGCATCTTTGACTATCATAAGAAGAAATCTCCTCCAATTCTGCGTTTGCATTGTGTGTGTGGTGGGAGGTCTTATGGTAGTTTCATTTTCCAAAAGCATTTCGAATTGACTTTAAATTCTCTTGCTATTTGTTTTAAAGATAAACTGTTTTGTTGCTCACACCAGTCCCATGACTGATCCGGAGTTTATTGTTCCTTTCCTAAACTCTGGGTGCTCATAATTTCCTACACGAGCAGTCTAGAGTTGGGGTTTTCAGATATTCAGGTTTAGTAGATTTTCTGGAGTTGGTTCAGTCTTTGGATCAGACTGCACTTGCTTATTTTGGCGTATCATTATTGGGAGTTCGAGCTATTTCTGGATTAGTGTTTTGAAGATGGAGATTATCCGCTGCCGATGTTATCGTTTTCTTTTCCGCTGCTATTTGTTATATCATATCTCTGATGTATATTGATATTCATTGTATCATTCTGTTGTATCAGATATTGTATATCAATGTATTATTCATTTATTCCGCTGTGTTATTTACTTAATGTTGTTATAAGCTCCGGCGACTCGGATTTGAACGTTCGAATCTACGACATTCGAGTATGATGTAAAGTATGGATGTCGATTTTCGAACGCGAAAATCTGGGACGTTACAACCATCTCTGTAATATCCCGGAAATTTAGGGCAATATCAATTTAATAATCTGTTTAAATAATTAAATTGATTGATAATTTTTGATAATAAGATTTGAATTGATTTAATAATCTGATTAAATGAATATTTAACTAGTGAATTTATCCTTTAAAAATTTATAGGATGATTTCTATTTATAATGTATATACAATTGTATATATTGTAAATAGATAAGCTTGGATTTAAAATTTAAATAAATAAATAAGATCTTGTTTTTAAATTCTAATATATATTGATAAATTGGAAATTATGATTTAATTAATATAAGCTTTTCAAGCTATTTAAATAAATAACAATATAGTTTTAAAATACTCAAGTTAACTGTTAATTGATTTAAATTGATTTTAGCTTAAGTTTAAATTTAAATTAATTAGCAAAAAGATTGTTTTATTTTATTTTTGAATATAGCTTGTAAATATGATTTGAATATATATATATATATATAAAGTTTAAAATACAATTTAAATATGATATGTTAATTCATTTAATAAATAGAAGTAATTTATAATCTCCTTTATAAATTATTTTAAAATTGATAAATATGTTAATTTCAAACAATATTAATAGAGTATTGTTTTTATAATATAAATAGACTTTAATAAAATAAGATTGTTATTTTCAATTGAAAGTGTAGTTATATATGTATATAACATGACTTTAAATTGGATTTTAAATATAATTTGAATTTGAATTTAGATTTAATTTTGAATTCAAAAAGAGGTAATATTCAAATAGTTTGGATTTCAAAGTATATGTAAACTTTTATTTATAATAATTAGTTTTGTTTCTTTATAAGTAATATATATATAAATAGATAAGTAATTTTATTTAATAAATAAAGAAAAGCTTTTATTTACATTTAAATAAATAAGTGTTACTTAAATGACATGTGTAAATCTATAAAAGCTTGTTTAAACAAATGTAAACTAATTAACCACTCTAAGTGACAAATGTCAAGTTTTTAAAATTTTGTTTTCTTTTATTTTTAAGAAACTACAAATTAACTTATATATGCATACCTCTCCTTTCATTTTAATTTTTTTCTATCTTCTTGAATTCAAAGAAAAAAACTTTCAACCTGAAAAGTTAAACAAAATTCTCAAAACTAAATCAGTAACTCAAATCTATCTTCCTCTCTAAAAAAATCTGCAATTCAAATCCTATTTCTCTAGAACCAAATCAGTAATTAAATTTCTCTCAAACCAGATTCCTTAAACAAAGATCTGTAATGTACTTCTTCAAAAATCTGTAACCATTTTCAAAAAATCAAAGACAAGACCTGTCTTTCTTTACAAATCTGAAAGCATGTAAATCTTTCTTCAATCCCTGTAATGCATTTTCAATCTGGAAAACAAAGCCTGCAAATTCTTCAAGTCTGGAATTAAACTCAAATCTGCATTTCTTAAGCCTGCAATATGAAAGCAAACAACCTGGAATCTAAACAACACATCACAAAGCAAGATTTTAGCAACATGCAAGTTTCCAGTTTTAAAAGACAATGCAAGTTTTAAATCAAAACAAAGTAGCATTCCAGATTTCAAGTATCTGTTTCAAACTCTGTTCTTCATTTGAAATCCGGTGAGTAACTTTCATTTTTAAAACTTAAATATATGATATATGCTTGCATGTGATGATATTGCTTGTATTGAAGTTCTTAATATGAATTTATATGAATTGGTTTAAATATGTTTATCTGTTGATTTAGATGCCTTTGTTCTAGCTTTCCAGTGAGTAACTTTCATTTTTAAAACTTAAATGTATGATATATGCTTGCATGTGATGATATTGCTTGTATTGAAGTTCTTAATATGAATTTATATGAATTGGTTTAAATATGTTTATCTGTTGATTTAGATGCCTTTGTTCTAGCTTTCCAGTGAGTAAACAAAACTAATACCTGTTTTAATTGTTGCATGTGATGAATGTGTGAAATAATGTTGTGATAATTGTTTGCACAAATGAAAATTATGCTTGCATATATGTAAATATGAACTGTTAAGTGTGCATGTCTGTGAACAAGGAAATATGCTCTGTTCTTGCTTTACAGGTTTCAAAACCTATTCAAAAATCAAGATCTTATTCTCTAATTCTTTTTAGACTTGATTGTTCAACAAAAAGTGTTTAAAATAGTAAGACCTTAATTTTAAAAATAATTCTAAGTATGATTAGTTTAAAGACTTCTGGAAAATTTGGAAAATACAGTAAAAACTAAAAACATGCAAAATTCAAATGTAATGATTTCTGGTTTCTTATATATCACCCGATTCGATTTCACGAACCATGAATTTTAGAAACAAAATCTAGATTTTTAGAATGGTATTTGACGAGAATTCGTGGGATGTTCGTTTTTGGAACTTTTGTCGATTTCTGTCATTTGGCGGCAATAGGAAGATCGGCATTTGGGTTGGAGGTAGCACGGAGTTTAGTGTTCGATGGAAAAATGGTGGCAGATGTTAACAATGGCCATGGTGATCAAAGAGTAGCGAAGTAGGGTTCGTGGTCCAGTTTTGGTCTAGCATTGATTTCGAGGTCGTGAAGTAACTGGGAGGCATCGGACTTGTTAGCAAAGGATTGAATCGATGTTTGGGTTAGTGAAGTAGCTCTGAACGGAGGGACGTGAGCTCCGGTGGCAAGTTTGTCAGCAGGTGATCAATTTTCCGATCGAAGAATGTTCCCAGGATGGGTCAATCAGCTCGATTTCGTATTCATGATGATTTAGGTGAACTGGGTGCTCGAGTGGAACGAGGAGGTGGTAGGCGAGGTGTCGAAGTCGGCGGTGATGGTCGGCAGTCGTTCTGGCGATTGTGCACGTGCACATGTACATTTCGTACATCTGGAAGAAGTTGGGTTAGAGGAAGAAGAAGATGAAGTCTCTGTGTGACTTGAAGTCATGCCCGTGATTGTTGGAATCTGGCTCGAGTTGTTTCCAGGGGAGGCTCGTGTGAATGTAACAGTTTTAAAATTTTTAACATAACAATGTTTAAAAATAAAAGAGGGAAGGAACTCGAAGGGGTACTCGGGGAAATGGGGTTTTGACTCGGGTAATTAAATATTTGGCTCGGGTAGGCTTTTTAAAAGCTGACAGTATTTTAAATTTAAAATGAGTTTAAATGTTAAACAAGATTTTAAATAAAGTTTAAAATCAAATCTGTAGGAGTGGATTTAAATTTAAACTTGAACCTCAGTTGTGAAATAGATAAGTTTATAAAATTATAATATTTAAATAAATTTAAATTGTTTAAAAGTATAATTTAAAAAGGTTTGAATTTAAATGAATTGGTTTAAAAAGCTTATAATTTCTCTTATAAATGTCAAGTGGTTATTTAACATTGGATTTAAAAAGAGTTTGTAAAATTTGATTAAATTTTGTTAAAGTTAAATTTGTAAATTAAATCTTTAATTTAAAATGAAAAAAAAGAGAAGATTTAAAAGTAAAAGAATTTCAAAGCTTTTGTAAATGATAATTAAAGTAGTTATTAATGTTAATACTTTAATTTAGAAATTTAATGATATAGGAGTCATTAAATTAATAGGGTAAGTAAAGAATAATTTGATAATTTAATTAATTAATAATTTAGTGTTAATCAATTAAATAATTTAGATTATAAGTAAATTAATTAAGGGTTAATTAATTTGAAAATAAGAATCATTTAAATTTGATAATCAAATAGATGAATTAATAAATGATAATCATTTATGAAATTGGTTAAGCATAATTACCTAATGGAAGTAATTAAAGAAATTAATTACTTAAGATAATTAATTAAATAAATTTGATAAGTTTAAATTAATTAGTTAAATTAATTTAAGATAATGATTTGGAAATTTGATAATTACTTGAATGTAATTAGTGAAGTATAAATTACTTAGAAAAGTAATTAAAGTTAATTAGTGGATGTAATTAACTAAAGATGATTTAATAAAAGTAATTTGACTTAATTACTTTAAATAAATTAATCAAGGGATTAATTAAAGGATAATTAATTAAGGAGTAATTAATTATGAAGTGGAGTAATTAAGGATAGTTAATTACTAAATGAGATTAATCAAAGGTGATTAATAAATGTGACTAATTAATTATTAAATATAATTAATTTAAATGATGTAATTAAGGATATGTTAATTAAAATTAATTAATCAATAATAAAGGATTAAAGAAATTTATTAATTGAAATTAATTAATTGTAATTAATTAAGAATTAATGTAATTAAATATTGTTAATTAATTAATGAAGTAATTAAAGATTAATTACTGAATGGTTTAAGATAATTAATTTGTGAAATTAATTAGGTATTAATTACTTAAAGTAATTAAAGGGTAATTAATCAGGAATGATTAATTAAGATGGATACTTAGAGTAATGATTAATTAATTGGTTTAATTAATAATTAAGTAAGCAGGATTTATAGGATAAAGTAATTAATTTAATTCACTTTAAATTAATTAGAGATGGTAAATCATTACTTAAGAATGGATGAATGATATTGAATGCTTTGCATTGTTGATATCTCTGATAAGAGATTGCTGATCTATGATATAGATGTTTGGTTGGATTGAAATGATAATATGAATTATTTGTTTGGATGATAATATGGATTATCTATTGTAAATTATCTATCTGTGTATATAGATAAGAATTGAATTGTTTTAACCTTAAAACAACTTGGCCTTAAAAGATACGTTTTGGATTTCGATGAGACCGGGATCGGGTTTCCGTATACCGGAATTCCAGGTCTGGAGACCCGAATACCACATCGATCCAAATTAACGTTAGGTCGTGAATCTCAAGTGAAGATGAAGATTCAGAGTGCAAGGGTTATTGTCGTTAACTCTGAGGGTGATTCCAATACGAGTGTAACGAGATAATGCCTTCGGTTTCGTTCGAACCCGGAACGAACTTGTATGGATTGAATGCTTTCAACACATCGTCAGGAGGGCGATGAGCATTCTAAGTGATGTGTTCTGATTTAAAGGTAAATCGTAACCTCAAGCCTCATCAACCGGGAATGGCTAAAACAGGGGAGGTGCAGCAAGGCTTCGTGGGTAGCACCCACTGAGAGTAAGGTCATCCCTGTCTAGAGAGTTCCTTCTTTTATTTCGGCTTAGTGGTGCAGTTGGCGACGGCCATCTGTGGGGTGATTTTATTCGGAATTATCCAGTAAGGGATGGTTCCGGCTTTGTGTTGCAGGGGATTGGGAGTGATCCTCGGTACGGTGATCTAGGCCCCGTACTGTGATGAGCGGTACCCCGGTAGCTCTGCCATTGTATGGAAATCCAAATTCCAATAAGTGATAACGGACTTGATTGTATACTTATGTATGCTGGAATTTAATAATGTAACAATTTCGGCTATTTCATATTTATTTGAAAACCCTAGACCCTATTATAATACAATCGAATTTCCTATCAAATGTTTTGGTTAGCGTAAGGTAAAAACTTACCCATGTTTATTTGTGGGGAGTCTTACGTGATACTTTTTCTTTCAAAAGGTTTTGAAGTTAAACAAGTTTAACCTGTTACTCACACCAGACCCATGTCTGACCCAAGTTGTTTATTTCTGTTTTATAAACTCTTGGGTACTCAAATTTTTACGAGTAGCCAAGGGATTCAGGTTTAGCTTTGACGAATTGTGGAGGAGCAATGGAGCAGGAGGCTTCAGCGTTCGTAGATATAGTATTCCGCTGTGTTGATATCTGTGTTAGAGTCTTGTATTGTATTTGAGTTGTAATATCTAGACAGATGTTTATAACTGTCTAGTATGTGTTGTATAGTTGTGTAAACTCTGATAAGTGTTTTATACTATGTAATAGTTTCTTTATGTTATTAATATAATTTATTCATTCCGCTGTGAGATCGTTGTTGTTGTTTCTTCTTTCTTCTCTTCTTTTCTATTTTCTACCCCTTTCTTTCTTATTAATGATGCGTCATTCTATGGAATGAGTGGCGGGTCGTTACAGTGGTATCAGAGCCAGGTTGAGCGAATACCTAAGCTTTTGGTTAAGTGAATATCAGAGCGCTAGGTTGAGTGAATACCTAGGTTCGGAAGGGTTGTTCATTAGAGATAGGATCTGTAGCAACCTGTTTGAGTCTGAGTGTATATATATTCGAGAGCGCGTATTTGTTAGTTATATAAAATGGTTTTATATTGTGTTAATTGATCGGTTGGGTGGTATATGGATTCTGGTCAATACGAGTAGCTAACGTTATTGATAGGGATCTCTAAACACTTAGATCAGGCCAACGGACACAATATTGTTTTAAAAGGAAAGGTGAAATAATTTTACCCAAATATATTTTCTATATATAAAAAGTATCATTTTAAACGTATATGGTTTTTGTAATGATTGGTTGAGATGATAATAATTTATCATCTAGGATTAGGAGTCTGAGTGTTGAGGTTGGAAGTATCTGTCGAGACTGTAGACCTAATACCGTCTCGAGTAAACTTTACTGTGGTAAAGGATTTCATCGATCTCCGAAGGAAACTGTTATGGTTCGGAGTTTATCTTTGTAGTTTGGATGAGTAAAGTTGGATCTGTTGGTTAGGACAGAAGCGAGTGATGGTATCTTGATACTTCTGGAAGAAGTAGCTGCGTGATGAGATGCAGTGACTATGGATGTTCCCGAAGATGTTTTCTTTGGAACAAGTTAATGAAGTGTGTCTGTTTCGGTGTTGTGGCTGAGTTCAGCAAGATGTTTTTGTTCTGTTTGAAGTCCGAGTTTCTCGAAGAGCTTTGGATTGAGAAGTCTTTGGTATCTGTGGCAGTAGTGCAGCTCGGAGTGTTCTGTTTTCGGCAGAAGTTTTTCTGGCTGAGCAGTTTTTCTGAAGGTGAAGTTCAGAAGCAGCAGAGAGGATCCATTTCTTCGATGGATAGGATAGTCAAGTGTGAGCTGTTCTGATTGGTAAAGAGAGAACAGTTTTATTTGGATTTTGGCTGGGTGGATCGCAAAAGTGACTTGCGATAGTTTGAGTATTCTTTTGAGTTATCCGATATTTTCTGGAATGTGTTGTCCAGTCTGTGCTTGTGTTCATCATCAGCATTTTCGTTCTACTCCAGATCAGAGTGGTGCAGCAGGAACAGTTTTGGCGAGTGCTCCTGTTCGTCTTTTCCAGATAGGAGAAGTTAGTTTGGAATCTTCTGATGTTTGAGAAGTAGAGTTTTGTTTTGGATTATGGGTGGATCGTGAAAGGATCATTCTGTTGAGTTATTCTTAGTCTAGTTTGTTTCTAGAAGTATCGGCGAAAGTTGAACTGATCAGGAAGGATTTGTAGGAAGTCCAAGATCGTTTGAAGGATTTTGTGGATAAAAGATGGAGGAATTTGGAATTCGAAGTTAGAGACTTCGTTGTTGTTGAAGTTTCCTCTTGTGAACGGGAGTTATCAGATTGGGTAAGTCTGGGAAGTTAGCTCCGAGTTATTTTGGATCTCTTCTGTGTTCTGATTTGGATAAGTGCTTTGATCTACTGGATTGAATTATCAGTTTGGATAATTGGAATTCGATGTGTTTTACGTATCTCTGAGGGAGTACGTGTTTGATCTATCTCTGGTTTTGGAACCAGCAGTTCTGGAGTATTTGGTTGTTGAGTCAGACTCGTCTGTAGTCTGATATCTTGTTTAGTTCTGTAGATCTAGATGAGTAGGAACTTTATAGCTTAGTAGTATTGGTTGTTTGATTTGTTTGTAGAGCGAGTATCCCGGTATATATATATATACTTTGGGAAACTCGAGGAAATTTTATTCAGAATTTTGTCTGAATAATTAAAATTGTTTGATTAGGTGAATTGTTTGATATGGTTGATAGCATATGGATGATAATATATGCTTGTGATTTAAATAGATTATTAAATTACCTTTGTTTTAAATTTCGGGGACGAAATTATTTTAAGGGGGGAGGAATGTAATATCCCGGAAATTTAGGGCAATATCAATTTAATAATCTGTTTAAATAATTAAATTGATTGATAATTTTTGATAATAAGATTTGAATTGATTTAATAATCTGATTAAATGAATATTTAACTAGTGAATTTATCCTTTAAAAATTTATAGGATGATTTCTATTTATAATGTATATACAATTGTATATATTGTAAATAGATAAGCTTGGATTTAAAATTTAAATAAATAAATAAGATCTTGTTTTTAAATTCTAATATATATTGATAAATTGGAAATTATGATTTAATTAATATAAGCTTTTCAAGCTATTTAAATAAATAACAATATAGTTTTAAAATACTCAAGTTAACTGTTAATTGATTTAAATTGATTTTAGCTTAAGTTTAAATTTAAATTAATTAGCAAAAAGATTGTTTTATTTTATTTTTGAATATAGCTTGTAAATATGATTTGAATATATATATATAAAGTTTAAAATACAATTTAAATATGATATGTTAATTCATTTAATAAATAGAAGTAATTTATAATCTCCTTTATAAATTATTTTAAAATTGATAAATATGTTAATTTCAAACAATATTAATAGAGTATTGTTTTTATAATATAAATAGACTTTAATAAAATAAGATTGTTATTTTCAATTGAAAGTGTAGTTATATATGTATATAACATGACTTTAAATTGGATTTTAAATATAATTTGAATTTGAATTTAGATTTAATTTTGAATTCAAAAAGAGGTAATATTCAAATAGTTTGGATTTCAAAGTATATGTAAACTTTTATTTATAATAATTAGTTTTGTTTCTTTATAAGTAATATATATATAAATAGATAAGTAATTTTATTTAATAAATAAAGAAAAGCTTTTATTTACATTTAAATAAATAAGTGTTACTTAAATGACATGTGTAAATCTATAAAAGCTTGTTTAAACAAATGTAAACTAATTAACCACTCTAAGTGACAAATGTCAAGTTTTTAAAATTTTGTTTTCTTTTATTTTTAAGAAACTACAAATTAACTTATATATGCATACCTCTCCTTTCATTTTAATTTTTTTCTATCTTCTTGAATTCAAAGAAAAAAACTTTCAACCTGAAAAGTTAAACAAAATTCTCAAAACTAAATCAGTAACTCAAATCTATCTTCCTCTCTAAAAAAATCTGCAATTCAAATCCTATTTCTCTAGAACCAAATCAGTAATTAAATTTCTCTCAAACCAGATTCCTTAAACAAAGATCTGTAATGTACTTCTTCAAAAATCTGTAACCATTTTCAAAAAATCAAAGACAAGACCTGTCTTTCTTTACAAATCTGAAAGCATGTAAATCTTTCTTCAATCCCTGTAATGCATTTTCAATCTGGAAAACAAAGCCTGCAAATTCTTCAAGTCTGGAATTAAACTCAAATCTGCATTTCTTAAGCCTGCAATATGAAAGCAAACAACCTGGAATCTAAACAACACATCACAAAGCAAGATTTTAGCAACATGCAAGTTTCCAGTTTTAAAAGACAATGCAAGTTTTAAATCAAAACAAAGTAGCATTCCAGATTTCAAGTATCTGTTTCAAACTCTGTTCTTCATTTGAAATCCGGTGAGTAACTTTCATTTTTAAAACTTAAATATATGATATATGCTTGCATGTGATGATATTGCTTGTATTGAAGTTCTTAATATGAATTTATATGAATTGGTTTAAATATGTTTATCTGTTGATTTAGATGCCTTTGTTCTAGCTTTCCAGTGAGTAACTTTCATTTTTAAAACTTAAATGTATGATATATGCTTGCATGTGATGATATTGCTTGTATTGAAGTTCTTAATATGAATTTATATGAATTGGTTTAAATATGTTTATCTGTTGATTTAGATGCCTTTGTTCTAGCTTTCCAGTGAGTAAACAAAACTAATACCTGTTTTAATTGTTGCATGTGATGAATGTGTGAAATAATGTTGTGATAATTGTTTGCACAAATGAAAATTATGCTTGCATATATGTAAATATGAACTGTTAAGTGTGCATGTCTGTGAACAAGGAAATATGCTCTGTTCTTGCTTTACAGGTTTCAAAACCTATTCAAAAATCAAGATCTTATTCTCTAATTCTTTTTAGACTTGATTGTTCAACAAAAAGTGTTTAAAATAGTAAGACCTTAATTTTAAAAATAATTCTAAGTATGATTAGTTTAAAGACTTCTGGAAAATTTGGAAAATACAGTAAAAACTAAAAACATGCAAAATTCAAATGTAATGATTTCTGGTTTCTTATATATCACCCGATTCGATTTCACGAACCATGAATTTTAGAAACAAAATCTAGATTTTTAGAATGGTATTTGACGAGAATTCGTGGGATGTTCGTTTTTGGAACTTTTGTCGATTTCTGTCATTTGGCGGCAATAGGAAGATCGGCATTTGGGTTGGAGGTAGCACGGAGTTTAGTGTTCGATGGAAAAATGGTGGCAGATGTTAACAATGGCCATGGTGATCAAAGAGTAGCGAAGTAGGGTTCGTGGTCCAGTTTTGGTCTAGCATTGATTTCGAGGTCGTGAAGTAACTGGGAGGCATCGGACTTGTTAGCAAAGGATTGAATCGATGTTTGGGTTAGTGAAGTAGCTCTGAACGGAGGGACGTGAGCTCCGGTGGCAAGTTTGTCAGCAGGTGATCAATTTTCCGATCGAAGAATGTTCCCAGGATGGGTCAATCAGCTCGATTTCGTATTCATGATGATTTAGGTGAACTGGGTGCTCGAGTGGAACGAGGAGGTGGTAGGCGAGGTGTCGAAGTCGGCGGTGATGGTCGGCAGTCGTTCTGGCGATTGTGCACGTGCACATGTACATTTCGTACATCTGGAAGAAGTTGGGTTAGAGGAAGAAGAAGATGAAGTCTCTGTGTGACTTGAAGTCATGCCCGTGATTGTTGGAATCTGGCTCGAGTTGTTTCCAGGGGAGGCTCGTGTGAATGTAACAGTTTTAAAATTTTTAACATAACAATGTTTAAAAATAAAAGAGGGAAGGAACTCGAAGGGGTACTCGGGGAAATGGGGTTTTGACTCGGGTAATTAAATATTTGGCTCGGGTAGGCTTTTTAAAAGCTGACAGTATTTTAAATTTAAAATGAGTTTAAATGTTAAACAAGATTTTAAATAAAGTTTAAAATCAAATCTGTAGGAGTGGATTTAAATTTAAACTTGAACCTCAGTTGTGAAATAGATAAGTTTATAAAATTATAATATTTAAATAAATTTAAATTGTTTAAAAGTATAATTTAAAAAAGGTTTGAATTTAAATGAATTGGTTTAAAAAGCTTATAATTTCTCTTATAAATGTCAAGTGGTTATTTAACATTGGATTTAAAAAGAGTTTGTAAAATTTGATTAAATTTTGTTAAAGTTAAATTTGTAAATTAAATCTTTAATTTAAAATGAAAAAAAAAGAGAAGATTTAAAAGTAAAAGAATTTCAAAGCTTTTGTAAATGATAATTAAAGTAGTTATTAATGTTAATACTTTAATTTAGAAATTTAATGATATAGGAGTCATTAAATTAATAGGGTAAGTAAAGAATAATTTGATAATTTAATTAATTAATAATTTAGTGTTAATCAATTAAATAATTTAGATTATAAGTAAATTAATTAAGGGTTAATTAATTTGAAAATAAGAATCATTTAAATTTGATAATCAAATAGATGAATTAATAAATGATAATCATTTATGAAATTGGTAAGCATAATTACCTAATGGAAGTAATTAAAGAAATTAATTACTTAAGATAATTAATTAAATAAATTTGATAAGTTTAAATTAATTAGTTAAATTAATTTAAGATAATGATTTGGAAATTTGATAATTACTTGAATGTAATTAGTGAAGTATAAATTACTTAGAAAAGTAATTAAAGTTAATTAGTGGATGTAATTAACTAAAGATGATTTAATAAAAGTAATTTGACTTAATTACTTTAAATAAATTAATCAAGGGATTAATTAAAGGATAATTAATTAAGGAGTAATTAATTATGAAGTGGAGTAATTAAGGATAGTTAATTACTAAATGAGATTAATCAAAGGTGATTAATAAATGTGACTAATTAATTATTAAATATAATTAATTTAAATGATGTAATTAAGGATATGTTAATTAAAATTAATTAATCAATAATAAAGGATTAAAGAAATTTATTAATTGAAATTAATTAATTGTAATTAATTAAGAATTAATGTAATTAAATATTGTTAATTAATTAATGAAGTAATTAAAGATTAATTACTGAATGGTTTAAGATAATTAATTTATGAAATTAATTAGGTATTAATTACTTAAAGTAATTAAAGGGTAATTAATCAGGAATGATTAATTAAGATGGATACTTAGAGTAATGATTAATTAATTGGTTTAATTAATAATTAAGTAAGCAGGATTTATAGGATAAAGTAATTAATTTAATTCACTTTAAATTAATTAGAGATGGTAAATCATTACTTAAGAATGGATGAATGATATTGAATGCTTTGCATTGTTGATATCTCTGATAAGAGATTGCTGATCTATGATATAGATGTTTGGTTGGATTGAAATGATAATATGAATTATTTGTTTGGATGATAATATGGATTATCTATTGTAAATTATCTATCTGTGTATATAGATAAGAATTGAATTGTTTTAACCTTAAAACAACTTGGCCTTAAAAGATACGTTTTGGATTTCGATGAGACCGGGATCGGGTTTCCGTATACCGGAATTCCAGGTCTGGAGACCCGAATACCACATCGATCCAAATTAACGTTAGGTCGTGAATCTCAAGTGAAGATGAAGATTCAGAGTGCAAGGGTTATTGTCGTTAACTCTGAGGGTGATTCCAATACGAGTGTAACGAGATAATGCCTTCGGTTTCGTTCGAACCCGGAACGAACTTGTATGGATTGAATGCTTTCAACACATCGTCAGGAGGGCGATGAGCATTCTAAGTGATGTGTTCTGATTTAAAGGTAAATCGTAACCTCAAGCCTCATCAATCGGGAATGGCTAAAACAGGGGAGGTGCAGCAAGGCTTCGTGGGTAGCACCCACTGAGAGTAAGGTCATCCCTGTCTAGAGAGTTCCTTCTTTTATTTCGGCTTAGTGGTGCAGTTGGCGACGGCCATCTGTGGGGTGATTTTATTCGGAATTATCCAGTAAGGGATGGTTCCGGCTTTGTGTTGCAGGGGATTGGGAGTGATCCTCGGTACGGTGATCTAGGCCCCGTACTATGATGAGCGGTACCCCGGTAGCTCTGCCATTGTATGGAAATCCAAATTCCAATAAGTGATAACGGACTTGATTGTATACTTATGTATGCTGGAATTTAATAATGTAACAATTTCGGCTATTTCATATTTATTTGAAAACCCTAGACCCTATTATAATACAATCGAATTTCCTATCAAATGTTTTGGTTAGCGTAAGGTAAAAACTTATCCATGTTTATTTGTGGGGAGTCTTACGTGATACTTTTTCTTTCAAAAGGTTTTGAAGTTAAACAAGTTTAACCTGTTACTCACACCAGACCCATGTCTGACCCAAGTTGTTTATTTCTGTTTTATAAACTCTTGGGTACTCAAATTTTTACGAGTAGCCAAGGGATTCAGGTTTAGCTTTGACGAATTGTGGAGGAGCAATGGAGCAGGAGGCTTCAGCGTTCGTAGATATAGTATTCCGCTGTGTTGATATCTG
Source organism: Allium fistulosum (assembly GCA_030737815.1). Taxonomy (NCBI): domain Eukaryota; kingdom Viridiplantae; phylum Streptophyta; class Magnoliopsida; order Asparagales; family Amaryllidaceae; genus Allium; species Allium fistulosum. Next base: position 731,188,945 of record CM060908.1, read on the forward strand.
TGTTAGAGTCTTGTATTGTATTTGAGTTGTAATATCTAGACAGATGTTTATAACTGTCTAGTATGTGTTGTATAGTTGTGTAAACTCTGATAAGTGTTTTATACTATGTAATAGTTTCTTTATGTTATTAATATAATTTATTCATTCCGCTGTGAGATCGTTGTTGTTGTTTCTTCTTTTCTATTTTCTACCCCTTTCTTTCTTATTAATGATGCGTCATTCTGTGGAATGAGTGGCGGGTCGTTACAATCTCCACCATAGCCTCGACCACCATCCCCTACCACTCTTCCTTGGCATCATCTCCAGCCATCATTTCAGATCCATCCATGGCCGTGACCTCTCCTTGAAGCTAGCACCACAAAACAATGTCAAAAACTCCAAAACAATGCACTAGTCACCACTATTACTTCACCACCTTCATCCACCACCTTGGCCACCACCATAGCCGCCACCACCACATTGTTTTGACCACTTACCATCACCCCTTACCTCTGTCCAGATCTGGAGCAAGCATGGCCAAGCCCAAACAATGACTAGACCGAGCCTAGTGTGCACCAAAACCACTCCTTTTGGCCTTGACTCTTTGTCTTCTTCATGTGTAACTCCTACCATCATCATTCCATTGTTTTGCCTTCTTCTTGCTGACCATTGGATGACTATTTCAGGTCTAGACCTGATCATAGCTGAGCCAAATGATGTCATGGCCAAGCACTTGAATGGTTGAGGCAAGGTCAAGTCATCTATTTCTTTGTTGCTCCTTATTTAAAATTGTTTCAATATTGTTTGTGTTGAATATTTATGTATACAGTGTCTGTTTTGTTTATATGTATACAAGGCAATTATATTTGGCTCTCCACTCTCAAATCATATTCATGTTGTCGTGCCTTCAAAGATTCTGTGTTATGTGTTTGGTCGTCATCTCCAGCTTAAACAAGTGAGTTATTCTCACCAGACAATATGTACCTATATAACTAGTAAATTGACACCCTGTGAATCTGTAGAAATATATTATCATGTTATACTTGACTGTGTTATGATCATATGATGTTTATACACCTGTTATATCATATGTTACTGTTATTTAATGTTATTCTGTTTATTTATATCTGTTTATCACACTGCAAGTTCCCTGTAGACTAGAATCACTATGGGTTGAAATGATACATACCCGAACGGACTTTAGAATAAGGGAATATCGTTATGGGCTGAAATGATAGGCCTGAGCGGTTTTCAAATTCATTCATTTAACTTGGGATTGCGGGTTTGAAATGATAGAACCCGGATTTTTCTTTTTTAACTGCGGATTGAAATGATACATATCCATATCACTTGACCTAGGTTAGAAAATTATATACAGGCCCGTGGTTATTTTATAAAGTGTTTTGGATATTTTTAAGTATTTTAAAAAAATTATAAATTTGTGAAATTTGATTTAAATAGATTTTGAAATGTTTTAAATTAAAGAAATTATGATTTTTTTCCATGTGTTAAAAATGTAATTAATGAATGGTTTAACTAGATTTTTGAAATATAACTTAAGTTGGAAATTTGGAATTTTGGTTAAAAAAGATATTTAAGTTATATAAATAAAATGGATATTAAATTTTATTTGGAAATGGTAAATATGATAATTTGATTAAATTTGAATTTAAGTGATTTATTAAAGTATTATTGATTTTTCTATGAATTTAAGTGGTTAAATAAATGAATGTTGAAAAGTGATCTTTTAAAATATAACTTGACTAGGAAATGTGAAATTTGGTTTTAATTAAAGGTTTAAGTTAATTAAATAAAATTGGAAATTTTGTTAAATTGTGAAATGGTAATTTAAATTTGAAGTGTTAAGTCTATTTGTTGAAATGTGAAAAATTGGAACTTTTACACTTAAACTTATTAAGTAAATTGTTGAAAATTGGATTTAATTATAAGAAATTTATTGTGAAAGAAACGTGTAAAGTTCTAATTAATGAAAGAAATATGTAAAGTTTAATTTATGAAAGAAACGTGTAAAGTTCTAATTAATGAAAGAAACATGTAAAGTCTTAATTAATGAAAGAAACATGTAAGTCCTAATTTGTGTAATATTGATTTAAAATAATAAATGCCCTTTTTGTAATAAAACGTAAATTAAAACGTACAGTCGATAATGTAAGTTTAATTAGTGTAATATTGATTAAATGATAAATGCTCTTTACTGTAATAGAAATGTAAGTTAAAAAGTACATTTAATATGTAAGTTTTATTTAATGTAAATGACATATTTTAATGACTAAAATAATAAAGTTTCTTTATTGTAATGATAATGTAAGTTAATAAGGTACTCTTAACTTAACATAAGAATTTCAGCATTAAATTGGATATTACAGTAACAAAGTTTATTTAACTATAAGGCTATGATAAAATGACCATGTTAAAAATTTGTAAGTATATAAATACTTTGATTATATAAAATGTTAAATTGGAAAGTATTACATTCCAAAAATGCTATGATTACTTAAGGTTACATTACCAAAATGCTATGATAATTTAAAGGAAGATTTCAAGTTTAATAAATTAAAGGAAATATTCAGTGATTTTGAAATTTGGGTTTTATTGAAATGATATATTATTGAATTGGTTTTGAAATGGAAATGATATATTTTTGAAATGGTTTTGAATAGATATGTTTGGGTTTGAAAGTATGTATTAGTTTGAAATAAATGATATGATTTTGAAATGGTTTAAAGGATGTATTTTGATTTGAAACATAAACTATTTTTAAAAGTTATAACCACGGGTTATAATAACGATTGGTTCGCAAAGAGACCGGGATCGGATATGGACATACTCTCTGTCGATACCGAAAACCACTTTGACAACCGTGTACGCGGTGGAGATTCCAGAATGAAGTAGGATGGTGGCGACGTTCTTAAGGTATGTTACGTGGACCCAACTCCCGTGAGTTGGCATAAGGTGGCTAAAACAGGAGCGATCTCGGACCAGTGAGGTAGCACCTCTTCTCGGACACATTTCTTCGATATTATACTCTTACTTGTGATTTGACTAGATGGCCATCCTCCGATTTGGGAATGTTATTCGAGGTGGAACGGTAGTGGCTGCTATGCGTATCCATCAGTCCGTGTGCGTAATTGGTATATCTACCCTGGCATTGCCTAGTTGTGCCGTGTCACCTACCATATCGAGCTTTACTACGATTATGATTTTAAGATCCGACCGCGTTAAGGTTCTCCATCCCCTTAACGCTATTTTCCGATATGATTATACTTTACTTATTTAGACACTATTATAATAGCGAATATTACTACATAGTAGATATTTTAACGGATCCTTAGAGGATGGGCGGTCCCAAGCATCTTCTAAGTTACTTGTACCTTTATTACAGTTCACTTGAGTTGGTTTACATTATATAAGTATATATTGTCCTGACTCGAGTGTTTTGTGTTTTGCTTTACGCTCGGGTCAGCCTGAGTTATTCACAGATTTGGATTTCCACCTTCTGGAGATTTGAATCGCTGGAGATTACCTGCTAGTCTTGTTCTATCTACTTCAGTTATGTTGCTCTGTTCAGCTTGTACTTGGTTATCTTATTGATACTTCTGTTGTACTCTATTTCTTCTGTTGTATCTTATGTAACTCTGATATATTTACATAGTAGCTTCATGAACTACTATTTCTTTTACTTCCGCTGCATTATTTTACTCTGTGTCTGTGATCTGTGATTATATTTATTTACTGTATATTCTGAGATTTGCCAAATTTTAATTACAACGCGGTATTTTGAGCAATTCAACTCTGGCATGAGTGTCTACCTATACACTTATAATGGATGCGAATGGTTGAAAATATCGGGTCGTTACATCCACCCCATAGCCGAGCACGCACACACCCAAGACCCATCCACACACACACACACACCCATACTCTCCTCCACACCTACCAAACCCACACATACCCTAAGCCGCACCCACCCACACCCTAGGCCGAGCCCAATCACCCCTTGGCCGAGCCCAATCACCCCTTGGCCGAGCCCAATCTTCCTCTTCCCCCTTCTTTTATAAAAAAAAAAGAATTTTTGTTTCAAAATATCGAAGCTTTATTTTGGGCTTGTGGATTTGCTAGCTTAAGATTATGTTCTATTCATGCTTCTTCATGTCCAATTGTTATAGTCGTCACCTTCGCTTAACCACGAAAGGTGAGAAGTCACACACGACTTACATACTTGTTATAAGTGAATTAATATCACTTGAATTGTATTGGAATGTTAGGATGTCCTAGTTAACAATATATATTTTGTAATATCCCGGAAATTGGAGCAATATCAATTTAATAATTTGTTAAAAAATTAAATTGATATTGATGATCTTTGATAATAAAATTTGAGTTTAATTTAATAATCTAATTAAATAAGTATTAATTGGTGATTTTATCTTTTAAAAATTTATAAGATATTTTCTATTTAAATATATATACATATTTATTTGTATATATTGTAAATAGAAGCTTTGGGTAAATTGGAAATTTAGATTTAATTTAATCTGGACTTTTCAAAGATATTTAAATAAGTAACTTTATAGTTTTAAAATACTTTAAGTAAATATTTAATTGGTTTAAGATATTTTTACTTAAGCTTAAATATAAATAAGATTTAACAAAAAGGTTTGTTTTATTTCTTTTAAATATTACTTGATAATATAATCTCTTATATAAATTGTTTAAATTATAAAATATGTTATTTTCAAAATAATAAGTATAATGTATTATTTTTAATATGTATGAATTTTAATGCTAAAAGGAATTGTTATTTTAAATTTAATAAATAATGTATGTAAATATATATAACTTAACTTTTAAATTGAATCTTAGGATTTAATTTTATTTAAATTTGAATTTAAAGTTTTGAAATTCAAAAGAATATATATTTAAATTATTTTGGATTTTAAAAATAAGTATAAGCTTTTATTTATAAATATAATTAGTTTTTGTTTCCCTTTAAAAAGTAATTTATATATAGATAAGTACTTATTAACTAATTAATTAAGTATAAGCTTATATTAAACTTTAAAAATAAAATACAAATTAACTTAAAAAGACAAGTGTTAATTTCCTAAGACCTCATTTAAACAAGTGTTAAAAAAATGAGTAAGGGCTAATGACAAGTGTCATTTAATCTTGTTTTTCTTTTATTTTTTTTAGATAATTTCAGTTTATATAAACATATACTTCATTCTCTTCATATATTTTTTCCTATTCTCTTCAAAGTTAAGAAAACCTCAATTCAAAACAAATAAAGTAAGAAACTCTTCAAAACAGAAATATAAAATCAAAAGCCTGCAAAATTCTTCAATCTGTAATTTACATCCTCCTCAAACAAATATCTATTCAAAATTCAATAGCCTGTAATCATTTCATCTCAAGCCTGAGATCAATTATCCTAAGACCAGAAACCATATTTCAAAACAAATCTGCAATGTTCTTCAAGTCTGAATCATTTCAAGATTTGCATGCAAGAAAATCTGAGGCAGAAGCAAGTTTTCAAAAGCTTTTCAAATTTTTAAAAGAAATCAAAATGAGCTCTTCAGTTTTTAAAGGAATGAAGCAAGTTCAGTTTCAAGTTTTCAAAGTCCAAATTCCAGTTTTTCTTTCAAAGCTCTGTTCATCTGAAATAGGTGAGTAACAATTTTTATTTAAAACTAACTTAAGTAAGTTGCTTGATTTCGTCATGTGATAATCATGTTTGAAGTGAATAAATGTGATGAAATTCTCTGTATTATGTTTGGTTTCGAATGCATGTTTCGTTTTGGTATGTTCTTGCCTGTTATAGAATGCCAGTTTCAGATACTGATCAAAAATAAAGGATTTCATGTTAAGTCCTAGTCTATAAACTGATTTCATGTGAATGTTTATAGATAGTTCTGTATATATATATGTATTGTGAAATTTTTTCCTATATGTATATGTGGATGTATTGTGTGCATGTATGACAGTGTACTCTGTTGTTGTTTTGTCTGCCCAGGCTAAAATTCTATTTGAAATTTCTTAACACTTGATCTAGCTTTTATTAGGACTAAATTTATAAACAAAAATTGTTGTGTGATCATAAGTTTGAGATTAAAATTTTAATTAAGTTAAAATAAATATAAACTTCCTCTGGAAACCAAATTGGTCTGGAAACATGAGTTTTGTTTAAAACTTAAATTCTTTAATTCATTAAATTTAGATTGTGATCTGAAACCTTAACAGAAAATATGATTTTTAAATCAGAAAACACAATTTTTAGTAAAGAGTTTAGGAAGCAGTTCTGTGATGAACTAAAAGGGGAATTTGGGAAATCCCGATGATCTAGTTGTTAGGAAATGTCAGGATCTCCTATGGTGGTAGATGTATGATCAGAGACTCGAGGAAAAATGCCAGGAAGATGTTCATAACACTGTGGCGATGATAGGGAATCGTTTTTGTTTTTAAACCTAGTTTGAATATGTGATAACCCAGATTTTGAACAACTGTTAATTGGATGATTAACTGATTTTAAATTAGGGAGAAATACCGATATCTGGATGAATATTATAAATAGATATATGCAAAACTCTATAAAGTTGGAATTTATAAGTTTTCAAGTATATGAGTGTGTGTGTGTATATATATATATATTGTCATTTGAAGAATGGGTTTGAATCCAATATAATAAATTTTCAAAAGTTATTTAAAGTTAACTATGTATTTTAAAAACTCTAAAGATAAATATTTATTCATTTAAAAGTATGATAGTTAAAATAAGACTTAATAAAGGATTTATTATGCTTTCTTTTAAAATTTCTTAAACTATAATGGTTTGTAAATATATATAGAAAAGTTTAAAACAAATGATACATAAATTTGTATAAAACATTAGAAAAGATTTAAATAAAGAATAAATACTCTTTCTTTTAAAATTACACATGAATAAGAATAATTTAAAATATGATATAAATATACATATAGAAACATAACACATAAATTAATAAATACAAATATGAATTAATATAGAAACATTAATATACATACAAAGATACAAGTGTAAGAAGAATACAACATAAATTAACAAGTGTAAACTAAGTAAACATAACAAGTGGCATTTATTTTCTTTAAATTAAAATAAATAAGAATGTTAGAAAATAGGTTGTATACATAATTCTTGAATCCTCTCCAAACCAGTCTTTCTCCTTTCATTTCTTCATCTTTCGAAATTTTAAAAAATAAACAAACCAAAAAATTTAAAGCAACAACTCTTCACAACCTGAATCATCAAGCAGATCAAAGCAAAGAAGGGCAAACAACAATCAACTTTTACAAATCTCAGCTTGAAAACAAGATCATCTTAGATCAGTAGCAAATCAAAGTTCCAGTTAAACAAGTTTCAGAGTTCAGTAACAATTCAAGATTTAATCCGAGCAAAGTTTAAAGTAAATCAGATTTCAGTTCAAAATCAACAATCAAGCTTCAACCCAACATCAATTTGCAGTTCAGAAATCAATCTTCCATTGTCAAAAATAAGGCCTGTTCTCTGTTTAACAAATCTGTGAGTAAACTAAACAACTTTTATAAAGGCTTAAATCTGTTAAAGCTTGGTTTGCATGTGAAAATAATTTGAAGTATGTAGTGAAATGTGTTTGTATGGATGTAAAATGTGCTTGAATGACGGTATATATGTAGATGACTGTGTGCAGGCAAACATGCCTCTTTTCTAAGTCTACAAGTTTTAAAAACAGGTTTAAAAATCAATTTCTTCTTTTCTAATCTCTTATAGCTTATGATCCTTAAAAGGAAGATTGTTTGTATTTACCAGGTTCAACATTTAAAATATTCTTAAAGTATAATTAACAAGAAATATTACTGGAACAAGAAAATAACAGTGATGATCAAATATAAGTCACAAATCGAATGTCTGGAAATCAAGTTTTGAGTTTAAAATTTGTTTTGTGTTGGAAAATAATGAATTTTGATAATCATTTCATAATTTTAAGATTTGGGAATGTCGAGATTTCTCGAGTTGATCGATATTTGCTTTTTTGTCGATTTCCGACGATTGGCACAGAGATGATCGTCGTGTTTGATACTGGAGGAGGTTGGAGTATAGAGGATCATAGGAAAAATGGTGAAGGGATTTATAGTTCGCCGTGGTGTCGTATCGGCGTCGAATTAGGGTCTAATCGAACAGTTTGGTAGACGTTGATTCTCGAGTTCGTATGATGTCGAGAGTGAATCGGGAACGATCGGAGCATGGGGGATCGGGTTTGCTACATTACAGCATGATAGGGGGTTCTCGCTTCGCGGTTTGGTGGCGAACGGGAGACTCTTACCCCTACATGTCCCTGAGAGGTAAAGGCCTTGTGAGGGTTGGTTGCGAGTCGAGAGGCTGGCCGTAAAAGCAAATTCGAGGTATCACTGTGTGCCACGGTGGGTCTGGGATGGTTGCAAAGCCTACCGGTCGCCGCTGCCCCCGGGTCGTTACAGTTGGTATCAGAGCTGAAGGTTAAGCGAGAACCTTGGCTCTGTTGGGATTACTCGTTAAGGATAGGGTCAATGGTACCCTAGAACGAGTTGAGTGTATATATATATGAGTGCGTAATTGTTATTTTCTTATATAAGGATTTTAAATGATTTTATATAAGAATATATTTTGATATATAAAATGATATTTCTTTCTAATAAATATTAAGGTAATTGGTTGTTAAAATATTGGAAATAAATTAAGTGGTAATAGAAATAAAGCCAAATTAAAATTGAATGAAGATAAGTTTGAAATGAATTCAAAATGAAATTAAAATCTTGAATTTGTAGAAATGATATCAAGAATAAAGATAATAATGAATTGGTTTCCAGATATGACAATCTTGGTTATTATCATAAATGGTAATTGTGTTTAATAATGAATGTTGTTAATGATTTAGCAAAATGAAATGTTTAGGGAAGTAAACCTTTAAGTGAGTATAACTTATAAATTGGAATTGAAGATAATTAAAAATTGTGAAATTTTAATTCTAAACCCAGAAAACTTGAAATTGTTTTAAAGAAGTTTGTTTTGAATTAAAACCAAAGGTGGTTTAAAAATTTAAAGTATAACTTGGTGTGTAAAGAAAATGTATATATGAGGAATATACATAATACCAATGATGATTTGAAATAAACACTTAGTGTTAAGTTTTAAATTGGAATGTGATGTGAAACCCAAAGTAAAGTAAGTTTTTAAACTTAAAAGGGGGAAAGACTATTAATCTGAAGTTTAAAATTTGTATGAGAATTCAAATTGTGAAAGTTGACCGGATTAAGTAAATTTAACTTGGAGGAAGTTAAATAAGTTTGAATAAATAACTTGAATTGGAAATTTCAAGATGAAATTTAAATTTAACTTGGGTAGTTAAATGGTTAATTTAAATGGGAGTTATGAGTGATCTCAAAATGGGTTTGAGATCTGGAAATTGAAATGGATAATAAATTAGAATCTGAAGATTAAATTGTTTTTGAATTCTTATTTGAACTTTGTAATAAGTTAAGTAAAGATAATTTTAAAATAGAATTTTGAAATTTGAATTCAGAATTTAATGGTTTAAAGATTTAATTTGTTAAAATTAAAATAAAGGTTGAATTAATTTTAAAAGTATAGGAATTATGATTTAAGGAATTAAATTAATATTTAAAAATTTTAACTCGAATTTATATAATTCGAGATAGTTTAAAATTGAGATTTAAATTGAATTAGTTCAAACTGAATTTGATTTGAATAAATGGGAATGGTGATTTAAGATGAATAAGTTTAAATTTCAAATGGAAAATTTGAATTGAATTAATTTAAAATAAAAATTGAAGATTGAATGAGTTCAAAAATTCAAATGGGAATTGGGATTAATTCATATAGAAATTGAAATGATTTGAAATTTAAGTGGATTCAATTTGAAATTAGTTTGAATAATTTGAAATTGTAATTAAAATGAATATGTTTAAAATCAAATGGAATTTGATTTGAATTTGGAAAGGAATTAAGATTAATTCAACTTGAATTGGGATTGAATAAAATTCAATGGAAATTGAAGTATTGAGTCAATTTAAATGGAAGTGGAAATTTAAATTGAATTAATGGGAAATTAATTGGAAATGGAGATTGGGAAATTAAACAGTTTGGCTCTGGATTATTTTCAAATTGTTTTAATACAAGTATATTTTTCCAAACTATTTACTATACAATCTTTCTTCTTAAACCCCAAACTATCTTATACTCATTTTACAATTATTTTGGAACTATTTAACTATTTTGAAACTGTCTTATAAAGTAATTACTATTTTTCAGTTACTTATATCTAATCACTATTTTAAAAACTATTTTGCAATTATCTAACTATTTTATACCTACTTAACTATTTTACAGCTATTTTACAACTAATAACTATTTTTCAACTACTTATCTATTTTAAAAATTTTTTCAAGCTATTTTTAAATTTAAATTGGTCAGAGTTCAAACTGTTTGTAATTAAAGTAATAACTCAATTGGAAATGGAAGCAATTGAGAATAAGTAAATAAAATTAAAGGAAATGTGAATAGAAAAGAGAATTGATTTGGCTAATAATCAATAAAGTTAAATACGTAGGATGTGCGTATATTATTCTATTCGCATAGTGATTTGATCCAGATTCGAACACAGAATTTCGAGATAATATTATCGATCCGAGTTGGGATTTTTCGCTCGATTTTCGACGGCGAACCTGGATATGGATTGTTGATTGGTTCTGGATATTCTCTATCATAGTTGTGACTATGCAAGGAGAATGACGGTTTCTGATCAGGAAACCAGATCTGAGTCCGCACTAGGAAGTCGGGAGGACGATACTAGTTCGGAAATGAAATTGTGTGATCGAGTGAGCGATCAGATTGGTATTGCGTACGAATGATATGAGTACATCGTACGAGTTTAAATGAAATTGGCATTGAAAATTTGTGGATAAGAAATTTGAAATGGTTTTTGAAATGAAAGGTATATTATGTGAAATATAATGGAATTGGATATTTCTTTGGTTGAAATTTACTTTATGGAGGTAAGTAATATGGTAAATAACTTTATAAAGAAATCAAACTTGAATATTTGATTTGGCAATAAATAAAGTTATATTTTATAATATGATAAACTTCCCTTATTGAATCTAGCCAGAATAAAAAGGGATTTTGGAAGTATTTGAAGTATAAAAGAGGTTTTATACAAGTTGAAGTGATCCAAAGATTTTCAAAGTTATATATATCTATATATATATAAAGGGTTTTATGAGAAGGATTTTGGAAAAGGTTTTGGGAACCTATATAATTTGGAAAAGGCTTTTGATTTTTGGGAAAATCAATTTTGGGAATTTGGAAAGCCTAGTTTGAGAATTATCGATTTTGGGATATCGATTTGTGTAAAGGAGATTTTGATATAAATCATAAAGGGTATGATTTGAAGATACTATAAATGTATAGTATAAAATGTTTTGAGTATAGCTCTGGGGAAAAAGGCGCTTCCTTGAAATGAACTTCTCAGGAGTGCCACTGGGTGGTACTGCCTTGAACCCCAAGGGGGGATTCTAAAGTTGATCCTGTGAGGAGTCCGGACAAAACTAGTTCCTGAGGATTATTTGTGTAGCGAAAGTCGAGGGGCTGGTGCCCACAGAGGCATTTGAGTTATGCTGTGACAACAATTTAACTCAATGTCACTGCGATCTACTGCAGACCATAGCGGAAGTCATGTGTGCCGCTGAGAGCCAACTGTCTACGTTTGATTTTATATCAGTAGACTGTGACACTATGGTAACATAGCGAAAGTCGTTTGTGCCGCTGAGAGCCAACTGTCTTTGTTTGATTTTATATCGGTAGACTGCGACCTATGTGGAGGAGTTTCATTTTGACAGCGAAATCGTGTGTGCCGCTGAGAGCCAACAGTTACATGGACTTTTGCTGCGATGGCAACGTAACCCTGGAATGTAACTGCGATCTGTTGTGGGTTCCATGCTGTCATCAGTTACATGGACTTTTGCTGCGATGGCAACGTAACCCGTGATGTAACTGTGACCATGGATGGGGGTGATGATTTCCAGAGCATTCTCACCAAAGATATTTCCTCTATTTTCAAAAATGTTTTCTATATTTTCATAAATTATTTTCCAATATTTTCACTGGGTGTTGAAAACAGGTTTGCTAAGTCCTTATAGATTTTCAGTCCTACGTCTGATCAACGTATGACCGAATTTCTGTGAGAACAAGGATGGACTTGTTGAAACATCGAGTTATAAAAAGTATTTTTATAGATAATATTATGTAGATTTTTAAAATGTTTTGAAAAATTTAAATAAAAAGAGTTAAGATGTCTAGGGAATAATTTAACTAATAATCAACATTATAATAAAATTCTTGCTTCGTTCCTTTTCGAGGACGAAAAGATTTTTAAGGGGGGAGGAATGTGATAACCCAGATTTTGAACAACTGTTAATTGGATGATCAACTGATTTTAAATTAGGGAGAAATACCGATATCTGGATGAATATTATAAATAGATATATGCAAAACTCTATAAAGTTGGAATTTATAAGTTTTCAAGTATATGAGTGTGTGTGTGTATATATATATATATATTGTCATTTGAAGAATGGGTTTGAATCCAATATAATAAATTTTCAAAAGTTATTTAAAGTTAACTATGTATTTTAAAAACTCTAAAGATAAATATTTATTCATTTAAAAGTATGATAGTTAAAATAAGACTTAATAAAGGATTTATTATGCTTTCTTTTAAAATTTCTTAAACTATAATGGTTTGTAAATATATATAGAAAAGTTTAAAACAAATGATACATAAATTTGTATAAAACATTAGAAAAGATTTAAATAAAGAATAAATACTCTTTCTTTTAAAATTACACATGAATAAGAATAATTTAAAATATGATATAAATATACATATAGAAACATAACACATAAATTAATAAATACAAATATGAATTAATATAGAAACATTAATATACATACAAAGATACAAGTGTAAGAAGAATACAACATAAATTAACAAGTGTAAACTAAGTAAACATAACAAGTGGCATTTATTTTCTTTAAATTAAAATAAATAAGAATGTTAGAAAATAGGCTGTATACATAATTCTTGAATCCTCTCCAAACCAGTCTTTCTCCTTTCATTTCTTCATCTTTCGAAATTTTAAAAAATAAACAAACCAAAAAATTTAAAGCAACAACTCTTCACAACCTGAATCATCAAGCAGATCAAAGCAAAGAAGGGCAAACAACAATCAACTTTTACAAATCTCAGCTTGAAAACAAGATCATCTTAGATCAGTAGCAAATCAAAGTTCCAGTTAAACAAGTTTCAGAGTTCAGTAACAATTCAAGATTTAATCCGAGCAAAGTTTAAAGTAAATCAGATTTCAGTTCAAAATCAACAATCAAGCTTCAACCCAACATCAATTTGCAGTTCAGAAATCAATCTTCCATTGTCAAAAATAAGGCCTGTTCTCTGTTTAACAAATCTGTGAGTAAACTAAACAACTTTTATAAAGGCTTAAATCTGTTAAAGCTTGGTTTGCATGTGAAAATAATTTGAAGTATGTAGTGAAATGTGTTTGTATGGATGTAAAATGTGCTTGAATGACGGTATATATGTAGATGACTGTGTGCAGGCAAACATGCCTCTTTTCTAAGTCTACAAGTTTTAAAAACAGGTTTAAAAATCAATTTCTTCTTTTCTAATCTCTTATAGCTTATGATCCTTAAAAGGAAGATTGTTTGTATTTACCAGGTTCAACATTTAAAATATTCTTAAAGTATAATTAACAAGAAATATTACTGGAACAAGAAAATAACAGTGATGATCAAATATAAGTCACAAATCGAATGTCTGGAAATCAAGTTTTGAGTTTAAAATTTGTTTTGTGTTGGAAAATAATGAATTTTGATAATCATTTCATAATTTTAAGATTTGGGAATGTCGAGATTTCTCGAGTTGATCGATATTTGCTTTTTTGTCGATTTCCGACGATTGGCACAGAGATGATCGTCGTGTTTGATACTGGAGGAGGTTGGAGTATAGAGGATCATAGGAAAAATGGTGAAGGGATTTATAGTTCGCCGTGGTGTCGTATCGGCGTCGAATTAGGGTCTAATCGAACAGTTTGGTAGACGTTGATTCTCGAGTTCGTATGATGTCGAGAGTGAATCGGGAACGATCGGAGCATGGGGGATCGAAGTTTGGGTTCGTGACACTGCTCTGGACGAGGCGGCGTGAATTCCGGTGGTCGGAGGCACGATGGCGAGGCGTTCTTCCAGGCGTTGTCGAACTTCTGTTCGAGTGAAAGGCTCGATTTTGTTTTAGAATAGATACTGTCATTTGAATGATCGAAGTCGAATAACGTGATGTTTTACGACTTGCCGGAGGTAGTCGAGTTCGTCGGAGATGGCTAGATCGTCTGTGCACGTGCACAACGTTGATGGTGTGTCAGGAAATTGAGTGCGTGGGCGACTCGTAGGGGTATCGGGGATTTTAGGGTTAGTCTCGAGTTTTCGCTCGTGTTCGAAGAGGAAACATTAGCAGTTTAGTTTTATAAAAGAAGCTAGGGGAGGAAGAAGAAGCTGGAAAGGGAAACTCGAAGACTGTCTCGAGTAGGAAGGTGGGATGACTCGAAGCAGAGATAGTGAGAGAGTGTTAAGCCAGTTTTTAAAGATTTTTATAAAAAAAAAATATATAACAGTTTGAAATTTTAAAGATGATTCTCTGTTTAAAATTTTCTAAACCTTTTTTTTATGATCTTAAGCTTTATTTTTAATGATATGTTTGATTAAATTTAAGTTTGTTAAAACATAAATAAATGTTTTAAAAACTTAATCATTTTAAATATAATTAAATGTTAATTAAAGGTTAAGTTTAATAATGTGATTTAGTGATTAACAAAGGAAAATGATTTGTTAAAGATAACTAAGATTTTGGTAATTTAATAAAGAGTAATTAACTGCTAATTAGTAATTAATTAACTAATCACTTATATTAATAAATCATAAATTGATTTATTAAATGGTTAATGAAATTAATTAAGAATAATTAATCAAAGAATTAACTATTAATTAAAGGTTAATTGATGATTAATTAAAGGATAATTAATTAATGTAAGTAATTGAGAGTTAATTACTCAATATAATTAAAGGATAATCAATCAAAGGTGATTAATTAAGATGAAATTAAAGAAAGATTAATTAATCAGTTTGTAATTAATTAATAAATGTTAAGTAAAGGTAATCTAAGTGATTAAAGATTAGTAATTAATTTAATTAGGGATGAATTAAATTAATTTTGGAAGTGATCAATCTTGCTTATGAATGATTGAATGATGTAAATGCCTTGAATTGGTTGATATGTCTGATATGCAATATTGGTGATATGATATAGGGGGACAATGATAATGTAGTTATTCATAGATGATAAACCGGAATTGAATACCTTGGTTTGTCTGAATATCTCTGAAATATGAATTGTGATGTACTGTGATATGATATGATGGGTTGAACAGTAATATTATGGGTTATCTATCGATAATGAATTACTGTGTGAATATGGTACCCTGTATTTAAAAATTTAGTTGTATGCACTTAATAACTTGGATTAAGATGATATTGTAATCGAAGAGACCGGGGTCGGGTATCAGTTAATACCCGAAACCACTTCGATTAGTGTTCTGCTATAATTCTATATAGATTTGATTAGTGAAATCAATAGGCTGGAATGGAATAATTAAGTATCATGACTATTTAAACTAAGTAACGGTACTTAGATTTTGTTTGTGAAAATAAGTGTTGATTATATAAGTTGTTTACTTGTAGTAAAGTACGAGTTACCCCGGGTTTTAAATAAGTTCTATGAATTGAAATTTCATGTTAGATGAGTTTACTCACGCTGGTTTCCAGCCTGACCCGGGTGTTACTTTGATGTAATGCTCGGGTCAGACCGAGTATTACAGATTTCAGGTAAGGACGTTCTGGAGCTCAGGAGACGAGCTGGATGGCAGGAACGTATGGAGTGTATTCCGCTGTGTATTTGAGAGCTTATTGATAGTAGTCTGGGACAGGTGGATAACTGTCTAGTCTATTTGTAAATGGTTGTAACTCTGATGTATTGAATGTAAATTAACAAATACAGTTTTCATTGTATAACTGATATTATTATTTGATATTATATTTTATCCGCTGCGAATGTGAGATGTTGTGTTTTCTGTTTTTCTTTCTTCTTTCTGTTTCTTTCTTCTATCTCTTTTCTTTTTCTCCTAACTATCTGGAATTTTCGGGTTCGAAAATTCCGGGTCGTTACAGAATAGGTTAGACTGAGATGATCGGGGTTACGTCTCTGGTGAACCGAGTGCTTCTATACTTTGGGAAGTGGAAGATTGGAGATGAGCGAAGGCATGGCCAGAAAATTAGCTTCTCTGATGGTCGGAGTCTCGAATACGTGATGATGTCAGGTTTTCGAAGTGGTTCCAGTTTTGACTTTAAGTCTCGATTTCGTTTTCGAGTTGTAGTTGTGGTTCTGGAAGGTCAGATGGCCGGAGGTGGTCGAAGGGGATTTGTCGACGTTGGAAGTGAAAGCCGGAGCTCAGGCGATCGATGGTGCATGTGCATGACTTGTCTGGTGTCAGTGGTTTTGGGAATAAGGAGGTCTCGAGTTTCTCGAGTTATCTTACGGGAGAGAATCGAAGTTTTTTTGGGTTTCAACTCGAAGAAATTTGCAAAGGATAGGTTTATTTCTGGAATGTTTAAGTGTTGGGAAAGAAGACATTCTCGAGTTCGTACTCGAGTTGTTCAGGTGAGTGGCTCGAAGTTTTCAGAGCTACGACTCGAAGTAAAATAAGGTGGGCTCGAGTACTTTTGTTGTTGACAGGCTTTTAAAACTGTCTGTTTATAAAAATTTAAACTGGATTTAAATTTGTAAAGAAATTTTTAAACAGAAATTTTAAATCTAAAGTTTAATCTGAAATCAAGTTTAAATCTGAATCTCAGATTTAAAATAAAAGCAGTTTTTAAACTAAATTGTTTTAAATAATTTAGTGTTTAAATTATATATTAAATGGATAGAATTTAAAGGTAAATTTGATTCAAATTCTTTAGTTATTTATAAGATGAGTAATTCCTTTAACTTGTAAAATAAAAGAGTTTTAGAAATGTTGTTTAAACGTGGTTAAAGATAATTTGTTTCATTTTAAATCTTTAAATTTAAAATGAAATTTTAAAGGTAAAATTAAAGTAAATTGATTTAAAATACTTTGTAAATGATAACTTGATTATTAATAAGAACAAACTTTTATCTTAAAGTAATTAGAGATTTGTGTTTATTTAATTTATTAGGAAATTTAATGGATAATTAATTTAATTTGATTAATTAATCATTTGGATTAATTAAATAGGTAATTAAAGGTTTATACTAATTAATTAATGATTAAGATTTATTAATTAGAATAATTAAATTGTAATTAAGGATTATAAATTAGAATATTAATTAATGATTAAGAATTAATTAATAGAGTAATTAAATATTAATTAAGTTATGGTTAACACTTAATTAATTTAGTAATTAGAGATTAATAAAATGGTTATTAAGATTTATTAATTTAGAATTAATAATAATTAATATAAGTTAATTACTTAAGGAAAGTAATTAAATAATTGTTAATGAAAGTCATTAACTATGGATTATTAAATAATTAATTAATGTGATTAATATTAATAATTAATTAGATTAATTAATTTAAAGATAATCAATTATAGAATTTGTTTTAAATGGAATTACTTAATGGAAGTAATTAAGAATTAATTACTTATTGTAATTAATTGAAGTTAATTTGATTTGTTAAGTTAATTAATTAAGTTTAATTAATTTAGAATAATCAAGAGATGATTTGATAATAATTACTTAATGTAATTATTAAGGTAAGATTATTTAGGGGAGTAAATAATAAGATAATTACTGGAAGTAATTAGTTGAATAATGATTTTATTAATAGAAGTAATTTGAGTTAATTACTTTGAATAATTAATCAAGGGATTAATTAAGAAATTAATTAAGGAAGTAATTAATTTAGTTAGTGAAAGTAATTAAGGGTAGTTAATTACTGATTGAAGATTAATCAAGAGTGATTAATAAATATTGTTTAAATAAAGGTTAATTACTTAATGTAATTAATTTAATTAAGTAATTAATAATTAAGTTGTAATTAAGGATCATTAATTAATATAATTAATGATGTAATTAAGATTGATTAATTAAGTAATAATTAATAAATGAAGTGATTAACCAATGTAATTAATTAAGGATTAATGTAATTAATTATAGTTGATTAACTTAATTAATTTTAGTTAATTAATTAATGATGTAATTAAAGGTTAATTACTATAATGGTTAAGGATAATTAATTTGAGTAATTAATTAAAGGATAAATTACCTAAAGGGTAATTAGAGGATAATTAATTGATTGTAATTAATTAATGGTTAAGTAAGCAGGATTTATAAAATGAAGTAATTAATTTAATTTACTTTAAATTAATTAGAGATGAGATAAATCATTACTTATGGATGGATAAATAATATGGAATGTGTTGCATTGTTTGATCTCTAATGAGATATATGCTGTGTGATATGGATGTTTAGTTGAATTGTGATGATAATATGGATTATCTGATAATGTTGATTATCTATTGTGAATTATCTTTCTATGTGTATAAAGATAATGAATTGAATTGTTTTAACCTTTAAAACAACTTGGCCTTAAAAGATACGTTTTGGATTTCGATGAGACCGGGATCGGGTTTCCGTATACCGGATTTCCAGGTCTGGAGACCCGAATACCACATCGATCCAAATTAACGATAGGTCGTGAATCAAGTGAAGATGAAGATTCAGAGTGCAAGGGTTATTGTCGTTAACTCTGAGGGTGATTCCAAAACGAGTGTAACGAGATAATGCCTTCGGTTTTGTTCGAACCCGGAACGAACTTGTATGGATTGAATGCTTTTAGAACATCGTCAGGTGGACGATGAGCATTCTAAGTGATGTGTTCTTTTCTAAGGTAATCGTGACCTCAAGCCTCACAAACCGGGAATGGCTAAAACAGGGGGGTGCAGCAAGGTTAGTGGGTAGCACCAAAGTAGGACAAGGTTACCTCTGTCTAGATGTCCCTTTCTATTTTCGACTTAGTGGTGCGGTTGCTGATCCCAACCGTGAGGTATCTTGTGCGGGAATTATCCAGTAAGGGATGTTCCGACCTTGTGTTGCAGGGGATTGGGAGTGATCCTCGGTACGGTGATCTAGGCCACGTACTGTGACGGGCGGTACCCCGGTAGCCCTGCCATTGTATGGAATCCAAAATCCAATAAGTGCCAACGGACTTGATTGTATAACCCACTTTGTGGCTAGTATGCTGGAATTTAATAATGTAACAATTTCAGCTATTTCATATTTATTTGAAAACCCTAGACCCTATTATAATACAATCGAATTTCCTATCAAATGTTTTGGTTAGCGTAAGGTAAAAACTTACCCATGTTTATGTGTGGGAAGTCTTACGTGATACCTTTTCTTTCAAAAGGTTTTGAAGTTAAGCAAGTTTAACCTGTTACTCACACCAGACCCATGTCTGACCCAAGTTGTTTATTTCTGTTTTATAAACTCTTGGGTACTCAAATTTTTACGAGTAGCCAAGGGATTCAGGTTAGCTTTGACGAGTAATCTGGAGGAGCAATGGAGTAGGAGGCTTCAGCGTTGTAGATATAGATAGTAGTTTCCGCTGTGTTGATCTTGTTTAGATCTTTGTTTTGTATTGAGATGTAATAACTAGACAGATGTTTATAACGGTCTAGTATATGATATGTAATCTGTGTAACTCTGATAA
This sequence comes from Allium fistulosum, assembly GCA_030737815.1. NCBI lineage: Eukaryota > Viridiplantae > Streptophyta > Magnoliopsida > Asparagales > Amaryllidaceae > Allium > Allium fistulosum. Next base: position 731,208,874 of record CM060908.1, read on the forward strand.
GTGTTGTATATGATACTATGTAATATTTATGTGATATAATATATTTTGTTCGTTTCCGCTGTGAGTATTTGTGTTTGTTTCTTTTCTCTTCTTCTCTTTTCTACTTCTCACCCCTTTCTTTCTTATTAGCGATACGACTTTCTATGGAGAGAAAGTCGTGGTCGTTACAGTGGTATCAGAGCATAGGTTGAGCGAATGCCTAAGCTTTTGGTTAAGTGAATATCAGAGCACTAGGTTGAGTGAATACCTAGGTTCGGAAGGGTTGTTCATTAGAGATAGGATCTGTAGCAACCTGTTTGAGTCTGAGTATATATATACAAGAGCGCGTATTTGTTAGTTATATAAAAATGGTTTTATATTGTGTTAATTGATCGGTTGAGTGGTATATGGATTCTGGTCAATACGAGTAGCTAACGTTATTGATAGGGATCTCTAAACACTTGAACCAGGCCAACGGACACAATATTGTTTTAAAGAGGTAGATGAAATAATTTTACCCAGAAATAATTTCTATATAAAAAAAAATATCATTTTAAATATATATATTTATGTATTTCTGCCTATTTATTGGGTTACCTGTTCGGGTTTTCCAATATAGGATATAAAGGTAGATGGGGTAGTGGTGTGTGAAACACGACTACAAATGGTTGGAGTTTGAGTATTGAGGTTGGAAGTGTATCTGTCGAGACTGTAGACCTAATACTGTCTCGAGTAAGCTTTGCTATGGTAAAGGATTTCATCGATCTCCGAAGGAAACTGTAATGGTTCGAAGTTTATCTTTGAAGTTTGGATGAGTAAAGTTGGATCTGTCGGGTGAAGTTCAGAAGCAGCGGAGTGGATCCATTTCTTCGATGGATTGGATAGTTAAGTTGAGCTGTTCTGATTGATAAAAAGAGGAACAGTTTTCTTTGGAATTAGGATGGGTTGATCGCAAAAGTGACTTGCGATTGTCTGAGTGTTCTCTTGGGTTGTCAGAATTTTTCTGGATGTCTTCAGAGAAGTTAGAGATTTGTCCGCACCTGAAGGTTGAGTTTTCTTATCGACTGGATTCCAGGAGTGATATCGGTGGTTCAGTCTAGTGGAAGGATGTTTCCTAGAGATGGAGTTGGTGAAGCAGCTCAAGTTTTGCTGGAATATCTGAGTTTTATTTATGGATCAGTGAACCTTATTTCTAGAAGTGAGTTGTCCAGTCTGTGCTTGTGTCCTACCTCATATCAGAGTTGAGCAGCGAAAGCAGTTTGGAGTGTATCTCTGGATGGGAGAAGTAAGTTTGGAATCTACTGATGTTGTGAAGTAGAGTTATGTTTGGATCTCGTTTGTGTTCTGATTTGGATAAGTATTTGGACTTCTGAATTGAATTGTCAGTTTGGATAACTGGAATTCATTGAGTTTTACGTATCTCTAAGGGAATACGTATTTGATCTATCTTTGGTTTTAGAATCAGTAGTTCTGGAAGTTGGGTAGTTGAGTCAAACTCGTCTGTAGTCTGATATTCTGTTTAGTTCTGTAGATCTAGATGAGTAGGAGATCTATAGCTTAATAGTTTAGATTGTTTGTAGAGCGAGTATCCCGGTATATATATATACTTGGGAAAACTCGAGGTATTTTATCTAGAATTTAGTCTAGATAGTTAGAATTGTTTGATTGGATGGATTGGATGCTATGGTTGCTAGTATATGGATGATAGTATATGCTTGTGAATTAAAATTAAAATCTTAAATAGATTATTAAATTACCTTTGATTAAATTTCGGGGACGAAATTATTTTAAGGGGGAAGGAATGTAATATCCCGGAAATTGGAGCAATATCAATTTAATAATTTGTTAAAAAATTAAATTGATATTGATGATCTTTGATAATAAAATTTGAGTTTAATTTAATAATCTAATTAAATAAGTATTAATTGGTGATTTTATCTTTTAAAAATTTATAAGATATTTTCTATTTGAATATATATACATATTTATTTGTATATATTGTAAATAGAAGCTTTGGGTAAATTGGAAATTTAGATTTAATTTAATCTGGACTTTTCAAAGATATTTAAATAAGTAACTTTATAGTTTTAAAATACTTTAAGTAAATATTTAATTGGTTTAAGATATTTTTACTTAAGCTTAAATATAAATAAGATTTAACAAAAAGGTTTGTTTTATTTCTTTTAAATATTACTTGATAATATAATCTCTTATATAAATTGTTTAAATTATAAAATATGTTATTTTCAAAATAATAAGTATAATGTATTATTTTTAATATGTATGAATTTTAATGCTAAAAGGAATTGTTATTTTAAATTTAATAAATAATGTATGTAAATATATATAACTTAACTTTTAAATTGAATCTTAGGATTTAATTTTATTTAAATTTGAATTTAAAGTTTTGAAATTCAAAAGAATATATATTTAAATTATTTTGGATTTTAAAAATAAGTATAAGCTTTTATTTATAAATATAATTAGTTTTTGTTTCCCTTTAAAAAGTAATTTATATATAGATAAGTACTTATTAACTAATTAATTAAGTATAAGCTTATATTAAACTTTAAAAATAAAATACAAATTAACTTAAAAAGACAAGTGTTAATTTCCTAAGACCTCATTTAAACAAGTGTTAAAAAAATGAGTAAGGGCTAATGACAAGTGTCATTTAATCTTGTTTTTCTTTTATTTTTTTTAGATAATTTCAGTTTATATAAACATATACTTCATTCTCTTCATATTTTTTTTCCTATTCTCTTCAAAGTTAAGAAAACCTCAATTCAAAACAAATAAAGTAAGAAACTCTTCAAAACAGAAATGTAAAATCAAAAGCCTGCAAAATTCTTCAATCTGTAATTTACATCCTCCTCAAACAAATATCTATTCAAAATTCAATAGCCTGTAATCATTTCATCTCAAGCCTGAGATCAATTATCCTAAGACCAGAAACCATATTTCAAAACAAATCTGCAATGTTCTTCAAGTCTGAATCTGTAACGACCCTAGATTTTAATTTAATTTAAATTAATAATTTATTGAATTTTGGAGTTAAATTAATAATTAAATGAATTTTTGAATAAAATAGTAAAATAAATCGATAAATGAAAGCGAGTTTCCCCGACTCGATTTCGAGTGAATTTGAAAATAATAAATATATAGATATATATTTGACTTGAGTTTAAATTGTAAATAAATATTGAAACTAGGAATAGAAAATAAATTTGACAAATTCAAATAGAAATATATAATAAGATAAATTATAAAATACAAAGTATAAACAAATGAAAAAAATAATATATAAATCACCTCAGCCTATAAAACAAGACAGCAAATACCTTTAGTATACTCCCTTATACCTATCAGCCTCCACAAACTCAAAGACCTGTATAATCTAATAACATTATAGAGTGATAAAACAAAACAAAGTAAAATATGCAAGCCTCAATATAAAGTAAAACCTGTACATCAACTTCTCATATCATCTCAGCCGAAATGCAATGTATAAAGTAAAGTAATAAAATAAAAGAAAAAAAACAAAGTATAAAAACAAACAAAAGTTGTACATACAAAGTAAACAAGCCAACAAAGTATAAAAATCATCTCAGCCGAAAATAATATGTACAGGCTTTTGATAAACAAGGCTAAAGACAGAAGAAAATATGTCTATTCAAGTATATATTGTACAAAGCAATATTTTTATAAACAGGGATTGTACAAGCATTTAATGAAGCCCCAAAATTTGTTACCTCAGCCGAGTAAGGTAATGTAAGGCAAGATGCAAATACATACTTTCATTTAATGCTCTCTAACTCACCCATACACAAGTACAAAACTAGTATAAAATAATGTTACAAGAGAATGATGCTCAGTCCTTTACTATGAACTGCACATCCCCTTCTTAAGTATCTATACATCTCCAAGTTTTTGGTTCGTTCAAAACAACTAAGGTCTGAGAGAAAGAAAAAAATGAAGTGAATGTCATTTGTAAACAAAACAAGCATCTCAAATTTAAACATCAAAACAAATAAAAAGCAAACCAGAGATATGTAGCAAGCTTCATCATCTTGCATGCACTCTTAGCAAGTTCAAGTATTTTCAAGCATTCCAGTTGATAAGAAATGCAAGTTTTAAAATCAAAGACAAATGAAGGCAATTCCAAGTTTTAAAGTTTACAAGCTTTTTCATTTTCAATGGTGCTCTGTCCATTTAAAAACCCAGGTGAGCAAACTACCTTATTAATGCTTGAAAATCTGTTATATCTGGTTTACTTATTAGAATTGCTTGAAAATGTGCTGTGAGAATGCTGGCATGCCTGTATATTTTGTGTGCATACAGGTATATGTCTTTGTTCATTCATCACAGGGTTTAAATCCTGTTCAAATTTTCAAATTCTCTCCCTCTAGCTTCTTATAGTTCATGATATCTGAACAAAAATAGATTTAAATGAACAAGGTCAAAAGTTTAAAAATATTCTTAAGTAAAATTTGGAAATAGTTTAAACTGGAAGACATTATACAGTGGAAGCTCTAAATCTGGTCAGATTCAAATATCATGATTTTACATTTCGCTTACACCACCTGATTTGATTTGTAAAACTAGGATTTTTAAAACTAAACTCAGAATTTTCAAGCAAGTATTTTGCGAGAGGTTTAAGGTTGAACGGAAGTGGAGTTTGGGTCGAATACTGGCGATCTAGGGAAGGAGAGGTCTCGGGGTTTTGTCTGAAGGTAGGCGGGTGATCAGTGATGCTGGGAAAATTGTTAGGATGGAAATCAAGGAATGGTGGAGGTTGCAATTGCCTTTTCTTTCCTGGAACCCTAGTTAAACTAAGTTAGGTAGTTCGATCAATTCCGGGTTCTAGGATGGACCGAGTGCTGCTAGGTTTTGGGGGATGATAGTTCGAACGTAGATGAAGGTGTGGCCGAAGTTACTGACGCTCCGGTGGTCTACGCAGCGGTGGCGAGGCGATTTACTGATGATGGGTTTAAGTCGAGAAATGGATCGAGCAGCCCAATTTCGAATTTCGATGAAATCATCGCAGCTGGCGTTTGAGATGATCGATGAAGTCGTAGGTGACTTGTGGAGGAGCCCGGTGACGATCGGAGAAGCTCTGATTGTATGTGCACGTGCACCGTGCCTCGGCGTATAAATGGGTTTTCTTTGGTCGTTGCAGTGGGAAGGGAGAAGATGAAGTCAAACTCGAAGGGGTACTCGAGTAGGAGCTGGGTTGGCTCGGGTATTTCTTTCGTGATTGCGTGGGGAAGCAACAGTTAAGACAAACTGTTTTTAAGAAGAAAAAATATAATACGAGGAGAGGAAGTACTCGGGGAAATTGGGGTTTGTCTCGGAGCAAACCAGGGGAGACTCGAGTAGAATTTTTGTGCAGGGTTCAAACTGTACCAGTTATTACAGTTTTTAATTTATTTTGTTTGTTTGTTTTAAATTTAAATCTTAAAGCAGAAATGAAGATAAATAGTTAATTTAAAAAGTATAATTACTTAATGGTAGGGAATTAAAGGAAATTAGTTACTTAGTGAAATTTATTTAGTTAATTGGATTTGTTAAGTCAATTACCTAAGTTTAAATTTAGTCAAAATAATCATTTAACCATTTGGAAAATATAAGTACTTAGAAGAAGAAATTAATTGACAATTATCGGATGTAATTAATTGAATGACAATGGGTAATTTGGACATAAATATTTGTTATTAATCAAGGGGTTAACCAAATTTATTAATTAAAGAATTAAATAAATACTTGAAATTAATTGAGATAAATTAAAGGTTAAATTGATTCATTAATTAAGATTGATTTGTCAATAATTAAAATTGAACTAATAAATGATAAAGAGGGATTTTATTTCAAATAAATTGTAATTAACTTACGATAATTAACCCAGATTTAAAAAAATTAATACATCTGATTTAAATTTAGTCAACAAATGAATTTTACTTGTGAATGTTTGAACTTGACCGAATGATAAATTGTCTGATATCCCTGATCTGTGATACTTTGTGACATATCCTGATTTTATGTTGTGATCTGTAGTATACTTGATTATCTGTGCTGTAATTTATTATCTGTGACATATATATATCTGTGATCTGTATATGAAAGATAAGCGATATAGTTATATCGTTCATCAACTATATTTCTGTATTCTGATCTGTGATGATTCATCGAGTTGCACTATTGTGTGTGAAACCCCTAGACCACACTGTTACACACACAAATATGGATTTCACGTGGAAATCGGTTAAGTCACAGATGATTTAAATTTGATGTTTTTGAAATTGAAATTTTAATTTCAATTAATTTTGAAATCGGAAATTTGGGGTTTAAAATGAAAAGCTTTTGAAATGGAATTTCAAAGATAAAAGTTATTTTGAATAACTTAATCGAGTTTTGAAAATTTAAATAATTTGATTTAAATTTGAATTCAAGTTTGAAATTAAATCTATGATTTGGAAACTAGGGATAAAAGATGATATAAATGTGTTTGTATAAATTAAACCATTTTAAAAAGTATTAATTTGGGAATTTGAATTTAAACCAAGAATTTCAACTCGTATGGATGAATCAGATTTCCAAGTTGAAAACTGTTGTTTTCAAATGATAAAAGCTTTTAGATAAGAAAAGAAATTCCAGTTTAATTAAAGGAATTTCAAGTAAATTGAAAAATGGATTTTCCAAGTTATGAATTGTTTTGAAAGCTATGAGTCAAATTTGTTATTTTTAACAGATTTAAATTGATGTTTTATTTAACCCATTCGAAACGGAATTGTTTGAAAGCTATTAGTTAAATCTTTGATTTAAAGATTTAACGAGTTAATTAAACTGAAATGGAAATCGATTTGGAAAATCTATGAATGAGTCTTTGTGAAATTAAGTGAACATTATGAATTGAATCTTTTTGTTTAAAAAGATTAAAATGGTAATTTGTTAACTATTTGAAAAGAAATTTTGGGTTTAAGTTGTGACTTAATTGAAATCCCAATATCCATATGTTTTTAAATATTTCGCTCACTATTCGGGTTAGCCGGGAAAGGACCTTTGGGTCGTATAACTCATTCCGAATAGTGATACGTCGTATATGGATAGCATTTGAAGACCGGATATTTTTCAAAAATGAAAGGACAACCTGTCGAATGTCTCTGCACTGAGTCGCGCCGGTATAGAGATTTATATCACTCTTTTGTGACGGGAAGTCCGGACGTGATTGAAAATTATCCGGAATTGCAAGGGCTTCGTGAGAAGTGCCTTCGGTTCTGTTCGATCCCGGAACAGACTTGTATGGATACATGTCTGACATTACACTTTGAGATATAAAGCCGATTTCTTTCAAATACATATCTGTTGGTGGCGGAGAATTTATTCTCTTAGCTTAACACCCTTCTCTGAGACGTACGAGCTCAGAGGTTATGTAGTTGAAATTTATCAGCGATATATCCCAATTTGGTAATGTGGCATGCTAAGTGTTGCTGTGTGATGATCAGTGTTTGATCATTTGTGATATATCATTTGTTTGATCTTATATCTTTGTGATCATAGGTTGATCATTTGTTTGACCCGAAGCATGGCTTTGTGACAAAGCGTAGCTTTGTGGACGAAACTTCGTCGAGCCTCACACCCCGGAAATGGTCGAAACAGGAAGGATGCGGCAAGGTTCTAGGGAGTAGCGCCCCTTAGTGTATGTCATTCCTTCTGGATAAAGGTGGTATCATGGTATGGAGCCCAGATACTTAACCTCTGTGGTTACTGCATTATTATTATTATGTGGTTGTTGGAAATCGAGGATCCTCGGGAAGATCGGTGACGATCGGGGGATGGCATACGCGTGTCAGTAGTTACCTATTTTTGCAGAGGTAACCCGGCCTTGTGTTGGCAGAGATCCGGTTAGGTTCTCGGGTCGTCTATTCCAGGGACGTACCCATCGTGGAAAAGGAAGTTCCTTAGCCTGACCATTTGTTGGAAATCCAAAGAAACAATACGAGACTTGTACGGTATTAGTTGTAGAACCTGCCATTCACTTATGGTGGCGCCCCACTGTTTGGATGGTAGCTATAGTAGGCATACGATACTGGTCGTATGTTGGCTAAGATTAATATTATACTTTCGAAATGTTTTCTACACTATGCACTAATAATAATATCAAAAATGATTTGATTTTGCGTAGTAAGCATCTTTGACTATTATAAGAAGAAATCTCCTCCAATTCTGCGTTTGCATTGTGTGTGTGGTGGGAGGTCTTATGGTAGTTTCATTTTCCAAAAGCATTGCGGTTTTCAATGTTTAAATTCTTTTGTGTTATTTAAAGATAAACTGTTTTTGTTGCTCACACCAGTCCCATGACTGATCCGGAGTTTATTGTTTCTTTCCTAAACTCTGGATGCTCAAAATTTTTCTACACGAGCAGTCTAGAGTTGGGTCTTTCAGATATTCAGGTTGAGTAGATTATCTGGAGCTAGTCCAGTTCTTGGAGTTCATGGACTGACGTTGCTTATCTTGGAGCATTCTATTGAAGACATTCTATTCCGCTGCTATTTGTTGTATCATATCTCTGATGTATGTTGATATTCATTGTATCACTCTGTTGTATCAGATATTGTATATCAATGTATTATTCATTTTTTCCGCTGTGTTATTTACTTAATGTTGTTATAAGCTCCCGAGAACCAGATTCGGCATTTGAATCTACGGCATTTTGAGTACAAGTGAGGTACGGGTGCCTATTTTCGAAGGTCGATTTTTGGGTCTTGACAAGTGGTATCAGAGCTAAGGTTGAACTTTAGCTCAGGAGTATAACACGTTAAGTAGCTCATTAGAGATAGAGTGAAGTAAACTCTAGAATGAGTAATTCTCAGATATCCGTCTGAACGTCTCAGTAAATTCTCTTACTATCCACTGATAGTGAGTATGAGTGCTAGAAGAGGACGAGGTAGGGGACAAGGGAGTACGACTATAAATGGTCAATACCCTGCAACAGTGGAAACAATCTTTCTTATCAATTTTCTTTGATTCGTTTCCAAATTCTTTTCATTTCTTCGTATCAGCTACAAGAAGAAGTTTCGGTGTGAGGATGGCTCTACGAATCGTTGTAGAAGATCTTTACTTCGTATTTTCATCGGTTTCTTATCAGCTTTTTGATTTAAAATCTTAATGAATTGGAAATTTTTAATTGAATTAAATTGATTAATAGAATATAGGGCTAAATTTGAATTGTATCGATAAAACGATTTCGTTTGAAAACCAAAATTTGAAATTCTATTGAAATTTCTTTTGAATACCAAAGTCCGAAGAGGGACAATAGGTATGTATTCTGAGATATTCCGACTTGAGTTTGGAATTCATATCGTAAGTTTGAGGAATTATAGGAGATCGAATCTGTCTACCTCTTCGATATTTTCATGCCTTCGAATTTCGAGGACGAAATTCTTTTAAGGGGGGAAGTTTGTAACGACCCTAGATTTTAATTTAATTTAAATTAATAATTTATTGAATTTTGGAGTTAAATTAATAATTAAATGAATTTTTGAATAAAATAGTAAAATAAATCGATAAATGAAAGCGAGTTTCCCCGACTCGATTTCGAGTGAATTTGAAAATAATAAATATATAGATATATATTTGACTTGAGTTTAAATTGTAAATAAATATTGAAACTAGGAATAGAAAATAAATTTGACAAATTCAAATAGAAATATATAATAAGATAAATTATAAAATACAAAGTATAAACAAATGAAAAAAATAATATATAAATCACCTCAGCCTATAAAACAAGACAGCAAATACCTTTAGTATACTCCCTTATACCTATCAGCCTCCACAAACTCAAAGACCTGTATAATCTAATAACATTATAGAGTGATAAAACAAAAAAAAGTAAAATATGCAAGCCTCAATATAAAGTAAAACCTGTACATCAACTTCTCATATCATCTCAGCCGAAATGCAATGTATAAAGTAAAGTAATAAAATAAAAGAAAAAAAACAAAGTATAAAAACAAACAAAAGTTGTACATACAAAGTAAACAAGCCAACAAAGTATAAAAATCATCTCAGCCGAAAATAATATGTACAGGCTTTTGATAAACAAGGCTAAAGACAGAAGAAAATATGTCTATTCAAGTATATATTGTACAAAGCAATATTTTTATAAACAGGGATTGTACAAGCATTTAATGAAGCCCCAAAATTTGTTACCTCAGCCGAGTAAGGTAATGTAAGGCAAGATGCAAATACATACTTTCATTTAATGCTCTCTAACTCACCCATACACAAGTACAAAACTAGTATAAAATAATGTTACAAGAGAATGATGCTCAGTCCTTTACTATGAACTGCACATCCCCTTCTTAAGTATCTATACATCTCCAAGTTTTTGGTTCGTTCAAAACAACTAAGGTCTGAGAGAAAGAAAAAAATGAAGTGAATGTCATTTGTAAACAAAACAAGCATCTCAAATTTAAACATCAAAACAAATAAAAAGCAAACCAGAGATATGTAGCAAGCTTCATCATCTTGCATGCACTCTTAGCAAGTTCAAGTATTTTCAAGCATTCCAGTTGATAAGAAATGCAAGTTTTAAAATCAAAGACAAATGAAGGCAATTCCAAGTTTTAAAGTTTACAAGCTTTTTCATTTTCAATGGTGCTCTGTCCATTTAAAAACCCAGGTGAGCAAACTACCTTATTAATGCTTGAAAATCTGTTATATCTGGTTTACTTATTAGAATTGCTTGAAAATGTGCTGTGAGAATGCTGGCATGCCTGTATATTTTGTGTGCATACAGGTATATGTCTTTGTTCATTCATCACAGGGTTTAAATCCTGTTCAAATTTTCAAATTCTCTCCCTCTAGCTTCTTATAGTTCATGATATCTGAACAAAAATAGATTTAAATGAACAAGGTCAAAAGTTTAAAAATATTCTTAAGTAAAATTTGGAAATAGTTTAAACTGGAAGACATTATACAGTGGAAGCTCTAAATCTGGTCAGATTCAAATATCATGATTTTACATTTCGCTTACACCACCTGATTTGATTTGTAAAACTAGGATTTTTAAAACTAAACTCAGAATTTTCAAGCAAGTATTTTGCGAGAGGTTTAAGGTTGAACGGAAGTGGAGTTTGGGTCGAATACTGGCGATCTAGGGAAGGAAAGGTCTCGGGGTTTTGTCTGAAGGTAGGCGGGTGATCAGTGATGCTGGGAAAATTGTTAGGATGGAAATCAAGGAATGGTGGAGGTTGCAATTGCCTTTTCTTTCCTGGAACCCTAGTTAAACTAAGTTAGGTAGTTCGATCAATTCCGGGTTCTAGGATGGACCGAGTGCTGCTAGGTTTTGGGGGATGATAGTTCGAACGTAGATGAAGGTGTGGCCAAAGTTACTGACGCTCCGGTGGTCTACGCAGCGCTGGCAAGGCGATTTACTGATGATGGGTTTAAGTCGAGAAATGGATCGAGCAGCCCAATTTCGAATTTCGATGAAATCATCGCAGCTGGCGTTTGAGATGGTCGATGAAGTCGTAGGTGACTTGTGGAGGAGCCCGGTGACGATCGGAGAAGCTCTGATTGTATGTGCACGTGCACCGTGCCTCGGCGTATAAATGGGTTTTCTTTGGTCGTTGCAGTGGGAAGGGAGAAGATGAAGTCAAACTCGAAGGGGTACTCGAGTAGGAGCTGGGTTGGCTCGGGTATTTCTTTCGTGATTGTGTGGGGAAGCAACAGTTAAGACAAACTGTTTTTAAGAAGAAAAAATATAATACGAGGAGAGGAAGTACTCGGGGAAATTGGGGTTTGTCTCGGAGCAAACCAGGGGAGACTCGAGTAGAATTTTTGTGCAGGGTTCAAACTGTACCAGTTATTACAGTTTTTAATTTATTTTGTTTGTTTGTTTTAAATTTAAATCTTAAAGCAGAAATGAAGATAAATAGTTAATTTAAAAAGTATAATTACTTAATGGTAGGGAATTAAAGGAAATTAGTTACTTAGTGAAATTTATTTAGTTAATTGGATTTGTTAAGTCAATTACCTAAGTTTAAATTTAGTCAAAATAATCATTTAACCATTTGGAAAATATAAGTACTTAGAAGAAGACATTAATTGACAATTATCAGATGTAATTAATTGAATGACAATGGGTAATTTGGACATAAATATTTGTTATTAATCAAGGGGTTAACCAAATTTATTAATTAAAGAATTAAATAAATACTTGAAATTAATTGAGATAAATTAAAGGTTAAATTGATTCATTAATTAAGATTGATTTGTCAATAATTAAAATTGAACTAATAAATGATAAAGAGGGATTTTATTTCAAATAAATTGTAATTAACTTACGATAATTAACCCAGATTTAAAAAAATTAATACATCTGATTTAAATTTAGTCAACAAATGAATTTTACTTGTGAATGTTTGAACTTGACCGAATGATAAATTGTCTGATATCCCTGATCTGTGATACTTTGTGACATATCCTGATTTTATGTTGTGATCTGTAGTATACTTGATTATCTGTGCTGTAATTTATTATCTGTGACATATATATATATCTGTGATCTGTATATGAAAGATAAGCGATATAGTTATATCGTTCATCAACTATATTTCTGTATTCTGATCTGTGATGATTCATCGAGTTGCACTATTGTGTGTGAAACCCCTAGACCACACTGTTACACACACAAATATGGATTTCACGTGGAAATCGGTTAAGTCACAGATGATTTAAATTTGATGTTTTTGAAATTGAAATTTTAATTTCAATTAATTTTGAAATCGGAAATTTGGGGTTTAAAATGAAAAGCTTTTGAAATGGAATTTCAAAGATAAAAGTTATTTTGAATAACTTAATCGAGTTTTGAAAATTTAAATAATTTGATTTAAATTTGAATTCAAGTTTGAAATTAAATCTATGATTTGGAAACTAGGGATAAAAGATGATATAAATGTGTTTGTATAAATTAAACCATTTTAAAAAGTATTAATTTGGGAATTTGAATTTAAACCAAGAATTTCAACTCGTATGGATGAATCAGATTTCCAAGTTGAAAACTGTTGTTTTCAAATGATAAAAGCTTTTAGATAAGAAAAGAAATTCCAGTTTAATTAAAGGAATTTCAAGTAAATTGAAAAATGGATTTTCCAAGTTATGAATTGTTTTGAAAGCTATGAGTCAAATTTGTTATTTTTAACAGATTTAAATTGATGTTTTATTTAACCCATTCGAAACGGAATTGTTTGAAAGCTATTAGTTAAATCTTTGATTTAAAGATTTAACGAGTTAATTAAACTGAAATGGAAATCGATTTAGAAAATCTATGAATGAGTCTTTGTGAAATTAAGTGAACATTATGAATTGAATCTTTTTGTTTAAAAAGATTAAAATGGTAATTTGTTAACCATTTGAAAAGAAATTTTGGGTTTAAGTTGTGACTTAATTGAAATCCCAATATCCATATGTTTTTAAATATTTCGCTCACTATTCGGGTTAGCCGGGAAAGGACCTTTGGGTCGTATAACTCATTCCGAATAGTGATACGTCGTATATGGATAGCATTTGAAGACCGGATATTTTTTAAAAATGAAAGGACAACCTGTCGAATGTCTCTGCACTGAGTCGCGCCGGTATAGAGATTTATATCACTCTTTTGTGACGGGAAGTCCGGACGTGATTGAAAATTATCCGGAATTGCAAGAGCTTCGTGAGAAGTGCCTTCGGTTCTGTTCGATCTCGGAACAGACTTGTATGGATACATGTCTGACATTACACTTTGAGATATAAAGCCGATTTCTTTCAAATACATATCTGTTGGTGGCGGAGAATTTATTCTCTTAGCTTAACACCCTTCTCTGAGACGTACGAGCTCAGAGGTTATGTAGTTGAAATTTATCAGCGATATATCCCAATTTGGTAATGTGGCATGCTGAGTGTTGCTGTGTGATGATCAGTGTTTGATCATTTGTGATATGATCATTTGTTTGATCTTATATCTTTGTGATCATAGGTTGATCATTTGTTTGACCCGAAGCATGGCTTTGTGACAAAGCGTAGCTTTGTGGACGAAACTTCGTCGAGCCTCACACCCCGGAAATGGTCGAAACAGGAAGGATGCGGCAAGGTTCTAGGGAGTAGCGCCCCTTAGTGTATGTCATTCCTTCTGGATAAAGGTGGTATCATGGTATGGAGCCCAGATACTTAACCTCTGTGGTTACTGCATTATTATTATTATGTGGTTGTTGGAAATCGAGGATCCTCGGGAAGATCGGTGACGATCGGAGGATGGCATACGCGTGTCAGTAGTTACCTATTTTTGCAGAGGTAACCCGGCCTTGTGTTGGCAGAGATCCGGTTAGGTTCTCGGGTCGTCTATTCCAGGGACGTACCCATCGTGGAAAAGGAAGTTCCTTAGCCTGACCATTTGTTGGAAATCGAAAGAAACAATACGAGACTTGTACGGTATTAGTTGTAGAACCTGCCATTCACTTATGGTGGCGCCCCACTGTTTGGATGGTAGCTATAGTAGGCATACGATACTGGTCGTATGTTGGCTAAGATTAATATTATACTTTCGAAATGTTTTCTACACTATGCACTAATAATAATATCAAAAATGATTTGATTTTGCGTAGTAAGCATCTTTGACTATTATAAGAAGAAATCTCCTCCAATTCTGCGTTTGCATTGTGTGTGTGGTGGGAGGTCTTATGGTAGTTTCATTTTCCAAAAGCATTGCGGTTTTCAATGTTTAAATTCTTTTGTGTTATTTAAAGATAAACTGTTTTTGTTGCTCACACCAGTCCCATGACTGATCCGGAGTTTATTGTTTCTTTCCTAAACTCTGGATGCTCAAAATTTTTCTACACGAGCAGTCTAGAGTTGGGTCTTTCAGATATTCAGGTTGAGTAGATTATCTGGAGCTAGTCCAGTTCTTGGAGTTCATGGACTGACGTTGCTTATCTTGGAGCATTCTATTGAAGACATTCTATTCCGCTGCTATTTGTTGTATCATATCTCTGATGTATGTTGATATTCATTGTATCACTCTGTTGTATCAGATATTGTATATCAATGTATTATTCATTTTTTCCGCTGTGTTATTTACTTAATGTTGTTATAAGCTCCCGAGAACCAGATTCGGCATTTGAATCTACGGCATTTTGAGTACAAGTGAGGTACGGGTGCCGATTTTCGAAGGTCGATTTTTGGGTCTTGACAGAATCATTTCAAGATTTGCATGCAAGAAAATCTGAGGCAGAAGCAAGTTTTCAAAAGCTTTTCAAATTTTTAAAAGAAATCAAAACGAGCTCTTCAGTTTTTAAAGGAATGAAGCAAGTCCAGTTTCAAGTTTTCAAAGTCCAAATTCCAGTTTTTCTTTCAAAGCTCTGTTCATCTGAAATAGGTGAGTAACAATTTTTATTTAAAATTAACTTAAGTAAGTTGCTTGATTTCGTCATGTGATAATCATGTTTGAAGTGAATAAATGTGATGAAATTCTCTGTATTATGTTTGGTTTCGAATGCATGTTTCGTTTTGGTATGTTCTTGCCTGTTATAGAATGCCAGTTTCAGATACTGATCAAAAATAAAGGATTTCATGTTAAGTCCTAGTCTATAAACTGATTTCATGTGAATGTTTATATATAGTTCTGTATATATATATGTATTGTGAAATTTTTTCCTGTATGTATATGTGGATGTATTGTGTGCATGTATGACAGTGTACTCTGTTGTTGTTTTGTCTGCCCAGGCTAAAATTCTATTTGAAATTTCTTAACACTTGATCTAGCTTTTATTAGGACTAAATTTATAAACAAAAATTGTTGTGTGATCATAAGTTTGAGATTAAAATTTTAATTAAGTTAAAATAAATATAAACTTCCTCTGGAAACCAAATTGGTCTGGAAACATGAGTTTTGTTTAAAACTTAAATTCTTTAATTCATTAAATTTAGATTGTGATCTGAAACCTTAACAGAAAATATGATTTTTAAATCAGAAAACACAATTTTTAGTAAAGAGTTTAGGAAGCAGTTCTGTGATGAACTAAAAGGGGAATTTGGGAAATCCCGATGATCTAGTTGTTAGGAAATGTCAGGATCTCCTATGGTGGTAGATGTATGATCAGAGACTCGAGGAAAAATGCCAGGAAGATGTTCATAACACTGTGGCGATGATAGGGAATCGTTTTTGTTTTTAAACCTAGTTTGAATAGGTTAGACTGAGATGATCGGGGTTACGTCTCTGGTGAACCGAGTGCTTCTATACTTTGGGAAGTGGAAGATTGGAGATGAGCGAAGGCATGGCCAGAAAATTAGCTTCTCTGATGGTCGGAGTCTCGAATACGTGATGATGTCAGGTTTTCGAAGTGGTTCCAGTTTTGACTTTAAGTCTCGATTTCGTTTTCGAGTTGTAGTTGTGGTTCTGGAAGGTCAGATGGCCGGAGGTGGTCGAAGGGGATTTATCGACGTTGGAAGTGAAAGCCGGAGCTCAGGCGATCGATGGTGCATGTGCACGACTTGTCTGGTGTCAGTGGTTTTGGGAATAAGGAGGTCTCGAGTTTCTCGAGTTATCTTACGGGAGAGAATCGAAGTTTTTTTGGGTTTCAACTCGAAGAAATTTGCAAAGGATAGGTTTATTTCTGGAATGTTTAAGTGTTGGGAAAGAAGACATTCTCGAGTTCGTACTCGAGTTGTTCAGGTGAGTGGCTCGAAGTTTTCAGAGCTACGACTCGAAGTAAAATAAGGTGGGCTCGAGTACTTTTGTTGTTGACAGGCTTTTAAAACTGTCTGTTTATAAAAATTTAAACTGGATTTAAATTTGTAAAGAAATTTTTAAACAGAAATTTTAAATCTAAAGTTTAATCTGAAATCAAGTTTAAATCTGAATCTCAGATTTAAAATAAAAGCAGTTTTTAAACTAAATTGTTTTAAATAATTTAGTGTTTAAATTATATATTAAATGGATAGAATTTAAAGGTAAATTTGATTCAAATTCTTTAGTTATTTATAAGATGAGTAATTCCTTTAACTTGTAAAATAAAAGAGTTTTAGAAATGTTGTTTAAACGTGGTTAAAGATAATTTGTTTCATTTTAAATCTTTAAATTTAAAATGAAATTTTAAAGGTAAAATTAAAGTAAATTGATTTAAAATACTTTGTAAATGATTACTTGATTATTAATAAGAACAAACTTTTATCTTAAAGTAATTAGAGATTTGTGTTTATTTAATTTATTAGGAAATTTAATGGATAATTAATTTAATTTGATTAATTAATCATTTGGATTAATTAAATAGGTAATTAAAGGTTTATACTAATTAATTAATGATTAAGATTTATTAATTAGAATAATTAAATTGTAATTAAGGATTATAAATTAGAATATTAATTAATGATTAAGAATTAATTAATAGAGTAATTAAATATTAATTAAGTTATGGTTAACACTTAATTAATTTAGTAATTAGAGATTAATAAAATGGTTATTAAGATTTATTAATTTAGAATTAATAATAATTAATATAAGTTAATTACTTAAGGAAAGTAATTAAATAATTGTTAATGAAAGTCATTAACTATGGATTATTAAATAATTAATTAATGTGATTAATATTAATAATTAATTAGATTAATTAATTTAAAGATAATCAATTATAGAATTTGTTTTAAATGGAATTACTTAATGGAAGTAATTAAGAATTAATTACTTATTGTAATTAATTGAAGTTAATTTGATTTGTTAAGTTAATTAATTAAGTTTAATTAATTTAGAATAATCAAGAGATGATTTGATAATAATTACTTAATGTAATTATTAAGGTAAGATTATTTAGGGGAGTAAATAATAAGATAATTACTGGAAGTAATTAGTTGAATAATGATTTTATTAATAGAAGTAATTTGAGTTAATTACTTTGAATAATTAATCAAGGGATTAATTAAGAAATTAATTAAGGAAGTAATTAATTTAGTTAGTGAAAGTAATTAAGGGTAGTTAATTACTGATTGAAGATTAATCAAGAGTGATTAATAAATATTGTTTAAATAAAGGTTAATTACTTAATGTAATTAATTTAATTAAGTAATTAATAATTAAGTTGTAATTAAGGATCATTAATTAATATAATTAATGATGTAATTAAGATTGATTAATTAAGTAATAATTAATAAATGAAGTGATTAACCAATGTAATTAATTAAGGATTAATGTAATTAATTATAGTTGATTAACTTAATTAATTTTAGTTAATTAATTAATGATGTAATTAAAGGTTAATTACTATAATGGTTAAGGATAATTAATTTGAGTAATTAATTAAAGGATAAATTACCTAAAGGGTAATTAGAGGATAATTAATTGATTGTAATTAATTAATGGTTAAGTAAGCAGGATTTATAAAATGAAGTAATTAATTTAATTTACTTTAAATTAATTAGAGATGAGATAAATCATTACTTATGGATGGATAAATAATATGGAATGTGTTGCATTGTTTGATCTCTGATGAGATATATGCTGTGTGATATGGATGTTTAGTTGAATTGTGATGATAATATGGATTATCTGATAATGTTGATTATCTATTGTGAATTATCTTTCTATGTGTATAAAGATAATGAATTGAATTGTTTTAACCTTTAAAACAAATTGGCCTTAAAAGATACGTTTTGGATTTCGATGAGACCGGGATCAGGTTTCCGTATACCGGATTTCCAGGTCTGGAGACCCGAATACCACATCGATCCAAATTAACGATAGGTCGTGAATCAAGTGAAGATGAAGATTCAGAGTGCAAGGGTTATTGTCGTTAACTCTGAGGGTGATTCCAAAACGAGTGTAACGAGATAATGCCTTCGGTTTCGTTCGAACCCGGAACGAACTTGTATGGATTGAATGCTTTCAGAACATCGTCAGGTGGACGATGAGCATTCTAAGTGATGTGTTCTTTTCTAAGGTAATCGTGACCTCAAGCCTCACAAACCGGGAATGGCTAAAACAGGGGAGGTGCAGCAAGGTTAGTGGGTAGCACCAAAGTAGGACAAGGTTACCTCTGTCTAGATGTCCCTTTCTATTTTCGACTTAGTGGTGCGGTTGCTGATCCCAACCGTGAGGTATCTTGTGCGGGAATTATCCAGTAAGGGATGTTCCGACCTTGTGTTGCAGGGGATTGGGAGTGATCCTCGGTACGGTGATCTAGGCCACGTACTGTGACGGGCGGTACCCCGGTAGCCCTGCCATTGTATGGAATCCAAAATCCAATAAGTGCCAACGGACTTGATTGTATAACCCACTTTGTGGCTAGTATGCTGGAATTTAATAATGTAACAATTTCAGCTATTTCATATTTATTTGAAAACCCTAGACCCTATTATAATACAATCGAATTTCCTATCAAATGTTTTGGTTAGCGTAAGGTAAAAACTTACCCATGTTTATGTGTGGGAAGTCATACGTGATACCTTTTCTTTCAAAAGGTTTTGAAGTTAAGTGTAACGACCCAGAATTTTTGATAATTAAAATTCGAATATTTAATTGATTTTAAATATTAATAAATGGAATTTAGAAGTCAAATGATTTATTTCTCGAATATTGGATTTAATTTGGTCAATTAAATCGATAATTTAAATAGTGAAATTCCAGAGATAATTAAAAATCGAGTTTAAAATGATTGAAATTGATTTGGAAAATTTTATTTAATCATACTGGAATTATAAAAAGGTTATAGAACTTTTAAAATTGAATTTAGAATTAATTTGTGAAAATTGAATATTTTAATATTTAATTATCGACTGTAAAAATAGCCAATTTTCGAACAGTCTCAGAATTGAACGAAACCAGTTCCATTGGATCCGTAATAGTTAGTTATTATCGGATTTCAATTTTCGTATCAATCGGAGTTATCGTTTGACAGTGGCAGCTCGAAACGCATCGATATCTTTTTAATTTTAAATCGTCGAGTTAAAATAGTCATTTTTCAAACGGTCTCGGATTTCGACGAAACCAGTTTCATCGGATCCGTAATGTGATATTATTGTAAGATTTCAAATTTCGTAATTTTTGGATTTACCATTTGTCCGGTACAAATTAAAACGCCTCGAAATCGATTTAAATCGGTTTAATTTAATTTGATCGTTTATTGCCATATCTCACACATACGATCGAATTAGCTTCCGAAACCTGTTCCATTGCGTTCGGAACGCGGGGTAAACCTTACGAACGTCAGCCGGCACGCTCGAATCGGAGTTCGAAAAAATTCGATGAATAGTAAAATTGGCCATTTTCTATAAAAGGACCTTCTTTCTTTCATTTTGCAAATAAGAAAACGAGCCTAGGGTTTTAATTCAGAGCCGCCACCAACATTGCTGAACGGCCAGAAAGCAATTTCCTTTCTCCCTCAAAATCTTCCAATCCGTTCATCGATTCGACAAACTCTCAACTAACAAGATGAAGAGCGAAGTGAGTTCTTTCGATCCATACGGCGATGATCGCCTGGATCGTGACATGGTGGCCAGAAATCGAGTGTGAAGTCGTCGCGTTCGATCTCGTATTGCGTACTGGAGGCGTGACCGAGTGGGGCCGGTCTGGGGGCGGTAGTAGGTGGCGGCAGAGGCGTTCGAATGGTGGAGGGTTGATGGACTCTCGACGTCTGAAGGTGGAGTCTTGGTCGGTCAAAGTTGAACGTTGATGGGTTCGGGTGCGTCTCTACCTGGAAGAGAACGAACATGAGGGAGGGAAGATGGTCTCGTGGCCCAGATTTTCTTGTTCAAAAACGAACGGTGGATGTTGGATTTAGGTATAAAAATTAAATTAAAGTTGTAATTAATTTTGTAATAATGTGTATAAACTTTAAAATTGAATATCTTTTTGCTGCGAGGTCGGAATGGAACGAAACAAAATGCGTTGGAATCGTATCGTCGAATACTTCGCGATGCAATTGGTTTGGAGTCGTTCGGAGCTAGTTGGAATTTCGGGTAAAATTAAACGCGTGTTTAATTTTATTCGAAATAAACGCTGGGATCAGAATTAAAATCACTGTGAGATTTTCTCACTCGAAGGAAAAATTTAATATTGCAGTTATTTATTGACTGATTGATTGCTATTGAATGTGCTATTAGATATGATAGGATATATCTATATATATAGCAGTATATACATATTGGTATATGTATATATTGGATTGATTGATTTCCCGCCTCGTATAGCGGATGAGACCCTATTGCGCCGTTAGTAAGCGGATTTATAAAAACCCATATACCGCGATAATTCCGTACTGGAGCGGAATTGGTATTGTGCTAACGTCTGTGGATGCAGGGAAACAGGTTGGAGGGATCCAACTGGATTCCTCACCAGTAGTTATTTATTTACAGATATTGTGATATATTCTGTTATCATATTGATATATGATATTGACTGTTGTGATGGACTAATTGGTGTTGTTGCATCATCGGATTCAGTTTTGAAATGTAAAAATAACGACTTTTACTTTAAAAGGTTTTTAAAGTGATTTTTGAAAATATACGTTTTATGGAATTTTTGAATCGATTTATAAACGTAAAATTTTAAAGTTATAAAAGTTATAATTTTTAGTGAAATATAGCCGAAGTGTCGTTTTTGAAATAAAAGTCGATTTATTGATAAAATGGTTTAAGTTGGGATTTTGAATAACTGTAAACGATTTGTATAAAAAGATTTGTAAAATTGATATTTTATAAATCGAAATATTGGACTTATAAAACGAATATTTATAAGTGTTAAAAAGAAGTATAAAAGGATTTCATAAGTGAATGAAATTAATAGATTTATAACGTGAAGGTATAAAGTGAATAGATGTTGTAGAATAAACGATTTATAAGTAATTTACTTATAAATTAGTTTTTTTGCACTTAATTGGGATATAAATAGAAATTGCTAAATGAAATGATTTCATAAGTTGAAATTGTTATGAAGTATAAATGTGATTTATAAACGTTGTTTATAAATCTGGAATCACTTATTTTGATAAGTAATTTTAGAAGTTAATAAGAGGAGAATTTTATAAATCGAAGTTGTTAAAAAAATATAAAGGTGAATTTATAAACGTTGTTTTATGAATTCGAAATCAATCAAATTTGATGAATGTAATATAGAAGTTATTAAGGGAATTTTATCCACGATTTTGGATAGTGGATAATTCTTGGAATAAAACGTGTAGAAAAGATTGAAATGTAATTATTGAAGTATATTCACGATTTTGGATAGTGAATATATCGTTAAGTAAAATGGATAGTTTTGGAAAAGGGATATTAAAAAATGAAGTTAAACATTTTAGAGATGTTTTTAAAATGTATTATAAATCGAAAGCAGAGATTTCCGCAGTTCTTGTTGAAATAGATGTTTTCGAGAAATTTAAGGAAATGGTGGACTATAACACTGTTGTTATAGTAAATGATTTCCGAAAGGAAATGTTTTGATGTAGTATTGGGATTTATATATCTATCTAAAATCCGAATCCCTATACTAGTGATTTTGAGTCGTCGTAACGATGTTTTACGTAACATTCGTTCTGACTCAAATAAATGTGTTTTAAGAATGATTTCCTTAAAAGAATGAAATATATACTTAAATTGATTTAAGTATATCGAATATTTTCAAATGTTGAAAATAAATGATTTGTGAAACACTTATTTTTAAATAAGTATGGAAATGCTTTTCCATTATGAAATGAAATGTTTTTGAGATCTTATCTTCTTAAAGATAAATCGAAAGTGAATATTTGAAATCGATTTGAGAACCGTATATCTGTAGATATTTGAGAATATAAATTCACTATGGAATTTATAAAAAAGGAAGTTGTTTAAAAATAAACATTGATTTATTTTTAAGTGTGGAAATTTTATATCTAGTAAAGATATTTTGGAAGATAAAATAATTTGGGAAAATTATTTGGAATCTGATGATGTTGCGCATTTTTATTGATAGTTAAATAACCGACTATCAATAATTACCTTTAGATAGGTATTTGTTGTGAATTGGATGAATTTGAATGCCACACTTATTTTTAAATAAACGCTCACTATTCGGGTTAGCCGGGAAAGGACCATGGGGTCGTATAACCCATTCCGAATATGTGATACGTCGATATGAATTGCATTCGAAGACCGGTGTTGAAGACCGGATATTTTTGAAAACGGAAGGATTACCGTCGAGTTACTCTACATCGGCTGATCTCCGATTTAGAGGTTTTATCACCCTTAGTGACGGGAAGTCCCGACGTGATTAGAAAATTATCCGGATATGCAAGGGCTTCGTGAGAAGTGCCTTCGGTTCTGTTCGATCCCGGAACAGACTTGTATGGATTGTGTGTCTGACGTTACAATTTGAGATATAAAGCTGATTTCTTTCAAATACATATCTGTTGGTGGCGGAGAATTTATTCTCTTAGCTTAACACCCTTCTCTGAGACGTACGAGCTCAGAGGTTATGTAGTTGAAATTTATCAGCGATATATCCCAATTTGGTAACGTGGCATACTGAGTGTTGCTGTGAAATGATCAGTGTTTGGTCATTTGTGATATGATCATTTGTTTGATCTTATATCTTTGTGATCATAGGTTGATCATTTTGTTTGACCCGAAGCAGGGCTTTTTGAGAAAGCGTAGCTTTGTGGACGAGACTTCGTCGAGCCTCACACCCCGGAAATGGTCGAAACAGGACGAATGCGGCAAGGTTCTAGGGAGTAGCGCCCCTTAGTGTATGTCATTCCTTCTGGATAAAGGTGGTATCATGGTATGGAGCCCAGATACTTAACCTCTGTGGTTACTGCATTATTTTTACTATGTGGTTTGTTGGAAATCGGGGATCCTCGGGAAGATCGGTGACGATCGGGGGATGGCATATGCGTGTCAGTAGTTACCTATTTTTGCAGAGGTAACCCGGCCTTGTGTTGGCAGAGATCCGGTTAGGTTCTCGGGTCGTCTATTCCAGGGACGTACCCATCGTGGAAAAGGAAGTTCCTTAGCCTGACCATTTGTTGGAAATCCAAAGAAACAATACACGACGTGTACGGTTTTAGTTGTATTACCTGCTATGGAATGTGGCGGTAACCTGCTATTGAACATAGTAGCTATAGTAGGCATACGATACTGGTCGTATGTTGGCTAGGATTAATATTATACTTTCGAAATGTTTTCTACACTATGCACTAATAATAATAATGTCCAAATTGATTTGATTTTGCGTAGTAAGAATCTTTGACTATCATAAGAAGAAATCTCCTCCAAGTCTGCGTTTGCATTGTGTGTGTGGTGGGAGGTCTTATGGTAGTTTCATTTTCCAAAAGCATTGCGAATTGACTTTAAAAATATTCCTGTTTATTTTAAAAATAACTGTTTTACGATCTCACACCAGTCACCATGACTGACTCGGAGTTTATTGTTTCCCTTCTAAACTCTGGGTGCCCACCAATTTCCACACGGGCAGTCTAGAGTTAGATTATCAGGATATTCTGGATATTCTGGAGCTTTGGAGATAAGCTGGATGACGAGACGTAGTATTTGTATTTGATAGTATTTATTCCGCTGTGTATTCTGTATGAGGACAAGTTATATAACTGTCCATTGTTGTATATTGACTCTGATGACTGATGTATGTATAAACTGATAAAATTCTTTGTTTTAAAGATTATTCATTTATCTATTATATATTGTTCCGCTGCGATATGTGAGATTCTGATATTGTCTCTGTTCTGTGTTTCTATTGATGTCGTTCAGATGTTTCTGTTGTTCTTCTTCTTTCTTTCTTCTCTTTTTCTTCTATCTCCTTCTCCTTCTACTTTTTCTTTTTCTTAAAACCCTCACTATTGGAGTTTCCGGCACTCGATTGCTCGGCAGTCGATAAAGTGAGTATCGATGTCGAATTTTCGAAAGTCGAAAATTTCGGGATGTGACATTAAGCAAGTTTAACCTGTTACTCACACCAGACCCATGTCTGACCCAAGTTGTTTATTTCTGTTTTATAAACTCTTGGGTACTCAAATTTTTACGAGTAGCCAAGGGATTCAGGTTAGCTTTGACGAGTAATCTGGAGGAGCAATGGAGCAGGAGGCTTCAGCGTTGTAGATATAGATAGTAGTTTCCGCTGTGTTGATCTTGTTTAGATCTTTGTTTTGTATTGAGATGTAATAACTAGACAGATGTTTATAACGGTCTAGTATATGATATGTAATCTGTGTAACTCTGATAAGTGTTGTATATGATACTATGTAATATTTATGTGATATAATATATTTTGTTCGTTTCCGCTGTGAGTATTTGTGTTTGTTTCTTTTCTCTTCTTCTCTTTTCTACTTCTCACCCCTTTCTTTCTTATTAGCGATACGACTTTCTATGGAGAGAAAGTCGTGGTCGTTACATATTTCATTATGATAAAGTGATCATTCGATATGCTATGTATTACAGATGAAAAAATGGATTTTATTATGCTATATGATTTGATATGTGACTAATGTTATGTTTATTATATATGTTGTTATCACACTGCAAGTTCCCTTAGTTTGTCATTAGGAAAATCACTATGGGTTGAAATGATACATACCCGAATGAACTTATAGATTAGGGAAAATCGTTATGGGTTGAAATGATACATACCCGAGTGATTTTATTGATTTGGAAATTATTGATTTGGGATACGGGTTGAAATGATATATACCCGAAAAATTTAACTATTTTGAGTTGAAATGATACATACCCAATCACTTGACCACATGGTAGAAACTTATATACAGATACCGTAGGTCGGTTTTAAATTATTTTCTAAATTTTAAAGGATTTATAAATTTGATTTATAAATTTAATTTAATGTTTTTATTTAAAATTTATATTTGGAAAATAATTTATGTTATATGTTTTAAAGGTTCAAATTATAAGTTAATATATGGTTTTAAATGTAAATTTAAGTTTTTTACTTATAATTTTATTTAGTTTTAAATATAAATTTTAAATGGTTTAAATTTTAATTTAATAAAATATTTAATATAGTTTTAAGAGATTTATATAAAATTTAATTTAATATAATAAATATAGATTTTTAAAACAGCTTTAATAAATAAAATGTAAGAAGTTAGGTAGAGATAAATTTGTAATTTAATATGGTTTAAATAATTTAAATTTAAATGAGATTCCATTTAAGTTGTTTATTTGATTTCCAAAGGATAAAATTTTGAAATATAAAAATTAATTTTAATATGAATTATTATGAAAATTTTCAAATCTAAATATATAATTGAAGTTAAATATTTTAGTATTGATTTAAATTGTAATTTAAGATTTATTATTAAAAATGTTTTATAAAATGACCACGGTGTGAAATAAACGTTTGGTTGTTAAAAAGACTGGGGTTGGATATTGTCATGCTCTCTACCAATTGCGAAACCACTTTAACAACTGTGCACGTGGTGGAGAATCCATAACGAAGTAGAATGATTTAGCGAACGCTACTGGAATGAGGTAAGAAACGCAGCCTTGACCTTTGGGTCATAATGATATGACTAAAACAGGAGCCATAACAAGGCCAAGTGAGGTTGCTCCACCGATTGAACATGCTTCTTCGATACCATATCTTTTACTTTGTGATTGATTGGTGGCCACCTTTGATTATGGGAGTGTTGTTCGAGTTGGGCGATAGTAGCTGCTATGCGTTACCACCAGTCCAAGAGTGAAAACGGTAGAATCCTACCCTGGGCATTGCGTCGCGTGCCTTGTCATATTATCCTTATTGAGCTCACTACGATTTTGGTTTGTGTCGTACCTATGGAGTGCTCCCTGATAGCCCACTAGGATCGGTGGAGTTTACAGTACTGTATAGACTACGATGCCTATAAAAATGTGTTAAGAGGGATATGGGTAACGCATTAACGCTATTTTCAATATTATACTTTACTGATAGACACTACATATATAGCATATATTACTACATATAAATAGTTTAACAGATCCTTAAAAGATAGGAATCCCAAACATCCTTTGAGATATTGTTGCTTTTCACTTGTTACATTTCACTTGAGTTGATTTACTTACATGAGAATGTTAGTCCTGACTCAAGTGTTTTGTTTTACTTTATGCTCGGGTCAGCCTGAGTTACATAGCATTTAGGACTCACCTTTTAGAGCTGGAGACTTTGTTGGAGATCTATCTATCTATCTATTTC
This sequence comes from Allium fistulosum, assembly GCA_030737815.1. Lineage (NCBI taxonomy): Eukaryota > Viridiplantae > Streptophyta > Magnoliopsida > Asparagales > Amaryllidaceae > Allium > Allium fistulosum. Next base: position 731,236,049 of record CM060908.1, read on the forward strand.
AGTTATTTCATTTATTTCAGTTATTTCTGTTCGGACATTTGTCATTTGCTTATGTATTAGCGAATCTCTATGTATTTGGACTTCTGTTGCATCTTCTCTAACTATATTGTTTCTATAGTAGCTTCATGAACTACTATGTTTTATTTATTTTTCTGCATATTCTGTGTCTATGATTCCGTGATTGATTCAATTTACCCTAAAATTTATATAACAATCTGTTGTTTTGAACAATTCGAGTTGGACATATGTGGTTTTATTGTAGACTTGAATGGTTCGAAACGGCGGGTCGTTACACATATTGATGGTTATTGGATAACTATCGAATAACTTGCTCAATAGTTTTCTATTGGCTAATATAACTAACATTAAACTAAAAATATTGTTTTAGACAATTCCCTTGACTTGAGAATACCGTCGAGCTTCCATGTGGAAACTCCACTTTGATTATAGTTAAATTATGGCACGACGTCCACTGATTGACTATAGAGCATTGAAAGTGAAACACTATTCAAAAGAGAATTCGTCTTCTTAGTTATATGGGGTTAGTATCACGGGTTCAACTTAACTAAATTCAAAGTCAATGTCTCTAACTAGAGAAGTACGGTTAATAATAATTATTATCATTAAACCTAGTGTTTTGTGTTTGCACTTACAAAGTTGAATGTGGACAATGTTGGAATTTTAACTATAACCAAATTCCATAAGTCCTAATGCAATACAGTTTTACCGAAGAGAATTGGTGTAAATAATCATCAATACCAGGTACTGCCTACAATAGGTAAAATTGAATTTTACCAAAGAGATATGTAAGGGATAAATTTAGCCAAAATGTCACATCACTAGCTAAGGTGACATATGAACATTAATATTCAAATTGTTTGATATTTATCGCTGACTGAATTTACACCTTTGATTCGCACAACCGTAATGATGAATGCTACGAAAAACAACATGATTTAATTAATTTATAATCATTGTAAGTTGATTAATTAATTTATATTTATGAAATATTAGTTATTAAATTTTATTTGATTTTTTTGAATGTCAGTATTATTTAATAAAGTGTGTTTATAAAAGTTATATATGTACATATTGATATACAATATTGATAAATATTTAAATTTTATTTAAATTAATTAATTACTATTTGAATTAAGAAATATTGAAGGTTTATCTAAGCATTTTCTTTAGCTTGCCATAAATGTATAGAAAGGGGATTTGATTTTATTTGATTGAGGTTTAATGAGCAATATAAGTGGAAAGATTTTAAGGGAGGAATTGGAAAGGTTTCAGCGTTTCCCTTAAAAAAAACGTCTCTTTCATTTCATTCATTCAACCTTCAACATACAATTCACTTTTTCCTCTCTCTCCCCTCTTCTATTCGAGCCAAAAATAATGGCCTCCAAGGCTTAATAAAAATTCCAAAATAAAATGAAAATGAAATTAAAAAAAAGATGGTTCTTATCTGTTAATCTTTGCAACATCCAGAGGTTGATTTCTGGATCTAGGTGCCATTTCATCATTCAAGGTGCATTCTCTTGGCTACATCTCAAGGTAATAATTCTAATTTTATTTAATTCATCATTCCACTTGTTCATATAAATTGAATCCATCACATATCTCTTATGTATATTTGTTTATTTGGATACATAGATTAGATTCTCCTTTTGATACATCTTAATTAATGACATATGTTTACCATGTTATTTTAACTTAAATCTATTTTAAGATATACTTTGATTGATTACCTATTCATCTTGTCATCTTTAGATCTATTCTATATGATTTCACATTTAATTAATTGTTCACATTACTTATGCAGTTTATATCTGAAACCTCTACGACAAATACATATATGCCAAATTTGTCCTATCTATTTTGTTATTATTTTTTAAATATGTTGTTCAAAAAAATATTTTTGATTGAAACTTATGTTTTAATTATTGACATAATATTTATGATTATAGATACATATATGAATAAATTGCATATGTTTTGTATTTAAAATCATTTTGGAAATTTTATAAATATGATTTGTGTTTATTGTTTTGAATACAATCTTTTGCTTATTAAGTATTTTGAAAGTCGTTTAATTTTTTTATTAAATAAATATAACTGGACTATAAAATATCACCAATCCTTTAATTTCTTTTTAAACTAAAGTCAGACTTTATTTTGTTACTTTAATATTTAAAGCATGTATTATACTATATAAATTATATACATATACATATTGTTTTGAGTTTGAAACATAAATATAATGTTTGGTATATGAGTGTGTGTATCTATCAATTTAACTTATGATTTATAAAATGGACTTTTGTGTAAAATCATAATATTAGTCTTATATCATCCTTACTTTTAAACTAGATTCAAAATTACCTTTTTTAATTTCAAACTTATAAAATAGTGAAACTTAATTTTAACATATTCGTATGTATGTATATGTATATGTGTATATATATATGTATGTATATATGTTCTGTTATATATGTCTATATTAAATTAAACTATGGACAACAAATAAACATGTAAAGGAAACATTAACTATGCACACTTCTTATATGTTGCACTTACACAATATATAATGTTAGTATATTTGGATTTACTCACATTTATTCCAGTGTATAGAATGATCATCAATGATATTTAATATATCATTGATCCAATTAGAGAGAGAGAAATGAAAAGTTTCTCTCTCCATATAAAATTATGTCTTATCTCAATTTATTGCATAAATTTTAGAGAAAATAACGAAAGGTTTCCTTCTCTAAATCAACTTTAATAAGTAACTGTTACACACATGGTGCATTTGATACACTCATACATTTAAATTTATATCAAATTCAAACTCTTGTAAACTAATTAAATAAAATAAGGATTTTATTTAAAACACAATTTAGATTGGATCTAAAATCTCTTTAGACTTCGTAGGTCCAACATATCCAAACTATGAATATTTTTGATATCCACCTATTTCACCCGCTTCCAACTGACTTGGTTCCAACATAAGCGATGAAAGAATGGAAATGGTGTAAAGAAAGCTCTTTGCATCAAGAATGTGGATGCATAGCAATCATTGGCCAAGCCCTGGCTTGGGAGCTATAGCAAATTCATCAAGTCTACGGATCCCCAGAAAGAGCTGAAGGATGCGAGGGCAGCACCTGCAAAGCCAATGATCAATATCCCAATCGATATGGATGGTCCTACTCAGGTTCTTAAAATTGGATCTTCGCTTAACATTAAGTTAAGAATGGAGTTAGTTGGTTTTCTCCTAAAAAATTTGGATGTATCTACCTGAACACATTCGGATATGTGTGGAATATCGCTGGAGACAGCGTGCTATGCATTGACTGTGAACCCAAAGTGCCCTCTTGTAAAGTAGAAGTGACCCATTCTGGATTTGAAGCGATCCACTACGTTGAAAAAAGAAGTGGATAAGCTGAATGAAATCGGCTTTATTAGCAATGCTTTATACCCTGAATCAGTATCAAATCGCATGTAAGTCAAGAAGCTAAATGGAAAATGGTGGACATGCATCGATTATTCAGAATGGAATAAAACATTTCCAAAGGACAGCTTCCCACTATCGAATATCAACCAGCTTGTGGACTCAGTGTTTGGACACAAAATGTCATCCTTTATGGATGCATATTCCAGCTACAACCAAATACAAATACGCATTCCAATTCGGGTGCACATGAGCGTTATCACTAATTTGGGCATGTACTATTATCGACATATGCCGTTCGGTTTGAAGAACACTGGAGCTACTTACCAATGATTGGTAAATAAGATGTTTGAAAATCAAATCTACTGGGCTATGGAAGTTTATATGGACGATATGCCTGTGAATTCACAACTACCAAGGAACCCCATGGATGATCTTTGAAAAATGCTTGATGTGCTATGGAGATACAGAATGAAGCTAACCCATTGAAGTGTTCTTACGGAGTCGCATAGTGGAAGTTCTTGGGTTTTATTGTGAATTCAATAGGCAGTGAGGCTAATCCAAAGTAGACTAAGGCCTTGAAGAATATGATCACCCCAAAGTTAAGGAGGGAAATGCAAAGCTTGAATGGAGAAGCCGTTGCACTGAGTCGATTCATCTCAAAAGCGATCGATAAGTGCCATTCTTTGATGCCCTCGGAAAGTAAAATGAAAAGTTTTTCTAGACAGAGGAATGACATGATACTTTCTAGGAATTTCTTAAACACGAGGATAGACCACCGATCCTATCGAAGCCTTTGGAAGGCCAAAACGTGTTTATATATTTAGCAGTATCAGCTCACACATCAAGTGCAGCTTTGATATGTGAGGAGACGAAGATCCAAAGATGCGTATACTTTATCAGTAAGCAATTTACTAGAGCAGAAATGAATTATTTTAAGTTAGAAAAGCTGGCATACAACTTGGTGATTGCTTTAAGGAAATTACGGCCATATTTTCAATCTTACTCGATAGAAGTGTTGATAGATCAACCCTTAAAGCAAGCACTGCATTGAACCAAGACCTCGAGAAGGCTGTTGAAGTGGAATATCGAGCTGAGCTAGTATGACATAACTTACCATTCTAGAAGGGCGATAAATGGACAAGCATTTACTAATTTCAATGCTATGTTCACTGTCTAGGATGGAGGAGAAGAAGATGATATGGTCCAATTTACCCAATGGAAATAATATGCAGACAGAGCTTCTAACGAACGTCATTCCGGGGCAGGAGTGGTTGTCGTAATCCCGAAGGACGAATGGTATGCTATGCACTAAAGCTAGAGTTTTCGGCAATAAAAAAAGAAGTGGATTATAAAACACTGATAGTCGGACTTAAGGTAGCGAAGAAACTAGGAGTCGGGACATGCATGTGTATAATGACTCTCAGTTGGTGGGTTACCAAGTAAAGAAGAAATTTTAGGCTAAGGGAGCGAGACTTGCCCCTTACGTGATAAAGATGCTAGAACTATTAAATGATATTGAATACAATAATGCACATTCCCAGAGAGGAGAACAAAAAAGTTGATTCTCTGGTCAAGCTAGCTAGCTCTGGGATGCACAACTGATGGGATTTGTTCTAGTCAAAGTTTTATCAATTTCGAGCATCAACCAAATGGATGTTGACTAGATCTTGGAGGCAGAAGAGGGAAGAGAGTCAGGGATGACTCTAATCAAAGACTATTTGCTGAAGGGAATCTCCCGCATGGACAAAATGAATGATGAAAACTCATTCGTAGAGTGACATGATTTATAATACAAGAAGGAGTGTTATTTAGAAGAAGCTTCTCTACCCCATTGTTGTGGTGTGTCACCGAGGATGAGGCTAAGAAAATTCTCATGTAAATACATAAAAGGAAGCTTTGGTGATCACAAACAGGGGCAGACATTAGTAAAGAAAGTTCTCTGCTACGAATACTTTTGGCCAACGATTAACCGAGATGCTACCGATTACACCAGGCGGTGTGACAGATGCTAGAGGTTTGCAAATATTCCAAGAGCCCCATCTATCAACCTCACTCAGATGGCAAAGGAAAATTTTTGTTCACTAAAATGAAGAAGCATCAAAGAGAAGAAGAAGCTTAATGTTTACGCAAAGAGGAGATTGCTGAAAGCTTTGAAAACGTCAAAGTTGTTTTGGTGAAGGAAACTGTTTAAAGCTCCGATTAAGAACCAAGAAGAAGGAGGAGTGGGTATTTATATATTTGTCCCCTTGATGTAGCTATCGGATTCAAAAGGAAAAGAAATCTTATCCATCTAGGTTTAAATAATGGTGATGTTATATCAATGGTTCCCATTCTTGATCATCGTAGTATTGCTTTAGAAAGGAATCATCTCGACTAACCATGTGTTGATATGTGGCACATAAATTAAATGCAAAGAAGGTATCCGGACCGACAGAATCTTCGTGACATGACATGCCCGCCCCTGCTCATAGAGAAGGGCTTGGGGGAAAATGTAGCTCAATTTTCTTGCAAGTAATAGATAAGCCAGTCAGCGCATCTAATCAAAGCTTGTTCCAAGTCAATCTGCAAAACAAACTCAAGCGAACATCAATGACAAGCCGACCAACACTTCTAAGCCTGGCCCAATCAAAGCCCGTCAACACTTCTAAGCTCGTCCTAATCCACTAAAAAAACCGCCAGAGATACAGTCGCCTGGTATGGCTCAAAAGGACAAACAACCAACTCGTTTGACTAGGCCTGAGTCAAAAGTGATCATTCTTCGACCCGACTCTATCCTAGCCTACCTAAGACCAGTCCAATACAACCCATCTCGTCACCATACAATCGGCTCGGCTCATCCCCTTTATTCTTATCTGTAGAAATATTCAGCTTTATTCTCAGCAATCTTCGACAATAAGCCATCGACTTTTAATATTCACAAGAATCTTCTCTCCGGCCTTGTTTCCTAGAAAAGTGTGTTATGCGACACGAAGTAGAACCTAATAAAGCAACCATTGTGGCATGTCTACCAAAAACACACCTACTCCTATGCCATGCCGCTTTGCCTTATGCAAAGCACGCCCCTCGTATTGATTGACTAATGGCATGCATCATAGCTACATAACTATATCACCTTTCCATCTATCCCTCATCGGATATAATATCCAGATCTATAACAAGGAGTGATTCCTACCTGTTAACTACGTAATCACAACCATCTAATGATCAATTTCAGCTACTATAAATACCCCTTGCCATACAACTTCATAGGGGTTGATTTATTGCTTCAGTATTCACTTCCAACATATAATATGCATGATCTCCTGAGTTTTGCGTTACTGTAATCTTAAGTACTCATAATTTCTTGTAATTTAGTGTAATTGTGTGAGACCAATATAGTAAGAAATTTTCTTAGGCAAGCCTAGCTGAACCACTCTACAACTTGTATCATTTACTTTATTTCCTCGTTTACTCCTCATTTTCAATTTTTAAGCCTAGTATTAGCAAGTAAGCATTATTAATACAAACACATTAGCATAATTCCAAGGTTAGCAAAAAATTAGTCAACAACTGTACTTTGATTGTGTTCATCACATGACATCACGATGACCACAATCACATTATGACCATCGTTGGGTACACGTTGATATACTTAAAGTGGTACACATAGAGGATTTGTCTCCTTCGTTGTAGAAGGCTAGTATCAACTTAATTGGTAGTTAACTTGAAGTCGAAATATTTGGCTAAAGTAAAATGGTTAATCGATAAATGTAATCGGATTGAGCCAAGAACTTTAAAGTGGTCCGTGCAATTAACTACAAAGATTATTGGAGTTATTAAACTTTGACAAAACTTTAGAGTCTTAGTGACATAGAGATGACGAAAGAAAACGTGCACAAAATATCGTTAAAGTGTGACTTAATAAAGATTAGAAATTAGGTTTCCTCTAAATGATCTATAAGCAGCCGAATTTGTGTCCAATAATGTACTTCAACAAAACCCGTATATGCTTTAGTATTTAAATTTTTTAAACATTAACCAAAGACTTAATTCACACTAAGGTGTCAACATAACCGGGTTGTTAGCCGATTTCCGAGTTAGACTAACTTAAATTAATTTATAAATATTTTAAACAGAAAAATAGGCACAAGGACAAACTTAGAAAAAAAATTAGGCCGAAGGACAACAAGTTTGTTTTTTAGACTGAAGGACAATGCTACTTATTACTAGCATTTTGTATAGTGTAAAACTGAATGTAATGCTAGATATAACTAGCATTTTATATAGTGTAAAAGTTGAATATGATGCTAATTATAACTAGCATTTGTCCTTTAACCTAAAAATGAAACTTGGTGTCCTTCAACCAATTTTTATTCAAAATTTGTCCTTTTTCCTAATTCCCTCTATTTTAAATTAATAACAAAAATGTTTTATTTAATATTTATGGCATTTAATTATTTATTTATGGCAGTAAAATTAATTAATATAATATATAATTTTTACATATTCATTTAATTAGATATATAGGCTTAAATAATTAATTAACTAATAAAATATGGTATATTAATTAGTTCCAACAGCATGGAAGCCTATTCATTGGTATGGTTGACCATATAATGGAAAGGGAGATCTTGATTGCCACATGTGCTTTAATAATATTTGGTAAATCATTCATCAAAATATCGATTAATATGAAAACATGTAATTATTCCTTAACTTAAGAGAGGCGTTAAATATATCTCATTTTCTAATTCACAAAGACACGACAAAACCTAAAATCGTAGCCTCTATTAGAAAATTTGTTGAAACCTTAAAGCTAAGATTTGCACACAGGTTCAAGGAGAATGGAGATTGATCCAAAGAGGAGTAGCTGGTAACCAATGTGTCGTCAACATGGAGATCTAATATATACTCTTATTCCAAATATTATAAAATTATATATACTTATGTCATGCTTCTTTTATTTTCGAAAAAACTTAAAAAAAATCAAAAAATTAAAGAACAATTACAAATATTTAAACATAAACTTGTTTATGTACACAAACACATATTTAATCATACATGTATAATTATATTCGTATATGAAATAAAGGAAAAAATAATTTTTTTACCAATTTCTCATGGCTTACACACACATACATACACAAACATATACATGTACATGTGTGTGTAACAAAGTTGTTTCTGATTGCTAAATTAAAAAAACATTGTTTTGATATATGTTTGAATTAATCAAACATAATTTTACTTTCAAATTTTAAATAAGTATACATATAAAAATATATTTTAAACTTAAACTAAATGCATATATTTATATATATAGAATTTTAAGCAAAAAAATAGATTTTATTATGGCTTAAAAATTGTATATATACATTTACTTATTAATGGCCGAATATAATATATATGTGTGTATAATATTACCCATCATCATGAGATTATTAAAATATGTTAACGAAAGTATTGATATTGTTTTTCCTTTATAACCATAAACTACAATTGTTATTCACATATATATAATATAACCTACGTAATTAGATCATTCAAAAGGCTTAAAAATAACTCTTGGTATTGTTTTTCTTATATAACCATAAATCACAATGGCTGTTAACACACACACACACACACATATGCATGTATGTATATGTGTGTCTGTGTGTATAATTTCTGTATGTATATGTGTATGTATATTATATATATGTATGTATATATATATATATATATCTCATATATTGATGTTCGTAACATTAATCCACTAGTTAGTTTATACCATCTATAGTATTCAAATTATGAATGTGGATTCTGATATATATATATATATATTCAAAATTTAATATTCATATACATACATTGAAGTTTTAAATATAAATTAAAACATAATTGAATTAAAATAACAAACTCCTTTTACTAAAGTTCACTTAAATGATTTTGTGTAAATTAATTAATTAGGTAAACACAAAATAAGATCTAGTGTAAAATTAATAAAAGGAAATTTTTCTCCTTTTTTGTTCCATTGATTACGCACCTAATCCAACAAGGATATCATTTGTCATTTTATAAGTATATAAAGTTGTATACATATGTATTTATTCCTTATAACCATAATGGATTTTATTCCAATTTTAACCTACAAACCATATTTATATTTATTTTCTGTACAATATACATGATTCTCTTATTTAATTAAAACATTTAAAATATAATATTAAATTCTATATTATGAATAAACTATTATTTATTAAAAATTAATTAGTATGACAACTTTACTGTAACCTTTTATGAACTATAACATTTATGGTTCATACTATAATTTAAAATTATTTTGAATTTATCTATTTATAACTTTATAATTTAAAATTTGAAATAATTTCAAATTTATTTATTTATTAATTTTATAAATTTAAATTTAAAATTTTTAAATTTGTTTATTTATAACCTTTATGAATGTAAATTTAGAGCAATTTTAAATTTATTCATAACATTTATTAATTTTAATTTAAATAATTTAAAATCCAAATTTATATATTATTCAAATACGCTCATTCGATCAACATATAAGGCACAACACCTTCAGGCCTTAAACTATGGGCATATCCTAGAAATAGAGCACTTCAATGAGCAAGGCAAGGGCTAAAAGTAGGGAGATTTTTGGTTTATAAGAAGGTTGTAACGACCCACCTTTTTGGACGGTTTAAATCGACAATAAACCATACATGTCTAATTCAAACCATTCAAATGGGAGGATTGTTAATGGGTAAATAAGAAAATAAAAGAAAAAGAAGGAAAATAAAAAAAACAGAATCTCGTAACGGAAAGACAAAATATAATAATTAAATAAACAGTTCATGAAGCTGTTTTACAAAAATAACATTTGATTACACATTTACAATTCAAATCAGAGTTATACAGCAGGAATAAACAAATAATGCAGCGGAACACATGATGTAGTGGAATAATAATAATAAATAGCAATAATATACTGAATCTTCATCTTCGTCCTCCAGAAAATAGTCTTCAATACACTGAAAAGCTCAGATTGCCCCGAGCGTAATGAAAAGAAAAAACACTTGAGCCGGAACTAAAAGATCTTATGTAAGTCAAATAGAAATAAGCAAAATAGAAATATTAGTGCAATGGATTCAGAGATGTTACGGGATTTTCCATCTCCTATCAAGTGTACAACGCATATATAATTATTTAAGAGATTTAAATAATTCGAAATACTAATTTTATCCAATTTAATTAAAATAATTCAAAGTTTAACTTAAACCTTTCAAATAATTCAATTTCAATACATAATCCAAATTCAAGAAATTGTATGGATATATATATATATATATGTGTGTGTGTGTGTGTGTGTGTGTGTGTGTGTGTGTGTGTATCATTTCAACCAGTATCCAAAATCAAAATTTCCAAATGAACGAAAATCGCTTGGGTTTATCGTTCCAACCCATAATGATTTTCCCTAATCTATAAGATTGTTCGGGTATGTATCATTTTAACCCATAGGGATAATAGAGGCATAGACATAAATAAACATCCAATCGTCCAAAATGTCAACCAATAAAATCCATCACAAATTTAACATCCAAATCAGCCAATAAATCACAACAATTAATTGGTTAACATTATCAGGTGTTTAAGTAGAAATTTATATTCAATATTAGTTAAATGGCAACTCATTTAATATAAATTATAATTAACGTAAATGACAATTTAAATTACTAAACAGCAATCAATAAATTTCAGATCACATCATAAATTTAATTTAACTAACACAAGAATTTAGTATTCCTGAGTGGGTTAAAACACTCACCTTTGATTTTTCGACGATTTAAAATCCAAAATAAAGGGCCAAAATATAACACTCTCAGAATTTGTCCAAACCAGTTTCATAATGTCCAGAATTCCGATACAATTCCAACGGAACAAACCACGCATAAAACCGAGCTCGTATGCAAAAGTTATTAACATTAGAACGATGGAAAATTTTAAACTTTAAATTAAATAAATAAATAAACCAAACACGTTACCTCTATCCACATCAGCACGTACGTTCCAAAACCCTATAGCACTAGATCGATCGCGACCAAGGGTTATAGCCGCCACCACCTTTTCGATTTTTGCACCATCCACGGCCATCTTCACGCCGATCTGACATGACCGCTCACCTCCACGCTCAAGGCCGACCCCGGCGAGCATCACACGACCCCTCCGCCTTCCTATGATGATCACCGCTGCCGCCATGTTATCAAACCCACCACGGCCAATCTGATGACCTCTGATCCAAGGTAGCCATACAGATTGACTCCTCCCGATGCTCTCTCCGATGCAGTGCCTTCCGATCGCTCCCAGGACGAAGATCCACCGTCCACAACTCAAAACCTAATATGAACGGCCGGGAATAATCGCCAATTTCTGGCGAAACGATGATTCGAATCGAAAAACAAATCATTGCAGTGGACTATGCTCATCGAGAGCTTCAAAACGGTATATAGTTTGCTAGGGTTTGGAGAGTTTGAATTTTGAAATTGGAGTTAGGGTTTTGTAATTGTAATTTGGTTTCTGCCACTGGAAAAAGGAGATAGGAATAGACAGGCAGATTTGTACGTACTGTAATAAGAAATAGAAAGGCGTCTAGGGTTAGGAAAATCTATTTATATAGACAAGGCCCGATAAGAAAGAATGAACATATCGAATTGGTTCGAAACAACAATATCGGTTTGAAAAGCCTGTTCTGTTTCCGAACCGAAAGTAGGTCATCCCATATATCAAAATAGATGTTTTCGATATTTTTGAATTCAATGGAATCGGTTTCAAGCCCTAATTCCATTGTATGAAGAAGTTATCTTTTAAAATCAATTTATCCAAATTGATTTTATTAAATTGATTTCTACGCGTTTCGAGCCCGCACGATCAGATGACAAGTCTGATCGCTACGAAACTTAAAATTTTACAATAATTCACTGATATGGATCCGATGAAATTGGTTTTGTCAAAATCTGAGACAGTGGCCAAAATGGCTAATTTTACATGCTAATAAAATAAATTATTATTAAATTGATTAAATCACTTTTTAAATTCAGGTTTAACAGTTTACAATTTTCATAATTGCTTATTACATATAAATTTATAATCTTTTTAAATAAACTTTCCATGTTAATTTCAATATATATATTGCACAACCAAGCTACCATACATAGGTTTCACCTAAAGATTATCGAAAAGACCCTAACTAAGGAAAGATCAAAGTTCAAAGATAGGATATTTGAAGTGTACCTTCAAATAGAAAAGGATAAGAAGTTCGAATTCTCTCCTTAGATTCCGATGTGCACTCCTTGGGGTTATCTCCCCACTAAACCTTTACTAGACGAACTACCTTATTGCGTAATCTCTTGACGTCGTGTTCCAATATACGGGTGGGTGTCCGACACACAAGTGATTCATGCTCTACCTCTACTTCCCTTAGCTGATCGGGTTCTACTACTACTGCGGAATCATGTAGACACCTCCTCGGATGCGAAACATGAAAAACATCGTGATCTCCAGCCAACTTATCTGGAAGATCAACTCTGTATGCCACTTTTTCAATTTGTGCGGTAATAAGGAACGGTCCTACAAATCTCGGTGCCAACTTTCCCACTGAGCCAAATCTCATAACGTTTCTCAAAGGAGAAACCTTGACAAAAACCATATCTCCAACCTTAAACTCCAAATCGGAACGTCTTCTGTCGGCATATGACTTTTGTCTATCTTGTGCAGTCTTCAACCTCTTGCGAATCAAATCCACCTTCTCAGAAGTTTTCCTCACCAAGTCTGGTCCAAGTAAGATCCTATCGGTGGTATCCCACCAACAAGCTGGTGATCTACGTGGTATGCCATAGAGGGCCTCGAACAGTTCCATCCCAATGCTTGCTTGATAACTATTATTATACGTGAACTCCGCCAAAGGTAGGTGGTCTTTCCAAGAGCCTCCGAAGTCAATGATGCACAATCTGAGAAAATCTTCCAAAATCCTATTTACCCTCTCAGTCTACCCATCTGTCTAAGGGTGATATGCCGTACTAAGATTCAATTCCATTCCCAAGGCTTGCTAAAGACTCCTCCAAAACTCGCTGGTGAATAATGGATCTCTATCGCTCACAATGCTAGCGAAAACTCCATGAAGCCTAACAATCTCCCTTGCATAAACAGTCGCCAAAGAAGCTGCTGTCCTATTACTTTAAATGGGTATAAAATGAGCGCTCTTCGTTAGCTATCCACAATGACCCAAATGCTCGTGTTTCCTTTCCGTGACCTAGGTAATCCATCCACGAAGTCCATAGAGACGCTCTCCCATTTCCATAATGGAATATCCAATGGCTGCAACAGTCCTCCAGGCTTCTTCTGTTCTGCCTTTACCTTTTTGCAAGTGATGCACTTCGATACATACTCCGCTACCCTATTCTTCATTCCGGGCTAATAGAATACCCTCTTCATATCTCGGTACATCTTATCACCACCGGGGTGCACTATCATCCTAGAATGATGTGACTTGGCAAACACCGCATCTACTAAATCCTCACTATGGGGAACACAAAGTCTACCATCCCTTCTAAGCCATCCCATAGTTTCCATGGTATAGCGCCAAAGATGTGGTGATGACTCTCCTCTACCAAGCTTATCTAAAATGTCCTTTAACTCTTCGTCCTCACCTTGCCTTGCTCCAATCTGCTCCATCAAAGTAAGTTGGACGTCGAGGGCTGCTAACAATCCCGGAGCTAAATCCGATGGAGGTCTAAAATCAATGGTATTATAACGACCCCTAAATTTTAACGGTTTTATAACGTAATTAACTGAAATTTTGCTTGGAATTAAATTATTAAATTTAGCAATAAAAATTTGATATTTGAAATAGTCTATTTAAACGTAGTAAATGTCAAATTCTCATCAGATAATATGGAAGTATATTTTGTTGTGTAATTTCAGTTTCAATTTAAATCAGTTAAAAATTGATGTAAATAAAATACTATTGAAATCTTAATATTTTTATATAAGAAAAATGTTTAATATTTTCTGAGTGAGATGTCATCTTTCGTTTCATCAAATTTGGACTTCTATAGCTTCGTTTATCTTATTTTCAGTGAATTTGCAGCAGTTTGGCAGCGAATATCGACTTTTGATAGGATGATTGTATTGTTGATATCTATGTACCATTCTGTTTGTCTCGTCGTGTTGATGTCCGTAGTATATTCGATTGTCAATTTTGATGTCCGGTGCACGGCGGAATCTGTGAAACAGATAACCGTATCGAAACCCGTTTTGTGCCCTTTCGTTTCTTATGTCATTTCACTGTCAACGTAACAATAGTCGTTAATAATTTCAGAATTCAATGCATGCCTTTTGTTATTCCACCACTCAATTTAAACTAGTTTCGTCCTTTCAAAATTTTATTTTGTTTATTTGTTGGTTCAAGGAAAATTATTATTTTATATTTTATGCCAAGTTTATAATCTATGGTTCCCAGAAAACTGCTGCTCACCATTTTTCTTCGACCGTAATCAACCCATTCGCCACCTCCAAAATTCATTAGCCAACTCACCCCACCCATGCACGCAACTAGTCCTACAACTATCACTGACTGTCCCTCCTCTTTACTCCGCAACCACCTGCCGCCTCGTCACCCACCCATGCCATCAGATCTGAGGCAACAAGCCTGCACCACCCCTCTCACCGAAAGTCGAACACTTCCAAACCCTTCACCTTCGGCCTCGATCAAACCCAGCCTTCACCATGAACACCGCCACCCACATCACCACTGAACGGCCTTCACCACTCCACGAACCGATCTTCCCCGGCATCTTCACCCCTGCGCCCTTCAGCCGCTTCAACTTTCCCTCGCCACCTTGCCTTCATTCCCCGCCTAGCTCGACTCTAACCACCATGGCATCTACCAAGCCGTGACCAACGCTCCAAGCCTTCCCCACGTCCGCCCTCTGGCCCACCATCTCACCCCACCCTGACAACTCGCCGCACACCCTCACCACCCTGGCTTCCATTGCCGAACAGATCCATAGCTTCCCTCGGGCACTTCGCCATGCGCCCACTATCCCACTGTCTCTTGGTCTACCACCCTGAATCAGCTGCAGCCTTCTCTTATTTATAGTAAGTATATATAAAGCTTTGTAGTTGCAATCTGAAAGCTGCTGGTTCTCATTCTTTTACTCGGGAATTGATATTGTTTGGAAAAAGTGTATATATATATGATATGTTCGAAAGTGTTTAGTTAAATTTAGGTTAATATATTATGTTTAAAGTATATATACAATATGTTTTATTTGTATATTACTGTTTTGAAATAGATTTTCGAAATAAGTTTAAAAATATATATAAAAAGTATATAAACTATAATTTGTTGTATATAAGCTATTGTAATAAAATATACGTTTATATGTATATATATATATGTGTGTGTGTGTGTCTCTCTAAGTATATATTGTTGTGAATACAAGCCTGCATATAGTTTGAGTAATTTGCATATATTTGGTATATATATTCAAGTATATATATGAGTTTTGTAGATATATTAGTTATATATAAGTATACATTGTTTAGTTACAGCATATGTACAAGTTAGCTTCCATATTTGCAGACAGGCTTTTCTCTATTTTTATATAAGTTTTGATTTTCAAAATTTATGTAAAATCTTTATGTTTATTTTATAGCTGGTTTGATAAATAATGGGTCTGAAAAACGTATATATATAAAGATTTCACTTTAATACGTGTTTCTAAAAAAATCAATATTGATTTTTAAATATGTATATAAAGATTTTTATTTTTAATTATGTGTTTAAATTGAATATTGTTTTTTTGAAAAAAAATATTATATATATACATATGTATCTTGCTTCAGCTTATTTCATACTGGTTTGGATTGTTTTCATTGATTCCTTTTTATCAGCTTGTCCGTTGAACTCGTGTCCATCGTGCTTTGCTTCGAAATTCGTGCTTGGATTCGTAACTCATTTCATTATCAAATCTCTCTAGCCTCGAAAGGTGAGCAATCACTCACGATTAACGTACTTATATTCAGTAAATTTAATTTAATTTGAAACGATAATTGAAATATGCTGTTAGATTTTAATTGTTATTATTTAATTGTTAAATATGATATGCCATTATCTGCAATTGTTCACCCGTGATATGACACCATATTCTGTTATATATTATATTTAATTTGTTATTGATGATATATGCATGTTGTTGATATGTTATATTATTATCATATTTTTTCTCACTCTACAAGTTCCTTGTTAATTTAGAATTCTCTATGGGTTGAAATGATACATACTCGAACGATATTATAGATTAAGGGAAAATCGTTACGGGTTGAAATGATAAACCCAAGCGATTTTCATTTATTGTGAATTTTGGGATTGCGGGTTGAAATGATATATGCCCGTAGATATTTAAATTAAGGATTGAAAAGATAAATATCCGTATCACTTGACCATAGGATAAAAAATTATATACGGACATCGTTGGTCTATATTTTGAAAATGATTTCCAATGTTTTGAAAGGAAATATATGGGTTTTAATAAATATTGATTTTTAAAATTTTCATATGTGTAAATGTCAGTTTATATATGTCTAAATTTTGATTTTTAAAATTTTATGTCTTGAAAATTTTAAATTTATATGTTAGTTTTGAAAGGATAATTTTAAGATTTTTCTTATAATTTTATTATTTTAGAAATATATAAAATAAGATTTAATATAAAATAAATATAATAATAAGATTTAATTCAATGATATTTAATTTAACTAATTTATAAAATGTTTAAGCATTTATTTAAATTCATATTAATATTTTAAAAATAGATTTTTATAACTTTAATAATAGAGGTTGGGAAGATAAACTAATGTTGAATTGGAATTTTTAATAATTGAATTTAAATAAGAATTTATTTGAACTTATTGATTTTGAGATTTTGAAAAATATGATTTATAACTTTATTTGATAAAAAAAGCGATTAAGTGAATATTCTCAAATTTAATAAAATTGAGATTGAAGATTTAATATTGATTTAAATTTATAAATTGGGATTTTAATAAATTGTTATTAAAATGATTAAGTGAATACTTTCCAATTTGAATAAAATTAGAGTTAAATGTTGAAATATGAATAAAATTTATATTGTAAATGTTGGAATATTTAAACTTGAATCTTATTGGAACTGAAGTGATAGTTCAAACATGGATTTGAAATCGATATAAATTGAAATGTTTATTGAGAATTTGAATTGAAATGGATAAACTGGAATTGATTTAAATTAAATTTTTGGAATTTAAGATGATTTGAATTGACTTGCGAAAATGGAGGAAACTAATTTTATTATTCAAAGTATTTTAATATATATAAAAACTATTTTAATTTATAACTATTTTAATATATAAACTATTTTCAATATCTAAACTGTTTAAGTTGGAAGTGTTATGATTTCAAAAGTGTTATGATTTCAAAAGCGTTATGATTTCAAAAGTGTTATGAATTCAAAAGTGTTATAATTTTGAAAGTGTTACGATTTTGGAAATGAATATTATTTAAAGTGAATAATGATATCAAATTGATATGGTTTTGAAACGAATATGATATGTTGATATGAAGTATGAACTATTTGAAATGAAATGACCACGGTGTGAAATAAGCGTTTGGTTGTTAAAGAGACCAGGATCAGATATTGTCATACTCTCTGCCAATACCGAAAACCACTTTAACAACTGTGTACGTGGTGGATGTTCCAAAAATGAAGTTGGATGGTTTGGCGAACAAGTTTTGTATGAGGTATGACGTGACCCTGACTCTCGTGAGTCAGCTTAGATGTGACTAAAACAGGAGCCACGCCGGGCCAAGTGAGGTCGCACCTCCAATCGGGCATATTTCTTCGATACCATTATATTGCTTTTATGATTTGATTTGGCGGCCACCCTTGGTTTGATTTGGGAGTGTGTCCGAGGTGGGTGGTAGTAGCTGCTATGCGTTACCACCAGTCCAGATCCGCAATTGGTATATCTACCCCGGCATTGCCTCGAGTGTCGTGTTCTCATGCCCTAGAGCGCCTTCTACGAGTTTGTTTTGTACCATACCTATGGAGTGCCCTCTGATAGCCTCTAGTTTATGGAGGAGTTACGGTACTGTATAGACTATGGGAATATATAAAATGTGTTAAGGGGGATATGGGTAACGCTTTAATGCTATTTTAATAGTTTAATGTACTATAGACATATTATAATAGCATATATTACTACATAGTAGATAGTTCCACGGATCCTTGGAAGATGGAGATCCCAAACATCCTTTAATTTACTTGTATTTCAGTTGACATTTCACTTGAGTTAATTTACCGATATAAGAATGTTAATCCTTACTCGAGTGTTTTGTGTTTTGCTTTATGCTCTGGTCAGACTGAGTGGCACAGCATCTGAGATTCACCTTTGGAGCTTTGCTTGAAGATCTATCACATATCTAGTCTGCTTTCAGTTGTTTCCATTTATATCAATTCAGTCTTGTAGTTACTTTAGTATTTGAGACTACTCTGTATTTGAGATTTCTGTTTTATTTTGTTTCAGACTCTGGTGTTTTATAGTAGCTTTATGAACTACTATTTATCTATTTTGCTGCTTATTGTTGTAATACTCTGTGTCTCTGATTCTGTGATGGATTTATTTACTGTATATGCTGAGTTTTGCCAAATATAAATTAACAATCTGATATTTTGTGCAATTCAAGTCTGACATGTGTGGATGCGAATGGTTCGAAATAGCGGATCGTTACAGTTGGTATCAGAGCTCTGGTTTAGTCAAAGCTTGGCATATGGAGTAAAATTTAATCATAAAATCATATTCATTCGAGCTTGAATTTCTTCATTAGGATTCACTCTGGTTAGTATTCCTTTCGGATTTTGGAACCCTCCCTTTTTTTCTGAAATCCATTCTTGTCTTCTCTCGTTTGTGTTCCTTTTGATACTGGAGCATCCCATGGCTCCATTTCTATTGATATTTGTAATAATTTGAGCACATCCTGCCACTTCAATGGGCAACTTCGTCGTTGTGGGTGTGATCAATCCCATTGGTGGTCCCACCAATCCTAGTATGATTTGTAAAGGGGTGAAATTCCTTTACAACAGGCGTCGATTCACCATAGACTTCTATATCCTTGGTTTTGATGATGTTATTTCTTGCAAAGCCCAAATCATCTCTTAGTGGACAACCCGGCTAATTCTCTTTTTATTGAATGTCGAATGCCTCTGGATTAAGTAGGCAGTTCTACCTTTTCGTCTAATGTTCAGCCTAATGATCTCAACTCCACCCCTATAGTCAGGGATCATCTTGATGTTGTGGTAAAGTCACTTCTCTTCCCTTCAAGTGGGAAATTGAATTCCGCATCGATCTTATCCCTGGAGCGTGACTTGTTGTCCTGGTTCTCGTTGATGATATTCTCGCCTTCTCTATGTCTCGGTTGACCCGGTTAAGTTCGCCCGTGATTTATATAAGTCTATCCATCTTTTCTCTTTTGTAATCTATCTATCTTCCTTCGAGCCTATCTTCGTTGTTAAAATTCTCTTTGATTAGGGTCTCTCCAAACTTGAATCTCTATCATTGTTTTAGAATCCATTCTTGAATTATCGGGTGAGGGAGTGTACTTGTAATTAATATAAAATATTTTATATTGGGTTGTTTGAGTTGTTAAGGTTGATTTGGGGTTTCGATCGATTCGTCTGGCCCACGCTATCGATAGAAATTCCAAAACACTTGAACGGAGCAAATTGGCACAATATTGTTTCCGAAATTGGTAAATGATATAATTTTTGTATAGTTATATTTATATATAAAAGTATAATTTTCTGAAATTAAATAGTTAAATGAATTGGTTGTTAGAAATGATAATATTTGATTATCATTTATTGTTTTGTAAACCATTGACTATTGCAACATGATGAAATAAATGAAATTATGAAACATGGTTTATAAATTGATTTGGAATTAAAGTGAATTTAAATTAAGAATTTGAGAATTCAATTTTCGGTATTTTCAAAAATTTGGTTTTTAAAGTTTTGGAATATATTATTTGAAAGTATCTTCGAATGGAAATTATTTCAAAAGAATAATTTTAAAAGAAGTAAGTCAGTACTCTCCTCTTCTGTCGTTGGAAAATAATTTCGGTGATGACTGCAGCATCATCGACATTCATTTTCGAGTCTCAAAGTGGAGAGACCTCGTAGCAGCTTTGCTACACTTTTGTTTTGGAAAATGGATTTGATTTGAATTTCTTGAGTATGATTTGATGTACAAAATATATTTGTACGTATATAATTATTTCAAAAATGATTCGAAGTGAAACTAGAAATTTAACTCTTAAATTTTGTGTTAAGTTAGGGTTTTCAATTATTGAAATGAAATTTTTTTTTTGGAAACATTTGAAGTTCCTAAAATTGAAATTGGAATTTAAAAAACCTTGAAACAGTGGAAAATGAATAAAATTTATTTGTATAATACTTAATTGCTTTCTAATATATATAACTTACCTAAAATATTTAAAAAGTTAAATGTTAGGGTGAATATGTAATTGAGGTTATACAAGAGAAAACTTAAGTAATAAATAGTTCAAACTAAAATATTGCTTAATAAAAATGTTGTAAATAAAAAGTAAATTTTTATAGTGTTAAATTTATTCAAAGACGTTAATAAAACTTACCTAGAAGGGTTTGAATGTAATTGAATAATATACAATAATAGATAAGATGTCCAAAATGAAATTTTGTTAAGGGAAATTATAAATTTTTTTTTGTTATAATGACTTTTTATACATTTAATTGATGTTATAAGTAATGTGAGTGAAATAAATTAAATAATAAAAGGAAAATACTATTTAAGTAAATATGAACTTAAGAATAGTTGAAATCGAATTTTTGTGAAATCAGTTGAAGCTGAGTGAGGTTGAATTTATTAAATAAATAAGTTAAGTATGATAAATATTATTTTGGAAGAATTTTTTTTGTAATAAATGTTAATAAAATTGAAATTTAATAAATTGAATGGAAATTTATTGATTAAATAAAAAGATTGAAACCCAAAATTGTTGTATATTAATCAATTTAAACTGATAAAATTTATACGGTTTTAAATTAATTGTTGTATCTAATACTGTGTATTTCAAATCTATCTTTCTTTCTGGTTGTTTCTATTCCCCTACCTCCTTCCTTTTCGGGGATGAAAAGTTTTGAATGGGGGAGAGTGTAACGACCCGTAAATTTTAATGGTTTTATAACGTAATTAACTGAAACTTTGCTTGGAATTAAATTATTAAATTTAGCAATAAAAATTTGATATTTGAAATACGTCTATTTAAACGTAGCAAATGTCAGATTCTCGTCAGATAATATGGAAGTTTATTTTGTCATATAATTTCAATTTCAATTTAAATCAGTTAAAAATTGATGTAAATAAAATACTATTGAAATATTGATATTTTTATATAAGAAAAATGTTTAAAATTTTCTGAGTGAGACGTCATCTTTAATTTCATCAAATTTTGACTTCTCTAGCTTTGTTTATCTTATTTTTAGTGAATTTGCTGCAGTTTGGCAGCGAATATCGACTTTTGATAGGATGATTGTATCGCTGATATCTGTGTACCATTCTGTTTGTCTCGTCATGCTAATCTCCGCAGTATATTCGAAATTCAATTT
The DNA here is from genome assembly GCA_030737815.1 of Allium fistulosum. Classification (NCBI taxonomy): domain Eukaryota; kingdom Viridiplantae; phylum Streptophyta; class Magnoliopsida; order Asparagales; family Amaryllidaceae; genus Allium; species Allium fistulosum. Next base: position 731,258,213 of record CM060908.1, read on the forward strand.
TGATGTCCGGTGCACGGTGGAATCTGTGAAACAGATAACTGTATCGGAACCCGTTTTGTGCCCTTTCATTTCTTGTGTCCTTTCACTGTCAATGTAACAATAGCCGTTAATAATTTTAGAATTCAATGAATGTCTTTTGTTATTACACCACTCAATTTAAACTAGTTTCTTCCTTTCAAATTTTTATTTCGTTTATTTGTTGGTTCACGGAAAATTATTATTTTATAGTTTATGCTAAGCTTATAATCTATGGTTCCCAGAAAACTGCTGCTCACCATTTTTCTTCGGCCGCAATCAACCCATTCACCACCTCCAAAATTCATTCGCCCACTCACTCCACCCATGCGCGTAACCACTCCTACAACTATCACCGACCATCCCTCCTCCTTACTCCGCAACCACCTGCCGCCTCGTCACCCACCCAGGCCATCAGATCCGAGGCAACAAGCCTGCACCACCCCTCTCACCGAAAGTAGAACACTTCCAAACCCTTCACCTTCGGCCTCGACCAAACCCAGCCTTCACCATGAACACCGCCACCCACATCACCACTGAACGACCTCCACCACTCCACGAACCGATCTTCCCCAGCTTCTTCACCCTGCACCCTTCAGCCGCTTCAACATCCCCTCGCCACCTTGCCTTCATTCCCCGCCTAGCTCAACTCTAACCACCATGGTAGCCACCAAGCCATGACCAATGTTCCAAGCCTTCCGCACGTCCGCCCTCTAGCTCACCATCTCACCCCACCCTGACAACTCATCGCACACCCTCACCACCCTGGCTTCCATTGCCGAACAGATTCGTAGCTTCCCTCGGGCACTTCGCCACGCACCCACTGTCTCTCGGTCTGCCACCCTGATTTGGCTGCAGCCTTCTCTTATTTATAGTAAGTATATATAAAGCTTTGCAGTTGCAATCTAAAAGCTGCTGGTTCTCATTCTTTTACTCGGGAATTGATATTGTTAGGAAAAAGTATATATATATATATGATATGTTCGAAAGTGTTTAGTTAAATTTAGGTTAATATATTATGTTTAAGGTATATATATATAATATGTTTTATTTGTATGTTAATGTTTTGAAATAGATTTTCGAAATAACTTTAAAAATATATGTATATAAAGTATATAAACTATAATTTGTTGTATATAAGCTATTGTTATAAAATATAGGTTTATATGTATATGTATATATAAATATCTAAGTATATATTGTTGTGAATACAAGCCTGCATATAGTTTGAGTAATCTGCATATATTTGGTATATATATTCTGTTAGTCCCTGAGAAGTTGGTTTGATGACAACAACTATAGAATAAGATTATAAAATATAAATACTAACATTATTGTTTAGATATATATGTATATGCAGGATATATATACAAGTACCAAAGAATGAAGACTGTACAGTATAGAGATTCAAGAACTGATGAACTCAAGATCGAAGATATCAAGATTCAAGACTCATGAGTATCAAGATTATCAAGAGTTCAAGATTTCAAGATAAGTAATTTAGTTAGGAATTTTGTTAAAACTCCTAGAAAAGCACTGACATCTTAAAATCCATTTTATTCGTGGAATGGAATCCACTTCGAGCCCGTTAAAGGGAAGGAACCCTAAGTAGGATGGAACCTACGAAAAATCTAGTGGAACATTGTTTTGTATCCACTAACTTTTATTCAAATGTTTTACAAAATTATATCTTGTTTTCAAAATGATTTCAAAATCTTCCTTTTAAATCAAAAACATCCATCCTAGTTTTAATACTTTTAGCCTCAAAATAATCTTTATTTTCAATATCAAATTATCCTTGGTTTTAAACTATTTTTTAATTATAATATATTTAACTTTTAATATTTATACTTAGATTTAAATATAAAATTATAGTAAAATTTTATATATACCAAAATATTATTCTCTATACTTATTTATGTATTTTAACTATAGTTAAGTATATTTATAAAGTTTAAAATAGTTTTAATACAAGATAGAAGTTATTTTCAAAGAAAAACAAATTACCAAAAATAACTTAGGTCTGTCCACAACCCCAAGGACCCCTTGTCGACAAGGTGACAGTTTATTTCAAAAGTTTGAATTTCAAAGGAATTGTCTATTCGTCATATCCTTTCACGAATGGACATGGCTGTTGTTCTACTATAAATAGGGGCTGTTTTAAACGAATTTATAATTATATTTTCTCTGGTTTCACTCCTCTTCTTCTTCCACATTTATTTATATACATTTTTACCATTACTCTGCCGAAATCACCATTGAATCTAACTAGATCATCTCTGGTTTGATTCTCTATCACTATCTCAATAAGATCCTAGTGCTATTCAGAGTTATAGACTTCTTTGTATTCAATCGAGCGAGAAAAGGTGTGATTGTAGCCAGGAAAATCAATCGGGTGAACTTGTTGGCCGTAAATCACGTATATCTACCCAGAGGATTGTGAATCTGGAGCGGTGTACCTCGTGGCCTTGAAATCGAGGGTGTAATTGTAAGAATTGATTTTGAAAGGAAATCCGTACTTGTGTTGCGGGACTGGATGTAGGGTAACTCCGAACCAGTATAAAATCCGGTGTGTTCTTTCCTTTATTGCTTTTACTTTATATCTGCATCCGTGTTTGATTCTGTGATCATATCTGTGTCTGAATCTTGCATACATTTGTGTTCAAATTAAGATAAACTCAAAAAGAATTAGTAATTCCTTAAAACACTATTCACCCCCCCTCTAGTGTTAATTCTAGCGTTAAGATCCGTAATCCGCATTTCTCACATATTCAAGTCTATATATGAGTTTTGTAGATATATTAGTTATATATAAGTATACATTGTTTGGTTACAGCATATGTACAAGTTAGCTTCCATATTTGCAGACAGACTTTTCTCTATTTTTATATAAGTTTTGATTTTCAAAATTTCTGTAAAAGCTTTATTTTTATTTTATAGGTGGTTTGATAAATAATTGGTCTGAAAAATGTATATATATATATATAAAGATTTTACTTTAATATGTGTTTAAAAAAAATCAATATTGATTTTTAAATATGTACATAAAGATTTTTATTTTTAATTATGTGTTTAAATTGAATATTGTTTTTTTTGAAAAAAATATTATATATACACATATGTATTGTAATGACCCGTCTTTCACTCCATAGAAAGACGTATCATTATTAAGAAAGAAAGGGATAGAAAAGAGAAAAGATAGAAAAGAAAGAACTAAACAATACCAAAATCTCACAGCAGAACGAATAAAATATATTAATCACATGGTTATTACATAATATACAGCATCTATCAGAGTTACACAGCCTATACATCACAATACATTAGACAGTTATAAAAGTATGTCTATTATACAACTCAAATACATCACAGAGATACAGACAGAGCGGAAACATTATATCTACACGCTGAAGCCTCCTGCTCCAAATCTCCTCCAGAATTCGTCAAAGCTAACCTAAATCCCTTGGCTACTCGTAAAAATTTGAGTACCCATGAGTTTAATAAAACAGAAAATAAACTCCGGGTCAGACATCGGTCTGGTGTGAGTAAACGGGTTAAAGTTGCTTAACTTTGAAAATCATTTGAAAAGAAAGGTATCTCGTAAGACTTCCCACACATAAACACGGAAAAGTTTTTACCTTACGATAACCAAAACATTTGATAGGAAATCCAGTGATATTATAATAGGGTCTAGGATTTTCAAGTAAAATACAGAAATAGCTAGAATGCTTACATCTCACGTTCCAACATAGTTGGGCACAATCAAAACGTACGATGCTTATTGGAGATTGGATTACATACAATGGCAGGGCTACTGGGGTACCGCCCATCACAGTACGGGGCCTAGATCATCGTACCGAGGATCCCTCCCGATCCCCTGCAACACAAGGCCAGAACCATCCCTTACTGGATAGTCCCGAATAACACAACCCCGCGGTTGGGATCAACAACCGCCTAATAAGCCGAATAAAAAGGGACCTCTAGACAGGGGAAAATCTCGTCCTACTTGAGCGTGACCCACTTAGCCTTGCTGCACCTCCCATGTTTTAGCCATTCCCGGTTGATGAGGCTTGAGGCTACGATTACCTTTTTAGAACACATCTCTTAGAATGCTCATCGTCCTCCAATGACGATGTTCTGAAAGCATTCAATCCATACAAGTTCGTTTCGGGTTCGAACGAAACCGAAGGCACTATCTCGCTACACTCATTTTGGAATCACTCTCAGAGTTAACGACAATAACCCTTGCACTCTGAATCTTCATCTCGACTTCACTTGAGATTCACGACCTATCGTTTAATTTGGATCGATGTTGTTTTCGAATATCCAAATTTGGAAATCCGATCCCGGTCTCATCGAAATCCAAAACGCCGTCTTAAAGTCCAAGTTGTTTAAGGGTTAAACAATTAAATATATTATCTATATTCACACAGATAGATAATTCAGATTTAGATAGATAATCCAAAGCATCTCATATCACACATCAGAGATATCACATAATCCAAGGCATTCAATATCATTCCATCATCCATAAGCAAGATTAATCAACAACACCATCCCTAATTAATTTAATTAACCACAAATGAATTAAATTATTTACTTTAATTACTCTTAAATCCTGCTTACTTAACATTAATAATTACAAACTAATTAATTAATCATCCTTTAATTATCCATCTTAATTAATCATCCTTGATTAATTATTCTTTAATTACATTAAGTAATTAGCCTTTAATTAATTACATAAATTAATTACCCTTTAACCATTCACAATAATTAACCTTTAATTACTCCCATTAATTAATTATACCATAATTAATTACATTAATTAATGGTCCTTAATTAATTACATTAATTAATTTAATTACTTACATTTATTAATTACTTTCATTAATTAATTATTCTTTTAATTAATTACATTAAGTAATTAATCTTTAATTAATCACATTAATTAATCAACCTTAATTAATCACCTTCAGTAATTAACTATCCTTTAATTACTTCCATTAATTAATTAACTCTTTTAAATATATTAATTAATCCTTTGATTAATTACATCAAGTAATTAATCCTTAATTACTTCCACTAAGTAATCTCTCTTTAATTCAGTAATTATTCATTAATTACTTACACCAAGTAATTATACTTACATTAATTAATTATACTTAATCAGTATCATAACTGATTATCTTTTAATTAATTAACCAATTAATTACCCTAAATTAATTAAATTAATTAATTATCTCATAATCACCAGTTAATGATCTTTAAATTAAACACATTCATTAAATATTCTTCCAATTACTTATACCAAGTAATTATTCTTAGATTATTAACATTAATTAATTAATATTTATTAATTTCATTAAGTGATTAACTATTAATTAATTCCACTTAATTACTCACATCTTTAATTAAAGATAAATTCTTTATCTTAATATATAACTTAATTACTTACTAAACTTCATTAGAAAATATTTAGGGATCAATTCCATAATTCAAAATATATAATTTATCTTAAACAAAACAATTAAAAACATTTAAATCCTTGAAAACTTAATCACTTTAATAAATTTACAAGCTTGTTTGATAATTTTACTTTCGGAAAACATGGTTTACATTTCTTTGAAAATTTATTTAAAACTTGTTAAATAATTTACTTTATAAACATATACATTTAAAACACACTTTTAAACTGAACTAAACATTTCTTTTTAAAACTAAATTATTTAAAACTTAAAAATTGTTAAAACCTTTTCTCTTTATAAATCTTTATATTTTCTTTAAAATTTTGAAATCTGGTTACTACGACAAAATACAACCCGAGACAACTCGAGTAAACCAAGCAAAAGTCTTGATCATCTCTCGAGTCACACACGACAACTATCCGAGAACGACCCCGAGACAAAGCTTCTTCCCAAACCTTTGCATCGCCAGAAACACACAATTGCACCGTGCACGTGCACCAGCGAACATCGCCGCTCCGACCAACTACGCCGGCTCCAACACATCGCCGATGGCCTCGATAAGCCGTCCACCACCAAGATCCAACAATCCCACCTCGAATCGAAAACAAGTACCTCGGTCAAAACTGGAACCCAACTTCGATCGGAAACCACCCCTCGCTGTCGATCTCGACCACGAGATCCCTCGCCGACATCACCAGAACTTTGTCACGACGTCCACCATCGTTTCCCCCCATCGCGATCAGCTCCGACCTTCCCACGGCGATGAAATCTCCTCGTAACTATCGACTACCCAAATTGACAAAAAAAACCCTACTTCTCTCTCTCCTGGCCACCACAGCCAACTTTAACTCTAGTGATCATTTTTCCAGAGACCACCCTGCCACCTCCTTTCTCCAGACCAAAACCTGACATTCATACCTCTTCCATTCGTCGACAATCGACAAATATCCAGATTTTGATCAACTCAGAATATATCAATATTCATATGCTCTAAAATGATGAAACTTATATTAAAATTCATGATTTCCTAAACTGAATCAGATTTCGATACCAAAACACGATTTCCAGACTACTGATTTTTGACCAAAATTTAATTTTCACACTGTAAATTATTGTTTCAGAAATAATTACTAACTATTTTTATCTGAAACCAATTTTAGAATTGAAATTATATTGTTTTTAACCTTTTCTTTTCAATGATAAATGTTTAACAAAGATCCCATGGAATGATACAAATTTTTGAAAGGTGAACTTAAGTCTGTGAATAACAACAGAGCAGATATATACATGCACATGCATATGTCAAACAAATCAAATGTTTATACATATATTCACAACCAAAAATTCAAGTAATCATTATATACTATATTTCTACAAATTTTCATCACATGCAACAAATTTAATCACAGATTTTAAAACTGTTTTAAAGTAAAAGTTTACTCACCAGGTAATAAAACAGAGAACAGGATTCTTATTCCAGGAACTTGTATTTGATTTTGTATTTACTTAGTTGATCTGGAGTTTGATGTTTGAGTTGAATTGCAATTTGAAACTGAAGCTTAAAAACAAATGTTGCTGTTGAATCTTGAACTTGAAACACGTGAAGCTTTTAGTTAGACTTTATTTTCCTTTGATTTATGGTTTGCAGAATTGTTGAATTTGAAGCCTTTAGTTTTAGTTTTGATTTTCAGTTTCTTTTTTTATAGAAAAGATGAAGGAAGAAGAATGATGAGAAAGCATTGAACTTAATAACCATATTTTCTTTAAAACATTATATCTATATTTCATTTACAAAAGAATTTGGCCACTTGTTTAATTGAATGCCATCTTAGTTACAAATGTCTTAATGTTTGTTTTATATTTTTACAAATGTTAAAAAAATGTATATATGAATTAAAAATGTCAAATATTTTTATTACTAGGTTTATTATGTATTTATAATTTGTATAATATGTTTATATATTTAAAAGAAAGTATTTTTTTAAACCTTTATATATATTTTAACCCATTTTTAGTTTAAGTAAATCATAATAAACCCTTTTTATTAATATTTTTCCTATGTTTTATATATTTTAAAATGTTTGAAATAAATTATGTTTTAAACTTCAATATTTACAAATCATATTTAGATCAAGCAACTTAAAAAGAAAGTAAAACAAACCTTTTATAAATCTTATTTAAACTTTAAACTTAAGTTAAGTATTTTTAAATAAATATAAATGTTATCTTTTTTGTTAAGAAATATAAAGTTAAATTTCAAATAGCCTTTGAAAAGCATTATATTAAATTTAATTCTAACTCCCAAATTACAATATGTATTAAATTTGAAAACATGTTTTTATTTGTTAATTTCAAACCAAAGCTTTTCTTATTTACAATATATATACCAATATATATACCTTATAAAAACAAATTTTACTAGCTATAAAAGATAAAATTTACCAATTAAATATTTATAAAAGAAGATCATTAAACCAATTTAAATATTTATTAATAAAGATTATCAAATTGCTATTGCCCAAAATTCCGGGTCATCACATGTATCTTGCTTCGGCTTATTTCATGCCGGTTTTGATTGTTTTCATTGATTCCGATTTATCAGCTTGTCCGTCGAACTCATGTCCATCGTGCTTTGCTTCGAAATTCGTGCTTGGATTCGTAACTCATTTCATTATTAGATCTCTTTAGCCTCGAAAGGTGAGCAATCACTCACGATTAACGTTCTTATATTTAGTAAATTTGATATTTCATTTGAAACGGAAATTGAAATATGCTGTTAGATTGGAGTTGTTATTATTTAATTGTTAAATATGATATGCCATTATCGGCAATTGTTCACCCGTGATATGACACAATATCCTGTTATATGTATTATATTTAATTTGTTATTGATGATATATGCGTGTTGTTGATATGTTATATTATTATCATACTTGTTCTCACTCTGCAAGTTCCCTGTTAATTTTGAATTCCTTATGGGTTGAAATGATACATACCCGAACGATATTATAGATTAAGGGAAAATCAATATGGGTTGAAATGATAAACCCAAGCGATTTTCATTTATTTTGAAATTTGGGATTGCGGGTTGAAATAATATATACCCGTAGATATTTAAATTACGGATTGAAATGATAAATATCTGTATCACTTGACCATAGGATAGAAAATTATATACGGACACTGTTGGTCTATATTTTGAAAATGATTTCCAAAGTTTTGAAAGGAAATATATGGGTTTTAATAAATATTTATTTTTAAAATTTTCATATGTCTAAATGTCAGTTTATATATGTCTAAATTTTGATTTTTAAAATTTTATGTTTTGAAAATTTTAAATTTATAAGTTAGTTTTGAAAGGATAATTTTAAAAAATTTCTTATAATTTTATTATTTTAAAAATATATAAAATAAGATTTAATATAAAATAAATTTAATAATAAAAATTAATTCAATAAAATTTAATTTAATTGATTTATAATATGTTTAAGCATTTGTTTAAATTCATATTAATATTTTAAAAATATATTTTTATAACTTTAATAATAAAGGTTGGGAAGATAAATTAATGTTGACTTGGAATTTAAATTGGTTAATAATTGAATTTAAATAAGAATTTATTTGAACTTATTGATTTTGAGATTTTGAAAAATATGATTTATAACTTGATATGATAAAATAAAGTGATTAAATGAATATTCTCAAATTTTAATAAAATTGAGATTGAAGATTTAATATTGATTTAAATTTATAAATTGGGATTTTAATAACTTGTTATTAAAATGATTAAGTGAATACTTTCCAATTTGAATAAAATTAGAGTTAAATGTTGAAATATGAATAAAATTTATATTGTAAATGTTGGAATATTTAAACTTGAATCTTATTGGAATTGAAGTGATAGTTCAAACTTGGATTTGAAATCGATATAAATTGAAATGGTTTATTGAGAATTTAACTTGAATCTTTGACCTTTAAATTGAAATGGATAAATTGGAATTGATTTAAATTAAGTTTTTGGAATTTAAGATGATTTGAATTGACTTGCAAAAATGGAGGAAACTAATTTTATTATACAAAGTATTTTAATATATATATATATATAAACTATTTTAGTTTATACTTATTTTAATATATATATTGTTTTCAATATCTAAACTGTTTAAGTTGGAAGTGTTATAATTTTAAAAGTTTTATGATTTCAAAAATGTTATGATTTCAAAAGTGTTATGATTTCGATAGGGTTATAATTTTGAAAGTGTTATGATTTTGGAAATGAATATTATTTAAAGTGAAGAATGATATCAAATTGATATGGTTTTGAAACGAATATGATATGTTGATATGAAGTATGAACTATTTGAAATGAAATGACCACGGTGTGAAATAAGCGTTTGGTTGTTAAAGAGACCGGGATCAGATATTGTCATACTCTCTGCCAATATCAAAAAACCACTTTAACAACTGTGTACGTGGCGGAGATTCCAGAAATGAAGTGGGATGGTTTGGCGAACGAGTTCTGTATAAGGTATGACGTGACCCTGACTCCCGTGAGTCAGCTTAGATGTGACTAAAACAGGAGCCACGCCGGGCCAAGTGAGTTCGCACCTCCGATTGGGAACGTTTCTTCGATATCATTCTATTGCTTTTGTGATTTGATTTGGTGGCTACCCTTGATTTGATTTGGGAGTGTGTCCGAGGTGGGCGGTAGTAGCTGCTATGCGTTACCACCAGTCCGAATCCGCAATTGGTATAGCTGCCCTGGCATTGCCTCGAGTGCAGTTTTCACATTCCCTAGAGCGCCTTCTACGAGTTTGTTTTGTACCATACCTATGGAGTGCCCTCTGATAGCCTCCAGTTTACGGAGGAGTTACGGTACTGTATAGACTATGAGAATATATAAAATGTGTCAAGGGGGATATGGGTAACGCCTTAACGATATTTTAATAGTTTACTTTACTATAGATATATTATAATATCGTATATTACTACATAGTAGATAGTTCCACGGATCCTTGGATGTTGGAGATCCCAAACTTCATTTAAGTTACTTGTATTTCAGTTGACATTTCACTTGAGTTAATTTACTGATATAAGAATGTTAATCCTGGCTCGAGTGTTTTGTGTGTTCCTTTATGCTTGGGTCAGACTGAGTGGCACAGCATCTGAGATTCACCTTTGGAGCTTTGCTTGAAGGTCTATCGTATATCTAGTCTGCTTTCAGTTGTTTCCAGTTATTTCTATTCAGTCTTGTAGTTACTTTAGTATTTGAGACTACTCTGTATTTGAGATTTCTGTTGTATTTTGTTTCAGACTCTGGTGTTTTATAGTAGCTTTATTACCTACTATTTATCTATTCTGCTGCTTATTGTTGTAATACTCTGTGTTTGTGATTCTGTGATGGATTTATTTATCGTATATGCTGAGTTTTGCCAAATATAAATTAACAATCTGATATTTTGAGCAATTCAAGTCTGACATGTGTGGATGCGAATGGTTCAAAATAGTGGGTCGTTACAGATATCAATGTACTCCAAATGCTTCCATTCCAAAAACAAAGGACTTAAAATCACTTTGCGTGTATTCAACGCATCTGCCACTACATTACCCTTGCCATGGATATTGGAAATCTCAATGTCATAAGAGGCTAAAAACTCCATCCATCCTTGCTGTCTCAAATTCAAGCCTTTCTGAGAGAATAGATACTTCAAAGACTTATGATCCGTGAAAATCTCAAATCTTTCTCCTAAGAGATAGTGCCTCCAAGACTTGAGAGCAAAAACTATAGCTGCCAACTCAAGATCATGCGTCGAGTAGTTCTTCTCATCCGTTTTCAACTGTCTAGTCGCATAGCACACTACCCAACCCTCTTGCATCATTACCACCCCTAGCCCCGTACCACAAGCATCCGTATAAATTGAGAAAGGCTTGGTTCCACCCGGTAATACCAATACGGGCGCGGTAGGCAAAGCTTCCTTCAATCGACCAAAGGCATCCTCACACTTGGCATCCCAAACAAAAGTTGAGTTCTTCTTGGTAAGGCGGGTAAGTGAAGCTGATATAATAGTGAAGTCCTTAACAAATTTCCTATAGTAGCCCGCAAGACCAAGGAAACTCCTTATGTCCGTGGCATTCTTAGGGGTCTGCCAATCCTGTATTGCGACCACTTTCGTCGAATCTACTGCAAGTCCATCCTCCGAAACGATGTGTCCCAAAAAGCGAACCGCATCCCTCCAAAAGTGGCACTAGGAGAACTTCGCCTTCAACTTATGTGCTCGCAGGGTCCTAAGCACTTCTTCCAATTGAACAGTATGCTCCTCCTTGCTTCACGAATAAACCAAAATGTCGTCGAAGAACACCACTACAAACATGTTCAACGATTCGCGAAATAATCGACTCATCGGGTCTACAAAATTGTCGGAGCATTGGTTAGCCCAAATGGCATGACTAACCACTCAAATTACCCATCCGGAGTCCTAAACGCAGTCTTCTCGATGTTAACCTCCGCTACACGCAACTGATGAAATCTCGTGGCCAAACCGAGCTGCAAAAATACCTTGGCTCCTACTAGCTGGTTGAAGAGATCATCTATACGGGGAATAGGGTAACAATTCTTCTTCGTCAGCTTATTAAGCTCCTTATAATCCACGCAAAGCCTAATAGAGCCATCCGCCTTAGTGGCAAAGATGACGGGTGCTCCCCACTTAGAAATGCTCCTACGAATGAAGCCCTTCTCCAAAAGCTCTCCAATCGGCTTGGTCAACTCACGACATTCCTTAGGATCCATATGCCTTACCGGTAAAGCAACCAGTTTGGCATTATCAACAAGATAAATATTGAACTCGATCTCTCTTTGAGGTGGAAGCCAGCAACCTCCTCGAACACATATGGAAAGTCTCTAATAATGGGTACCGAACTCAAGCTATCGGGTGATAAGTCAAGAGAATAAAGGTAGCTCAACATGATTGATCCTCTAGGATCACAAGATACCTTCAAGGTAAGTCCACTACAAGTGCCTAACCTCACTACCCTCTTATCGCAACCAAGAACAGCACCATACATGGATAGCCAATCCATACCAAGAATTAACCCGAACCCGGTAAAGGCTAATACAAAGGCACTACAGTCAAACTCAACCCTTAAAATAAGCAATTTCAAATCCCAACATAACATGGACAAAGAGGCTGATCCTCCTACGGGATTTGATACTACTACCGGGTCGGTCACTAAGAAAGTATCAAGACCAAGACCCTCTACCAGAGTACTAGATATAAAAGAGTGCGAAGCTCCAGAATCAAATAGGGTACGAACAGGAAAATCAAAGATAGATAACACACCTTCGATGATCACCTTCTTTCCCTTGTCCACAACTGGACGAGTACAAGAGGAAGGAGCTGCCTCTAAAGCATAAGCCTGAGTAGGCTATGAAGGTGTCTGTGAACTGTCCTTGTGCTTCGACGGACAGTCCTTTTTCATATGCCCCACTTGATAGCAAAGATAGCACCTCAGTCTCGGTCGCTCTCCTACCCCTCTACAATCCTTAGCAAGATGACCTCGTTTCCCACAAGTATTGCACTTCCAGTCCATCCTCGAAACTTTCCTTTTTCCACCTGACCCTCCTCCTCCTCTCCTCTTTCCTTTCCACTGCTTCTTCACATCACTCTTCTATGCCACATCTCCTTTCTTCTCAGTATCAGCAAGTAAAGCCATCTCTACCAATCCCTCAAAAGTGGTTCCCATCGGAATGCGACTCACCGCCAAACTCTGCAGTGGCTGACTCAAACCTTTAGCAAACTTCATTGCCTTCTTGTGAAGAGTATTGATCAGGTCTAGTCCAAATCTGGCAAGCTCATTGAATTGATTAACATATTCCATAACTGTCATATCGCCTTGCTTGCGTTGTATAAATTTCTCAAGCTGCACTCCCTCTTTCGCTTGCGATAAGAATATCCTCTCGAAACTAGTACGAAAATCCGCCCAAGTCAAATTATCAGCCTCAGCCTCCATAATCTCCCACCTATAAAGAGCCTCTCCCTGCAACTGCCATGAAGCCAACTGCCTCTAAGCCAAGTCCTCCAATCCCATAAGTCCAAATATCCGCTCACAACTACAGATTCAAGTTCTCGCCTCAGTATATGACTCGGTGCCAAGAAACAGCTTGCCTCCTAAGCTGGTGTAGTCCTTGCCTAACTTGGGAAAACCGAGAATGCTTGGCGAACAGGATGGAGCCACTTCCGTCGGAGCGGCATCCCTAGCTGGTGGCTCTGCTCGTGCGGTAGCCTGCAAATCACATCTGAACCAAGCAGGCATATTAAGGCCTGGAACTTCGAGGATATCTTGCGGTTCAGACATTTCTATCTATGGATATTAAAAAGATGGGATTAGGTACTCCACAAATAGTTCAATAGATAGGGAGGAAGAGATATGAGGGACCCATTTCTAAAAGTGGAAATTAGCCATAAGGGCCTCTTTAGCAAGTGGAATTAGTTTCTAGGACACATAACTGAAATAATTACTTTCAAGGACAAAACACAAAATAATCAGTTTCTAGGGCCTAAAAACCTATGAAATTATGTCCTTGAAAGTAATTGGACTGCTGACTTTGTCCTTGAAAGTAATTATTCTGCTGACATTGGCCTTGAAAGTAATTTTTTTGAATGTGTGTCCTAGAAACTAATTGGACTGCAAAGTTTGTCCTTCTGGTGAAATGCCCCTTTCTAAAATTTCTTTTTTTCCAAAATATATACATATACTTTTATAAGTATAATTTGGAATATCATTTAAAAATTATTCGAAAACCTTTATATTTTTAAATTTTTTTAGGATTACAGAAACCTTAGCTCTAATACCAACTGTGACACCCCGCACCCCTAGGCACCCCGAAAATCGGACATGATGAGAAGCACGGGTGGTCGGGTGAAATAAAATTCATAGCATAGCACAAAGACTAAGGCAACAACATAAAATGATTAAAATATTAGAGCGGAAGAAAACTTTCACTAATTAAAAATTAATAGCAAAACAGCTTCATTAAAAACAAGATTATCCCAAATTTATTTCTGAAACCAAAAGTACCAAGTAGTCTCCACCAAAACATAAAACATAAAAAAGTCCACAATATAGGTCCCCATATATAGTGTAAATTACGGAAAAGGGAAACGAAGTACATGAAACAAAAGAAACAAAAGCTAAAGATAACAACTGCTCCAATGACCCTCCAAGCTGCAAAGAACTGCAACCTAGACCTGCCCTCCTATGATTTGGGGAAAATAGGAAAAATTGGAATGAGTCAGACATAAAGTCTGGTGAATTAGAAATAAAATGAAGCGGAAAGAACAAAACAGTTTAATTCCAGGTCTTCCCCGGATATTGCAAAGGGTGAATAATATAATGCATCGAATCCTTCTTAGATAGAGTTCCTAAGAAGCCAAAGTCCGTTGTCACTCTAGGGAAGCCAACCATGTAGTAACACTAAACGTCAATCGGCCTATCAGACTTGTTGTCCTTACCTATCCACGTGCTACGGCGTGAAAATCATGCTCTTCACCCGTGCACTATGATTAAATGCCTTTTACGTCTGACCAATGCCGACTCAAACAACCTCGCAGGACCCCGAAGTTGCGCTCAGGCTCCGCCAAACTGGACTCCTATCCTTCTGTCTCCTCGGCCACCAACGTGGACTTGGCCCTATCCAAAGTGTCGGTCCTCGGAAAGAGCACCCGCAGCTGGATCGGCTGCGCAAAATCCTCCAACGATCTGCCTAAAGAAGCCTACGTCGGAGCAGACTTGCCTTGTTCCATCTGCGTCGATCTGCCCGAAGAAGCCTACGATTGCGCATGTTATCTATTCTACATACTAGCAACCTATGAAAGGTAACAAACATCCTTGCGAACCTACATGCCCGCTCCTAGTACGTACAACTAAAACTATATTTTGGTCTTAACTGCATGAAACACCTATCCAGACCTTTACAAGGTCTGCCTACCAAATCGCTTCCAGATTAATTAATTTTACCGTTACAGTTTACATAATGTTTATTTCCATTAATCTGATTTAGGACATTTTTACATCTGATTTGGTTATTTCACAATTTCCCTTTTTCTTACATAAATGGTATTTCAATTTCACGTCCGTTCAGTCCGTATGGTTTGTCTGTAATTTTTATGTCATTTTGTTACAGATTTACACTAGCCTTTAGTGTCCATTTAATTTACATTTTTTTCCACCCTAATTTACGTTCTCCTTTTAGAGATTTAATCTGTACAAAATTTTTATCCAATAGCCACAAAATTCCACTTTTACATTTTTAGGGCATATACGAAACAAAGAGTTATGCCAATTAGCCTTTCCAATTTTGTTCCAAAAGCATATTCAAAATTATGTAATTATATCAATCAAAACCATAATTTTATTCAAGTAATATATTTTGAATTTATTCAACTAACATGTTCTACCATTAGAAATCGAATAACAATTTGTTTGTTCCAAATTTCAACCCAAAGATGAATTAGAATTGAGAAGTGGAAGTAGAAGATACAATAATTTACACAAATTTCAATCTTATTTATGCCATAAAACGTGAATAACAATTTACATGTCCCGTATTTTAAACCAAACATGAATTAGATTTGAGAAGTGGAAGAAGAAGTTGCCATAATTTACATCTATTATTAATTAATAACAGAAATTAATTCATATTAACTTACCAGAAAAGAGCTCAAATTGAACAACTCTATTTTTCTATTTCATATTTGTTATCCCGCCTTTTGGCAAGGTCGTGACACCAAGGAATTGACTAGTAACCAATGACGGCCCGTCCTAGAGATCAGTTGTACATAGGCTCGCTATGGATATCGACGAATTTTGTCCGAGTCTGGATCGAGCCAAAATTGGTAGGACATGACAAGCTAAGCTATGAGAGTCAACGTTCCAAATCTCAAGTCAATCCGAGTTTGTATGCTCAAGTTATGGACGATACAAAATTGGGTGAAAACTAATCACCTGTCGACTCGCTCCCTTCGAAACACTCCACATCCCTCAGATGCCAACTTCGACTCCCTTTGCAACATGCAAAAGTGACAACTTCGACTCGCTTCGCTCAGAGGCCAACTTCAAGTCATTCAGGTTCGACTCGCTTCACAGCCATCAGAAGTACCTACTTCGACTCGCTTAGCTCAGATGCCTTCTTCGACTCGCTCCATTCGAACCACTTATCGACTCCATCAACTTCGACTCCATTGGCGACTCCACTGCTCAAACCTCTCTGGACGCTCCATTTCGACTCGCTCGACCAGTGCGCACTTCGACTCGCTCGACCCGTGCATACTTCGACTCGCTCGATCTGGGCACACTTCGACTCGCTCAATCGGTGAACATTTCGACTTGCTCGATCTGGGCACACTTCGACTCGCTCAATCGGTGAACATTTCGACTCTCTCGAAACAACATCAAGGGCGGAGTGAAATTCAAGCGCCACGTCACCGAGTCGAATGGAAGCGAGTCGAAACAGAAGCGAGTCGAAGGAAACAGCCTACCGAAAACATCATTTTGTATCGATCATATCTCTCAATCTACAAGTCCAAATGCTATGAAATTTTCGCAGAAGACTACGTGCATGCTAAAGAATGTCCACGCCGAATTTCGACTCCATTGGATGAAATCTTGATCGATACGAAATCTGTTCGTATCGATCATGGATCGGACCGAAACTTCACGGGCTTGGGCGTGCGGGCCTGGTCACGTGCCAGAGAGGGTCTCCCGAGATTTGAGCGAAATATCAGCCTCCTACACCTATAAATAGACCCCCAAAGCCAACAGAAAAGGGGTTCTTCTTCTCCTTTGAATCCTCCAACGCCTAGACTCTGCTGGATCCAGATCTGAACTCCATAAGCTGCTGCCAACAACGAAATTCACTGCTGCATATCATAATTATATGTTGTAATTGATTGAATTCACTTGTAATCTTCAAAGAAAGATCAATAAAGCTATCAACTTCATAGTGGACGTAGGCGATACACCGAACCACTCTAAATTCTTGTGTCTCCTTGCATTTTGATTATTCTCATTTCTGAAATTTGGAGTTTTTGTTAAATAATCCTCTTTTTCCATTTAATTTCTTCACTTTATCTCTTCAAAAACTTCCGAAGAGTGTTGTGCCCAATTTTGGTACAAACACTTTTGGTGCTTTCATTGAGAAAACCAATTTTTCTCATGCTCTTTGGATCTCCTATCTAAATTGGATTGCATAAATCTAAGAAGAAGATCCAGATCTAGAACTTTAAAGCCCTTCCATTCTATTCAGATTTGCATCAGATCTAGGAAAGGACTTTCATCTCCTCACCATGGTGAGCACACGTACCACTTCTACAGCTGCTGATCAAGGAGCACGGGACCGACAAAATCCCATGCAATCACCTCCATCCAACCTAAATGCTGCAGGACCTTCATATCCGTCAGGTCCAATCACTAGACAAGAATTCCAGACATTGCTTCAAGAGTTGACCCCAAGTCGACAACAGCTAACTGAACAACTGCGCGCCAACACAAAGTTGACTAACCAACTAAACCGCCAAAGGCGAAGAAGATCCAGAAGAGACCAAGGTTCTTATTCTTCCACAGAAAGTTCAGCCTCCTCCGATGGCCAAACCAGATCCACACGTCCACAGCTAGGTGTAAGTTACACCCAAGCCACATGACACCAACCTGCTCCGAACCTTGGGCAACCTAGAGCTGGACAATCCGCTAGTCTCCGTACAAAACCTTCAACTCGAGGAGGAGTTGCTCCTTACCATGTTACCGACAACATTGCTACTACCACCACCGCCGGACAGGGAGGTGATGCTAGAAACCAAGTTGATCCTCAACGTAACCAACGAGAGCAGACTCCTGAGCCTTATATCCCTGAGGATGTTGAACCAAGGAGGCGAGGCACAGACCATCGACCGCGCCCGGTCCAGACTCGCGCTGTGGAACCTGACCACACCTTGGCACAACATGCTCCAAGTACCCGAACGTTGGATATACCAGCGATGATCTGCCAAATGATCCATGAAAGTCAGGGTCTCTCTAATGATGACTGGGGAATCTCCCGGAGTCATACCCCTTTCACCGATGACGTTTTATATGCTGAACCACCTCGGCACTTCAGGATGCCAGCCTTGCCAGTTCATGAAGGAAGTTCTGATCCCAATCAACACGTCCTGAAATACGAATGGCTGATGAATGCTGCGAGAGCTGATGACGCAGTAAAGTGCCGTAGTTTCCCCATTTCCCTAGGGGGCATCGCTACCATGTGGTTCACTCGCTTGCCACCACGATCCATCTCCAACTTTGACCAGATGGCCACCAAGTTTGTCGAACAATTCTATATGCACGTGGCGAGGCCTAAGGACGTTAACACTCTGTCTAGTGTTACACAAGCTCCCGGGGAAACACTTAGGCGTTACTTGGAACGATTCCATGCTGCATGTGCGGAAATAAGCAATCCCAACGATAACTCTATCCCGATGGCACTGACTAAGGGGATTGATGCTGATTCCGATTTTGGAAATTGGTTAGCTGGGAAACCACCCGCGTCATTGGACCGTTTCTATTCCAAGGCAGCCCAATTCTTGAGAAGGGAGAATGGGAAACAGTCTAGGATGCAAGATGACGCAGGGCCCAACATCGAAGGTATCCAAACTAACGTCGATGTTAAACAGTCCAGAGATAGTTCTGGAAAAATTCAGTTGAACGTCCAAAATAAACAGAATCAGCAGAGGGACAATAGAAATCAGGACAAGAAACACGATCAGGATCGTGGACCATGGTGTAGAGCTTCCATGTATGATAATTACACTCCATTGAACACATCGTTGGAAAATGTGTATTTGCAGACCTGCAATACCATGCAGTATAAGAAACCTGCCCCGAAACCACCAACTAAAAGACAAATCCAAACAGGAAAGTTCTATAGATTCCATGAGAGTTATGGCCACAACACCAATGAGTGTCGACACCTACAAGACCTCATTGAAAAACTGATACGTGAGTGAAAGTTGGATCAGTATGTACGGGCACCGCAATCCACTGGTGCGGGCCCATCAAATCAGAATCATGCACCGAATCAGGAAAGACAGGAGGAACCCGCTCGTGCAGACGGGAGGTTGGTCATCAATACAATAAGTGGTGGTCCTCACCCAGCAGATCGAAGCTGGAAGGAAATGGAGTCATATGCCAGTTCTATCAGGCATGCGGACTTCGAGTGTTGTAGTAGTTTTAATGAGGGGGCTCCGGCCAAGCAACAGAAAACGATGACGGATGACATCGTGTTCAGGAACAGAGACGCTGATAAAGTCGAAGCTCCCACTATTGATCCATTGGTCATCTCAGCACAAGTACGTACCGCTTGGATGAAAAGGATCTTAGTTGACAGTGGAAGCTCTGTGAATATTTTATTCAAATGAGCTTATGATCAAATGAAGATGGAAGCCGCAGACTTGAAGCCTTGTCAATCTCGAGTCCATGGTTTCAACGGAAGTTCCACAATACCCACTGGAATGGTGGAACTGCCGGTAGAGTTGGGAGTTGGAGAATGTCGGAGAGTACGGATGTTGCAATTCATTGTTTTGGACATAGACTCCCCTTACAATGCTTTCTTGGGCCGACCGGCCCTCGCTGAATTCAGGATAGCCATTGCCCCATGGTGTTTGACCTTAAAGTTCCCCACTGATCATGGAATAGGAATCGTTCAGGGAGATCAGGCTACTACCAGAGCATGTTATGTTGCTGAGCTAAGGGAGGCACAGCGAAAGGAGAAAGGAAAGGGCGTAGAGGAATCTCTCTGCGTCTGTTTCACCGATAATTGACAATTAACGCCCGGGCCCAGGCCCGGGCACCACAGCCAATTCCTCAAGGATCTTGATCCAAGAGAAACTGAAGACGAAGGAGAATCTAAAGAAAATCAAGCATCACCGGCTGAATTGACAATTGATGTCCCGGTTGACAGTGACGATGACTCAAAAATGATAAAGATTGGATCTCATCTAAGCCAACAAGCTCAGGAGGAATTGGTTGAATTTCAGCGGGCAAACCTTGACGTATTTGCCTGGACACATTCTGATATGTGTGGGATCTCGCTGGACATCGCGAGTCACACTCTGAACATTGACCCGCGGCATGTCCCGGTCAAACAAAAAAGGCGCGGTATGGATCTAGAGAGATCTGCCGCCCTTAAAGAAGAAGTAGAAAAGCTTGAAGCAAACGGATTTATTCGAGATGCGCTATATCCTGAATGGGTGTCGAATCCCGTGCTCATCCGAAAGCCAAATGGAAAGTGGAGAACATGTGTCGATTATTCCATTCTGAATAAAGCGTGTCCCAAAGACAGCTTCCCGCTTCCCAGAATTGATCAGCTAGTAGATTCGACAGCTGGGCATGAACTCTTATCCTTCATGGACGCGAACTCTGGCTATAATCAGATACCGATGCATTTACCCAATCAAGAACACACTAGCTTCGTGACCAATCTGGGACTTTACTGCTACAAAGTTATGCCATTCGGACTCAAGAACGCCGGAGCTACTTATCAACGATTGGTTAGTCGGATGTTTGCCAATCAAATCGGGAAAACCATGGAAGTATATGTAGACGACATGCTTGTGAAGTCACGACTCTCCATTGACCATGTTAGAGACCTGGAAACTATGTTCAACATACTCCGAGAATACAAAATGAAGCTCAACCCACTGAAATGTCACTTTGGAGTTGCATCCGGAAAGTTCCTTGGGTTCATCGTTAACGCCCAGGGAATCGAAGCTAATACTGAAAAGATTTGGGCAATCAGAAATCTTGAAACTCCCAAGACTATAAAGCAAGTCCAGAGTCTCAATGGAAAGGTAGCAGCATTGAGCAGGTTCATTTCAAAGTCCACTGATAAATGCATTCCCTTCTTCGATCTGATCCGAAAAGGGAAACGAAACTTTGAATGGACCACGGAGTGTGAGGGTGCTTTCCAAGCACTAGTTCAACATCTATCCATACCGCCAATACAGTCAAAGCCTATTTATCATGAGAAGTTGTATGCATACTTGGCGATATCAAAAAACGCTATCAGCACTGCCTTGGTTCGAGAAGAAGACGGGATACAAAAGCCAGTGTACTACGTCAGTAAACGAATTACTGGGGCTGAAAGGAACTATCCAAAGCTAGAAAAGTTGGCTTATTGCCTTGTGATCGCATCAAGAAAACTCAGACCGTATTTCCAAGCACAACCCATAGTTGTTTACACCGACCAGCCGTTACGACAGGTCCTTTCGCGGCCTGAGACGTCCGGTAGGCTACTCAAGTGGAACATCGAACTGAGTCGGTTTGATATTACTTACACTCCAAGGCGAGCAATCTAAGGACAAGTCCTCGCTGATTTCATAGCTGAATTCACCATTCCTGTAACGGATCGGGTTTTGCCCGCTCGAAAATCAACATCCGTACTTCACATTGTACTAGAATGCCGCAGATTCGACCGTACAAATCCGATTCGCCGGAGCTATAACACAATTAAGTAAATAACACAGCGGAAGAAAAGAATAATACATTGATATACAATATCTGATACAATATCTGATACAACAGAGTGATACAATGAATATCAATATACATCAGAGATGATACAACAAATAGCAACGGAAAAGAAAAGATAACAACAGCAGCGGAACAATATCAATAGAAATGATAACTCCAAAATGATCTTCAATGTCAAGCTCGAACCACAAAGAGAAGCAAGTGCAGTCCTGAACTCCAAGAACTGAACCAGCTCCAGATAATCTACTGAATCTGAATATCTGAGAAACCCAACTCTAGACTCCTCGTGTGGAAAATTATGAGCACCCAGAGTTTAGGAAGGGAACAATAAACTCCGGATCAGTCATGGGACTGGTGTGAGAAACAAAAACAGTTTATCTTTAAACAACAACAAAAGGTTTTAAACATTGAAATCCGCAATGCTTTTGGAAAATGAAACTACCATAAGACCTCCCGCCACACACACAATGCAAACGCAGAATTGGAGGAGATTTCTTCTTATGATAGTCAAACATGCTTACTACGCAAATCATTGGATATTATCATTAGTGCATAGTGTAGAAAAACATTTCGAAAGTATAATATTAATCTTAGCCAACATACGACCAGTATCGTATGCCTACTATAGCTACCATGTTCAATAGCAGGTTACCGCCACATTCCATAGCAGGTAATACAACTAAAACCGTACACGTCGCGTATTGTTTCTTTGGATTTCCAACAAATGGTCAGGCTAAGGAACTTCCTTCCGCCGTATGGGATCGCCTCTGGCGGGACGTCCCGAGAGACAAACTGCTCTCTGCCAAACAAGGCCGGGTTACCCCTGTAACAGGTAACTCACGAATATGCCACCCCCCGATCCTTTGGGACCTTTATCTGAGGCGCCTCTAAACCAACATCACACATAATAAAGTGTATCCACATGAGTAAGTATCTGGGCTCCATACCATGATACCACCCCTTTCCAGAAGGAAATGACATACCCTAAAGGGCGCGACCCTCATAACCTTGCCGCAACATTCCTGTTTCGACCATTTCCGGGTAGTGAGGTCCTGACGAAGTCTCGTCCACAAAGCTACGCTTTTTCAAAAAGCCACGCTTTGGGTCAACAGATGATCAACCTACGATCACAAAGATGAATGATCAAACAAATGATCATATCACAAATGATCAAACACTGATCATCACACAGCAACACTCAGCATGTCACATTACCAAATTGGGATATATCGCTGATAAATTTCAACTACATAACCTCTGAGCTCGTACGTCTCAGAGAAGGGTGTTAAGCTAAGAGAATAAATTCTCCGCCACCAACAGAAATGTATTTGAAAGAAATCGGCTTTATATCTCAAAGTGTAATGTCAGACATACAATCCATACAAGTCTGTTCCGTGTTCGAACAGAACCGAAGGCACTTCTCACGAAGCCCTTGTAATTCCGGATAATTTCCAATCACGTCCGGACTTCCCGTCACTAAGGATGATAAAACCTCTATATCGGGGATCAGCCGATGCAGAGTAACTCGACGGTAATCCTTCCGTTTTCAAAAATATCCAGTCTTCAACACCGGTCTTCAAATGCTATCCATATACGACGTATCACATATTCGGAATGGGTTATACGACCCAAAGGTCCTCTCCCGGCTAAACCGAATAGTGAGCGAAATATTTAAAAACATATGGATATTGGGATTTCAATTAAGTCACAACTTATTACCCAAAACTTCTCTTTTCAAATGGTTTAACAAATTACCATTTTCAAATCTTTAAACAAAAAGATTCAATCTTTACGGTTTAAACAGTTTCCACACTTTAATCCTTTAAATAAAAGATTCATTCACAGATTTTCCAAATTAATTTCCATTTCAATTTGATTAACTCGTTAAACCTTTAAATCAAGATTTAACTTATAGCTTTCAAAACAATCCCATTTCAAATGATTTAAACCAATCATTATTTTAAATCTGTTAAAAATAAACAGATTTAATTCATAGCTTTCAAAAAGAAGAATTCATTCATAACTTGGAAAACCATTTTTCAATTCAATCTTGAAATTCCTTTAACTAAATTAGAATTTCATTTCTTATATGAAAGCTTTTATCATTTAAAAACAAACAGTTTCATTTCAGAAAATCTGATTCATTCATACGAGTGGAAATCCTTGGGTTAAATCCAAATTCTCAAAATTATACTCTTAAATTGTTTAGATTCATACAAACACATTTATAACATTTTCAATCCCTAGTTTCAAATCATAGGATTCAATTTCAAACTTGAATTCAAATTTAAATCAAATTATTTAAATTTTCATAACTCGATTAAGTTATTCAAAATAACTTTTATCTTTGAAATTCTATTTCAAAATCTTTTCACTTTAAACCCAAATTTCTAATTTCAAAATCAATTGAAATTAAAATTTCAATTTCAAATACATCAAATTTAAATTATCTGTGACTTAACCGATTTCCACGTGAAATCCATATTTGTGTGTGTAAAAGTGTAGTCCAGGGGTTGAACACAATAGTGCAACACGATGAATCATCACAGATCAGAATACAGAAATATAATTCGATAAGCGGTATAAGAACAACGCTTATCGTTCATTCACAGATCATAGATATATAAAGGTCACAGATAAGTAAACTACAGATCACAACATAAATCAGGATGTATAACAAAGCATCATATATCAGGGATATCAAACAAATTCAATCATCCAATAAAATTCAAACATTCATAAGTAAGGTCAGTTAACTATCTGATTTATTCAAATTTGATTAATTACTTATGAATTTCAAATCCGAGTTAATTAATCGTTAATTAATTACAAACCAATATAATTAATTATCCTTTAAATCATTTATTAACTAACCATTATTAATTAATAAATTATTCTTAAATTAATTATCCTTAATTAATCGCATTGATTAATTAGCCCTTAATTTATTATCTTTCCTTAATCACCTTCATTAATTTATAATTCCTTAATTAATTAACTTAATTAATTAATTCTTAATGACCCATTAATTAACCATTAATTATTTAATTCATCATTTAATTTATTATCTTTAATTTATGAATTAACCTTTAATTATTTATTAATTAACATTCAACCATTAATTCAAAATCCAACCTTATCAAATTAATGATTCTTAACTCCAAATTAATTATTTCTAATTAATTTACTTAAAACTTAATTTATGAGTCTAAAACTCATAATTACTTAATTAATCCAGTTATTAATTAAACTTTATCAATCCATTTTAATTAACTTATTAATTTAATGAATCCAATCACTAAATTCCAAT
Source organism: Allium fistulosum (assembly GCA_030737815.1). Classification (NCBI taxonomy): domain Eukaryota; kingdom Viridiplantae; phylum Streptophyta; class Magnoliopsida; order Asparagales; family Amaryllidaceae; genus Allium; species Allium fistulosum. Next base: position 731,283,563 of record CM060908.1, read on the forward strand.
TTACAGATTTTAAACTAAATTCCTTTTAAATTTTCAAATCATTAAAGTATACTTTACTTTTAAACTTATTTACATTATTTAAAGTTATATACTTTATTTATTTTCAAAACCTAAGATTCAAATTCAAATTGAATTCAGATTTAAAAATTCTAATTAAACTTGGTTTTAAATCCTGTTTCAAATTTTATATTGAATTCAAAAGATCTGGAATTGCCAGGCTATATTTCTCAATTTGTCTGGAACATCATACTCGAATCGAACAAAACAGCTTCGAGTCGCCTTCTCCCTTACTTCGAGTAACACACTCGATTAACTCGAGCAAAACCCGAGTCGTCTTCTTCTTCCACCATCGTCACGCAGCAGACATCAAAACGTGCACGTGTACGTGCACGCCACCTCGCCGCCGTTCTGGTGGCCATCGCGACCTCCAGCAAGTCGAAAAACTCACCCACACTCGAAATCGAACTTCGGTTCGACACGAAATAACTCGAAATCGAAATTCACCCACTCGTTAAAACTGTAACTCAAACATAACCAACTGAAACGCCTCGTCCTCCTCACGCCGTTCATCAGAAAACCCAAAACTCCGGCTACCGCTTCGCCTGTCTTCCCTCTACCTTCCCACAAAACCTCGTCGAACTCGATGCACTGTCGACGTCGCGCGAATCGAAACTCCGGCCATCCAAAAAATTAGGTCACCAGACTTCGATTGCCTTCTGTCGCCACCATGGTCAACGTTCGACCCTTACGGCATTTTTCCAGTGACCACCCTAGGCTCCTCTATCTCCACGGGGCAACTCGACCTCCCTAGATCAACACATCGCCTGGAATCAGTCGAAATATCCACTCCGTTCAACCTCGAACTGCACCTCACTCCTTCTGCTAAAAATCACGAATCTTGTTTTAAAAATCATATTTTCGTATACGAATTCCATTTATATTCATGAATTTGTAAATTAGTAACCTCGAAAATTTACATATATGAAGATGGTTCTATAGTTTGGCCCTTTCCAATGACCACACACATTTGTTTACTTAAAACAAATTTTTTTAAACTAAAGTTTATGATGATACCAACAACTTTCGTTTGAATCTAAAGTTCAATCATCAATCAGATAGAGAGTAAATTATTTTTGAAAACCACAATTTGCATTTTTAACTAAGAACAGATGCATTCAAAACAACAGTCTGCATAATACTATCAAGCTACCCATATATACAGATGATTATATATGCATCACATACATATCTTAGATAAATCTTGCACAGATTCAAACCTTTAAATTTTTAAAGAATAATTGTTACTCACAGTGGTTTTGAAGAAGAACAGGGTTGCTTTTTCTTTTGAAACAGGAGTGTGAAGATTTGCAAAGTTGAAACCTTTCTTCCTGATTCTCTGGTTTGATTTGCTTTAGTTTCAGATTGAAGTTGTAGTAGTTGAGTTTTAGCCTTAGTGAAATATACTTGTCTTTGTTTATTTTTTCTCTGGAAAGCTAGATTTTGAAAACGAACAGGAACGAGAAAATATATGTAGGGAAAATATTATACAGGTTGTATACTCTAGTACAAATTTTATCAGAGATTTTTTCTTTAGCAAGGTGGCGGAGAGAAATTCTTATACAACTTGAGTTGATCTTGTTGGCTGCTAATAAATGAGACATTAAATGTTGTTTGTACTTTGTCTCTTATTTTATACATATCTCATTTTCTTTTACTTGCCTGTGACTTCATTAACAAGCTATAACATTTTACATTTTTCTTTGATTCATATTGCTCTTAAGTTTTGCAGGTATATATATCATATTCGAACATTGTTTTATCCTATGCAAGTTTAGTTATAAAATCCTTTTCTTGTTTGATGTATTCTATTTTATACTTATTTCATTCCTTTACTTTTGCTTTGTACAAAATTCACTTTATTTTATATTGAGGCTGAAATGATTTTGTTTTAGTGGCCAGAGACATTGTCTCATTTTTATTCCTCTTTTATTTTAACTTAAATTATTTATTTACTTTTGTTCAAGTTGTATTTGTTATTTTATTTCATGTATTACTATATATATTTTATTAACCCAAATATTTATTAAACCATAAATTCAAAATTATTTATTATTATTATTTATATTTTAAAACATCTATCTAAGATTCAAATCACCTATATATATTCACATATATGTACAATATTTACAATATTATTAAATTTAAATGATTTATTCCAATTCAAATTTTAGTTCGGGGAAACTCGCTTCAATTTATCAATTTAATTTTACAATTTTTTATTCAAAAATTCATTTAATTATCAATTTAAAATAGATTAAAATTCGGGGTCGTTACAGACTTCCCCCCTTAAAAGAACTTCGTCCTCGAAATTACCAAGGAGACAAAAAGATAGATGAAAAATATTTCATCAACTCAAACTGAACATTTATTCTGCATTTGGTTCACCAAATCAGAATTATCAACAACAGATACAAGAACGAATCTGTTTAAAACTTCACAAGATACTCGGGTTATCCAGATCTACGAAATGTGCAGTGGCATCGGTCAGTTCGAAAGGATAACTAACCATTCGTAGAATATACTGGGACCCAAAGAATAGATAGATATATGGATACGATTTCAAAATTTTAGTTTAGAACTAAAGTATACCTATCAACCATAGCAATCAAAGCAACCAATTCATCGAAACAAACAATTTTGGCCATTTCGGAGTTTATTCCCATATTAATATGTCGAATTCCTTCCTGGATCTACCAGAAACTATCGAAGAATTGAGAAAAGATGTTGAACAAAAGAGGTTGATAGAGAAAAGATTGTTTCCTTGTTGTTATAGGGTATTGACCATTTATAATCGTATTTCCCTATCCCCTATCTCGTCCTCTTCTTATACTCATACTTACTATCAGTGGATAGCAAGAGAATTTACTGAGACATTCGGATGGATATCTGAGGAATACTCATTCTAGGGTATACTTCACCCTATCTCTAATGAGCTACTTAACGTGTTATACTCCTGAGCTAAAGTTCAACCTTAGCTCTGATACCACATGTAACGGATCGGGTTTTGCCTGCTCGAAAATCAACATCCGTACTTCACATTGTACTAGAATGCCGCAGATTCGACCGTACAAATCCGATTCGCCGGAGCTATAACACAATTAAGTAAATAACACAGCGGAAGAAAAGAATAATACATTGATATACAATATCTGATACAATATCTGATACAACAGAGTGATACAATGAATATCAATATACATCAGAGATGATACAACAAATAGCAACGGAAAAGAAAAGATAACAACAGCAGCGGAACAATATCAATAGAAATGATAACTCCAAAATGATCTTCAATGTCAAGCTCGAACCACAAAGAGAAGCAAGTGCAGTCCTGAACTCCAAGAACTGAACCAGCTCCAGATAATCTACTGAATCTGAATATCTGAGAAACCCAACTCTAGACTGCTCGTGTGGAAAATTATGAGCACCCAGAGTTTAGGAAGGGAACAATAAACTCCGGATCAGTCATGGGACTGGTGTGAGCAACAAAAACAGTTTATCTTTAAACAACAACAAAAGGTTTTAAACATTGAAATCCGCAATGCTTTTGGAAAATGAAACTACCATAAGACCTCCCGCCACACACACAATGCAAACGCAGAATTGGAGGAGATTTCTTCTTATGATAGTCAAACACGCTTACTACGCAAATCATTGGATATTATCATTAGTGCATAGTGTAGAAAAACATTTCGAAAGTATAATATTAATCTTAGCCAACATACGACCAGTATCGTATGCCTACTATAGCTACCATGTTCAATAGCAGGTTACCGCCACATTCCATAGCAGGTAATACAACTAAAACCGTACACGTCGCGTATTGTTTCTTTGGATTTCCAACAAATGGTCAGGCTAAGGAACTTCCTTCCGCCGCATGGGATCGCCTCTGGCGGGACGTCCCGAGAGACAAACTGCTCTCTGCCAAACAAGGCCGGGTTACCCCTGTAACAGGTAACTCACGAATATGCCACCCCCCGATCCTTTGGGACCTTTATCCGAGGCGCCTCTAAACCAACATCACACATAATAAAGTGTATCCACATGAGTAAGTATCTGGGCTCCATACCATGATACCACCCCTTTCCAGAAGGAAATGACATACCCTAAAGGGCGCGACCCTCATAACCTTGCCGCAACATTCTTGTTTCGACCATTTCCGGGTAGTGAGGTCCTGACGAAGTCTCGTCCACAAAGCTACGCTTTTTCAAAAAGCCACGCTTTGGGTCAACAGATGATCAACCTACGATCACAAAGATGAATGATCAAACAAATGATCATATCACAAATGATCAAACACTGATCATCACACAGCAACACTCAGCATGTCACATTACCAAATTGGGATATATCGCTGATAAATTTCAACTACATAACCTCTGAGCTCGTACGTCTCAGAGAAGGGTGTTAAGCTAAGAGAATAAATTCTCCGCCACCAACAGAAATGTATTTGAAAGAAATCGGCTTTATATCTCAAAGTGTAATGTCAGACATACAATCCATACAAGTCTGTTCCGTGTTCGAACAGAACCGAAGGCACTTCTCACGAAGCCCTTGTAATTCCGGATAATTTCCAATCACGTCCGGACTTCCCGTCACTAAGGATGATAAAACCTCTATATCGGGGATCAGCCGATGCAGAGTAACTCGACGGTAATCCTTCCGTTTTCAAAAATATCCAGTCTTCAACACCGGTCTTCAAATGCTATCCATATACGACGTATCACATATTCGGAATGGGTTATACGACCCAAAGGTCCTCTCCCGGCTAAACCGAATAGTGAGCGAAATATTTAAAAACATATGGATATTGGGATTTCAATTAAGTCACAACTTATTACCCAAAACTTCTCTTTTCAAATGGTTTAACAAATTACCATTTTCAAATCTTTAAACAAAAAGATTCAATCTTTACGGTTTAAACAGTTTCCACACTTTAATCCTTTAAATAAAAGATTCATTCACAGATTTTCCAAATTAATTTCCATTTCAATTTGATTAACTCGTTAAACCTTTAAATCAAGATTTAACTTATAGCTTTCAAAACAATCCCATTTCAAATGATTTAAACCAATCATTATTTTAAATCTGTTAAAAATAAACAGATTTAATTCATAGCTTTCAAAAAGAAGAATTCATTCATAACTTGGAAAACCATTTTTCAATTCAATCTTGAAATTCCTTTAACTAAATTAGAATTTCATTTCTTATATGAAAGCTTTTATCATTTAAAAACAAACAGTTTCATTTCAGAAAATCTGATTCATTCATACGAGTGGAAATCCTTGGGTTAAATCCAAATTCTCAAAATTATACTCTTAAATTGTTTAGATTCATACAAACACATTTATAACATTTTCAATCCCTAGTTTCAAATCATAGGATTCAATTTCAAACTTGAATTCAAATTTAAATCAAATTATTTAAATTTTCATAACTCGATTAAGTTATTCAAAATAACTTTTATCTTTGAAATTCTATTTCAAAATCTTTTCACTTTAAACCCAAATTTCTAATTTCAAAATCAATTGAAATTAAAATTTCAATTTCAAATACATCAAATTTAAATTATCTGTGACTTAACCGATTTCCACGTGAAATCCATATTTGTGTGTGTAAAAGTGTAGTCCAGGGGTTGAACACAATAGTGCAACACGATGAATCATCACAGATCAGAATACAGAAATATAATTCGATAAGCGGTATAAGAACAACGCTTATCGTTCATTCACAGATCATAGATATATAAAGGTCACAGATAAGTAAACTACAGATCACAACATAAATCAGGATGTATAACAAAGCATCATATATCAGGGATATCAAACAAATTCAATCATCCAATAAAATTCAAACATTCATAAGTAAGGTCAGTTAACTATCTGATTTATTCAAATTTGATTAATTACTTATGAATTTCAAATCCGAGTTAATTAATCGTTAATTAATTACAAACCAATATAATTAATTATCCTTTAAATCATTTATTAACTAACCATTAATAATTAATAAATTATTCTTAAATTAATTATCCTTAATTAATCGCATTGATTAATTAGCCCTTAATTTATTATCTTTCCTTAATCACCTTCATTAATTTATAATTCCTTAATTAATTAACTTAATTAATTAATTCTTAATGACCCATTAATTAACCATTAATTATTTAATTCATCATTTAATTTATTATCTTCAATTTATGAATTAACCTTTAATTATTTATTAATTAACATTCAACCATTAATTCAAAATCCAACCTTATCAGATTAATGATTCTTAACTCCAAATTAATTATTTCTAATTAATTTACTTAAAACTTAATTTATGAGTTTAAAACTCATAATTACTTAATTAATCCAGTTATTAATTAAATTTTATCAATCCATTTTAATTAACTTATTAATTTAATGAATCCAATCACTAAATTCCAATTTACAGATTTTAAACTAAATTCCTTTTAAATTTTCAAATCATTAAAGTATACTTTACTTTTAAACTTATTTACATTATTTAAAGTTATATACTTTATTTATTTTCAAAACCTAAGATTCAAATTCAAATTGAATTCAGATTTAAAAATTCTAATTAAACTTGGTTTTAAATCCTGTTTCAAATTTTATATTGAATTCAAAAGATCTGGAACTGCCAGGCTATATTTCTCAATTTGTCTGGAACATCATACTCGAATCGAACAAAACAGCTTCGAGTCGCCTTCTCCCTTACTTCGAGTAACACACTCGATTAACTCGAGCAAAACCCGAGTCGTCTTCTTCTTCCACCATCGTCACGCAGGAGACATCAAAACGTGCACGTGTACGTGCACGCCACCTCGCCGCCGTTCTGGTGGCCATCGCGACCTCCAGCAAGTCGAAAAACTCACTCACACTCGAAATCGAACTTCGATTCGACACGAAATAACTCGAAATCGAAATTCACCCACTCGTTAAAACTGTAACTCAAACATAACCAACTGAAACGCCTCGTCCTCCTCACGCCGTTCATCAGAAAACCCAAAACTCCGGCTACCGCTTCGCCTGTCTTCCCTCTACCTTCCCACAAAACCTCGTCGAACTCGATGCACCGTCGACGTCGCGTGAATCGAAACTCCGGCCATCCAAAAAATTAGGTCACCAGACTTCGATTGCCTTCTGCCGCCACCATGGTCAACGTTCGACCCTTACGGCATTTTTCCAGTGACCACCCTAGGCTCCTCTATCTCCACGGGGCAACTCGACCTCCCTAGATCAACACATCGCCTGGAATCAGTCGAAATATCCACTCCGTTCAACCTCGAACTGCACCTCACTCCTTCTACTAAAAATCACGAATCTCGTTTTAAAAATCATATTTTCGTATACGAATTCCATTTATATTCATGAATTTGTAAATTAGTAACCTCGAAAATTTACATATATGAAGATGGTTCTATAGTTTGGCCCTTTCCAGTGACCACACACATTTGTTTACTTAAAACAAATTTTTTTAAACTAAAGTTTATGATGATACCAACAACTTTCGTTTGAATCTAAAGTTCAATCATCAATCAGATAGAGAGTAAATGATTTTTGAAAACCACAATTTGCATTTTTAACTAAGAACAGATGCATTCAAAACAACAGTCTGCATAATACTATCAAGCTACCCATATATACAGATGATTATATATGCATCACATACATATCTTAGATAAATCTTGCACAGATTCAAACCTTTAAATTTTTAAAGAAAAATTGTTACTCACAGTGGTTTTGAAGAAGAACAGGGTTGCTTTTTCTTTTGAAACAGGAGTGTGAAGATTTGCAAAGTTGAAACCTTTCTTCCTGATTCTCTGGTTTGATTTTCTTTAGTTTCAGATTGAAGTTGTAGTAGTTGAGTTTTAGCCTTAGTGAAATATACTTGTCTTTGTTTATTTTTTCTCTGGAAAGCTAGATTTTGAAAACGAACAGGAACGAGAAAATATATGTAGGGAAAATATTATACAGGTTGTATACTCTAGTACAAATTTTATCAGAGATTTTTTCTTTAGCAAGGTGGCGGAGAGAAATTCTTATACAACTTGAGTTGATCTTGTTGGCTGCTAATAAATGAGACATTAAATGTTGTTTGTACTTTGTCTCTTATTTTATACATATCTCATTTTCTTTTACTTGCCTGTGACTTCATTAACAAGCTATAACATTTTACATTTTGCTTTGATTCATATTGCTCTTAAGTTTTGCAGGTATATATATCATATTCGAACATTGTTTTATCCTATGCAAGTTTAGTTATAAAATCCTTTTCTTGTTTGATGTATTCTATTTTATACTTATTTCATTCCTTTACTTTTGCTTTGTACAAAATTCACTTTATTTTATATTGAGGCTGAAATGATTTTGTTTTAGTGGCCAGAGACATTGTCTCATTTTTATTCCTCTTTTATTTTAACTTAAATTATTTATTTTACTTTTGTTCAAGTTGTATTTGTTATTTTATTTCATGTATTACTATATATATTTTATTAACCCAAATATTTATTAAACCATAAATTCAAAATTATTTATTATTATTATTTATATTTTAAAACATCTATCTAAGATTCAAATCACCTATATATATTCACATATATGTACAATATTCACAATATTATTAAATTTAAATGATTTATTCCAATTCAAATTTTAGTTCGGGGAAACTCGCTTCAATTTATCAATTTAATTTTACAATTTTTATTCAAAAATTCATTTAATTATCAATTTAAAATAGATTAAAATTCGGGGTCGTTACAATTCCAGAGGACTTGCCCGAAACCAGTAAATCCCCCGAATATGTCTAGAAGCTGTATACCGATGGTGCATCGAACGACCGGTGTTCGGGCGCTGGTGTTGTGCTCGAAACCCCCGAAGGTCGATCTATATGCTACGCTTTTAAGTTTGACTTTCATGCAACCAATAATGAATCTGAATACGAAGCCCTCTTAGTTGGCTTGAAACTCGCCAGAGATCTAAAAATCATCGCTGTAGAAATTTATTGTGATTCACAATTGGTTGTGTGTTAAGTACGGGGAGAGTATCAGGCAATAGATCGAAGGTTGGCTGCTTATTAGCTCGAGTTCAGGAAGTACTGAATCAGTTCGATTACTACGCCATCTATTGTATACCTCAGGAGCGCAACCAAAAGGCCGATTCATTGGCAAAGCTAGCCAGCACAGGTGAAGTTCAACAAATGGGACTCGTTCATGTAGAAACGCTATCTTCCCCGAGTATCGACCGGGCAGAAATAAACCGGGTATGCGAAATCATTCCTGAAAAGGATTCATGTAACAACCCTAGATTTTTGCATAAATTTTAATTTTGACTTTATTTTTATTTTAAATTATTTTAAACTTGTTCTATTTCAAACATTTCATTTTAAATATAAATGTTGATTATTAAGTGATTTATAGTTCAAACTAGTATAAATTGGATATTTCACTGAAAAGTGAATTTCTATTCAAACTGGTCAAACTTTGACTTTTGAACTTTAAATTTAAATATTTCAAATTTTTAAATTTTATCTTTTATTATGAAAATAGATTTAATTCCATGAATACTGCTTTTTGTTTCGTTGAAAACGGACTTATATTGTAGAAGTTATGTAATTTTCAATTTTGTGTATAAACTGTTTATTTTGCAATATTATTTATTTTAAATCATATAAATTATATTTTTATTGTCATATTTTGTTTTAATATGTGTTAATAGGTTATTTTATGTATTTTAATATTTTTAAAATGATAATATAATTTTTCTAAAGTATACTTGAATTTATTTCAATTTATAAAGCCTAGTTTCCATTTTTCTGCTATTTTATTCATTAAATTATATTTAATTAAAATATATTTATTTATTTTTGTGAATTCATTTTTATTTTGTGTTCTTATCCTTATTTATAAATATTTTTCAAGTACATAAAGATTTTCTAAAGTTCATTTGAATTTGTTTCAAAATTATAAAGCCTAGTTATGTATATATTGCCATTTTCTTTATTTATTTGATTTTTATTTAAATTTATTTATTTTCTTTTCTTATTTATTTTATTTTCTGAGTTTATTTATCTTTATTGTCAGCCTTGTTATGTATTTATAAAATTAAAATGAATTTGTGGAAATTTGAAAAGACTTGAAACTCTTTATCTCCTTTTGACTTTTCCTCTTCCGCCTTTTCATTTTCCAACCTACAACTCATTAAAAAAAATTGGCCGTACAATACTTTTCTCATTTCAGCTGACTTCCTCAGTTCTTTCACGTATTCTAACCTTCTCAAACCCACAAAAAAAAAATCACGGCCATGGCTTCAAGAGATTGGGTAAAATTCTTCCTTCCTTTTTCTTGTTTTCTATGTTTTCTACCTTTGTTTTGCATATGCTCTCTACCTCATAGCTTGGCTCCTCCTCAACCAGATCTGACCCGACCTCCACCACCCCCTTTCTCTGATCATTACCCACCCTACTACACCAACAAGGCAGGCCAAGCACATCCATGGCAAGGAGCACCACCAAAATCAACAAAAACCACCACATATTACACTAGCCGAGCCTAAATTGTTAACACCACCTTCTACCACCATTTGCCGCCACTACCACCACCACCACCTCTGACCTGACCTCCACCCTCTGCCACATCATCCACCATCACCAGCACCCACTGGCCGTGACCCATGACCTCTGGCCGAACCTATTTGTGCCAAAGATTTGAGGTTATGTTGCATTGTTTAGCCTTGAACACCTAGTTTTTGCACCTAGACTTCACCACTTTGTTAACGCATGTTTGGCCAACCCTTACCAACCCAAAACCAGATCCAAACCCACTCCTTAGCCATGCATTTCAGATCTGGAGTTGAAGCATAGATGGTAGAAAGCATGTGCAATCACTTTGGCTTTGGTTCATGCATTCATTTCTAACATTGTTTTATTGAATTTTGGGTTGAAAACTCATGTTGTCTATATTTGTTTTGTTTGAATGTGACAAGGAAATTAATCTTTGGCTCTCCCATCTCAAATCATATTCGTGTTGTCGTGCTTTCGTGCCTCTGGAAATCTTTGTTGTGTGTTTGAGGTCGTCATCTCCAGCTTAAACAAGTGAGTAATTCTCACCAGACAATGTGTACTTATATAACTAGTAAACTGACACCATTTGAATCTGTAAAATTATATCATCCTGTTATAACTATTATATTATGATCATATGATGCTCACCCCTGTTATTACTCATGTTATATCATCAGTTACTGTTATATAATGCTATTCTGTTATTTTTATCAGTTTATCACACTGCAAGTTCCCTGTAGATTAGAAATCACTATGGGTTGAAATGATACATACCCGAACGGACTTTAGAATAAGGGAAAAAAATCATTATGGGCTGAAATGATAAGCCTGAATGATTTTTATTTATTTGTTTATATCACTTGGAATTGCGGGTTTGAAATGATAGAACCCGGTTTTTCTTTGTAAATTGCGGATTGAAATGATACAGATCCGTATCACTTGACCCCGGCTAGAAAATTATATACAGACCCGTGGTTTATATATTTTTCTTAAATTTTTAAAATATTTTAAAAATGTAAATATTATGATATTTTGATCTAAATTTTATTAAAATGATTTCTATAAAATATTAGTGTTTTTCTACAAATTAAGTAAGTAAATTAAGTAAATGGTGAAGTAGAATTTGAAATATAAGTTAATTTTGAAATTTATGATTTTGTTTATAAATGGATTTTATGTAAAGTAAGAATATATGACAAATTTTGATTTGAAATGAATTTAATGATATTTATTAAGTAATAATAATTTTTAAAAGTGGTAATGATTTTGTATAAATTAAAATATGAAATAAATGAATATTTAAGCTGAATTTGGAAATATAACTTATACTGAATTTTGTGAAATTTATTTAAAAGTGAAATTTTAATTAAGTAAAATAAATGGAAATAAGTTATATTTTGGAAATTTAAACTTAGTTGTTAAGTTAAGAATTTAATTAAGAAATGAAAATTTAATTGTTATTTAATTTGATTTTTGTATGGAAATTTGACTTTATAAAATCATAGAAATAAAGGTATTTAAATGACTGTTTTTAAATGTGAAAATATATGATTTTATAATTTAAATTGATTTATATTAAAAGTTAATTATGTGTGAAATTGTAAATTAAACTCTGAATTTGATTTGACAGCATCTTCGAAATGTAATGTAAAGATATTACAGCATTGGAAAATGTTGTAGTTGTTTTAAATGAACCAAATAGAAAATTTGAACTAAGGGTTATTATAGCACTTTGTTAGTGCTATAGTTGTTAAATTTAACTAAAATTTTAATTGAAACTAAATTAAGATATTACAGCATTTTAAATGCCGTCTTTTGTTAATGAACTGTTTTTAAACATAACATTTTGTAGCATTTTCTAAGTGCTGCGAAAGTTGAATTTTCTTTGTTTAATAAATTTAAATGAATGAATGATCTTTGAAAAAGATTAAATTTTGGAATTAAATATTTAATTATTAAATATAATGAATTGACTTTAAATGATTTAAATGGAATAGTTGATTTGGGAAATACCACTATTTTGAAATGTGATTAAATGGTATTTAAATTTAAATTAAATAAATGATGTTTTGAAATGAATTTGTAATGATATTAAATCTTGGAATGAATAATTGAAGTTTATATTAGTATGAAAAATATTTGGTTTACTTGTAATTTGAATCTATTTAAAAGATATTGGACTTATGAAATATAGGATATTAAAGCATTGGAACTTATTTTATAATTTGAATAGTTATTTTGTGGATTAAATTTATATTTGAAATTTATAAGATTTGAAATGGTCTATGGAAATTTAATTGAAATAAATGATTGAATTGAATTGAAACTTTGGAAATTGAATACTTGATTTGAAATATAATAATTACACTTTAAAATGGTTTAGATGAATTAGTTTGATTGAAATATAAACTATTTAAAAGGTGACTTGAATTGATAATAAATGAATGATATCTTTGAATTTAAAAGGTATTTAAAGTTGAATATTTGGATTTGAACTTAAATGATGATTTGATAATGAAGTTTTTGAAAAGATATGATATTTTGATATATTAAATGATTTGAAATGAAGTTTGAAAAGATATGATATTTTGATATATCGAAATGATTTGAAATGCAGTTTTGAAATGATATGATATTTTAAATATATTGAAATCGTTTGGAATTGATTTAATCTTTATTTTGATAAAGATTTGGATTTGAAATGATATTCTATTTTGAAGTATAAAATATTATTTTAAATTTATAACCACGAGTTATAATAACGATTGGTTATTAAAGAGACCGGGATCGGATATAGACATACTCTCTGTCGATAACGAAAACCACTTTAACAAATGTGTACACGGTGGAGTTTCTAGAATGAAGTAGGATGGTGACGACGATCCTAAGGTATATACGTGGACCTAACTCCCATGAGTTGGCATAAGGTGGCTAAAATAGGAGCGATCTCGGACTAGTGAGGTAGCACCTCTTATCGGACACACTTCTTCGATACCATTCTATTACATGTGATTGATTTGGTGCGCACCCTTGATTTGGGAGTGTTGTTCGAGGTGGAGCGGTAGTGGATGCTATGCGTTTCCATCAGTCCGTGTGCGTAATTGGTATATCTACCCTGGCATTGCCTTGTGTGTCGTGTCACCTACCATATCGAGCCCAATACGATTTTGGTTTAAAGATCCGACCGCGTTAAAGTTCACCATCCCCTTAACGCTATTTTCTATATGATTATACTTTACTAATTAGACACTACTGTATATAGCGTATATTACTACATATTAAATAGTTTAACGGATCCTTAAAGAATGGGCGATCCCAAGCATTCTTTAAGTTACTTGTACCTTTATTACAGTTCACTTGAGTTGGTTTACATTATATAAGTATATATTGTCCTGACTCAAGTGTTTTGTGTTTTGCTTTACGCTCGGGTCAGCCTGAGTTATTCACAGATTTGGATTTCCACTCTCTTGGAGATTTGAATGGCTAGAGATTATCTGCTTGTCATGTCCTATCTATTTCAATTCCGTTGTTCTACTCAGCTTGTACTTGGTTATTATATTGAGACTTTTGTTGTATTCTATTTCTTCTGTTATATCTTATGTAACTCTGATATATTTATATAGTAGCTTCAAGAACTACTATTTCTTTTACTTCCGCTGCATTATTTTACTCTATGATCTGTGATTATATTTATTTACTGTATATTCTGAGATTTTCCAAATTTTATTTACAACGCGGTATTTTGAGCAATTCAATTCCGGCATGAGTGTCTACCTATACACTTATAATGGATGCGAATAGTTGAAAATATCGGGTTGTTACAGTTGGTATCAGAGCTTTGGCTTTGAGGCAAAACTCAGCATATGGAGTAGATTTATTTACAGAATCACTTTCGTTCGAGTTTGAATCTTTTCCTCTTGATTCGAATTTCCTTTGAATTTTTGGAACGTTCCCTGCGGTTCCAAAATTCATTCTTGTCCCTCGCTATTCATCTTCTTTTGATTTTGGAGTATCACATAACTCCACTTCGAATGAGCTTTATAGTGAATTGGCGGTCTCGCCAATATTCTAATGACTTGTAAAAGGGGGAAACTCCTTTACAATTTGCATCGATTCACCAGAGATTTATATCTATCCTTGGTTTAGATGCTAATATCTTTTGTTATTCCAAACTCTATCTCTTGAGATCGAATGTAGATTTCCAGACAATCCACATTTGATCTTATTCATTAAGTCACGGTGACCCGGTTAAGGTTGTCCGCGATTTATCTAAGCTTATCCATCTTCATATTTTTTCAATTAATCATCTTGTCTTTTGTTTCCAAAATATCTCCAAACATTTTTGAATTATACTTGTAAATATTTGTTTGTTTTATATATTGTGTTGTTTGAGTTGTTGATTTGGGTTTCCGATCGATTCGTCTGATCAGCGCTATCGATAGGATTTCTAAAACACATTGACAGAATAAACTAACACAATATTATTTTAAATTTGGTTAATGAATTTTTTTTGATATATAAGTAAATTTATGGAACTTAATAAATTGATTTAAATCGATTATTTGAAATGATAATACTTGATTTATCATTCTATAAATGAATTTATAAATAGTTGTTTATAAATTTGATTTGGGAACTGAAATGAATTTAAATCAAGAATTTGAGACTTTAATTTCTGATGGTTTCGAACTTTGTGTTTAAAGCTTTAAAAGGATATATTATTTAAAGTATTTTTGAATAGAAATTTGTTTCCAAAGAATTTTAAAGTTTAAAAATCAATGCTCTTTTCTTTGTCGCTGGAAAATAATTTCGGTGATGACTGCAGCATCATCGACGTTCATTTTCGAGTTTCGAAGTGAAGAAACCATTCTGTAGTTTTGCTACAACTTTGTTTTGGGAAATTTGATTGATTTGAATTTCTAAAAGATGATTTGATTTATAATATATATAGATATATGATTTAAAATTGATTTGACAAATAATGTACATACGTTTATTTATCTCTAAATAGTTTGAAAGAAATCGGAAATTTTATTCTTAAATTCTATCTTAAATAATAACTTCAAGTATAAAAAGAAAATCAAAATTTTGAATAAATATTCAAGCTTGAAATGATTGAATTAGAATGTTTATATTGTACATTAATTTTAGAAAGTTTTATTTGTATAATTCTCAACTGCATTCCAATATAACTTACCTTAATTTTTGAAGTTAACAATGTAATTGGATAATATACAATATAAAAAGATTTTTATAAATAAAATTTGAGTGGTTATAATAAATATTATACACTCAAATTTTAGTTATAAAAAGATTAACAAAGGTAAATAGAATAAAAGGTTAATTGAATAATCTACAATATAAATGATGTTAAAGGAACTAAAAATAAATTAAAACAGTTATAATAAGTGTAAGTATATTTAACATAGGTGATAAAATATATTGAGAGGAATAAATTTAATTTTAATTAGGAATAAAGAAGAATTAAATTTATTGAATGGTATACACTTAATTTTAATCAAATCCATGATTTTTAAAATTGTTAGTTTAAGAAAATTGGATGATAAGATAATGAAATTAGAAATGGTTAAGATTTATTTAACTTGTGTAAAATTAATTATCAATTTAAGCTGAAACCATAGAAATTTCAAACCTATTATCTTATTTTGTTTTTCAAACTTATTACCTAATTTTGTTTTTCAAACTATCTTTTGGTTGTTCTTATTTTTCCATATCTTGAAACCGACTGGTATAGGCCTCTTCCTATAATCTTTCTGTTTAGAAATCTTTCTATAATCTTTAATAATCTTTGCTACTCATTTTTAATCTGAGCACAGCTTTCATCCACAGACCGTCGGTCAAGCGGAAAGAGTGAATCAGATTTTAGAGAATCTTTTCGTGCTTGTGTTCCTGATTCTGGAGAATCTTGGAAAGATCACCACCACCTTGTTAAACTTACCTATAACAACAGTTATCAGGTATAGTTTCAATCTTCTTGTCATCTTGTCTTAATCCTATTTCACTCTATCTTTTCTGTGCTTTCCCGTACCTCATTCCTTTTCGGGGACCAAAAGTTTTGAGTGGGGGAGAGTGTAACAACCCTAGATTTTTGCATATATTTTAATTTTGACTTTATTTTTATTTTAAATTATTTTAAACTTGTTCTATTTCAAACATTTCATTTTAAATATAAATGTTGATTATTAAGTGATTTATAGTTCAAACTAGTATAAATTGGATATTTCACTGAAAAGTGAATTTCTACTCAAACTGGTCAAACTTTGACTTTTGAACTTTAAATTTAAATATTTAAAATTCTTAAATTTTATATTTTATTATGAAAATAGATTTAATTCCATGAATACTGCTTTTTGTTTCATTGAAAATGGACTTATATTGTAGAAGTTATGTAATTTTCAATTTTGTGTATAAACTGTTTATTTTGCAATATTATTTATTTTAAATCATATAAATTATATTTTTATTGTCATATTTTGTTTTAATATGTGTTAATAGGTTATTTTATGTCTTTTAATATTTTTAAAATGATAATATAATTTTTCTAAAGTATACTTGAATTTATTTCAATTTATAAAGCCTAATTTCCATTTTTTTGCTATTTTCTTCATTAAATTATATTTAATTAAAATATATTTATTTATTTTTGTGAATTCATTTTTATTTTGTGTTCTTATCCTTATTTATAAATATTTTTCAAGTACATAAAGATTTTCTAAAGTTCATTTGAATTTGTTTCAAAATTATAAAGCCTAGTTATGTATATATTGCCATTTTCTTTATTTATTTGATTTTTATTTAAATTTATTTATTTTATTTTCTTATTTATTTTATTTTCTGAGTTTATTTATCTTTATTATCAGCCTTGTTATGTATTTATAAAATTAAAATGAATTTGTGGAAATTTGAAAAGACTTGAAACTCTTTATCTCCTTTTGACTTTTCCTCTTCCGCCTTTTCATTTTCCAACCTACAACTAATTAAAAAAAATTGGCCGTACAATACTTTTCTCATTTCAGCTGACTTCCTCACTTTTTTAACGTATTCTAACCTTCTCAAACCCACAAAAAAAAATCACGGCCATGGCTTCAAGAGATTGGGTAAAATTCTTCCTTCCTTTTTCTTGTTTTTTATGTTTTCTACCTTTGTTTTGCATATGCTCTCTACCTCATAGCTTGGCTCCTCCTCAACCAGATCTGACCCGACCTCCACCACCCCCTTTCTCTGATCATTACCCACCCTACTACACCACCAAGGCATGCCATGCACATCCATGGCAAGGAGCACCACCAAAATCAACAAAAACCACCACATATTACACTAGCCGAGCCTAGATTGTTAACACCACCTTCTACCACCATTTGCCGCCACTACCACCACCACCACCACCTCTGACCTGACCTCCACCCTCTGCCACATCATGCACCATCACCAGCACCCACTGGCCGTGACCCATGACCTCTGGCCGAACCTATTTGTGCCAAAGATTTGAGGTTATGTTGAATTGTTTAGCCTTGAACACCTAGATTTTGCACCTAGACTTCACCACTTTGTTAACGCATGTTTGGCCAACCCTTACCAACCCAAAACCAGATCCAAACCCACTCCTTAGCCATTAATTTCAGATCTGGAGCTGAATCATAAATGGTAGAAATCATGTGCAATCACTTTGGCTTTGGTTCATGCATTCATTTCTAACATTGTTTTATTGAATTTTGGGTTGAAAACTCATGTTGTCTATATTTGTTTTGTTTGAATGTGACAAGGAAATTAATCTCTGGCTCTCCCATCTCAAATCATATTCGTGTTGTCGTGCTTTCGTGCCTCTGGAAATCTTTGTTGTGTGTTTGTGGTCGTCATCTCCAGCTTAAACAAGTGAGTAATTCTCACCAGACAATGTGTACTTATATAACTAGTAAACTGACACCATTTGAATCTGTAAAATTATATCATCCTGTTATAACTATTATATTATGATCATATGATGCTCACCCCTGTTATTACTCATGTTATATCATCAGTTACTGTTATATAATGCTATTCTGTTATTTTTATCAGTTTATCACACTGCAAGTTCCCTGTAGATTAGAAATCACTATGGGTTGAAATGATACATACCCGAACGGACTTTAGAATAAGGGGAAAAAATCGTTATGGGCTGAAATGATAAGCCTGAATGATTTTTATTTATTTGTTTATATCACTTGGAATTGCGGGTTTGAAATGATAGAACCCGGTTTTTCTTTGTAAATTGCGGATTGAAATGATACAGATCCGTATCACTTGACCCCGGCTAGAAAATTATATACAGACCCGTGGTTTATATATTTTTCTTAAATTTTAAAATATTTTAAAAATGTAAATATTATGATATTTTGATCTAAATTTTATTAAAATGATTTCTATAAAATATTAGTGATTTTCTACAAATTAAATAAGTAAATTAAGTAAATGGTGAAGTAGAATTTGAAATATAAGTTAATTTTGAAATTTATGATTTTGTTTATAAATGGATTTTATGTAAAGTAAGAATATATGACAAATTTTGATTTGAGATGAATTTAATGATATTTATTAAGTAATAATAATTTTTAAAAGTGGTAATGATTTTGTATAAATTAAAATATGAAATAAATGAATATTTAAGCTGAATTTGGAAATATAACTCAAATTGAATTTTGTGAAATTTGTTTAAAAGTGAAATTTTAATTAAATAAAATAAATGGAAATAAGTTATATTTTGGAAATTTAAACTTAGTTGTTAAGTTAAGAATTTAATTAAGAAATGAAAATTTAATTGTTATTTAATTTGATTTTTGTATGGAAATTTGACTTTATAAAATCATAGAAATAAAGGTATTTAAATGATTATTTTTAAATGTGAAAATATATGATTTTATAAGTTAAAATGATTTATATTAAAGTTAATTATGTGTGAAATTGTAAATTAAACTCTGAATTTGATTTGACAACATCTTCGAAATGTAATGTAAAGATATTACAGCATTGGAAAATGTTGTAGTTGTTTTAAATGAACCAAATAGAAAATTTGAACTAAGGGTTATTATAGCACTTTGTTAGTGCTATAGTTGTTAAATTTAACTAAAATTTTAATTGAAACTAAATTAAGATATTACAGCATTTTAAATGCCGTCTTTTGTTAATGAACTGTTTTTAAACATAACATTTCGTAGCATTTTCTAAGTGCTGTGAAAGTTGAATTTTCTTTGTTTAATAAATTTAAATGAATAAATGATCTTTGAAAAAGATTAAATTTTGGAATTAAATATTTAATTATTAAATATAATGAATTGACTTTAAATGATTTAAATGGAATAGTTGATTTGGGAAATACCACTATTTTGAAATGTGATTAAATGGTATTTAAATTTAAATTAAATAAATGATGTTTTGAAATGAATTTGTAATGATATTAAATCTTGGAATGAATAACTGAAGTTTATATTAGTATGAAAAATATTTGGTTTACTTGTAATTTGAATCTATTTAAAAGATATTGGACTTATGAAATATAGGATATTAAAGCTTTGGAACTTATTTTATAATTTGACTAGTTATTTTGTGGATTAAATCTATATTTGAAATTTATAAGATTTGAAATGGTCTATGGAAATTTAATTGAAATAAATGATTGAATTGAAACTTTGGAAATTGAATACTTGATTTGAAATATAATAATTACACTTTTAAATGGTTTAGATGAATTAGTTTGATTGAAATATAAACTATTTAAAAGGTGACTTGAAATGATAATAAATGAATGATATCTTTGAATTTAAAAGGTATTTAAAGTGGAATATTTGGATTTGAACTTAAATGATGATTTGATAATGAAGTTTTTGAAAAGATATGATATTTTGATATATTAAATGATTTGAAATGAAGTATGAAAAGATATGATATTTTGATATATTGAAATGAAGTTTTGAAATGATATGATATTTTAAATATATTGAAATGGTTTGGAATTGATTTAATCTTTATTTTGATAAAGATTTGGATTTGAAATGATATTCTATTTTGAAGTATAAAATATTATTTTAAATTTATAACCACGGGTTATAATAACGATTGGTTGTTAAAGAGACCGGGATCGGATATAGACATACTCTTTGTCGATACCGAAAACCACTTTAACAACTGTGTACGCGGTGGAGTTTCCAGAATGAAGTAGGATGGTGACGACGATCCTAAGGTATATACGTGGACCCAACTCCCGTGAGTTGGCATAAGGTGGCTAAAACAGGAGCGATCTCGGACCAGTGAGGTAGCACCTCTTATCGGACACACTTCTTCGATACCATTCTATTACTTGTGATTGATTTGGTGCGCACCCTTGATTTGGGAGTGTTGTTCGAGGTGGAGCGGTAGTGGATGCTATGCGTTTCCATCAGTCCATGTGCGTAATTGGTATATCTACCCTGGCATTGCTTTTGTGCCGTGTCACATACCATATCGAGCCCACTACGATTTTGGTTTAAAGATCCGACCGCGTTAAGATTCACCATCCCCTTAACGCTATTTTCTATATGATTATACTTTACTAATTAGACACTACTGTATATAGCGTATATTACTACATAGTAAATAGTTTAATGGATCCTTAAAGAATGGGCGATCCCAAGCATTCTTTAAGTTACTTGTACCTTTATTACAGTTCACTTGAGTTGGTTTACATTATATAAGTATATATTGTCCTGACTCGAGTGTTTTGTGTTTTGTTTTACACTCGGGTCAGCCTGAGTTATTCACAGATTTGGATTTCCACTCTCTTGGAGATTTGAATCGCTGGAGATTATCTGCTTGTCATGTCCTATCTATTTCAGTTCTGTTGTTCTACTCAGCTTGTACTTGCTTATTATATTGAGACTTTTGTTGTATTCTATTTCTTCTGTTATATCTTATGTAACTCTGATATATTTATATAGTAGCTTCATGAACTACTATTTCTTTTACTTCCGCTGCATTATTTTACTCTGTGATCTGTGATTATATTTATTTACTGTATATATTCTGAGATTTGCCAAATTTTATTTACAACGCGATATTTTGAGCAATTCAATTCCGGCATGAGTGTCTACCTATACACTTATAATGGATGCGAATAGTTGAAAATATCGGGTCGTTACAATTCATGGATGACTCCGCTCAGAAAATACATTGAGCACGGAACCCTGCGAGAGCACAGGAGTGAAAAAAGACAAGTCCTTCGAATGGCCTCAAGATTTACCATCCATAATGGACTCATGTACAGAAGGGGGTACTCAGTTCCCCTACTCCGATGTATCGCTCATGATGAAATTAAACAAGTGTTACGCGAAGTGCATGAGGGAGAATGGGGCGACCACACCGGGGGGTAAGCACTTGCCAAGAAAATACTTCGCTACGGATATTACTGGCCTACCGTGAATCGCGATGCGTTGGACTATGCAAAGAAATGTGATAGGTGCCAGAAATATGCCAGAATCCCTAGAGCTCCTCCTACTAAGATAACGCAAATGGTCAGCCCATGGCCGTTCGCAATATGGGGCATCGACATCATCGGTGCTCTACCTCTGGCAAAAGGTGGTGCGAAGTACGCCATCATTGCAGTTGATTACTTTACAAAGTGGGCTGAAGCCGAAGCTCTTGCTACAATTACAACGAAGAAAGTAATCAACTTTGTGGTTCGTAACATCATTTGTCGATTCGGTCTCCCTCACACCATTATTACGGACAACGGAACCCAATTCGACAGTTCTGAATTCAAAGATTTCTGCCAACGATTTCACATCCAAAAGAAATTCTCCACAGTTGCACACCCTCAGGCAAACGGACAGGTCGAAGCAGTTAATAAAGTTATAAAGTCCATCCTGAAGAAACGACTAGAAAAGGTCGGGGGCAAGTGGGTCGATGAACTTCCTATGGCTCTATAGGCTTACCGAACAACCCACAAGACCGCGACCGGCCACACTCCATTCTCTCTTTCTTACGGTTCAGAGGCCATTATTCCAATCGAGCTAGAAGTACCTTCTCATCGTGTGACATACTATGATCCAAAGACAAATGCTATATTACTTGTTGAGTCTCTCGATCTGCTGGATGAGAAGCGTGAAGAGGCTGATTTGAGGGCAGCTGCGCATCGAAGTCGAGTCGCCCGATTGTACAACGCCAAGGTCCATCCGCGAACCTTCGAACTAGGCGATCTCGTCCTAAAAGAATCTATCCAGTTCCTTCACATATGAAGCCGACATGGGAAGGATCGTATGTTATTGAACGAAGGCTCGGAGATGGAACATTCAAGTTATCGACCGTCGACGGTCTTACCCTGCCAAGAGCTTGGAATAGTGAGAGCCTTCGCCACTATTACACCTGACAGGCTATCTTTATCCATTTAGTTTACTTTCTTTTTTGCAATTTGTTTATGCATTTCGAAATTGGAACTTGTAATAAGGCAACTGACTTTGCCATACTTTTTTATTTCAGCAATAAAATGCAACCTCTTCGAGCCAGAGCTGTGATTTACTTGAAATACTCCATATGACTATCATTATGCACGGAGAACTAAGTCTCATCATACGGTGGGATTTATTCAAATAGAGAGTGGCTGCGATGCAATCAATCACTCCCTAAGTGAAACCCGAGCTCGAGGGCAAGCCATCACACCAAAGTCAAAAAAGGGTTGATACACGACAATCCTTCATCAACTCCGTATTCCCAGAGTTCGAAGCGGAGTATAAACACCAACTCCGTATTCCCAGAGTGCGAAGCGGGGTATAAACATCCAACTCCGAGTTCCCAGAGCGCGAACCGGAGTATAAACATCAACTTCGTATTCCCAGAGTGCGAAGCGGAGTATAAACATCCAACTCCGAGTTCCCAGAGCACGAACCAGAGTATAAACATCAACTCCGTATTTCCAGAGTGCAAAGCGAAGTATAAACATCCAACTCTGAGTTCCCAGAGCGTGAACCGGAGTATAAACATCAAATCCGAGTTCCCAAAGCACGAACCGGAGTATAAACATCAACTCTATATTCCCAAAGTGTGAAGCGGAGTATAAACATCCAACTCCGAGTTCCCAGAGCGCGAACCGGAGTATAAACATCAACTCCGTATTCCCAGAGTGCGAAGCGGAGTATAAACATCCAACTCCGAGTTCCCAGAGCGCGAACCGGAGTATAAACATCAACTCCGAGTTCCCAGAGCACGAACCGGAGTATAAACATCAACTCCGTATTCCCAGAGTGCGAAGCAGAGTATAAACATCAACTCTGTATTCCCAGAGTGTGAAGCGGAGTATAAACATCAACTCTGAATTCCCAAAGTGCAAAACGGAGCGCGAGTCGGAGTATAAATGCCAATTCCAAGTCCCTAGATGGCGGACATATGATTAAAAATCAAGCCGGCGTGACCAACCGCCAGTAAACGAATGAGGATCCCCGGAGTGCGGATATGATCATCCACAATCAGACGAGCATGGATGCATTACTCAATCTTCGCTTGCCTTAGACATCCGTTCGGTGGCACAAAACTCAACATGTTATAAATGAGAAGCAATCGTCGACTGATAATCTACAACTCATCCACAAGACTGGGGGGCAGGACTTAAGCATCAGCCATTGATCGAAGCAATGCAACGTCAGAATTCAACTCGCTTCCCGGTCAAAAACCATTCCCACGATTTCCGAACTTGGCAAACAAAAAACAAACTTGATTTGGAATCTGAAACTTCACAAGTGCACTCCAGATATTGAAACACTTAGACAAATACGCAATGACAGAAAAGAAGTCAAAAAAGAAAAGTTTCATTTCAATTGATTATAAAAGGAGTTCGTGTACAAGTTTCCAAAATTTCCTACTAGTAGGGGCCGAACCCGCATCTATACACGGCTAACAAAATGAAAGTCAAAATTACATCAAATGAGCATGCCTAATCTTTCTTCTTCCTTGGCTTCCTCCTCGGTGTAGACCCACTGGAGCCACCGCTGATCTTCCTCTTTGAGCCTTTGTTTTTCGGCGGTTGGTCTTCAGGCGAGGGCATTATGTCAACATCCTCCTCCGAACTCGAATGAATAGGGATGCTTCCTGCAGGAGGAGTCGCAGGGATAGGATCGAACGTGGAAGATGGAATAGTCGCACTAGTATCAGAGAATGTACTGCCGGGTGATATCATTCTGAGCGGAGCAGGACCAAGCGCCACCGTCCCACCTCCAAAACTGCCGCCATGTGTTGCTGCATCCATTTCGGCAGCAATTTGCACCAAGATCTCCTCTTCATCAGCCAACCGAGCCTCACTTGGAGCTTTAGAAGTCGGCATCGAAAAACTTGTAGCAGGAACGCCTCCGCCCATGACGAAGGGTAAATCAGCTAAAGGGTCGCCATGGCGGCGAAAGAGTTCATTTATCATCTGCTCATCGAACACAAGTGTACTCCCCTGTATATCATCCAGAGACGCAGCAGTGGCGGTCACGTTGATCGCTTCGGTAACAACGGCCTCCTGTGTCTGATGTGATTCTTGAATAACAGGAGGCTCGACGTGGGCAACATCAATCACTGGACGAAGAATAAGAGACCTGTTAGAACTTAACTCAATCGAAGGTTTCGACTGAAGAGAGATATGAAGAATGTTCAGAATACCTTCCTCAATTTGGCTCGTAGCTGTGCAGTTAAAGCGCTCGGCAGATTCAAAGCGGTGGAGGTGCAAAAAGTCATAGCGGGGATACAGCGAGGATATAGCGGGATATAGCGGATTGCTTTAAAATAACATATAAAACTCGTACTTAATGTTTTTACGAATATATAAATGGTAATTAAATGAAAAATTATCATTCAATTGAATTGTAACTAATACATAAATAATTTATAAATAAAAACATGTGTGAATATACTTTAAATAAACGTAAAACTGTTATATAACATAATTGAATTTAGTAGAATATTAGAGTATTTTCATTTCTGAAAATATATTAAAAATTAAATCAAATAAATTAGTTTCATAATTTTTATAATGTATAAATTGAATTTTTCAATTTATTTTATTAAAGAAGATATAGCGGGAATAGTGGAATATAGCGGAAATAACGGGATATAGCGGAAATAGCGGGGACTAAAGCGGAAAGGCTATATTATGGGGCTATATGGAAATATCGTAGCGGCAGAAACCCGCTACGAGATATAGCGGGGTTATAGCAGGGTAATAGCGGGGCATTAACTGCACAGGCTCGTAGGCGGCAGAGCGGCGTCAATAAATTGCGTTGCAGCCGGTGACATCTGTAGCTGATCTGGATTATAAGCAGGAACAGCCTGGGGATCAACCGCAGATGAGGATTCAGGCTGGGTTGACGTTGGAACTTCAAGACTTGCTTCATGATGGTCAACTCCAGAACCCTCTCCCACCTCAAAGTGTTGGGCGCTAAGTTTTTCCTTCTCACGCAGAATCATCGACTCATGGAGAATCCTCTTTTCATCATCAGTCAGGATGCGATTCTCAAGTTCGAATTCATCCACGGACTTGCCCTGGTGCGCCTCTTTCTCTTCCTTAACCAACCGGCTCCAAGCATTACAGAGATGCGTCGAAAAATCATCGAGCCAAGCTAGACCCCTGTGCCTCAGCGCATTAGCATTGTAAACAACAAGAAGGTCCTCGATGTCAGCCTCTAGCCTGGACTCGGCCAGCTTCACCCTCTCCTCGACCTCAGTCTCCACCTTCTGGACCTTAGCCACAGCCACATCCCGTTTACCCCTGAGCAGAACAGCCTGTTTGCATGCCTCCTTGGCTGCGTTGTTCGCGTCATCTTTCTCCTTGGCCATATCAGCAAATTTGGCCTTGAGTTCATTAAGCTCCTTGACCGCCGCGTCCCCCTCGGCAATGACTTTGGTGTTCCGGTGGCCCATCTCCTCCACCAGGGCAACATGTGCCTGAACCAACCTCTCCACTTCCGCCTTCGCCTCGTCAGCCCTTTTAACGGCCTCCATCTATGATTTTCGAGAAGACTCGGACTCAGCGGAGAGTACCTGAATAATTCGATCCCTTTTTGCGAAATTGGTCTCCATCTTCTCGAGCGCTTTGGTTTGCTCAAAGGCCACTTTGGAAGCTTTTTCGACAGCCTTTGCCCACTCTCGGTACTGGGTGTATATGTCGTGAACATAATCGTGCACCGTGTTTTCCACCCCTGATGGAATTCTCTTTAAGTGAGGGGGGAAGACGTAGCCGTCGAAGCAGATATTTGGAAAATCCTTCTTCATCTGAGCTAATTTAAGGGCCCCTTCTCATATGGGTTCAGCAGGGACTTGCTCAGTAATCATAAAGGCTGTAGTCTCGATTCTCTGGAGATGAGTCTCGGGTCTAGAAGAGTGAGAAGACGGCCTGTGACGAGGAGGCTCTGGTGGATATGAAGTTTGAACAGGAGGAGGAGACGGAAGTCTAGGAGGAGGAGATTGTGATCTGGATCGGTGTCTATACTCTCTGTCACGCCCGTACCTGTCCTGATTAGAGTATTCGCGATCGCGATCTTTGTCTTAATCCCTCCTGTGGGAATCGTAGTAACTAGAAGCCTTTCGGGCTGAGCGGAGGTTCCCGAGCATAGATCCTCTACCAGACATAGTACTTGAAAATGAGAAACAAGGAAAAAGTTAGTGACTTCTTAAGTTGGTTGATTTACAGTCGTGAATTGTGTAGTGTAGTGAAGTGTATGCATGTTCAACCCCCCGACCAACCGGAAATGTCGGCCGCACTCATGGCAAGGCACCCGCTCGGTTCATGAACATTATCGAGCTCCTCCATCCCGGCGTCGTGTTGAGATGACACAAAGTCCGGAATTGGAACATCGGCAAGTCCCTCAAAAAGATTCTCTACCGGCGGGGGAGAAGCCTCTGCAATTCTAATCCCCGGGACGGGCAAAGACACGACCACGGATTTAAATCTCCCGGATTTAGAGCGTTTGTGAGCAACAACCTTGCCTTTTCTCTTTCCTCCAGAATCCTGAACATCGGAAGGAGGCCCGGCCGGGAGCTCAATATCGGTGGGCGTTCTTTCTGGATCAACTTCTTCAGCGATCACAACTGCGGGCGCTTTGCGCTTCACCCGTTTCTTCGGGACCACTCTATGTATCCCTTCCAGATGTATGCTCTGTCTCCGCTCTATCAGCCTGACAGTCCTCAAATTCCTGTCGGTCAGGACCAAGTCAATATGCCTCTCTTCGCCCGGAAACGCTTGAAGAATCTGTACCAGCTCTCTGAAGTATGCGCCATCGGGACGAGAGATTGCAGCTATAAGAAAGGAAAAGTATGTCAGTTTTGAAGCCAGTTACTAGTATCTCGATGACTTAAGAAAGATATGGCAACACTTACGTCTATCCAACCACTGCCCAGCAAATCCAGGGGGGCACCGAATGTAGAACCATTGAGTTTTATAGTAACTTAGCCTTCCCCAGGAGCCCAGTACAATGTGGCAGCTTCTGACCGCCTCCAGGAAGGTGAAAGAAGGGCTTTCTCCACGGCTCTTGACGTTGAATAAATATCTGATTTCGATCGGCTTCGGCGGTCGAAAGAGGATCTCCATAAACATGACAAAGATGCTGTTCAACAAGGCATACCCGTTGGGATGTAGCTGAGATGGAGCTATGCCAAGAAACGATAATATCTCCCTTATATATTCATTGAAGGGGGAAGTGTCCCCGCTGTGCAAGCATGACGGTTGAAAGCAGTAAACCCCTCCGGGGGATTGTGTGGCCTGTCAGTTGGCCTTGGGAGTAGCACGTCGTCAAGCGACAAACCATGCCTTAAGCAAATCCATCCTAGCATATCTTCGGAGATACCCGATGGCACAGAATCTGTTGGATTGAGAATAAACCAAGCACCCGGACGCTCGTCCGGGGCTAGCTCTATAACTTCGGCTTCAATAACTGGTATCTCTACGGTTGGAGGAATATAACTTGGGAGTTCTGGCTGCTGAGAACTTGAAGGGTCCATGACTAGCTAGCTTATAAAAAATCATTGTTAAACTGACAAATAACACTCGTGCATCCCCCAATGTAAAGTGTGTGAGTATGTTGTGCAGTGCAATACTGTATATTATTTGAGAAAGCCAACCGGATTAAGGAAAGCATGTAAATGACGAGACTTCGGAATTCAGTCGAAAGGACCGTCATCGCTGACCGTCACAACCATGCCATCCAGTTATTAACTATCATTCTAAGTTAAAGTTTGGTGTCATTTTAATAAGTTCCAGTTCCGTCGACGAGCTTCGATAGGCAATTAAATATGCGGTGAAACGGTTAAGTCCAGTAATACAAATTTGAAGCTCGTCGGAATCAATTGTTCAAATGTGCAAGGAATTTCAAATTTTTTAATGTTCAATTCATGTCACTCACGAAAGCCATGTTCGCATCAATAAGCTATGGTCGTGTGGATATGAGTCAGACTTGGTCAGAAGGTTGGCATGCAAGTTCGACTAGAACTAGAGGGCTCGATTCGAAATCCCCAGTTCGACTCGCTCCCTAAGACCATCGAGTTCGACTCGGTCCCAAGACCATGCATTTTGACTCGCTCCTAGGACCACACAGTTCGACTCACTCCCTAGGACCATTGAGTTCGACTCGGTCCCAAGACCATGCATTCCGACTCGCTCCCAAGACCACACAGTTCGACTCGCTCCTAAGACTGTACACTTCGACTCAATCGAAAACCACCCTTTTCGACTCAATCCGAGGCCATTGTTTCGAGTCCATCAGGCGTGACCCCTTCGTATCGATCCATGAATTCAAAGCACTCGATTCGATGCGAAGCTCCACCATCGATTGATACGAAGACCTTCGCCTCATCATCTCGAAACCCATATTCCAGAGCGACACGAAGTTGAGGCCAAAGAGCTTTCGATCGACCACGACTCCGATTGATTTGATGTTAAGAAAACCCGAGCCTCATCGTTTACGCGTAGATTCGCTTATTGGATTACCTAGATCTGTCAGTTAGTTCAAATGATTGAAGATAGGAATCGGTTCGAAGGCAGGAATGTTTCGTTCGTTCTTCTCAAGTTTCCGAGCGATACGAAGAAAAGGAAGGAAAACGAAAGGTAAAAAAGTGGAAAACGGCTAAGTACAAAGTATTTATATGGACTTGGAAACAAAGGGAATAAACTCTTCGTATCCCGATGGATTCGAACGCACGTTTCGACTCCCTCTCTAGTGCGTCAATACGAAGCTCTCCTTCGTATCGCTTAACTTCGACTCTATCCCCGTGTCCAGTTCGACTCCATCGATACGAGACCACCCTTTGTATCGATAACCCATTTGGACTCCGACTCCTATGCAGCACGAACCCTAGACCGAGTCGAACGAGCAGTTCGAATCCATCAGGGAATCTACATCGACTCGCTCCACTTCGACTCGCTCAGTTCGAGTCCGTCATCAAGTTGAACAAGCACTTCGCATCCATAAATCCAATGAAAATCGTCTTCGATTTTTCAACCCTTCACATCGATTCAGGAGAGGATCGTTACGAAGGAACATTCAAAAGCAACCATCGAGCGTTGTTGCAGCGAATTTCACATCGGTTCAGGAGAGGATCGATACGTAATTCAAAAGTAAAATAAACTAACAACGACTCATGGACGTACGAACGTCAACGAGAGCCAGGTTAACATATATGCATGAGTGTCAGACTAGTATTCAATATTCCAGATTTTCAGGAATCAGAAACTCATCCAATAACGATTACAACAACAAACGGG
Source organism: Allium fistulosum (assembly GCA_030737815.1). Taxonomy (NCBI): domain Eukaryota; kingdom Viridiplantae; phylum Streptophyta; class Magnoliopsida; order Asparagales; family Amaryllidaceae; genus Allium; species Allium fistulosum. Next base: position 731,313,939 of record CM060908.1, read on the forward strand.
TAACCACTAGCATACAGTAACCATTTGAAACAATACATGGCACATCAATCGACAATCAACAGTATACATTATCAAGAAGAACGGCCAAAGGTTACAGATTTCATCGAAAAGACAATACATGGTACAGCAGTCGATAGTCAACAGTTTACATTATCAAGAAGAACGGTCAAAGGTTACAGCTTTCATCGAAAAGACAATAACTATTCAGAGCAAAGATGGCAGTATTTCAAAGCACATCATGTTTCCACAAGACGTACTTTGGGGGGCAAATGTTATCCCGCCTTTTGGCAAGGCCGTGACACTAAGGAATTGACTAGTGACCAACGACGGCCCATCCTAGAGATCAGTTATACACAGGCTCACTATGGATATTGACTAATTTTGTCTGAGTTCGGATCGAGCCAAAATTGGTAGGACATGACCAGTTAAGCCATGAGAGTCAACATTCCAAATCTCAAGTCAATCCGAGTTCATATGCTCAAGTTATGGACGATACAAAGTGGGATGAAAACAAATCACCGGTCGACTCGCTTCGCAACCATCGGCAGTGATCGCTTCGACTCGCTCTGTTTGCCTACTTCGACTCGCTCTGTTTGCCTACTTCGACTCGCTTCGCTCAGAGGCCAACTTCGAGTCGTTCAGGTTCGACTCGCTACACAGCCATCAAAAGTACCTCCTTCGACTCGCTTCGCTCAGATGCCTTCTTCGACTCGCTCCATTCGAACAGCTGATCGACTCCATCAACTTCGACTCCATTGGCGATGCCACTGCTCAAACCTCTCAGGACGCTCCATTTCAACTCGCTCAGTTCACATCCATCATCGAGTCGAACAAGCACTTCGTATCCATCGAACCCTGCGTCTATCGATGCAAAATTCCTGTTTGTGTCCATAGTTTCCAACTCCGTCAACTCGACATACTTACTTCGCATCCATAAATCCAATGAAAATCATCTTTGATGTTTCAATCCTTCACATCGATTCAGGAGAGGATTGTTACGAAGGAACATTCAAAAGCAACCGTCAAGCATTGTTGCAACGAATTTCACATCGGTTCAGGAGAGGATCGATACGGAATTCAAAAAACACTAAACTGACAACGACTCGAGAACGTACAAACGTCAATGAGAGTCAAGTTAACATATATGCATGAATATCAGACTAATATTCAATATTCCAGATTTTCAGGAATCAGAAACTCATCCAATAACGATTACAACAACAAACGGGTAACAATTGGCATACAGCCATCAGTCGCAACAATACAGGGTACAGCAGTTGACCGTCAAAAGCTTACATTTTCAAGAGAAAACATTCGAAGATTACAGCTTCCATCGAAAATACGATGACTATTCAGAATGAAGATTGCAGCACTTCAAAGCACGTCATGTTTTCACAAGACGTACTTTGGGGGGGAAATGTTATCCCCCCTTTTCGCAAGGCCGTGACACCAAGGAATTGACTAGTAACCAATGACGGCCCGTCCTAGAGATCAGCTGTACATAGGCTCGCTATGAATATCGACGAATTTTGTCCGAGTCCGGATCGAGCAAAATTTGGTAGGACATGACAATCTAAGCCATGAGAGTCAACGTTCCAAATCTCAAGTCAATCCGAGTTCGTATGCTCAAGTTATGAACGATACAAAATTGGGTGAAAACCAATCACCGGTCGACTCGCTCCACTTCGACTCACTCCCTTCGACTCGCTCCACATCCCTTAGATGCCAACTTTGACTCGCTTCGCAACACGCAGAAGTGACAACTTCGACTCGCTTCGCTCAGAGGCCAACTTCGAGTCGTTCAGGTTCGACTCACTTCACAGCCATTAGAAGTACCTACTTCGACTCGCTTAGCTCAGATGTCTTCTTCGACTCGCTCCATTCGAACCACTAATCGACTCCATCAACTTCGACTCCATTGGTGATGCCACTGCTCGAACCTCTCAGGACGCTCCATTTCGACTCGCTGGACCAATGCGCACTTTGACTCACTCGATCCGTGCATACTTCGACTCGCTCGATCTGGGCACACTTCGACTCGCTCAATTGGTGAATATTTCGACTCGCTCGAAACAACATCAAGGGAAGAGTGAAATTCAAGCGCCACGTCGCCGAGTCGAACGGAAGCGAGTCGAAACGGAAGCGAGTCGAAGGAAACAGCCTACCGAAAACCTCATTTCGTATCGATCATATCTCTTAATCTACAAGTCCAAATGCTATGAAATTTTCGCAGAAGACTACGTGCATGCTAAAGAATGTCCACGCCAAATTTCGACTCCATTGGATGAAATCTTGATCGATACGAAATCTATTCGTATCGATCATGGATCGGACCGAAACTTCACGGGCTTGGGCGTGCGGGCCTGGTCACGTGCCAAAGAGGGTCTCCCAATATTTGAGCGAAATATCAGCCTCCTACACCTATAAATAGACCCCCAAAGCCAACAGAAAAGGGGTTCTTCTTCTCCTTTGAATTCTCCAACGCCCAAACTCTGTGGGATCCAGATCTGAACTCCATAAGCTGCTGCCAACAACGAAATTCACTGCTGCATATCATTATTATCTGTTGTAATTCATTGAATTCACTTGTAATCTTCAAATAAAGATCAATAAAGCTATCAACTTCATAGTGGACGTAGGCGATACGTCGAACCACTCTAAATTCTTGTGTTCCTTGCATTTTGATTATTCTCATTTCTGAAATTTGGAGTTTTTGTTAGATAATCCTCTTTTTCCATTTAATTTCTTCACTTCATCTCTTCAAAAACTTCCGAAGAGTGTTGTGCCCAATTTTGGTACAAACAATATTAATTCGCACTCAATAGGCACTTGAGCTTGCATAAATTTGAAAAAACTTTACGTTAATCTTTCTCCCTTTGATTCTTGTAAATTTCCCAAATTGCTTGAATATATATATATATGTAATTTAATTTGATAGAGATTTGTTTATTTAGTAGAGAAAAGGAGGAAGAATAATACACACTAATTTTACTTTAGAATTATGACGATGGCTGAATAAGAGAATGGGTTTAGGTTAAATGATTTATTTATAGATTGTTTGAGTGAATATAACCTATTGGATTATTTTGGATTAAATCTGGTTCTTTCATACACTTAATGGTTATCCATTCTAGTCCATACATCACTCAAACAATAAAATCAACGTTGAAAAATGTAGGAAAATCGCTCGAAACGAACCAACTAAAAATCATCGCTTCAGATTTTGAGCAACAGCAGGACTTGATCCCTAATCACTAAGAAAGTTAATATGCGCCTTTACTACTGTACCAAATGCAATTTTAATTTCTTTTAATTATATTTCCCATAAAATAACAGAGTGTTACAACTTAATCTTGCAACTTATATCTTTCCCATGCCTCATCGATGTTGTGGTTGATGTCCCTATCTCCATGTGAGATTGACGCAGCGGAAATAACAAATGACAACGAAATGAAGATTTCGTGTCAAACTACCAAATGATCCAGCAGCGGATAACAAAAATGTATGAAACGGTGAATGTAGCAATCGGTGGATTGAAAAATACCAAAGGACCAAATCCGTTGATCCAAAGATACCGGATTCTAGCTATCTCAAACACGTTGATCGCGCACGATACCGTGTTTAAAGATCTACGATTCTTCGACGTTGATCAAGCGCACTTGATTCCGTGAATCGGCTTCAACAATCGTTGATTCGAGTGCACTCGAATTCTGAAGGTGGACATAGGAGATTACACTCAACTACCAATTTGAGAAGAGGCAAAAAGCTCTCAAACAAAAGTTTATTCAAAATCAACTAACTTTACAAATGACACCACCATCCCTATTTATAGGGTTACAACAACATACTTACACGACTCAACATATTACAACACATAGGTCGTGAACGACCTAACACCTGCGACCTAAAACAATACAACACATTACATCATAAAGCACAACACGCGACCTACGACCTTACATAGGTCGTTAACGACCTAAACAGAAAACATCACACGACCTTACAACAAAGTGATTCAACATATATACAACATGAATACAACACATAACTACATAAGAAATACAACATGCGACCTAAGGATACAACACACACGGCCTAAGATTACAACACCACGCGGCATAAGCTTCAGCGACATAAGAAGAATCAGCTTCCGGAATGACTTATGCGACCTATAGGACGAGCGACTTAAGGAATTGAGCGACCTTGGCTTGAGCAACCTAAGATTGATGCGGCCTATGGTCGAGCGACTCAAGGTAGGAGCGTCATAAGAGATATGGCAGCGACATAAAGAAGATAGCAACATAAGAAGGAGCGACATAACTTCTTGCGACCTAAGGAATATCATCTTCAGCGACCTAACATGAAGTGGTATATGTGAGCGACCTAACATAGGTCGTAGCTTGCTCGTACCTCCTGAGCGACTTAAATCTTCTCGCGGCCTAAAGATGGAAGGTCGTTCGCGACCTAAGTCAAGCGGCATATTGGAGCGACCTATCTTGTTAGACTCTTTAGGTCGTAGTTCTTTAGGTCGTAAATCTTTAGGTCGTAGCACTTTAGGTCGTAGCTTGCAGATAGATTTAGGTCGCAACTCCTTTTCTCGTGACTCGTTAGCTCATGAGCGACCTAAGGAAATGATCTTTAACTCGCTAATTCGCAACTCTTTCTCTCGCGACTTGTTAGGTCATGAGCGACCTAAGGAAAGACTTAGCTCGCATGACTTGCTTGGTCGGTCTTCATAGCTCGTTTGCGACTTAAAATGGCGCGACTTAAGGATTAAAGTGTTAGGTCGTAGCTCAGGGGAGTTAGGTCGTTGGCGACCTAAGTCTTCATCAGTCTGGGCTGCATCATCCTCCCCTGGTTGGGAAAAATTCGTCCTCGAATTTAAAAGCTTTTCATCTTCAAAACTCTTATCCTCGTGAAATGGAATCAAGTGTTTGATATTGTCAATGTTGGCAATAAGAAGATGATTCGACAAACTCAATTTATAAACATTTTCGTTAATTCCCTTCACGACTTTTAAATGACCATTCCTTCTAGCTTCTAGCTTGTTGTAAGTTCCAAAAAGAAATTGATCATTGGTAAACACTGCATACATAAAATCTCCATCCTTGCATTCAATGCTTCGTCGTTTAATCTCTACTTATCGCTTATATTTCTCAGTTGCCTTAAGAAATCATTTCTGTACAACTTTATAGCATCCTTGCAATTTATTCACAAAAACATTAATCCGTTTAATCACCCCTCTCTGTGGTGGCACTGTTGATAGATCTAACGGTCTTTTAGGAATTGTTGAATAAACAGTCTGGACTGGACTGAACCCAGTGCTACGATTAATTGCATGGTTGTGTGCAAACGCAAATGCCCAAATGCTACGATTAATTGCATGGTCGTGTGCACACTCCGCTTGACATAACTTTGAATCCCAAATTTTTAAATTATCATCCACGAGGCATCGCAATAGATTACCTAGGGATTTGTTCACAACTACAGCTTGTCTATTCGTTTGTGTATGCTTAGCGCTATTAGATTTCAACTCAGTTCCAGCCATTTTCCATAGACTCATCTTGATATGGTTCAGAAAACGAGTATCTTTATTCGAAACAATAGATTCAGGTAATCCATGAAATCGATAGATCTTTTTGGAGTATAACTGAACGACATTAACGGCTTATGCAGTCTTCTTATAGATAATGAAATGATCCAATCCTGAAAACCCGTCAACCACCACTTAAATAGAATCATTGCCATGTTTCGTTTGCGGCAATCCCAAAACAAAGTCCACACTAACATTCTCCTATAATGTAGCATGTATATGCAACGGCATACATAAACTTGCATTTGTCGTGGTCTTCTTTGAAACTTGTCGACTATGTCTTCTCTGAACAGACCTTTCAACTTCCTTCCTCAGTGATGGTTCAAAATAGAACTGTGAGATTAACTGCATAGTACGATCACAGCTCAAGTGTCTTCCTACATGTAAGTCTTTGATACATTTCATTTGCCAACTGCAATCTGTACTAGACAACTGACTTCCTTCGACTAGCAACCCATCAACCAGTTTTCTCAACTCTTCCTGCTCTGTCGGACACATATGATAACGTGGTCTATGTGGTACAATAGCATCTGGTATTTGATCAACATGATATTGTTTGTCCCTCAGTGGCGGTACATCCTTGGACAACTCTACAGGGAGTACATCTTCGAATTCATTTACCACTGGTTCATCCTCCTCAGGAGTCTCGAGATCTTTACTGGTTTCATTCCCATTCAACATAAACACTTCCGCTCTATCCTCCACTTCTTTAACAAACTATTCTGTAGATAATAGACTATTCGAATCCACCTTCTTTACTGATAAATTACCCCCTTCATCTCTTGACACACTTTCTTCATCCTCATCAATCCTCACTGGTTGTGAATTTTCAACTTCATGTTCATCAAGCTTTGTCGGTTGAAAAACATCAACTTCATCTTTATCAAACTTTGCTGGTTGTCAATTTTCAACCTCATGTTCATCAAATTCCGTTGGTTGAAAAACATCAACTTCTTCTGTATCTAACTTCGCGGATTGTGAGTAATCAACTTTATGGTCATCAAACTTCGTGGATTGAGAAGAGTCTACTTTATCTTCATCAAACTTCGGCGGTTGAGAACAATCGACTTCATCTTCTACTTCAACACCACCTTTCACTTCTTCAACAAATTCTTTCGAAGATATTAAATTAGTTGCTTCTACCTTCTTCTCTGGCTTGCTTTCACTTTGTTCACGCTTCTTAAGAACTAAAGTAATTTTGGTTCCTTCGAACATGAAACTGTAGCTGTTGGCGTGACTATTATGTTGTACGGCTCTATCATACTGCCATGGATTTTCCAATAGTAGGTGACACACATCCATATCAAACACATCACACCATATATTATCTTTGTACTTCTTCCCAATAGAAAATGTAATCAATACTCGTCTTCCCACTGTCACTTCTTCACCTTCCTTTATCCATGCCAGTTTATATGGTCTAGGGTGTTTTTCAGCCTTCAACCCCAACTTCATAACGGCTTCTTCGGAAATAAGGTTATCGCAACTTCCCGTATCAATAATGAATTTACAAACCTTTCCCAAGATAGTACAGGTAGACTGAAAAATATTGTTCCTTAGCCAAATAGAATCATTCTCATGCTTTGGCAAATGACACCCTTCGTCTCTATGACCACGTATGTCTCTATGATCATGCAAATCTCTTCTACTCGGTCTTTTGACATCACGACATGGTTCATTGTCAAATTCACGTTGACTTCTTCTTTCTTCCCCATGGTGATCTAGTCTCATTGAAATTGATGATTCTCTTTTATCTTGATAAGTTTGTGGCAACACCCTCCTTGCTTCCGTAACCGATGGCGGAACTCTGTTTCCTCCATGGTTCAAGACTGGTGACCTTCCTCTTTGACTTTGATTCAAATCCATCATCAACTTCTCCAACTTTCCAAAACCTTTATTGAACTTCTCTTCGAGGTTACCACTAATTCGTTGCTCTATTGCTTTAGCATCTTCTCTTCTATACACATCGGCAATATTCTGATGACGATTACCTCTTCTTGGATGCATGATTGATCTTCAACAAATCTTCAAAAAATAAATTCTAACACAAACTTCAAAAACTTGGCTTTGGTCTAGCTCTGAACAAACCAAACTAATGCAACCTTCAACACTCGGCCTAGATCAAACTTTATACTCGGCTCAACTTCAACTAGTTCGGCTTTAACTCTCGGCCTTGAACAACAAATGAACAAACAATGCACGGCCTTGACTTTTCAACACAATGTGATGCACAACTTCAACTTCTACACTTAGCTCAACCTCGCTTGATGTAGCTCGGCTTCACTAACTCGGCACAAAGTCTATCACTTTCTTTGGCTCGGCTGAAACTCCTCAAACTCTTCAATAAGAATTGGCTCCAAAGACTCGGCTTAGCTATGATTGGCTAAGTCTAGCTCCGATACCAAATGATGCAGCGGAAATAACAAATGACAACGAAATGAAGATTTCGTGTCATACTACCAAATGATGCAGCAGCGGATAACAAAAATGTATGAAACGGTGAAATTAGCAATCATTGGATTGAAAAATACCAAAGGCCCAAATCCGTTAATCCAAAGATACCGGATTCTAGCTATCTCAAACACGTTGATCGCGCACAATACCGTGTTTAAAGATCTACGATTCTTCAACGTTGATCAAGCGCACTTGATTCCGTGAATCGGCTTCAACAATCGTTGATTCGAGCGCACTCGAATTCCGAAGGTGGACATAGGAGATTACACTCAACTACCAATTTGAGAAGAGGCACAAAGCTCTCAAACAAAAGTTTATTCAAAATCAACTAACTTTACAAATGACACCACCATCCCTATTTATAGGGTTACAACAACATACTTACACGACTCAACATATTACAACACATAGGTCGTGAACGACCTAATACCTGCGACCTAAAACAATACAACACATTACATCACAAAGCACAACACGCGACCTACGACCTTACATAGGTCGTTAACGACCTAAACAGGAAACATCACACGACCTTACAACAAAGTGATTCAACATATATACAACACGAATACAACACATAACAACATAAGAAATACAACATGCGACCTAAGGATACAACACACGACCTAAGATTACAACACCACGAGGCATAAGCTTCAGCGACATGAGAAGAATCAGCTTCCAGAATGACTTATGCGACCTATAGGACGAGCGACTTAAGGAATTGAGCGACCTTGGCTTGAGCGACCTAAGATTGATGCGGCCTATGGTCGAGCGATTCAAGGTGGGAGCGTCATAAGAGATACGGCAGCGACATAAAGAAGATAGCAACATAAGAAGGAGCGACATAACTTCTTGCGACCTAAGGAATATCATCTTCAGCGACCTAACATGAAGTGGTATATGTGAGCGACCTAACATAGGTCGTAGCTTGCTCGTACGTCCTGAGCGACTTAAGGCTTCTCGCGACCTAAAGATGGTAGGTCGTTCGCGACCTAAGTCAAGCGGCATATTGGAGCGACCTATCTTGTTAGACTCTTTAGGTCGTAGTTCTTTATGTCGTAAATCTTTAGGTCGTAGCACTTTAGGTCGTAGCTTGCAGATAGAGTTAGGTCGCAACTCCTTTTCTCGTGACTCGTTAGGTCGTGAGCGACCTAAGGAAATGACCTTTAACTCGTTAATTCGCAACTCTTTCTCTCGTGACTTGTTAGGTCGTGAGCGACCTAAGGAAAGACTTAGCTCGCATGACTTGCTTGGTCGGTTTTCATAGCTCGTTTGCGACTTAAAATGGTGCGACTTAAGGATTAAAGTGTTAGGTCGTAGCTCAGGGGAGTTAGGTCGTTGGCGACCTAAATCTTCATCAGTCTGGGCTGCATCAGAGATTTGCATTTTTTAACCAATTTAGTGTATATAGTCAATTTATGCAACTACTTAATCCTGTGACTTAAAGCCACCTTGTTTTAAATATGATATTCCACATGTGGGATGAATGATGAATACATGCATGTGGAGATTGAAACTAAAAGATCGCATTTTGATGGAGCCAAAGTGCTATGGTTGATATTATTGTAAAGCGCTATATAAATCTTTGTAAAGGGAAATGAATTATAAGATAACAAGTTTCACAAATAGTGTCAAAGATTCAGAAGCTACTGGAATGTTTAAAAGTTGAGTTTCAAAATATGAAGTTCTGATGTGAAAGACAATGATAGTAGTGTAAACTAAAAGTTTGAACCACGATGGTGAACATTAGGAATTATGAGGAAAATACTTTTTATTCTTGGTATCATAAGTGAATAGAAGATTTCAGGTACTAATGGAAGGTGTCGGTAAAACCAGGGGAATGATACAACACATAATAATAATAATAATAAATCATTATTCCTAATGTCAAAAGATGAATTACAGCTATAAATATGTAGGTCAGAATAAAGCAACTAGTCCATTGTTCAAGTCAAGCCGAGCGGTTGATCGAAAATGCCAATGTTGATATTGATGGGTACATAGGTCAAAATGTGATAACATAGACACGGCATCTAAATCCATTTGTACACAGATCCAAATATGTGATTTCAGGTATTAATAGTAGCATAAACTTTGTTTAAGTATTAAAAAGTTGCATAAATTCTCTTATGAATACAGAGACATATGACGCTAAATCCATTAAAACGTAGATCGGACTGTGATAACCTGATGTCAATTTCACATTTTTCAAAGCAATTATATTGTAGTTTTTTCAATCTTTAGGTCATATTTTCATCTACAACCATGCAAAATAAAAATTATGAATCCTTAATTCCTTACCCTTTGTAAATAATCTATGCTTATTTTAGTTCTCATTTGTCCAGGACAATGATATGACTTAGCTTATGTCAACTTGATCTAAGGTTAACTAGTGCTAACGGGATTTGCTGTAGCTTGAAGTGAAATGCAGATCACAAAAAAATATGTTGCATGTTGATTCTGAAGCACTAACGATCACATTCTTTTATTCTTCTATTGTCAGAGTATTATACCAAACAATTTATATCTGTTTATTCTTTGATTTTGAAGTTGATAATTGCCAGTTACTTCAGTTTCATGGCCGGCTGACCTAAAGGAATTCAAGAAAGTGAGTGAAATTTATGCTAAATGTAAAATTTTAAACAAGAAAAAGCTAAAAGTCCTTGCTTTTTATGTTATTGTAACAAATGTTCCTGTAGAAATGATTTTGTGAATTAGATCTCCATTTTTGAAACAACAAAAATGCAAGATAAGTTGCATTTTTCTAACAAAAAATGAAAGAGAACTTGCAGTTTTTAGAAAAAAATATAAAATTCTATTAAATTTTATAATGGTAAAAAACTGCAGTTATTTACTAAAATTATACTTAAATAACATTCATTATTATTCATGAATAAAAAATTTGATTTTTCAAATTTTGAAATTTTTTTTAGAAAACGCAAATTAATTTGCACTTTCTATCAGAAAACTAAAAGCTAATTTCCCTTTTTTATTGAGAAAAATATGAACTTATTTACATATTCATTGCTACGAGGTCTTTTCTTATTACAACATCAGAAATGGTGTGGATTTAAAGAAAATGAGTGCTCTACGTCATTATCTTTTTAAGTAGAACGTTATTTTACCTGCGTTGTCATATGTGTCGTCCATGTACGTGCAGATGTACATCAATATCTCATTTGACTGGCAACATACCACACCTAACCCACTCGACCAACCACTTGTTAAACTCAAATTAATATATTTTTTTGTGTAATTCGTTGGAAAAAACATTGTGTTAAGGGAAACCTTAAAAAGATTATAAAATGAACTTTTTTTTAATAGGGATAAAAGCTTATGATTCATTCATTTTATTTCCCCTACCGTGGGATGATGATGACCATTAGGTTTATAACATTCATTAACTATTACTTAATTTACCGAATAAGTATGTAATTATTTTTAGTTTTAAACAACTAGCCATGGAATATTGCTATGGTTCGGTTTACGACCTGTCCTTTTAGCTATTGAAGAGCTAAACGACTGAAAGATATCTTTCTCATTTTACTTTCTGAGTCAACAGATTTTACCTTGACACTCTGTTGGACTCTTTCCCGAGTTGTAAAATTGCTGTTGTAAAAGAAAACAAGAATCGGTAACAAAGTTGGACGCAGACTATTGATTTCAGAACCACTATAACTTCTATATGTTCTTCCTCATTTTAAATTCTTTATTTCTATAACTATAGCCTATTAATCAATTGGTTGCTTGTTCCACCTTTGGTGCAAACATTTTGGTTCTTTCATTGAGAGCTTGATGTTTTCACTCACTGATCTAACTTGAAACTTTGGATTTGAGCTATCCACAAGCTAGATCTAGAAAGTTGCTATTGGAAGATCCTTGATTGCTTGGATTTGCAAAAAAAAATCGTTGGATCTAAAAGAGTTATGGCACCTAGGAATGCTAAGGAAAAACCAACATTCTGAAGACCAACAAACTATGTTGAAAACGAAGGTTCTCACCACAAAGAAGAAACAAATCAACTCATTACCGCTGAAATTCAAAATGCACCGAAGATGGTGACTAAGGTGGATTTGGGTTGAATGATGATCGAAATGAACAGAAGAATGATAGAGAGCCCAAAATGCTATCCCGAAGCAGGTGGAGAGCCTTACTTTGATGACTTAGCTACCTCAAAGACAAAAGAAGAATCAAAGAGAATCATCATCTTCTGACTCAGAAGAAGAAAGTTCTTCTTCATCGGATAGAAATCGAAGAAACAGAAAGTAGAAGATGAAAATGGGAGAAGCTAGGACATAAAAAATGGATTGGAGAAAGCCCTAGCTGGAAAATTACAACTCGACACAAAGTCGCCACAACTAGGTGCCTAGTTGAGGACACAAGTTGTAATTGATGGGTTGGATGGTGAACTAAAAGAGGGGGTTGGTGTTGATGCTGAGCAAGTTACCGGTGGCCAGAGTAGTGGTATTTAAACAAATGCCACTAAACCATCAAAGAGGTAATGTAGACATCTAAGTGTTGGACAAACAGTTTTCCCAGAAACAGGGGAAGCCAAACAGCACTGAACTAACCGAGAGCGTTTGCAAAGTTAAACACTGGGTATTCCCTAATGGTCGTCGTCCAATCGATCCAACTAATCCGGTGTATATAGCTAAAATAGTGAGAAAGCTAGTGAAGGAAAACTAGTATAGAAGTAATGATGAATGGGGCTTGGGGCTCAATAGAGCCCATTCACTGATGATACCTTGCAGGAAGGTTATCCATGGAAGTTTGTTATGCCTACAATGTAATCATATAATAGGACCACTTACCTTAGACATCATCTGTTGAAGTATGAATAACATAAGGATGGTGCCCGAGTGGCAGACATGGTAAGGTGTCATTGTTTTCCTATATTTTTGAATGGAGTAGTTATGATGTAGTTTACTCGACTCGCGCTGAGATCAATATCTTCGTTCGATCGGCTAGGAAGAAATTTTATGGAACATTTTAGACTCAACCAAAGGATGTAATGTCCTTATCAGGCATCTATCAAGGTCCCAAAGCGACTCTGAATGGATTTTTGATTCGATTTAATACTAACGTGACCAAGGTAAATAGTTCGAAGGAGGATATTGTGTCGATGGCATTGATCTGGGGATACACCTAGATATGGATTTTAGTAAATGGCTAAGGATGAAACAACCATCCATTATGGAGGAATTATATTGAAAGGCTAACTAGTTTCTATGCTTGGAAGAGGTAGATTTGGTCTCCGAAAATGTGGTTGTACGCCATCGAGTGAAGTTTTGCAGAGCAATGTTGCTATAAAGAAAACTGGTGAGAGAGCTGGGAACGTTGCAGTCAATGTAGGAAGTAACAAAAACATTCATAAGAAAAGGAATTAGGGAACTTGTGGAAAGAAGATGGATTTCAAGAAGCATTCGACATATCTAAAGCCTGAATATTATACCCCTATGAACAACACTATCGAGAATATTTACCTTGCTACACAAAGAACTAAAAATTATAGGAGTCGCCTTTGAGGGAGTCAACTGAATGAGAACAACTCTCAGGAATGTATTATCGCTCTAATGAGATACATGAACAGAATAACAATGAATGCTGACATTTAAGGGGTATAATTGAGGATTTGATGAGAAAAAAGAAGTTGCAACAGTATCTAAAAGACCCGTAGGTTGATGGGAAAATAAACAATTGATATCAAGGGAAGATGGCCCAACCAAATCAGGCGGAGCCTTGTGGTGATGGACCTAGGCGGCATGAAAAGAGAATTTTAATCAACACTATCACTGGGGGACCTCATCCAATTAAGAAAAGATGGAATGGTATAGAAAGGTATGGAAGTTCTTCGAAGCATGTTGTGTAGGAGAGTTGTTTTGCAGTGGAAGGCAGAGCTCTAGAAAAACAACAGAAGATGATGGCTGATGATATTGTTTTTTGAAGTGGAGATGCGGATAGGGTGCAAGCACTGATGCTGACCATTTAGTGACTACGGTTGTAGTTGGGCCGACTACCGTGTACAAAATTCTCATTGATTGTGGGAGCTCAGTAAATATCTTGTTCAAGAAAACATTTGACCAGATGAGGATGAGTGGGCTGGGCTTGAAGCCATGTCAACCGCGTATCTAGGGATTTATAGGAGAGGCTATAGAGCCTGGCAGTTGTAGTGATTTATCGATGGAATGTAGTGACAGATACTGCAAGATGGTGTGAATGATGACTTTCGTTATGATTGATACGTTCTCTGCTTATAATGCATTCTTAGGCCGATCCACCCTTGCCAGTTTTTGAATAGCTCTTGTCCTATAGTGCTAAATGCTGAAGTTCCCCACCATATATGGGGTAAGGATTATATAGGGAGACCATAAAGAGGCGAAGTGACGTGAGAAGGTAAAAGGTGTAGAGAAGACTCTCTGCCTTAAGACAGTAGACGCATAGCAACCACTACCTAATCCAGGGCTCGAACGACATAGTAAATTTCACAATCGAGGGAAGTGGCAGAGGATGCGAGGGCAGCCCTGGTAGAGTTGACGATTAATATGTCGATTGATAAGGATAACCCCACTCGGGTCCTAAAGATCGGATCCCAGCTTGACGTGAAGATGAAGAAGGAGTTGATAGGATTTCTTTAGCCAAAACTGGTTGTGTTTGCCTGAAGACATTTTGATATATGTGGAATATCATCGAGATAGCGTGTCATACATTGAATGTGGACCCATGAAGCCCTCTTGTGAAGTCGAAGAGGCATTGCCTGGATTTGGAGCGATCCGCTGCGTTGATGGAAGAAGTGGATAAGTTGAAGGTGATGGTTTTATCCATGATGCTATATACCTAGAATGGATATCAAATCCTGTGTTGCTAAAAAAGCCAAACGAAAAATGGTGTACATGCATCTTTCATTAAAATATGAATAATGCATGCCCAAAGGATAGTTTTCCGCTGCCCAGGATCGACAAGCTTATGTAAGGAATAGCTAGGCATGAAGTGCTATCCTTTATGGATGCATATTCCAATTACAATCAAATAGCAGTGCACATTTCAAATCAAGAGCACACTAGTTTCATTATTGATTTGAGATTGTATTATTATAGTATGATGTCGTTCGGTGTGATGAACGATGAAGCTACCTACCAACAATTGGTAAATTCAATGTTCAATGATCTTATTGGAAAAACAATGCAGGTTTATGTGGGCATTTCTTGTAAAGTTACAACGATTGATGAATCACATGCATGACGTCTCAGAGACATTTAATGCGCTTTGAAAGTACAGGATGAAGCTCAACTTGCACTAGTATCAGGAATGTTCTTGGGCTTTTTAGAAAACTCAAGGGGATTAAAGGCTAATCCAGAGTAGATTAAACCATTGAAAGATGTCGATGCCTTTAGATTGAGGAGGGAAATATAAAGCTTAAATGGAAAGGTCATCGCACTGACTCAATTTATTTCAAAGACAATAGATAAATGTATTCCGTTCTTCGATGTCCTTAAGAAAGAGAAAGGGAAGTTTGTCTGGATGGAGGAATGTCATATAGCTTTCCAGGACTTACTTGATTACATGGAGAGACCGACAATCTTGTCAAAGACTTTGAAAGGAGAGGACTTATTTGTTTACTTGGCAGTGTTTGCTCACGCACTAAGTGCAACTTTGGTATGTGAGAAGTCTAAAATTCAAAGGCCTATATACTACATCAGTAACCGGTTCACTGGGGCAAAGAAGAATTATCCAAAGTTAGAGAACCTAGCTCACTGCTTGTTAATCGCTTCAACGAAGTTGCAGCAATACTTTCAAGCTCACCTGATAAATGTACTGACTGATCAGCCTTTAAGGAAAGTGCTACATCGACCGAATACTTCGGGAAGATTACTTAAGTGGAAGATTGAACTGAGCTAGTATGATATAATCTACCATCCAAGAATGGCAATATGATGACAGGCATTTGTTGATTTCAATCTCGATTTCACCGTTCAAGATGGAGAAGCAAAGGAAGATGTGGTTCGACTTGCTTAATGAAGGTTATATATATATATGGAGCATATAATGACCATAATTCCAGGGCAGGAGTGATCTTGGAACCTCGGAAGAACGAACGATATGCTATGCCTTGAAGCTAGAATTCTCGACAACAAATAAAGAAGCCGAATACAAAGCGTTGATCGTGGGACTAATGATAGCGAAAAAATTTGGAGTCAAAACATTGCATATGTTTAGAGACTCTCAGTTGGTGGTCTGTCAGGTGAAGAAGGAATTTCAAGCTAAGGAAGAGAGACTTGTCCTACGATGATCGCTCTACACCATCAGCACCTAGTATACCTGTATAGTGTGCTAGTGCTGTAGCCCGACCGATGTAAGACGATTGTCAAGGGTTAAAAATAAACAAAACATCACAGAACCTATCGTATATCTCACAGCACATCGAATAAAATATAATAGTCATCACATATATAAAACAGTAGAGACCGTAATAACTTAGTGAACCACAATCGGAGCACAGATCCACATAGTTATACAACATAGTAAGAGAGTTTATATAAAGCAGAAATAAACTCAAATAGGTCGTCGTGTAAAAATGAAGCAAACATAATCTCGGCTACATAGTGTTGCACAGTGGAATACACATGGTAAGCCCAAATATAGTACGAGAAAGCTCCATCATGCTCATCCTCTGCACATCCACCATGAATTACCTATACCCGTTATCTATTCTACTAATTTAGGAGTATCCGAGATAATAAGAAGAAAAGCATAAAAAATCGAGTCAGATTGTTATCTAATGTGAGCGACAAATGAATCTCAAAATACTATACACATCGATATAGTAAGGAACAAGGTATAAGAATCATATTTTACCTATCATTGCATCTAAAGAATTAGCATATAATATGCATACTATGCTACTCCACTAACATCATAAAGCATACAACATCCTAGTATACTATCGACATCCATAAATCTATGCTACTCCACTAACATCATAAAGCATACAACATCCTAGTATACTATCGACATCCAGACATCGGTCTCCTAGATACCTACGTCATGTAACATCCCTAGAGTGACATGTAACAAATAAAGTAACCATAACAAACAAAGCATCCATCAACAATCCTAACTATCAAATATCATTCAATATGCTTGGATATAACACAAATCGTACGACATGTTCATAAGCCATAGACTTAATCAAATCTTGATTCCATGGTACTCAATCCATGCCACTTTTTAAGGCCATGAAATAGACACATAATCATCAGGTCTAGGGTAATCAACAGTCAAAGGATCTGGACACCGTCAAAATTCAGGTGGGCGTCCCCATGTACCCCCTTTACATGAGCACACATGAAACCCCCTCTGCATGAGCACACATGAGCACTGAGCACACATGAGCACAAATCTAAAGTTAGGCCTTGGGCTTAGCCACTAAACCTCTATAACCACCCATTAATCTGCCTATCAATAAACAAAATTTAAAATGGCCATATCTCCTACAAAGTAAGTTTGTATTCCTATTGTGTCCACTCTACAGAAAGAGAAACTACAAGGCTGATCTAATGGAAGTGGTTTTTGACCCCAATTATGCACCTATCAAAACTTATAGGTTTGCTAATAATTTTTGGGTCTAAACTGTTCGGTAAAAATTCTAAAGATGGAAAATATCCCCAGTAGTCATTTTCCAAAGTTTTAGAATAGTACGACCTCATATAGATTAAATAATAATATTTTACGATCCTTCGATGTATAAAATATAGGTCATTATGCTCTCCCACCCTTTAGTAATTTTGCCATTGAAATCCCCAAACAATCAAAGAATAGTCAACCATAGTTACCGTGCATGCTAACAACCATACGCTACCATCAAACCTATTGACCAAATAGTCATGCAATCAATAATTTAGGTGTACATATCCTAGCATGCGAGATGCTAAACTATCCTATATGATATCAAAAGTGAAAGAAAATACAATAAATAGTAGGCTTTATCATGCAAAGAGCTCTAGATATATAGCCCTTATGCTCTCCTCGGTTTCCCACGTGCAATCGCCATTACTTTTGCCCCATTGTACCTTCATTAACTCCACTGTCTTCCTCCTAAGTTGTTTCGTATTGTATTCGACAATTTGAATCGGTCTATGAGGTCTCGAATGTTCTGATTCAATCTCGATATCATCCAGTTGATTCGGTGCAATTGTCATATCTGAGTCATGCATAAACTTTCACAAATAAGAGACATGGAATACGTTGTGCACACCCGCCATCTTCTGAGGTTAGTCAACCCTATATGCTAGGTTCCCAATCCTCTCTACTATCGGAAAGGGACCTAAAAATCTCGATGCCAACTTCCCCTTGCTACTGAATCAAATAACATTCTTCAATGGAGAAATCTTCATAAACCTCATATCTTCGATAGAGAACTCTAAATCTTGATGTATTTTATCAACGTAGCTCTTCTACCTATCCTTAGCGGCTTTTAACCATTGCTTAATGATCTCGATCTGCTCCGAGGTCTCTCTAATCATCTCTGGCCCAAGTATCAGTTTCTCGCCAGCTTTCCACAAACATGAAGGAGAATCACACGGTCAGCCATATAATTCTTCATACGGTGCCATACAAATACTAGACTAATAGCTATAGTTGTATGCTAACTCCACCAAATGCAAATGATCATCCCACGAGCTTTCAAAGTCGAGTATGCAAGCTCGCAAGAGATCCTCTAGTATACAATTTACTCTTCCGGTTTCCCTATCAGTTTGCGGGCGATAAGCTATATTGAGATGCAGCTTGGTCCGCAACACCTTTTGTAAGCTTTTGCAAAACCCACTAGTGAATAAAGGTTCTCAGTCACTCATAATGCTGACCATGGAATCACAACACCAATTTCACATATTACTCGACCGATTTGGATGTCGTTCTTTCAGACTTAACGGTATGAATCGACCACTCTTCATTAATCTATCAACTATAACCCAAATGCTATCATACCCTACTCTGATCCTCAGCAATCGATCAATAAAATCCATTGAAACTTGCTCCCACTTCCACTAGTGAACTTTTAGTGGTTGCATCAATCCACTTGGCTTTTTTGTGCTCTGCCTTCACCAACTACCAATTCATACACATCGAGATGAATGTCTTGACATCCTTTTTCATCCCTTCTCAATAATATATCTGCTTCTTATCATGGTACATCTTATTACCGCTGGGATGCATAGTCAATCTAGAGTGATGGAACTCTCACAACACCTCATCTCGCGATCCATCAATGTCCGGAATAAACAATCTCTCATCCTTACAAAGCCAACCATCACGATCGAGTCTGCACTAATTCATTTCCCTAGTCTCTACTCCCTCTTCTATTTTTGCTATAATCTTTGCTAGTCCAGCATCACGCTTTTGCTAGTACTGATCCGCTCAACCAATGTTGGTCTGATGGTAAAATTATCCAACATCTCTAACTTTAACTCGCATTGAGGTCTGAAGTCATAGCCAACTATATACTCCAACTACTTCCACTTGGCATGATTTCTGCTCAATGCATCTGTGATCGCATTTCCCTTACCGAGCGTATAGGAAATGCTAAGGTCGTAAGAGGCTAAGAACTCCAATAATTGTTATTCGCGAAGGTTGAGATCTACAACAACCCGGTGTTGACAAGTAATTAGTGAACATTAATAATAATATTTTAATTAAATAAAGTGGATTTTAAACATTTATTGAGAATGATTTTGAATTTGTATGAAAATATTGAAATTTACTAATTAAATGTTTTATGTGAAGATGGTAATTTGATAATAAATCATTTTCCTAACAAATATTTTAAAGTTGAGAATTATTACTGAATTGAGAATTTAATTCTTCTTGAGAAATGCTGATATTTTGTAATTAAACTCATTTTAAATATATTAAAAATGGTTGTAATGTTTTTATTAATTTAGCAATGATTATAAATATGATTTGAAGTTTATTCTAGAAAGAAAAGTAATTTTATTTTATTTTAAAGAGGATTTTTGGAATTTATTTGATGAATAGGTTCAAAATGTAAATAAAGAATAATATAAGTAAAATGAGTTAAAATATGAAAATAATATTTTAAAAAATTATATAATGGGTGAATAATATGAATTTGAGTAAGAAATAAATTTTAAGTGAAAATTTGAATCAATTTCGATTTAATAAAAGAATTTAAATATAAGAGGGTTAAGCAAGGTAATTTTGATATAATTAATTACTATAAAAGAATTTATGGGAAATAAATTCTAAAAATTTCACAATGTTATGCATCATTTAAGTGATGAAAAATGATTTTTATTTGGGAGTTTGATATTGATTTCTATTAAGTCAAATTCGTTGAAGTGTGAAATAGGAAGAAAGGGAAATGGGTTAAAAGTTATCTAAGGCCCAATCCCAACTTTTATTTCATGAAACCCATACCTAGACAACTTTTATCTAAGGCCTCCTTTTACATTTGCATTTTCTCCTTCATGAAACTAAATTATTTCAAAACCCTCTCCTCTTCTAAAAAAGATAAATAGAGATAAATTCTTAAAAATCCCTAAGTTATTATATTTGCATCTTTATACCATAATGCATATATTGCTATGAAAAAGTTAGGCATTTTCTCAAGTTGAAGTCATGGGAATTTTCAAGTATAGGAAAAGTAGAGAATGTTGGAGTCAAGGGAGAATATGGAGCTTACCATGCTAAGGTGAGTGAATTCCACTCACAAATTTACGTTTCAATGCATTATATTGTGTGTATGCCTCTTCTTGATCTTTGTAAATTATTATTTGCCTTGTTCTTTGCTTACTGTTAAACCTTGAATACTCCCATTCACTATCAACAAAACCTATTACATTGCGTTGTGATATAATGAT
This sequence comes from Allium fistulosum, assembly GCA_030737815.1. NCBI lineage: Eukaryota > Viridiplantae > Streptophyta > Magnoliopsida > Asparagales > Amaryllidaceae > Allium > Allium fistulosum. The sequence continues at coordinate 731,334,864 of CM060908.1, forward strand.
GCTATTGTATGAAATTGAATGGTTAAATTGTTGTTTGCATGTGCACAGAAATTGGGTTCAACCGAGGGATGAGTTGGTGGAACCAATGGTGACCAGAGGAGGCAAGCCTAGAGCTACTATACGCTCTAGCTTTGACTCCAGTGGTCGCCCCCTTCCCATGAGCGGTCAACCACTCATGTGAGGATGTCGACTAGTGGTAGTCGACCCTTGGAGCTTGTAGCTCCAGGATTTATTTGATGGATTTAAATATAAATATATATATGTGTGTGTTTATATATATATATATTATAATTTTAAAAGTATTATAAAAATATGGTTTTGAAAATAGAATATTGATGAATTGTAAATATAAAATTACTTTTATGACAAAGTTTTATTTAAAATCAATTTTTTATTATTTAAATTAGATACTAATTATTTAAAGAAAATTAGGTTTTTGATTCTTAATAAATCTATAAAAATCCTATATAATTCTAGAAAAATATGAAATGGTTTCTAATTATTATTTTATAATTTTCAAAGTATACTTTATGAATTTTGAATATAAAGTTTTGAAAATATATTTTATGGATTTGGAATAAATAGAAATTGATTTGGGGATCATAAATTTGATAAAAAATCGTATTCAAATATAGAAAATTATAAAATGATTGTTATGAGTGATATTTGATTTTACAATCTATTTTTAAGGTTTTAAAGGATAAAAATGAGTTTTCAAAAATTATTTGTGAATATTATATTATTATTTAGATATAAAAGGTTGAGAAATTAGTATTTTAACTATTTAAAATCTATAACAGATTTTATTAATAATAGATATGATTTTATAAATAAATATTTCTATGTCTGCTTCAAAATAAATATATATCATGTTAGTACTAATTCTATGTAATGAGAAATCTAAATAAACAGGTGGGTAATACTGTCTGGTATAGGACTTTCGGTAATACATTTCCAGGTATTGAACTTGTTATATAGAACAAGATACGCGAGTGTTGCTTATCAATATTAAGAAAATGGGTGACCTCGCAGTGTGGTATAGGATACCCATGTTGATATTTATCTGATTGCTTTATGTAAGTAAACGTCACTCGATAGGGTCAAGTCTAGAGGGTATTATATTCGAGGTGTGGCGAGCTGAGAGTGAGTAGGCCAAGGGCCATAAGTGGGTCCATCTATTGTGTGTATACTCCTATTATATGACATGGAGTAAACCAGATTAGCTAGTATCCATCCTAGCGGCCTAATTATGGGGACCTCGAATTTGTGACACACATTTGATATGTATATGGCTGAGAGCCATTGCCTTTGTCACCTAGGACAGGAGTCTATTACCATTGGGGCACTTGCAGGGTCGTGACCATCGCACACCATAGTCTTACACTAGATGGATATTGTGTCACGATGTCCATCGAAGTAACTGAAGACTGTAGGAGTAGCATTGAGAGCATGTAAGGAAAACGCCTTGAGCAGGTTGAGAGCTGTCAGTCTCACGTCTGGTTATTGTTGATATAGACACTACTTATTCATCTATATGAGATCGTCATTTATACGGCTGAGAGTGGATTGGATCATTTGTTATGATTGATATCAATATAGATACTTATGATGCTGAGACCATACAGGACCGAAAGTCCAGATGACTATCTATGATATTGAGAGTTGAGTAGATTAGTAGAGTTCTTAGGGACTGTATAATCATTTCATTAGCTGAGAGCCAAATTGTCTACTATGAGGCTGAAAGTCTTGATGACCATTATGTGATCATCGATCTCTTGGTTTATTCATGTAATTGTGTGCCCATGAAGTTGATTAACCACGTACACATCAATTATTTTACTATCGAGGATAGCTAGAGATATTGAGAGTAAGGAGTTGGACCCTGTACATATGTTTTATAGTTATATAAGAGACGACCTTGGCTATGGAGGGTATGCCATATTTGTAATACATGTACGTTTGATTTGGATGATCTTTTGTGTATGTTTTCATATATGTTGATTATGATGAACCTTGGCTATGCCTACTATATGATTATCTAGAAGATAATCATGGACATTGCTAAGAGAATGTCTCGCATAGTTATGGATCGCTTATATTTGTAGATAGTTGGATGTACGGATGATTCACCCTTGACATTATGCTCCTAGTACATAGTAGACCAGACTTTTTGCATGGGTAATATTATTGCTTCATAGTTTTGGGTTGTGATACTATTAATGTGATTCATATTGACATCTGCATTTTAGACATAGCCTGACCCTTGTGTTATTTATATAATACTCAGGTTAGTTCACGACACTTTAGGTTTCGGGACAAGATGACCATTTTGTTGATGATATGCTTAGATGGAGACTAGGGCCATATTGTAACCATAATGTATTATTTTACCTTATGTATGTATGATATTGTGATGTATATAGAACTATCTGTGCTTATTAATTTATCCTAAGTCTTAAAATAAGCCTTATTCTATTCTTTTTCTTATTATAACCTACATTATAATTATTCTTATTACTTAACCCAAGGTCTAAGTGTGAAAATAAGCCTTTTTCATCTTTTTCTGTTTTTAGTTATAATTCTAAGTTATAACTAGGCCAATATTTTTAATTCAGTCCAAGTAACGTCATAATTAGGCATAATTTCAGTCCAATTCCATTTATATTACAGTCTTTGAAATTTACATCTTATATTCCATTATTTCAGTTTTCTTACAATTTAATCCATATTCACGTTAATCCTATTCTAATGCATACGCGAAGAAGGAGGAATAAAAGAAAGCTGAAAATAGAAGAAAATCCAAAGCGTAGAAAGAAAATGTAAATAATAGTAAATAAAATAAAACACTGTAAATAAATAGGAAAGCTACAATTAACAGGAATAAACTAAAATTACTGAAAAGAATAGCTGAAAGGAAATAGACTGAAAATAATTCTAAAAACTGTAAATAAACTACTGAAATGGCTATTCCAAAAATCTTAGCAAAACTACAACTATTGGAAACCATATTATTTAAAATTACTTAAAGAAATCTAAAATAATTACACTCACTTACCTCCGTCCTAAGCTCTTCCTTTGGTCTTCTCGGATCCACTTGGAGTTGTAAAATAATTTAATTTATAACGATTTTCTCCTTTGGAAAATTTATTCCATTTAGGGTCCTTCCTAGAAAGGTGAACCCAATTGGAGAAAACCTAGAATGAGAAAAAGTGTTAGGTCCAGGGGTCTATTTATAGGTAGAAGTGGATCTCAGACCGTTGGATTTTGAAGATGGAATGGGATGCAACCACGTCATAGGCTGAATAGATGCCATCAGATGCAAAAATAAAAGGACTAGATTAAAATAAAGAATGCAAAACACGTCAGTTTGAGGCTCTGGAACGTTCGAACGAATGAACGTTCGTTCGTTCGTAAATAGCAGAGGTAGGTCGACCGGGTGGTCGACCACCTGGTGCCCAGGTTGACCGGCCGGTCGACCTGCCTATATATATATATATATATATATATATATATATATATATATATGTGTGTGTGTGTGTGTGTGTGTGTATTCTTCGTTTCCTTCTTATTTTGTTTATTTTATAACTTGGTCATATTAGCTCAGATTTTGACGTTCAATATATTGAAATTGACCAGAAAATTACCACGGACACAATGGTGCAACTTCCGTAGCTTAATTATGATGATTTCACAAAGTTATTTTATTATCTAATTAATTAAAGAATTAATTATTATGGATTAAATTTTGGGTTGTTACATTCTCCCATCCTTAAAGGATTTCGTCCCCGAAATCTCTAAGGATAAATGAATGACTAAATGTTTTCATTCAAGTTCTACAACCAACTACTCAATCATCAACCATTCATCCATTGTCCTGAAGTTTTTCTAATGAAGTTTATAATACTTATGCAATTAGTGTAGTGTAAATGACCCTAACTAATACAAAAGATTAGGTGGTCCACTGATTCAGTTGACCTCCATTTATGCAATCATGTCCGTGCCATGTATCCAAATGAATGCAAAGATTCCTAATGATAACTGATAGTTCTATATGTGTGCTACAATCATCATCAAAATGCAACAATCATGTGATAAACATCCATTTATGGCAACCATGGAAATAAAGTAAAAATGCGCACACATCCATATGCATATGTTCTAGTGTCCTAGTTAGGCCGATCCCTAAAGAATAATAGTGCCTAGTGAACCTATATGCATCCATTAGCATCCACTAGCAAACACTTGCAATCACTAGCATACATCATTCAAAACATGTTCTATTAACATGTTTACATCAAATCCTACCATCCATAGGTTAAATCCTAAGTTCTACCCTCCTAAAGGATAATAAAGGAAAGAGCCTATTCAAAACTAAAGATGAAGAAAAGGAATTCTAAAACTTACTATCAAAAAGATGAGGACGGGAAGTACGAATCTTCTCTTCTGCTTCCCAAGTGCCGTCTGCAACATCATCTCCCCATTGCACCTTCACCAGTGGAACCTCCTTATTCCTTAGTCGCTTGATGTCTCTTCCAACAATCTTCGTGGGGATACGCCGAACAGAAGCTTCCCTTTCTACCTCCACCTCCTCCAACTGACTAGGCTCTACAACCTCCGCTGAGTCATGTAAGCACTTCCGCAAGTGTGAAACATTGAAAACGTCATGCACTCCTGCGAGCCTATTAGGTAGCTTCACTCTGTAAGCCATCTTCCCAACTCTCTCTACGATAGGGAATGGTCCAACAAATCTAGGGGGTAACTTTCCATTTGATCCGAACCTTACCACCTTCCTAAACGGGGATACTTTGATAAAAACTAAGTCTCCAACCTCAAACCCTAAGTCTCTCCTCCGCTTATCCGCATAAGGCTTCTACCAGTCTTGAGCTGTCTTCATCCTCCGCCGAATCAAATCCACCCTCTCAGATGCCTCTCTGACCATATCGGGCCCAAGTAATAAATTCTCAATAGACTCAACCCAACATGATGGGGACTTGCAAGGTCTCCCATATAAAGCCTCAAACGGTGACATCCCTATGCTTGCATGATAACTATTATTGTAGGAAAACTCAACCAATGGAAGTTGCTCCTCCCAAGTACCTCCAAAGTCCAAAACGCACATCCGTAGCAAATCCTTAAGCACCATATTTACCGTCTCCGTTTGGCCATCTGTCTGGGGGTGATAGGCCGTACTCAACCTAAGTTGCATCCCCTAGCACCTCCTGTAAGCTTATCCAAAACTCACAAGTGAAAATGGGATCTCTATCGTTAACAATGCTAGAAGGAACTCCGTGTAGATGGACTATCTCTTGAATATACAAGGATGCCAAATAAGAAGGCGTACGCTTACTCTTAACTGGGATGAAGTGGGCACTCTTGGTCAATCTATCAACAATATCCCAAATGCTTGTGTACCCTTTCCTAGAACAGGGTAAACCATCAATGAAATCCATAGAAATACTGTCCCACTTCCACTTCGCCACATCTAAGGGCTGAAGTAATCCACCGGGCTTTCGCTGCTCTGCTTTTATCCTTTGGCATATGAGACACTTAGCTACGAATTCCGTCATGTCCTTCTTCATGCCACCTTAATAGAACATCCTCTTCATATCCCGAAACATTTTGTCACCACCCGGAAGAATACTCATACGGGAATCGCACGCCTCCTCCAAAACTTCTCTTAAAAAGTCACTTGCTCGTGGAACACAAAGCCTCCAATTTCTTTTAAGCCACCCTCTGCTATCAATGGAATAGCGTTGGAGATGTCTCGAGATCTCTCCTCGGCTAATCCTACTCATAATGTCCATGAGCTCCAAATCCTCCTGCTGTCTCGAGCCAATCTGATCCATAAGGGTAGGCCCCACCTCTAATGTCGCCAACAATCCGGGAGTAATGTCCGTAGAGGGCTTAAAATAAAAAGTAGAAATAAACTCCAAGCTTCTCTACTTTACGAACAAAGGACTAAGGGTCGCTTTCTTTCTACTCAATGCATCCAAAACCACAATACCCTTGCCATGGGTATAAGCTATCTCAAAATCTTACGAGGCTAAAAACTCCATCCACCTCTATTGCCTCAAGTTCAAGTCCTTCTGCGAGAATAGGTACTTCAAAGACTTATGGTCGGTAAAAAGCTCAAACCTCTCTCTAAGCAAATAGTGCCTCCAAGACTTGAGTGCAACAACTATGGCAGCCAACTCCAAATCGTGGGTAGGGTAGTTCTTCTCATGTTTCCTCAACTGCCTACTACCATAACACACTACCCTCCTTTCTTGCATCAACACCGCTCCTAGACTCGTCCCACGTGCATCAATGTATATAGTGAAAGGTTTAGCTCAGTTGGGTAAAACTAACATTGGTGCACTAGTAAGGGCTCTCTTAAGCTTCGTGAAGGAATCCTCACAATCCATGTCCCACACGAAAGCTTTATTATTCTTAGTAAGGCGCGTGAGTGGTGCTGAAATCTTAGCAATGTCTCAAATGGACTTCCTATAGTAGCCAGCCAATCCTAGGAAGCCCCTAACCTCGGTAACATTCTTGGGGGCCTTCCAATCTTGCACTGTGTGACCTTGGCGAGGTCAACAGCCAAACCTTCCTTTGAGACTACGTGTCCCAAGAAATGAACCTCCTCTCTCCATAAATGACACTTCAAAAACTTTGCTCTCAAATTATGACTACGAAGTGTGCGAAGAACTTCTTCCAAATGAAAGACATGTTCCTCCACATTCTTGGAAAATACTAAGATATCATCCACAAATACCGCCACAAACTTATTTAGGACATTCCTAAAGACACGGCTCATCAAATCAGCGAAATAGGCAAGAACATTGGTTAGCCCGAAAGGAATAACCAACCACTCGAAAAATCTGTCTAGTGTCTTAAACGCAGTCTTATCTATACTTTCCTCCGCCACCGTAAGCTGATGGAATCCCTTGGCTAAATCAAGCGGAGAGAAAACTAAAGAGCCTACTAATCAAAAAGATCATCAATCCTAGGGAGTGGATATCGTTCTTCTTGGTGAGCTTATTTAATTCCCTATAGTCCACGCAAAGTGGGAGAAAACCATCTGCCTTAGTGGCGAAGACGATTGGCGCTCCCCACTCCAATATGCTCCTTCTTATGAATCCCTTCTCCAAAAACTCATGAATTTGTTTGCTCAATTCTTTCCTCTCCCTGGTTGCCATGTGCCTCACAGGTAATGCTACTGGCTTGGCATTCTCGGTCAAATAAATCCTGAAGTCAATCTCTCTCTTAGGGGGCAGTCCCCTAACCTCCTCAAAGACGTTTGCAAAATCTCTGACGACGGGGACCGAATGCAACTCTGATGAAGATGAATCGAGGGAATAGAGAAAACTCAAAATGACTGACCCATACGGGTCGCAAGATACCTCCAGAGTACTACCACTGCAAGTCTCAAACCTAACGACTCTCCTCTCGCAGTCTAATATAGCTCTGTATATGGATAGCCAATCCATCCCTAAGATCATCCCATACCTCGAGAATCCAAAAACATAGGCGTCACAGTCAAATTCTATGCCTAGGATAAAGATTTTCAAACCCCGACAAACCATAGATAAGTGTGCCGATCCTCCTACAGGGTTTGAAACAATAATGTGGTCTACTACTAATGATAGGTCCAAGTGTAAACAATCTACTAGAGAACTAGAGATAAAAGAGTGTGATGCTCCAGAATCAAATGAAGTCCGAATGGGAAAATCAGATATAGAAACCAAAAGTTCAACTGTGACTTTCCTACCTCTATTTGGAATGCTACTGGAAGGTGTTGTGTCCAACGCCTGAATCTGCGCAACTGGTGCACTCGCTCCTTGACCAGCTCTTTGGGGACAACTCCTACTCATATGACCGGGCTGCCCGCAAACATAGCACTTACCCTTCATCTTATCCTTCCTGCAATCCTTGGCCATATGTCCAATATTCTCACAACTATGGCACTTTATTCCTTTCATAATCTGCTTCTAAGGATCATCACCTTTCTTCTTCTTCTTATTCTTTTCCCACCACTTCTTCTTTGAACCTTCTGACTTAACCTCCTCTTTAGACTCTCCCTCCTTAACTACATCCGACATAAGCGCCATCTTGACCAAAGACTCATAAGTAGCTCCCATCGGTACATGGGTCAGCAATAGTCCCTGAAGGGGTTGATTCAATCCCTTTGCAAACTTCATAGCTTTCTTATGTTGTGTGTTAACCAAATACATACCAAACTGCGACAGCTCATTGAATTGATTGATGTATTCTTTAACTGATAGACTCCCTTGCTTCAAATTGATAAACCACTCCAGTTGAACACTCTCTTTTGCCTAAGATAGAAACTTTCTATCGAATCGCTCCCGGAATCCATCCCAAGTAACATTTCTACCCTCTAACTCTATCACCTCCTACCAATAAGATGCCTCCTCCTTCATCTCCCAAGCGGCTAGCGGAACTTGATGCTGACCATCCCATCCCAAAAGACCAAAAATCCTCTCTGTGTCCCTAAGCCATGCTCTCGCCTCCATAAAAGTCTCCTTCCCAGAAAAAAGTCTTCCCGCCCAAACTCGCAAAATCTTTACAAAGCTTAGAGAAATTGATGGCGGCAGGTGGGTTGATGGGATTCATACCCGCTGGTGCAGGATTGGGCGCTGGCCCATGCACCTCTGGAGTCATGGATTTAACTAAGAAACCAGGCTGGGATAGGGATGCCCTTGGGAAGGTTCGGGGCATCAGCCATTCTACGAAAAGAAAAGGATAGTTTAGCAAAGAGTCAAAGGGAGATTGAACTGGACTTATGAGGGGATTTTTATAAAAACTCTTTCATACTTAAAATCATTTCTAAAAGTTTTTTTCTGAAAAACACTTTTAAAATAAGTTATTTTGAAAAAAAACTTTACTTTTAAAAATAAATTTTTAGGAATCCTGTAACCTTAGACTCTGATACCAAGTAAAACACCCCAAACCCCTTAATATACCCAAAATGACACATTAAAAGGCGTGGTGCGTTGTATGTATAACTAAAGCTAACAAAGACTAAGACTCACAAGACAAAAATATATAAAAACAGTGGAAACTTAAAATAATAACTTAATTAAAACAAAACTTCATAAGTGCTTCATAAATAAGTAAAATAACAAATAACACATACATGTCTAAAAATCCAATATGTCTTATGAAACAAAAACTCAGTCTAAAAAATCAGAGTACATAATATCCCTCATAATAAGCCAGTACATAGAACGAACAAAAGCTGAAAATAAAAGAAATACATAGTAGAAATCTCCACCAAGAAAACTCCAAGAAACAGTAATCTACTGACTTCTCCCTTGATCGCCTATGGGGGAAAAGGGGAAAATAGAGGAGTGGGTCAGACTAAAAGTCTGGTGAATGATAGTAATTACTAGAGTCTTTAAGCAAGATAAAAGTAATAGACTCTACAACTGTTCTAGCATAAATGAGGATAACAAAGGAAATAGGAAAGAAATAAACTGGAAATAAGTACAATTAAATATTGCTTAATTTATAAGATATGTTAACTTTGATTTTTTACTTGTCCTTGATTTCGGCTTTGATTAGGCTGAATTCCTAATCCTGTAATTAGGATGTAACCCTGATTCTACCCTTTTTGATCGGCCTGTTACTCCATAGACCTTACCCCAGACCAGACGCTATATAACTACCCACACAGCAGCCAATGGTATCTAAGAAAGATGCACAGAGCACTCACTATGGACCCGGACGACATATATAGCTCCCTACATAGAAGGCAATGGTGTCTACGAAAGACACCCATATTAAGCGCTTGGAACTCATAGCGATTACTAAGCACTCGAATGGAAGTCATACGCTTAACCACCACTATACACTTGCTACCTTTTGCTCCACCTATTGGGTCTTCTTATTACCTCGAACTCCAGCATAAGCGTGCCCCTCATCTCACTTTAGGCTAATGTGAGATCACCGTGTGTCCATAGAAATAAGAGAAATGCTGTTGGTACTGGCCCGTCATCCAAACAATATCTGGTTGCGCCCCTTATCCAAATCCCCCATGATTTGGACTTCTATTTGACCAATTACTACCATTCTTAGCATAAGCGTGCCCTCGTCTCACTTCAGGCTAACGTGGGACCACCGTTTTGTCTAATAGGGAATGCTGTTTGGTATGGGTCCTAATTTCAACTTTGCTTATTAACTTAGATAAATTATTTTAATAAGCCTTTACACTTTTCTCTACTATCTGTGCTTATTAATTTATCCTAAGTCTTAAAATAAGCCTTATTCTATTCTTTTTCTTATTATAACCTACATTATAATTATTCTTATTACTTAACCCAAGGTCTAAGTGTGAAAATAAGCCTTTTTCATCTTTTTCTGTTTTTAGTTATAATTTTAAGTTATAACTAGGCCAATATTTTTAATTCAGTCCAATTAACGTCATAATTAGGCATAATTTCAGTCCAATTCCATTTATATTACAGTCTTTGAAATTTACATCTTATATTCCATTATTTCAGTTTTTTACAATTTAATCCATATTCACGTTAATCCTATTCTAATGCATACGCGAAGAAGAAGGAGGAATAAAAGAAAGCTGAAAATAGAAGAAAATCCAAAGCGTAGAAAGAAAATGTAAATAATAGTAAATAAAATAAAACATTGTAAATAAATAGGAAAGCTACAATTAACAGGAATAAACTAAAATTACTGAAAAGAATAGCTGAAAGGAAATAAACTGAAAATAATTCTAAAAACTGTAAATAAACTACTGAAAAGGCTATTCCAAAAATCTTAGCAAAACTACAACTATTGGAAACCATATTATTTAAAATTACTTAAAGAAATCTAAAATAATTACACTCACTTACCTTCGTCCTAAGCTCTTCCTTTGGTCTTCTCGGATCCACTTGGAGTTGTAAAATAATTTAATTTATAACGATTTTCTCCTTTGGAAAATTATTTCGTTTAGGGTCCTTCCTAGAAAGGTGAACCCAATTGGAGAAAACCTAGAATGAGAAAAAGTGTTAGGTCCAGGGGTCTATTTATAGGTAGAAGTGGATCTCAGACCGTTGGATTTTGAAGATGGAATGGGATGCAACCACGTCATAGGCTGAATAGATGCCATCAGTTGCAAAAATAAAAGGACTAGATTAAAATAAAGAATGCAAAACACGTCAGTTTGAGGCTCTGGAACGTTCGAACGAATGAACGTTCGTTCGTTCGTAAATAGCAGAGGTAGGTCGACCGGGTGGTCGACCACCTGGTGCCCAGGTTGACCGACCGGTCGACCTGCCTATATATATATATGTGTGTGTGTGTGTGTATTCTTCGTTTCCTTCTTATTTTGTTTATTTTATAACTTGGTCATATTAGCTCAGATTTTGACGTTCAATATATTGAAATTGACCAGAAAATTACCACGGACACAATGGTGCAACTTCCGTAGCTTAATTATGATGATTTCACAAAGTTATTTTATTATCTAATTAATTAAAGAATTAATTATTATGGATTAAATTTTGGGTTGTTACATTCTCCCATCCTTAAAGGATTTCGTCCCCGAAATCTCTAAGGATAAATGAATGACTAAATGTTTTCATTCAAGTTCTACAACCAACTACTCAATCATCAACCATTCATCCATTGTCCTGAAGTTTTTCTAATGAAGTTTATAATACTTATGCAATTAGTGTAGTGTAAATGACCCTAACTAATACAAAAGATTAGGTGGTCCACTGATTCAGTTGACCTCCATTTATGCAATCATGTCCGTGCCATGTATCCAAATGAATGCAAAGATTCCTAATGATAACTGATAGTTCTATATGTGTGCTACAATCATCATCAAAATGCAACAATCATGTGATAAACATCCATTTATGGCAACCATGGAAATAAAGTAAAAATGCGCACACATCCATATGCATATGTTCTAGTGTCCTAGTTAGGCCGATCCCTAAAGAATAATAGTGCCTAGTGAACCTATATGCATCCATTAGCATCCACTAGCAAACACTTGCAATCACTTGCAATCACTAGCATACATCATTCATAACATGTTCTATTAACATGTTTACATCAAATCCTACCATCCATAGGTTAAATCCTAAGTTCTACCCTCCTAAAGGATAATAAAGGAAAGAGCCTATTCAAAACTAAAGATGAAGAAAAGGAATTCTAAAACTTACTATCAAAAAGATGAGGACAGGAAGTACGAATCTTCTCTTCTGCTTCCCAAGTGCCGTCTGCAACATCATCTCCCCATTGCACCTTCACCAGTGGAACCTCCTTATTCCTTAGTCGCTTGATGTCTCTTCCAACAATCTTCGTGGGGATACGCCGAACAGAAGCTTCCCTTTCTACCTCCACCTCCTCCAACTGACTAGGCTCTACAACCTCCGCTGAGTCATGTAAGCACTTCCGCAAGTGTGAAACATTGAAAACGTCATGCACTCCTACGAGCCTATTAGGTAGCTTCACTCTGTAAGCCATCTTCCCAACTCTCTCTACGATAGGGAATGGTCCAACAAATCTAGGGGCTAACTTTCCATTTGATCCGAACCTTACCACCTTCCTAAACGGGGATACTTTGATAAAAACTAAGTCTCCAACCTCAAACCCTAAGTCTCTCCTCCGCTTATCCGCATAAGGCTTCTACCAGTCTTGAGCTGTCTTCATCCTCCGCCGAATCAAATCCACCCTCTCAGATGCCTCTCTGACCATATCGGGCCCAAGTAATAAATTCTCAATAGACTCAACCCAACATGATGGGGACTTGCAAGGTCTCCCATATAAAGCCTCAAACGGTGACATCCCTATGCTTGCATGATAACTATTATTGTAGGAAAACTCAACCAATGGAAGTTGCTCCTCCCAAGTACCTCCAAAGTCCAAAACGCACATCCGTAGCAAATCCTTAAGCACCATATTTACCGTCTGCGTTTGGCCATCTGTCTGGGGGTGATAGGCCGTACTCAACCTAAGTTGCATCCCCTAGCACCTCCTGTAAGCTTATCCAAAACTCACAAGTGAAAATGGGATCTCTATCGTTAACAATGCTAGAAGGAACTCCGTGTAGATGGACTATCTCTTGAATATACAAGGATGCCAAATATGAAGCCGTACGCTTACTCTTAACTGGGATGAAGTGGGCACTCTTGGTCAATCTATCAACAATATCCCAAATGCTTGTGTACCCTTTCCTAGAACAGGGTAAACCATCAATGAAATCCATAGAAATACTGTCCCACTTCCACTTCGCCACATCTAAGGGCTGAAGTAATCCACCGGGCTTTCGATGCTCTTCTTTTATCCTTTGGCATATGAGACACTTAGCTACGAATTCCGTCATGTCCTTCTTCATGTCACCTTAATAGAACATCCTCTTCATATCCCGAAACATTTTGTCACCACCCGGATGAATACTCATACGGGAATCGCACGCCTCCTCCAAAACTTCTCTCAAAAAGTCACTTGCTCGTGGAACACAAAGCCTCCAATTTCTTTTAAGCCACCCTCTGCTATCAATGGAATAGCATTGGAGATGTCTCGAGACCTCTCCTCGGCTAATCCTACCCATAATGTCCATGAGCTCCAAATCCTCCTGCTGTCTCGAGCCAATCTTATCCATAAGGGTAGGCCCCACCTCTAATGTCGCCAACAATCCGGGAGTAATGTCCGTAGAGGGCTTAAAATCAAAAGTAGAAATAAACTCCAAGCTTCTCTACTTTACGAACAAAGGACTAAGGGTCGCTTTCTTTCTACTCAATGCATCCGAAACCACAATACCCTTGCCATGGGTATAAGCTATCTCAAAATCATACGAAGCTAAAAACTCCATCCACCTCTATTGCCTCAAGTTCAAGTCCTTCTGCGAGAATAGGTACTTCAAAGACTTATGGTCGGTAAAAAGCTCAAACCTCTCTCTAAGCAAATAGTGCCTCCAAGACTTGAGTGCAACAACTATGGCAGCCAACTCCAAATCGTGGGTAGGGTAGTTCTTCTCATGTTTCCTCAACTGCCTACTACCATAACACACTACCCTCCTTTCTTGCATCAACACCGCTCCTAGACCCGTCCCACGTGCATCAGTGTATATATTGAAAGGCTTAGCTCAGTTGGGTAAAACTAACACTGGTGCACTAGTAAGGGCTCTCTTAAGCTTCGTGAAGGAATCCTCACAATCCATGTCCCACACGAAAGCTTTATTATTCTTAGTAAGGCGCGTGAGTGGTGCTGAAATCTTAGCAATGTCTCAAATGGACTTCCTATAGTAGCCAGCCAATCCTAGGAAGCCCCTAACCTCGGTAACATTCTTGGGGGCCTTCCAATCTTGCACTGTGTGACCTTGGCGAGGTCAACAGCCAAACCTTCCTTTGAGACTACGTGTCCCAAGAAATGAACCTCCTCTCTCCATAAATGACACTTCAAAAACTTTGCTCTCAAATTATGACTACGAAGTGTGCGAAGAACTTCTTCCAAATGAACGGCATGTTCCTCCACATTCTTGGAAAATACTAAGATATCATCCACAAATACCGCCACAAACTTATTTAGGACATTCCTAAAGACACGGCTCATCAAATCAGCGAAATAGGCAAGAACATTGGTTAGCCCGAAAGGAATAACCAACCACTCGAAAAATCTGTCTAGTGTCTTAAACGCAGTCTTATCTATACTTTCCTCCGCCACCGTAAGCTGATGGAATCCCTTGGCTAAATCAAGCGGAGAGAAAACTAAAGAGCCTACTAATCAAAAAGATCATCAATCCTAGGGAGTGGATATCGTTCTTCTTGGTGAGCTTATTTAATTCCCTATAGTCCACGCAAAGTGGGAGAAAACCATCTGCCTTAGTGGCGAAGACGATTGGCGCTCCCCACTCCAATATGCTCCTTCTTATGAATCCCTTCTCCAAAAACTCATGAATTTGTTTGCTCAATTCTTTCCTCTCCCTGGTTGCCATGTGCCTCACAGGTAATGCTACTGGCTTGGCATTCTCGGTCAAATAAATCCTGAAGTCAATCTCTCTCTTAGGGGGCAGTCCCCTAACCTCCTCAAAGACGTTTGCAAAATCTCTGACGACGGGGACCGAATGCAACTCTGATGAAGATGAATCGAGGGAATAGAGAAAACTCAAAATGACTGACCCATACGGGTCGCAAGATACCTCCAGAGTCCTACCACTGCAAGTCTCAAACCTAACGACTCTCCTCTCGCAGTCTAATATAGCTCTGTATATGGATAGCCAATCCATCCCTAAGATCATCCCATACCTCGAGAATCCAAAAACATAGGCGTCGTAGTCAAATTCTATGCCTAGTATAAAGATTTTCAAACCCCGACAAACCATAGATAAGTGTGCCGATCCTCCTACGGGGTTTGAAACAATAATGGGGTCTACTACTAATGATATGTCCAAGTGTAAACAATCTACTAGAGAACTAGAGATAAAAGAGTGTGATGCTCCAGAATCAAATGAAGTCCGAATGGGAAAATCAGATATAGAAACCAAAAGTTCAACTGTGACTTCCTACCTCTATCTGGAATGCTACTGGAAGGTGTTGTGTCCAACGCCTGAATCTGCGCAACTGGTGCACTCGCTCCTTGACCAGCTCTTTGGGGACAACTCCTACTCATATGACCGGGCTGCCCGCAAACATAGCACTTACCCTTCATCTTATCCTTCCTCAATCCTTGGCCATATGTCCAATATTCTCACAACTATGGCACTTTATTCCTTTCTTAATCTGCTTCTAAGGATCATCACCTTTCTTCTTCTTCTTATTCTTTTCCCACCACTTCTTCTTTGAACCTTCTGACTTAACCTCCTCTTTAGACTCTCCCTCCTTAACTACATCCGACATAAGCGCCATCTTGACCAAAGACTCATAAGTAGCTCCCATCGGTACATGGGTCAGCAATAGTCCCTGAAGGGGTTGATTCAATCCCTTTGCAAACTTCATAGCTTTCTTATGTTGTGTGTTAACCAAATCCATACCAAACTGTGACGGCTCATTGAATTGATTGATGTATTCTTTAACTGATAGACTCCCTTGCTTCAAATTGATAAACCACTCCAGTTGAACACTCTCTTTCGCCTAAGATAGAAACTTTCTATCGAATCGCTCCCGGAATCCATCCCAAGTAACATTTCTACCCTCTGACTCTATCACCTCCTACCAATAAGATGCCTCCTCCTTCAGCTCCCAAGCGGCTAGCGGAACTTGCTGCTGACCATCCCATCCCAAAAGACCAAAAATCCTCTCTGTGTCCCTAAGCCATGCTCTCGCCTCCATAAAAGTCTCCTTGCCAGAAAAAAGTCTTCCCGCCCAAACTCGCAAAATCTTTACAAAGCTTAGAGAAATTGATGGCGGTAGGTGGGTTGATGGGATTCATACCCGCTGGTGCAGGATTGGGCGCTGGCCCATGCACCTCTGGAGTCATGGCTTTAACTAAGAAACCAGGCTGGGATAGGGATGCCCTTAGGAAGGTTCGGGGCATCAGCCATTCTACGAAAAGAAAAAGATAGTTTAGCAAAGAGTCAAAGGGAGATTGAACTGGACTTATGAGGGGATTTTTATAAAAACTCTTTCATACTTAAAATCATTTCTAAAAGTTTTTTTCTGAAAAACACTTTTAAAATAAGTTATTTTGAAAAAAAACTTTACTTTTAAAAATAAATTTTTAGGAATCCTGTAACCTTAGACTCTGATACCAAGTAAAACACCCCAAACCCCTTAATATACCCAAAATGACACATTAAAAGGCATGGTGCGTTGTATGTATAACTAAAGCTAACAGAGACTAAGACTCACAAGACAAAAATATATAAAAACAGTGGAAACTTAAAATAATAACTTAATTAAAACAAAACTTCATAATTGCTTCATAAATAAGTAAAATAACAAATAACACATACATGTCTAAAAATCCAATATGTCTTATGAAACAAAAACTCAGTCTAAAAAATCAGAGTACATAATATCCCTCATAATAAGCCAGTACATAGAATGAACATAAGCTGAAAATAAAAGAAATACATAGTAGAAATCTCCACCAAGAAAACTCCAAGAAACAGTAATCTACTGACTTCTCCCTTGATCGCCTATGGGGGAAAAGGGGAAAATAGAGGAGTGGGTCAGACTAAAAGTCTGGTGAATGATAGTAATTACTAAAGTCTTTAAGCAAGATAAAAGTAATAGACTCTACAACTGTTCTAGCATAAATGAGGATAACAAAGGAAATAGGAAAGAAATAAACTGGAAATAAGTACGATTAAATATTGCTTAATTTATAAGATAGGTTAACTTTGATTGCTTACTTGTCCTTGATTTCTGCTTTGATTAGGCTGAGTTCCTAATCCTGTAATTAGGATGTAACCCTGATTCTACCCTTTTTGATCGGCCTGTTACTCCATAGACCTTACCCCGGACCAGACGCTATATAACTACCCACACAGCAGCTAATGGTATCTAAGAAAGATGCACAGAGCACTCACTGTGGACCCGGACGACATATATAGCTCCCTACATAGAAGGCAATGGTGTCTACGAAAGACACCCATACTAAGCGCTTGGAACTCATAGCGATTACTAAGCACTCGAATGGAAGTCACACGCTTAACCACCACTATACCCTTGCTACCTTTTGCTCCACCTATTGGGTCTTCTTATTACCTCGAACTCCAGCATAAGTGTGCCCCTCATCTCACTTTAGGCTAATGTGAGATCACCGTGTGTCCATAGAAATAAGAGAAATGCTGTTGGTACTGGCCCGTCATCCAAACAATATCTGGTTGCGCCCCTTATCCAAATCCCCCATGATTTGGACTTCTATTTGACCAATTACTACCATTCTTAGCATAAGCGTGCCCTCGTCTCACTTCAGGCTAACGTGGGACCACCGTTTTGTCTAATAGGGAATGCTGTTTGGTATGGGTCCTAATTTCAACTTTGCTTATTAACTTAGATAAATTATTTTAATAAGCCTTTACACTTTTCTCTACTATCTGTGCTTATTAATTTATCCTAAGTCTTAAAATAAGCCTTATTCTATTCTTTTTCTTATTATAACCTACGTTATAATTTAACCAAGGTCTAAGTGTTAAAATAAGCCTCTTTCATCTTTTTCTCTATTTAGTTATAATTCTAAGTTATGGCCAATCTTTTTAATTCAGTCCAACTAACATCATAATCAGGCATAATTTCAGTCCAATTCCATTTATATTACAGTCTTTGAAATTTACATCTTATATTCCATTATTTCAGGTTTCTTAAAATTTAATCCATATTTGTGTTAATCATATTCTAATCCATACGCGAAGAAGAAGGAGGAATAAAAGAAAACTGAAAATAGAAGAAAATCCAAACTGTAGAAAGAAGTGTAAATAACGTATAAAAAACAGTAAATAAACTAAAATACTGTAAATAAACGGGAAAGTTATAAGTAACAGGAATAAACTAAAATTACTGAAAAGAATAGCTGAAAGGAAATAGACTGAAAATAATTCTAAAAACTATAAATAAACTACTCAAAGGGCTATTTCAAAAATCATAGTAAAACTATAACTATTGGAAAACCTATTATTTTAAATTACTTAAAGAAATCTAAAATAATTACAATCACTCACCTCTGGTCCTAAACTCTTCCTTTGGACTTCCTGGATCCACTTGGAGTTGTAAAATAATTTAATTTATAACGATTTTCTCCTTTGGAAAAATTATTCCATTTAGGGCCCTTCCTAGAAAGGTGAACCCAATTGGAGAAAACCTAGAATGAGAAAAAGTGTTAGGTCTAGGGGTCTATTTATAGGGGTAGAAGTGGATCTCAGACTATTGGATTTTGAAGATGGAATGGGATGCAACCATGTCATAGGCTGAATAGAAGCCATCGGCTGCAAAAATAAAAGGACCGGATAAAAAATAAAGAATGCAAAACACATCAGTTTGTGGCTCTGGAACGTTCGAACAAACGAACGTTCGTTCGTTCGTAAATAGCAGAGGCGGGTCGATCGAGCAGTCGTGTGATATCCCAGGTTTTTGGGCAATATAAATTTAATAATCTGTATTAATAATTTAATTGATTTGATAATTTTTCTTTATAATTTTAATTTAATTTGGTAATTCAATCTTTTAAAGGCTAATAAATATTTAATTTGGTAATACTTGATCTTTTCTAATAATTTAAAATTAATAAGATTTATTTCCAAAGCTAATAAAAATAGATTCTATTTATAATGTATATATTAATATATATATTGTGAATAGGATGTCTTTTGTTTTAAATAAAAGATTGTATTTTCAAATTGTAATATATATGAATGTATATGTTATAATTTGGATTGTTTTGAATTTATTTTAATCTATTGATAATTTATATATGTATGAATTGTAATTTTAAAAAAAAAGCTTTGTTTTAAATTTAATATCTTTCAAAAGTTAAAGATTAATTCATTTGTTTTCAAAATATAAAATAATTGTTTGTTTTAATGGTTTAAATAAAGTTTTATTTTGTATTCTTTAAAGTGTTTAAATTTAAGAGGTTATAAAAATACATGTATAAGATATATTTGAATTATAATTAGTTTTAGAATAATTTCTTTTAAAAGTAATTTATATATACATATGTAAATTAAGAGAGTTTAAGTATGTAAGTTATATTAACATTTAAATTAAATAAAATTTTATTTAATATATTAAAAAGGACATGTGTAAAAAACATTAACACTTGGTAGTAACAAGTGTAGGGTAATTAGGTGGTAAAGGACACATGTAAGTTTTAAGAAAATACAAGTGGCAACATTTTCTTTATTTAAAATTTTATTTTATAAATAATGTAGTTGTAGAGAAACCTGGCTCCTATTTTCTTTCAGTTCAAAACGTTTTCTCAGTTTTTCTTTCTCTTCTAAAATCTGAAATCAAAAGAAAGTAAATCAAACAATTATCTCATCTTCAATCTGGGTTCAAGCAACTAAATCAAGCACTAAATCAATCTGCAAACCATAATGAAGTTCAACTCAACATCAAACAAACATGCAAGGGATTTCAACAGCAAGCAAAATTCAAATCAAAAGTATTGCCAGAAACAAAATCAAATACAAGTTCAAGAATTCAAATTGAAAACAAAAGCCTGGAAACACTGCTCTGTTTTATTCTCTGAAAATAGGTGAGTAAACATTCTTTTAAAAACAGCTTTTAAAATCTGTGATTTGGCTAAAATATTGTGATGAATCTCTGTAGATATGGTTGCATGTGTTCATATGTGTAGATGCATGTATTGCCTCTGTTCTCTGTTTTGTAACCTGTGAGCAAACCTCATTTTTAAGCCTTGATATGTTAATGAATGTGATGAATGATTGAAGTATTGTTATAGATATGTTTGCATGAATGCTTTGAACTGGGACTAAGTCTAAATTACTCTGTATATTGATATGCACATCTGTGTATATGCATATTCATCTCTGATTAAATTAACAAGTTCAGTTCAATCAAAATAAATTATTATCTCTTAATCTAAACAATTTCTGGCAAGGATCCCTAAAGGAATTAGGTTTGGATTAACTAGATCTTATTTTTAGAAATAATTTTTAGGGGAATTAATTGATGTTTAACTGGGAATTAGAAAAAATGCAGTAAAAATGTATAAGACAAAAGAAAATCGATGGATTGAATTTCGTGTTTTGAATATATAACTGAATTCGAATTGGAGAATCACGAATTTTAATATGCATTTCATAATTTTTAGATGGTTAAACAATGGGAATTTTCGAGATGAACGTTATGGGTACTTTTATCAATCTACGACGATCAAGGAGGTGATGGTCATCGGGCTTGTAACCAAAGGTGGTTGGTGTATTGTAGATACTAGGAAAAATGTCCAGGCATTTTATCAACGTTCGAGGCGATGGGAATTTGATGATTTAGGGTTTTAGCTAGTTTTTGTTTCGATTTGAATGTCGTGACTGTCGCGACTTGGAGATTCGACCGGAGTCGATCGCATTTGGGGAAGTTGGAGCTCGTGACGTGGCGTTTCGATGGTGAGGTCGGCGAGGTCTAACGGCGTCGTGGTGATCGGCCGTGGGTGGTATTGGGTTGAATGGTTCTGCAGTTTTTCGAGCTAATGTTCGAATTTCGATTTGTGGGTTATTTCTTGGATCTGGGTTCGAATTCGTGCTCGCGTGGGTTCTTGGGATCGTCGTCGATGGTCACGACGACCTTAGTTGGCCGGAGACGTTTGGGTAGGTGCACAGTGCACGTTCGTGTGCACAGGTGAATGGAAGTTGGGGAAGACGAATTGAACTCGAGTCTGGGTTCGTGTTTCATCGCATGCGACTCGAAGAAAATGAGAATGAGAAAAGACTCGGGGAAAGACTCGTGTTTTTAGTTGGTTTACTCGGGTTGTTTAATTCCAGTAACCTGGGTTTGAGTTTTTAAAAGAAAATCATATTTGGGTTTTAAAATTTAAAGAATAAACAAGTTTTCAAGTATTTGGTAAATTTGGAAATAATTTATAAATGCTTTATCTCTAAGTAAGATTATTATTATGATTTGTAAATAATTTGCTTTGAATAATAAGATTTAAAATAATTCAAATAATTTATTTATAAGGATAATAAGGTTAAATTAGTATTAATATGAATTTAAGAATACTTAATTTAAATAGAATTTAAGTAAAGTTTAATTAAGAATAATGGTTTCATAATTAATTAAGGATTTTTAAATATAGAATGTTAATTAATTAATTGTTTAATTAATTTTAAATAATTAGTTAATTATTTATTTAATTTTAAATAATCACTTAATTATGGATTAATTAAGTGTAATTACTTAATAAAGTAATTATTGAATGAAATTACTTATGGAAGTAATTAATAGGATAATTACTCATGGGGTAATTAATTAAAGTGATAAAAGGGTAATCACTTGATGTTATTAATCTAAGAAGTTGATTTATATAATTGTTGAGATTAATTAATTATGGAGTAGTTAATTAAATAAATGAATTAAGGATTATTTAGTAATGGAATTACTTATTTGTTAAGTAATTAATTAAGAAAGTAATCAAGATTATTAATGGAAGTAATTAAAAGATAATTACTTATGTAAGTAATTAAGAGTTAATTATTTAATTATTTTAGTTAATAAATTAATGTGATTAATTAAATGTGTTTAATTTAAGATTAATTACTAAGTGTAATTAATTAAAAAGTAATTAATAAAGTAATTAATTAAGGATTATTTGTTAATTTAAATTGATTAATAATTACCTAATGAAGTAATTAAAGATTAATTAATTAGATTAAATTAATCAAGGTTAATATAATTAATTAAGAAGTAATTAATTAAGATAAGCAATTACAAATTGTTAATTACCGTTTATGATTAATTAAGACTAATTAATGAAGTGGTTGATTAAAATTAATTATTTAATTAATTAAAAGGTTAATTAATTAGTAAGGATTATTTAATTAATGAATTAATCAAGGGTGATTAATGAAAGTAATTAATTAAAGTATGCTTAATTATATGCTTAATTAATTAATGAAGGTTCATTAATTATTGTAATTAATGATAGTAATTAAAAGTTAATTACTGTATATGGTTAAGGATAATTACTTGAATGTAATTAAAGTATAATTAATCAAGGAAGATTAATTAAGAAGATCATTAAAAGATGATTAATTAATTAAATTGTAATTAATTAATGGTTAAGTAAGAAGGATTTATAAAATGAAGTAATTAATTTAATTCTTTAAATTAATTAAAAGATAATATAAATCATTACTTATGAATGGGTGATAGTATTGAATACTTGGCATTGATTGATATCTCTGATAAGATATATGCTGTATGATATGGATGTTAGTTGAATTGTATGGATTATCTGATAATGTTGATTATCTGTTGTGAATTATCTTTCTTTGTGTATAAAGATAATGAATTGAATTTGTTTTAACCTTTAAAACAACTTGGCCTTAAAAGATACGTTTTGGATTTCGATGAGACCGGGATCGGGTTTCCGTATACCGGTATTCCAGGTCTGGAGACCCGAATACCACATCGATCCAAATTTACGATAGGTCGTGAATCTCAAGTGAAGATGAAGATTCAGAGTGCAAGGGTTATTGTCGTTAACTCTGAGGGTGATTCCAAAACGAGTGTAACGAGATAATGCCTTCGGTTTCGTTCGAACCCGGAACGAACTTGTATGGATTGAATGCTTTCAGCACATCGTCAGGCGGACGATGAGCATTCTAAGTGATATGTTCTGATTAAAGGTAATCGTAACCTCAAGCCTCATCAACCGGGAATGGCTAAAACAGGGGAGGTGCAGCAAGGCTTCGTGGGTAGCACCCACTGAGAGCAAGATAGATCCCTGTCTAGAGGTCCCTTTTCTTTTATTCGGCTTAGTGTGTGGTTGGTCGCGCCAACTACGGGGTTATCTTGTTCGGAATTATCCAGTAAGGGATGGTTCCGGCTTTGTGTTGCAGGGGAGCGGGCGTACTCCTCGGTACGGTGATCTAGGCCACGTACTGTGACGGGCGGTACCCCAGTAGCCCTGCCATTGTATGGAATCCAAACTCCAATAAGTGCCGTACGTATTAGTTGTGCCCAACTATGTTGGAATGTGAGATGTAAGCATTTCAGCTATTTCTGTATTTTACTTGAAAACCCTAGACCCTATTATAATATAACTGGATTTCCTATCAAATGTTTTAGTTAGCGTAAGGTAAAAACTTACCCATGTTTATTTGTGGGGAGTCTTACGTGATACTTTTGTTTTCAAAGGTTTTCAAAGTTAAGCAATTTAACCGTTTACTCACACCAGACCCATGTCTGACCCAAGTGTTTATTTTCTGTTTTATTAAACTCTTGGGTACTCAAATTTGTTTGAGTAGTCAAGGGAATTCAGGTTAGTCTTGACGAATTCTGGAGGAGCTGTGGAGCAGGAGGCTTCAACGAGTAGATATATAGAGTTTCCGCTGTGTTTGTATTAGTCTGTATTGTACTGATGTACTTGTGTTGTATAATAGACAGAAGTTTATAACTGTCTATTCTGTGATGTATAAATTGTGTACTCTGATGTATATGATACTATGTAATATCTTATGTGATAATATATTTCTCGTTCCGCTGTGAGATTTCTGATGTGTTGTTGTTCTCTCTTCTTTTCTTTTCTTCTTCTATCCCTTTCTTTCTTCATAACGATGCGACTTTCTCTGGTGGTAGAAAGCCGGGTCGTGACAGTTGGTATCAGAGCAGTAGGTTGAGTGAATACCTAGGCTCTGAAGTGGTGTCTATCTTGAGAGCGCGTAATTGTTAGTTATATAAAAATGATTTTATATTGTGTTAATTGATCGGTTGAGTGGTATATGGATTCTGGTCAATACGAGTAGCTAACGTTATTGATAGGGATCTCTAAACACTTGAACCAGGCCAACGGACACAATATTGTTTTAAAGAGGTAGATGAAATAATTTTACCCAGAAATAATTTCTATATAAAAAAAATATCATTTTAAATATATATATTTATGTATTTCTACCTATTTATTGGGTTACCTGTTCGGGTTTTCCAATATAAGTTATAAAGGTAGATAAGGTGGTAGTGTGTGTAACACAATTACCAATAGTTGGAGTTTGAATGTTTGAGGTTGGAAGTATATATCGAGACTGTAAACCCAATATCGTCTCGAGTAAGTTGGCAGTATGGAGTAAGGATGTCTCGGATCTCTGAAGAAAATCCTTTTCAAGATTCGGAGTCCATTATTGGAATGTAAGATTGGTTGAGCTCGGGTGAGCAGATTTTCTAGAGTTGAATCTATCAGTTGTGCAGAAGTAAGTGATGGTAGCTTGGCGACTTCAGGAGGGAGCAGTTGTGTGATAAGACGCAGTATCTATGGATGTTCCCGAAGGAGATTTTCTTTTTGGAACAAGATTAAGAAGGTATTGGAGGAACAGTTGATGTCTACCGCAGGAAAGACTCGACTGTATAGGAATTCTCTGATATCAAGTAAGAGAGTTTTGTCTATTTTGAAGTATGGGACTAAGGTTGATTAGTTGTTCTTCGGACATGGTCTCATTGTTCCCTTAAGAAGAGTAAGTTATTGGCGATTGGTTTGGAGCCCGAGTTTCTTTTGGAAGTCTGCCATCTCGGAGATTCGTTGAGAGGTTTGTTGATGGTTTTAGTTTTGAGAAGCCTTTGGATTAGAAGTTCTTGGTTAGCTGTGATAGCAGTGCAGCTCGGAGTGTTCGGTGTGCTGTCGAGATAGAGTTTGGAAGCAGCAGTGTGGTTCGTTTCTTCGATGGTTCCGGAATCTTTGCGGTTCTTCTATCAGCAGTCCGAGTAGGTGGTGAAGTTTTTCTTGAAGGGTTAACCTTGTTTGGAAAAGTTTAAGGCTGTTTTAATTGGTAAAGAGAGAACAGTATCTTTGGAATCCGAACTAGGTAGGATCGCAAAAGTGACTTGCGATTAGTTTGAGAGTTCATCTTGAGTAATCTTTTGTATGAAGTTGAGACATCTCAAGAGAAAGTAAAAGTTATCGAAGAGGTCAAAGGTTGCCCGTAGGTAAAGATTTAGTTTATATCGATTTGTTCCTAGAGAAGGATTGGTGAAGCATCTTAGAATTTTATGGAGTATCTGTGTTTTCTCTTCTGTTTCTAGTTTCGAGTTTCCTCTAGCTAAGGATAGCTGAAGACAGTACCCTTGACGGAGGACATCCATTCTTTGAGTAGTTGGTTATGTCTTTAAGATAACCAATGTTCCCGATTGTTTGTGGATCTAGTGTGCTCGAGTTCATCAACATTCTCATCTATTTCAAGATCGGAGTTGTGCAGCGGAAGCAAAAAGTAGTAGCTGTGCGAGAAAGGAAATAACCTCAGATTTCTACAGGAAGTTTATGTGAACATTCTGAGTGTGTATAGAAGTTTCTGGAATCTGAAAGAAGGAAGTTCAGTCTTCTATTGCTTGTGAAGTAGAATTTGTGTTCTGGATTTTGACGGGTTTTGGGAAACCACCTTGAATGAGTAGACCCAGGAACTTATTATTTTGGTCTTGATTGTTTCTGGAAGCATCAGCATAGATTGAGCTGATCAGGAAGAAGTTTGTAGTTTAGATTTATCTGTTGAGTTATGAAGATATGAGATAAGGAATTGGAATTTGAAGTTGGAGACTTCATTGTTGTTAAGATTTCTCTGGTTAAGAATGGCCAGTTTGGATATCTGGAATCCATTCTATTTCACGTATCTCTGAGGGAGTACGTGTAGGATTCATCGTTGGTTGTGGAATCTGTAGTTCAGTTTGAGTTGGAAGTTGAGTTGGACTTGAGTGTGATCTGATATTTTGTTCAGAATTGGTGAATCTAGAGATGAGAGGAGCTCTGGATTGTGGTGGTGTAGTTTGTTTAGCTTCTGTAGAGCGAGTCTCCCGGTGATTTATACTCGGGGAAACTCGAGATAGTATTATGAAGTCTATTCTGATTTATGTCAGGATAATTAGTTAGGTTTGATTGTTTGATTGGTTGCTATGGTTGTTAGTTACTGGTTGTTAGGGATGATTTGTTGTTTGAAATTAAATTTTTGGCTGGGTTATTAAATTATCTTTGCTTTTAAATTTCGGGGACGAAATTCTTTTAAGGGGGGAGGAATGTGATATCCCAGGTTTTTGGGCAATATAAATTTAATAATCTGTATTAATAATTTAATTGATTTGATAATTTTTCTTTATAATTTTAATTTAATTTGGTAATTCAATCTTTTAAAGGCTAATAAATATTTAATTTGGTAATACTTGATCTTTTCTAATAATTTAAAATTAATAAGATTTATTTCCAAAGCTAATAAAAATAGATTCTATTTATAATGTATATATTAATATATATATTGTGAATAGGATATCTTTTGTTTTAAATAAAAGATTGTATTTTCAAATTGTAATATATATGAATGTATATGTTATAATTTGGATTGTTTTGAATTTATTTTAATCTATTGATAATTTATATATGTATGAATTGTAATTTTAAAAAAAAAAGCTTTGTTTTAAATTTAATATCTTTCAAAAGTTAAAGATTAATTCATTTGTTTTCAAAATATAAAATAATTGTTTGTTTTAATGGTTTAAATAAAGTTTTATTTTGTATTCTTTAAAGTGTTTAAATTTAAGAGGTTATAAAAATACATGTATAAGATATATTTGAATTATAATTAGTTTTAGAATAATTTCTTTTAAAAGTAATTTATATATACATATGTAAATTAAGAGAGTTTAAGTATGTAAGTTATGTTAACATTTAAATTAAATAAAATTTTATTTAATATATTAAAAAGGACATGTGTAAAAAACATTAACACTTGGTAGTAACAAGTGTAGGGTAATTAGGTGGTAAAGGACACATGTAAGTTTTAAGAAAATACAAGTGGCAACATTTTCTTTATTTAAAATTTTATTTTATAAATAATGTAGTTGTAGAGAAACCTGGCTCCTATTTTCTTTCAGTTCAAAATGTTTTCTCAGTTTTTCTTTCTCTTCTAAAATCTGAAATCAAAAGAAAGTAAATCAAACAATTATCTCATCTTCAATCTGGGTTCAAGCAACTAAATCAAGCACTAAATCAATCTGCAAACCATAATGAAGTTCAACTCAACATCAAACAAACATGCAAGGGATTTCAACAGCAAGCAAAATTCAAATCAAAAGTATTGCCAGAAACAAAATCAAATACAAGTTCAAGAATTCAAATTGAAAACAAAAGCCTGGAAACACTGCTCTGTTTTATTCTCTGAAAATAGGTGAGCAAACATTCTTTTAAAAACAGCTTTTAAAATCTGTGATTTGGCTAAAATATTGTGATGAATCTCTGTAGATATGGTTGCATGTGTTCATATGTGTAGATGCATGTATTGCCTCTGTTCTCTGTTTTGTAACCTGTGAGCAAACCTCATTTTTAAGCCTTGATATGTTAATGAATGTGATGAATGATTGAAGTATTGTTATAGATATGTTTGCATGAATGCTTTGAACTGGGACTAAGTCTAAATTACTCTGTATATTGATATGCACATCTGTGTATATGCATATTCATCTCTGATTAAATTAACAGGTTCAGTTCAATCAAAATAAATTATTATCTCTTAATCTAAACAATTTCTGGCAAGGATCCCTAAAGGAATTAGGTTTGGATTAACTAGATCTTATTTTTAGAAATAATTTTTAGGGGAATTAATTGATGTTTAACTGGGAATTAGAAAAAATGCAGTAAAAATGCATAAGACAAAAGAAAATCGATGGATTGAATTTCGTGTTTTGAATATATAACTGAATTCGAATTGGAGAATCACGAATTTTAATATGCATTTCATAATTTTTAGATGGTTAAACAATGGGAATTTTCGAGATGAACGTTATGGGTACTTTTATCAATCTACGACGATCAAGGAGGTGATGGTCATCGGGCTTGTAACCAAAGGTGGTTGGTGTATTGTAGATACTAGGAAAAATGTCCAGGCATTTTATCAACGTTCGAGGCGATGGGAATTTGATGATTTAGGGTTTTAGCTAGTTTTTGTTTCGATTTGAATGTCGTGACTGTCGCGACTTGGAGATTCGACCGGAGTCGATCGCATTTGGGGAAAGTTGGAGCTCGTGACGTGGCGTTTCGATGGTGAGGTCGGCGAGGTCTAACGGCGTCGTGGTGATCGGCCGTGGGTGGTATTGGGTTGAATGGTTCTGCAGTTTTTCGAGCTAATGTTCGAATTTCGATTTGTGGGTTATTTCTTGGATCTGGGTTCGAATTCGTACTCGCGTGGGTTCTTGGGATCGTCATCGATGGTCACGACGACCTTGGTTGGCCGGAGACGTTTGGATAGGTGCACAGTGCACGTTCGTGTGCACAGGTGAATGGAAGTTGGGGAAGACGAATTGAACTCGAGTCTGGGTTCGTGTTTCATCGCATGCGACTCGAAGAAAACGAGAATGAGAAAAGACTCGGGGAAAGACTCGTGTTTTTAGTTGGTTTACTCGGGTTGTTTAATTCCAGTAACCTGGGTTTGAGTTTTTAAAAGAAAATCATATTTGGGTTTTAAAATTTAAAGAATAAACAAGTTTTCAAGTATTTGGTAAATTTGGAAATAATTTATAAATGCTTTATCTCTAAGTAAGATTATTATTATGATTTGTAAATAATTTGCTTTGAATAATAAGATTTAAAATAATTCAAATAATTTATTTATAAGGATAATAAGGTTAAATTAGTATTAATATGAATTTAAGAATACTTAATTTAAATAGAATTTAAGTAAAGTTTAATTAAGAATAATGGTTTCATAATTAATTAAGGATTTTTAAATATAGAATGTTAATTAATTAATTGTTTAATTAATTTTAAATAATTAGTTAATTATTTATTTAATTTTAAATAATCACTTAATTATGGATTAATTAAGTGTAATTACTTAATAAAGTAATTATTGAATGAAATTACTTATGGAAGTAATTAATAGGATAATTACTCATGGGGTAATTAATTAAAGTGATAAAAGGGTAATCACTTGATGTTATTAATCTAAGAAGTTGATTTATATAATTGTTGAGATTAATTAATTATGGAGTAGTTAATTAAATAAATGAATTAAGGATTATTTAGTAATGGAATTACTTATTTGTTAAGTAATTAATTAAGAAAGTAATCAAGATTATTAATGGAAGTAATTAAAAGATAATTACTTATGTAAGTAATTAAGAGTTAATTATTTAATTATTTTAGTTAATAAATTAATGTGATTAATTAAATGTGTTTAATTTAAGATTAATTACTAAGTGTAATTAATTAAAAAGTAATTAATAAAGTAATTAATTAAGGATTATTTGTTAATTTAAATTGATTAATAATTACCTAATGAAGTAATTAAAGATTAATTAATTAGATTAAATTAATCAAGGTTAATATAATTAATTAAGAAGTAATTAATTAAGATAAGCAATTACAAATTGTTAATTACCGTTTATGATTAATTAAGACTAATTAATGAAGTGGTTGATTAAAATTAATTATTTAATTAATTAAAAGGTTAATTAATTAGTAAGGATTATTTAATTAATGAATTAATCAAGGTTGATTAATGAAAGTAATTAATTAAAGTATGCTTAATTATATGCTTAATTAATTAATGAAGGTTCATTAATTATTGTAATTAATGATAGTAATTAAAAGTTAATTACTGTATATGGTTAAGGATAATTACTTGAATGTAATTAAAGTATAATTAATCAAGGAAGATTAATTAAGAAGATCATTAAAAGATGATTAATTAATTAAATTGTAATTAATTAATGGTTAAGTAAGAAGGATTTATAAAATGAAGTAATTAATTTAATTCTTTAAATTAATTAAAAGATAATATAAATCATTACTTATGAATGGGTGATAGTATTGAATACTTGGCATTGATTGATATCTCTGATAAGATATATGCTGTATGATATGGATGTTAGTTGAATTGTATGGATTATCTGATAATGTTGATTATCTGTTGTGAATTATCTTTCTTTGTGTATAAAGATAATGAATTGAATTTGTTTTAACCTTTAAAACAACTTGGCCTTAAAAGATACGTTTTGGATTTCGATGAGACCGGGATCGGGTTTCCGTATACCGGTATTCCAGGTCTGGAGACCCGAATACCACATCGATCCAAATTTACGATAGGTCGTGAATCTCAAGTGAAGATGAAGATTCAGAGTGCAAGGGTTATTGTCGTTAACTCTGAGGGTGATTCCAAAACGAGTGTAACGAGATAATGCCTTCGGTTTCGTTCGAACCCGGAACGAACTTGTATGGATTGAATGCTTTCAGCACATCGTCAGGCGGACGATGAGCATTCTAAGTGATATGTTCTGATTAAAGGTAATCGTAACCTCAAGCCTCATCAACCGGGAATGGCTAAAACAGGGGAGGTGCAGCAAGGCTTCGTGGGTAGCACCCACTGAGAGCAAGATAGATCCCTGTCTAGAGGTCCCTTTTCTTTTATTCGGCTTAGTGTGTGGTTGGTCGCGCCAACTACGGGGTTATCTTGTTCGGAATTATCCAGTAAGGGATGGTTCCGGCTTTGTGTTGCAGGGGAGCGGGCGTACTCCTCGGTACGGTGATCTAGGCCACGTACTGTGACGGGCGGTACCCCAGTAGCCCTGCCATTGTATGGAATCCAAACTCCAATAAGTGCCGTACGTATTAGTTGTGCCCAACTATGTTGGAATGTGAGATGTAAGCATTTCAGCTATTTCTGTATTTTACTTGAAAACCCTAGACCCTATTATAATATAACTGGATTTCCTATCAAATGTTTTAGTTAGCGTAAGGTAAAAACTTACCCATGTTTATTTGTGGGGAGTCTTACGTGATACTTTTGTTTTCAAAGGTTTTCAAAGTTAAGCAATTTAACCGTTTACTCACACCAGACCCATGTCTGACCCAAGTGTTTATTTTCTGTTTTATTAAACTCTTGGGTACTCAAATTTGTTTGAGTAGTCAAGGGAATTCAGGTTAGTCTTGACGAATTCTGGAGGAGCTGTGGAGCAGGAGGCTTCAACGAGTAGATATATAGAGTTTCCGCTGTGTTTGTATTAGTCTGTATTGTACTGATGTACTTGTGTTGTATAATAGACAGAAGTTTATAACTGTCTATTCTGTGATGTATAAATTGTGTACTCTGATGTATATGATACTATGTAATATCTTATGTGATAATATATTTCTCGTTCCGCTGTGAGATTTCTGATGTGTTGTTGTTCTCTCTTCTTTTCTTTTCTTCTTCTATCCCTTTCTTTCTTCATAACGATGCGACTTTCTCTGGTGGTAGAAAGCCGGGTCGTGACAAGTCGACTTCCTATATATATATTCTTCGTTTTCTGCTTATTTTTTTATTTTATAACTTGGTCATATTAGCTCAGATTTTGAGGTTCTATATATGGAAATTGACCAGAAATTACCACGGACACAGTGGTGCAACTTCTGTGGCTTAATTCTAATGATTTCACAAAGCTATTTTATTATCTAATTAATTAATGAATTAATTATTATGGATTAAATTTTCGGTTGTTACATGCACTCATCAACCTCTCCTTCTAACTCACAAATACATGCTCGCACTTCGTGTTCCAAGCAAAAGTCTGATTCTTCTTCGTCAAATTGGTCAAAAGTGATGCTATTTTTGAAAAGTCCTTGATAAAATGTCTATAGTATCCCACCAATCCTAGGAGACTCCTAACATTGGTAGCATTCTTTGGTTTGTTTCAACCCTGAACCACTGCCATCTTGGCAGGATCTACCGCGATGCCCTACTCAAAGATTACATGACCTAAGAATCCCACTTCCCTCCTCCAGAAGTGATACTGTGAAAACTTCGCTTTCAACCTGTGCTTCCTTAACACTTTAAGCACAATCCTCAAGTGCGTCTTGTTTTCCTCTTTGATCCTAGAGTAGACTAGAATATCATCCATGAACACAAGCATGAACTGTTCAACTAATTTCTGAAGACACGACTCGTGAGATCAACAAGTATGCCAGAGCATTGGTTAGCCCGAATGGATAACCAACCACTTATAGAAACCAGACGGCGTACGAAACACGGTGATCAGCACACTCCCCTTCACTTTCTCAATTGGTGGAATTCCATAGCCCAATGTTTTAAATCTCGGATTTTGGCCAATATCTCGGGAAAATATCTCGGCTATCTCGGGCGATATTTAAAACACTTATAACTAAATAGGCTGCCAAATCTCGGATTTTGGCTGATATCTCGGATTTTTCATCTCGGCCATCTCGGGGAGATTTAAAAGCCTGCCATAGCCAGATCCAATTAAGAGAATACCTTCACACCATGGAGCTGATCGAACAAGTCCTCAGTATGCGGGAGTGGATACTTGTTCTTCCACGTCACCTTATTCAGCATACAGTAATCCACACACAACCTTAGAGAGCCATATGCCTTAATGGAAAATACGATCGGTGCACTCCACTCAGATATGCTCCTACAAATGAACCATCTCCTCAATAGGTCATTGACTTGCACCTCCAACTCCTTCTGCTATCTGGGTGTCACACACCTCAAAGGCATAACGATTGGCCTGCCATCCTTTACTAATTCTACATGGAACTCAATCTCTCATTGTGGCAGTAATCGGTCTCCTCCACAAACACATCTGGATACTCTCTAACAATAGACACAAATGACAACTCATCCTGTGAAACTTCAAGTGAATATAGAAAGCTAACCATAACCCTATCCTTTGGTAGGTAGCCAATCACTACCGTTCGCCTCTCCACAACTCCAATCATTACCAACAGGTTCTCGCAATCCACCACTACTACATACTTCCTTAGCTAGTCCATCTCTAAGATAATCCCAACCCAATGAAATTCAAAACAAAGCAATCACAAACAAAAGGGCATTTATGTCTCGATAAGACCAAACCATGACAAACTATAGAGAGGCTAGCTGAACCTCCGACAAGGTTCTTCACAAATAGAGGCTGGTCCACTACTTCAGGTTCCAATCCTAATCTATCTACCAGGTCACTAGATATAAAAGAATGCGAAGCACCAATATCGAATAAAACACGTAGTGGAACATCAAGAATAGAAAGCATACCTTAAATGGTGAAGCCCTTCCCCTTGTCTTTTGCCAAGAGAGCACTTACAAAGTCGGAACAACATCCAAGGCATATGCTTCAACACCTACCTCTGCTTCACTGGTTCAGGACAGTTTATTTGAATACGCCCTATCTTATTATAGCTTTAGCACTTCCTCCCTTTAGCTTTGCAGTCTTTGATAATGTGAACCTTCTCCCCACATTTGTAGCAAGAAGGCTCACACTTGCCCTTATTTTGGCCACCCTTTCCCTGCAGCTTCTTTCTCTTCCCATTCCACTTCTTCTTGCCTCCATTGCCTTGTTGTGGTTTTGGTTCTTCCTTAATAATAGCAACCAACTTGGTTTTAGGATATAAAACTCTCAAGTTGAAGGGCTTTCTCCACTATCTTCTCGAATGACTCAACTATATACCTAACAAGATTCTCTCTCAAATAGTCATCTAAACCCATCAAAAACTACTCATTCTTCTTAAGCGAGGTATCGATAAAGGTAAGTCATACTTCGACAACATGTTGATCTCCGCCACATACTTTATCACAAACATTTCTCCTGCCTAAAATCAGCAAACCTTCGAAAAAGCATCGACTTTTGAGCAGTCGGTATGCACTTCTCCTCAAACCTTGTCTTAAAATGCTCTCAAGTTTTCTGATCCTCATGAATTGTAATCTTGGCGGTGTTTCACCATACTAGAGCTCTTCCTTAAAGCTGTCTAGATGCCAACTTCCTCTTCATCGCATCTTCCAACTCTATGTCCTGAAAGATGCGTTCGTAGTTGTCTAACCAGTCCTGCACGTCAACGGTCGACTCCGCTCCAAGGAATGGTTTGCCTCCTAATGTAAAAAAAATCTTTGTTTAGCTTGGATAAATCAACCCTTGGCGCCTACATAAGAGTACCACCACCACCAGCTGCTGTAGGAGCAACTCCTTGGGCATTCTGCAACATGTTCCTTATCATATTGTTGAACATTGCCTGCATATTGGGGTTCACGTTTGCCTCATTGCCCGATCCCTGCTCCACGCCAGAAGCATATGTTCCAGCGACATTCCATATTTACCAGCTCATTCTTCAAAACTATACTTAAGAATAATCGTTGTCTAAAAAAGGAATAAATAGTATTCGTGTATGTAGTGTGACTTATACTACACACACACACACACTACTATATAGTTTTGAAAATCAAAATATATAACAAGTATGCTCTCTCATATATACTCTCGATCGAGTCTAGGGTGATAACTCCTCCTCTATTTCTACTGGACCATGGTGTCAACTCAGGTTAACCCTGCAATCTAGAGCTCTGATACTAAATATAACAATCACCCTACACCACCGGCACCCAATATAAATGTATAGTGCACAAACTAAGGTGCCCAACCGATGTATGACAACTATCAAGGGTTGAAGAAATAAAACATCACAGAACCTGTCATATTCTAATGACTCATCGACTAAAATATAACAGTCATCACAAATATAAAATAGTAGAGACAGTAATAATTAGGTGAACAACAACCAGAGCAAAAATCCATAGAGTTATTCAACGTAGCAGTAGAGGTTATACAAAGCAGAAATAAACTCAAATAGACTATCTCATAATAAATCAAAAACTTTCTTAGGTCCACTGTGTTGCACAACGGAATAAGCACAGTAAGTCAAAATATAATACGAGAAAGCTCCATCACACTCATCCTCTACACATCCTCCACGAATCACCTAGACCTTCTATCTAGTCTACTCATTTAAGAGTATAGAGATAATAAGAAGCAAAGCATAAAACCTTAAGATGGACAATAGTTTGGTGTGAGCGATAAATGAATATCAGAATATTATACAAGTCGATATAGTAAGGAACAAGGTATAGGAATCATACCTGACCTATCCCTACATACAAAGAGTTAGAAAATATATTCATAATATGCTACTGTACTAACATCACAAAGCATACAACATCCTAGTGTACTCTCGGTGTTTAGGCATCAGTCCCTTTTATACCTACATCATGTGACGTCCCTAGAGCGACATGTAACTAATAAAGCAACCATAACAAATATAGCATCCATAATGCAATCCTAATTGTCACTCAATATGCTTGGATATAAGAAAACCCTTATGGAATGATTATAAGTGCAACAACTCGCACCTTAATGGGTCTGAATTTCAACTAAATTGAAACCTAACTCCATTAGAATATGGATCGTTGGTTTTGGTAACTTGTAATAAACTTAAGTACATCAGAGAACAAACTCACAGCATAATAGTAATATATAATAGAACATATATACTGACTATGTCCGCCACCTTGGAATCAATATTATTCCTTTATTATCCGATTGCCTTGTCAACGCCGAGCATGAATGAGAGGACTTTTTCATTTAATGTTCCCATCTTGCACCAGTAGCTTGTCCCTCTAAATCTATCATATGGGTTGTAATGAGAAGGGGGTCAGAACAATGTTTTAGTGATGGTAAATTATATGCTTTATCCATAACACTAACTTATGCTAATTGATTTCTATTTAAGTGTTATGTCCATTATTCATGGCTAGTCCGTGGAATTCCATCTACGTGTATGACATATCTAACCTTCCCTAAGGTATAACTATATATATGTCTATGTATATATAAACATTGTACTATCCAAAATAAAATCTCAGCCACTTGATACTTCTTAAATGTGGAGTAAACAGACTCGAAGGCCATTTAATACCTCAACCCCCAAGTGGGCCCTCCGTAATGTAATCTCTAGTCAATCGACTCTAGCTACAAAAACCGATGACCCATAAATACAAATTTATGATTTAATTTTCATATTACTAATGCATCTCAAAGTCTTATCTAAGGGTTAACTGACCTACCTCTGACAAACAAATAACTAACTAAACTTTATGGTCTTTGCATATCCCATACAGTTTCTACACTAGTAGGAAGTGAAATCCGTCAAGGCATAACCTAAGTCTTTGCTAACGACCGCTTGGGACCACTGGTGGTCAAAGCCTATATGCCAGTCTTATTAATAAATAATGGTCAAACAAGAACACTACCATAGCTCTCCAACCTCAAGCCGAAATCACATTTAGACTAACCTAATGTAAGTCAAGGAAAAATACACCTCCAAATTACATAAAACCTGTTGTTCACAATAAAGCAGACCCCATTTCCCTTTTAGGTCCCGTCGTAATATTGAGACTTCTTTTATAACGAATGACCATTTAATACCTTCTACTCCTAAGTAAACCCCTTGAAATCCCTAAAGGTACTGAACCATTTAATACTTCAAATCCAAAGCGAACCCTTGGTAAATTTCCCTATATATATACGCAAACACTTATCTCTTCCCCACGGGTACTATTGTTGGAGATATCTCACTTCAGTAGTACCTATACACAATAATTGGTAGCCTCTACGTGAAGGCAGACTTCTGTTATATAACCCTACTAACCTTGCATCCCAACCCATTCTAAACCAAACCAATTATCTTAAGCCTAAATATTAGGCCCGCTAATTCACTTATTTGTTACGAATCTATTCTTATCTTATACGCTTATTACACATGTTCTTATTTCCCTCTTACATCCCATAAATGTTAATTGTCCATAATAGAGGGTAATTATTATTAAAATTGGACAACCATGAGGGTCATTTATTTATTCGATCTAATTCAACCTATTATGCCTGTTTCATTTCCCCATAAATGCCGACTTAAACCCTTTAATCAGTCCCATTAAATGCATATATGTCCCTATTTAATTCCAGAACTCCCTATTAACTGCACATGTATTGCCATCCGAATTTTTGCAACATCGTTCCAAATTTTTGAGTTACTATCTCTTTTCCATTTCAACCCCTAGTCCTATGATTTACTACACCGCCAATAACTAGTTGTCCTAATTATAACCAATACAAATATCAGTGTATATTACGCTTTATTTGATACATTATGTATATTTATATTTTTAATTCATAGATGCGGTTATATACACAGACAAAAACACACACATACACACATTATTATCTAGCATTATGACCATGCCATATTTGGGTACATCAGGTTGGTCGAACCGAGAAATTATCCAACATAAATCCATACCAATGGATTTCGAGTTAGATACCAAACATAACCAAGGAGTGAAATTTAAATGTAACCAAATACGCATCCTATCAATATGCAACGATTACCAAGTACAAGGCACATGAAAGCATGGATAGGTACCAATCCCTGATCAGGGTTCAGTACCGATCTTTAATTGCTCATCCATATGGCACCTGTCATATGCTATGTCAAGCTAAGGTGTTTACAACCAAGTACATGCTACATGAGATGGTTAGCAAGTTCATATTAACTACCACAACCAACGCTTAAGTCAAAAATTATTTCTCCATCCCTGAATCGAGAAGTTCACTTAGTTCCATGCCTTTAACAATGCAAGTGAAGCAATAAAGATGAAGGTGCAAGTAAAACAAGCATCCATAATAGTTAAATGGGGATACAACAATCAAATGCATGGATCAGTATCGATCTTTGGTTATTCGTGGTGTGGTAATGATCTCCTCAGTTACACACTCCAGAACGTAGGGAACATGGGCAATAATATGTGTGGGTGATTTTTTTCGACCTCCAAATATAAATAGAGGGATAGGGGCACAGTTTGGAGAATCCTTTTTTAGCTATTAACAAGTTATTGTATTTTCTTTGTAATTCCATGAATCATCACCTATCCCTAAGAACAATTCTGCAAAAATCATCAAAGACTTTAACAAAGTTTAAGTGTACGTAGGCCTTTGATTAGCCGAACCACTATAATTGTTATGTGTTGTTGTTCTTCTAGTTTTCAAGTTATTTTCTTCATTTATTTCTCTACTATTAATCTTCGGGTATTTGTGCCAACTTTTGGCGTAAATTTTTTAGTGGTTTTACCGAGAGTATATCGATCTCAAACTATTAGCATCTATTTTTTTACTTTTTGGTTATTTATATCCATGAAGTAATTCCGTCAGTTTTGTTGTTGTAATCCATGATTATTCAGATTTTCGTAGAATTTGTCATAAGATTAGTTAAAGTTATGGTCTCACAAAAGGAGAACTATTATCTCTCGACTTGCTGCTGATGTTGAGAATGCCGGTCTCAGCACACTGAAGATGTTGCTCAACCTATAATTGCTAAAATTCAGAATCCCTCAGATATGATAACACCGGTTGAGCCGGATATCATGATGAAGCTTATGAAAGACAAGGTGCAACAGAGTGAGGATGAATTAAGGAGGCAAATCAAGGAGAGTTTCGACTTGTTAAATCAATTAACCCATTATCGCAAAAGGAGCATGCGAGATTTATCACCTTCTGATTAGAAGAATTTTCTTCTTCATCCGCTGAAAAACATCAAGATGGAAAACAGAAAATGAAGCGAAAGGAAATAAGTGCTTCGAAGGATGGACTAGGCAGAGCTCGTAATAAGGGACTGTGATCAGTATCGAACCATACCCTAGGATCAGTATCGCACCCTGAGTTGTTGACTTGGGCAATGGAAATGTTGTTGATTTGGATGGTGATGTTAGGGGTGATGTCGGTCATGTTGCTGATGGCCAGAATGTTGGAAGTCGGCCGGTTGCTGTGCCTCATAGAAACTGTAAGAATGCGTCTACTGAATGAATGGCTCTCTTAGAGAGAGTAGAACCCAAATATCATGGAACTAACCGAGACAATTTACCGAGCTAAACACTTGGCACAGGCTATAATTATCGCCGTCTAGTAGATCAAGTCAAACCAGAGTCACTAGGAGATATGGTAAAGAAGCTAGTGAGTAAGAACCAACACAGAAGTAACGATAAATGGGGCTCTTTCCCTAGTAGGAACCTATTAAACTGAAGAGATATAACATAAGGAATAAACTTGGAGGTTCGCAATGACAACAATGTAGCCTACAATGGAACGACGGATCTATGGTAACATTTGCTAAAATACAAATGGAATATGGACAGGACAAGGGCAATAGATGCTGTGAGATTTAGACATTTTCCAATTTTTCTTGAAGGTATAGCGACGATGTGGTTCGCTCGGCTTTTGCCGAGGTCCATATCATCTTTTGATCGGTAGGAAAGAAAGTTTGTTGAGCAATTCTATTTGCACACAACATGTCTCAAAGATGTGATGTCATTATCAAATCTCTTCCATAGAGTGGAGAATTGCTAAAGGATTTTTTGAGTAGGTTTAATATGGTGGTGACAGAAGTGAGCAATGTGAAGGAAGACATCGTGTTAATGGATTTGATTAGGGGGATACATCGTGGTACAAACTTTGGAATGTGGTTAAAGATGAAACCCTTACCGATGATGGATGTTTTCTATAAGAAGGAGACTCAGTTCTTGTGCTTGGAAGAGGAAAGTACAATCGTTAGGAAGGCCGACGGTGGTCGAACGGTTGAAGTATTCAAAGCAAGGCGGCTGTGAAAATATCCAATAGAAGTTCTGGAAATGTAGTTGTGAATATGGGAAATAAAGGTAATAACTAGAAGATAAATAATCAAGGTGATGGAGGTAGGAAACTTAATTTTAAAAAGGCATCCGAAATACGAAAATTATACACCTTTGAATAATTTGGTTGAGAATATATACCTTGCAATGTGAGGTACTGAACAGTACAAAAGGCAGGCTCTTACGGAATCAACTGAGAGAGTGAAGAGGTCTAGGAAGTTTTGTCGCTTTCACGAGACACATGGTCATAAAATGAATAAATGTGGACACTTGCGAGATGTGATTGAGGATCTGATTTGAAAGAAAAAGCTTTAGCGGTATGTGAAAGCCCCGTAGGATAGCGGGCAAGAGAATACTCAACCCCAGAGGTAGCTACTCCAAAGAGGTCAAGTTGGGCCTAGCGATGACGATCCTAGGAAGCTTGGGAAAAGATTGGTCATTAACATGATCTCTGGTGAACCTCATCCAGTTGCAAAGAGCTGTAATGAGATGGAAAGGTATGCAAGTTCTTTGAAGTACGCTATGCACGAAAGTTGACTTACTATCGAAGATAGAGCTCCAGCAAAGCAACTCAGGACACTGATTGATGATATTGTGTTTAAAATCAAGGATATTGAGAGCGCTAAAGCATCTGCGCTAGATCCCTTGGTGATATCAGCCACGATTGGGCTGACGACTGTGAGGAAGGTGTTGGTTGATTATCGTAGTTTGGTGAACAATTTTTAAAAAAAGCTTATGATCGAATGCTAATGGATGGTCAGGACTTGAAGCCATGCAAATCTCGAATTTAGGAATTTAACGGAGTGGCGACAGAACCTATGGGTAGTCCAAATTATCAGTGGTTCTAAGTGAAGGTGACCGCAAAAGAGTGCAAGTTGTGACTGTCATGGTGATGGACATTATTTTTTTTTGCTTATAACGCTTTCTTGGGCCGATCGGCTCTAGCTTGATTTCGGGTGGCCCTTGCCCCATAGTGCTTAACAATGAAATTTCCTATCGGGAATGGGGTAGGCATCATTCAAGGGGACCAAAGTGTCGAACATAAATGCTACATCATGGAGTTAACGGAAGCAAAGCGATGCGAGAAAGGAAATGATGCAGAGAAGACTCTCCGCGTTAAGATGATGGATGCATAGCAACCATCGCCTAAACCTTTGCTCGGTCGGCATAGGAGATTCCACAAAGCTATGGATCCAAGGAAAGAGCCAGAGGATGTGAGGGCAGCTCCTGCTGAGCTGATGATTTGCATCCCAGTCAATCAGGATGATCCTACACGAGTCCTGAAAATTGGGTCCTAGCTGGCATGGGAATGAGGAAGGAATTGATTGGTTCTCTCTGGGAAACTTCAATGTCTTTGCCTGGGCACATTCTAACATGTGTGGAATATTGCCATAGAGAGTGTGCTATGCATTGAATGTGAACCCCAGATGTATCCCGGTGAAACGGAAGTGGCGTAGTTTGGATCCGAAGTGATCCGCTATGCTAAAAGAAGTGGATAAACTAAAAGACAATGGCTTCATCCACGATGCTCTATACCCTGAGTGGGTATCCAATCCGATTTTAGTCAAGAAGTCCAATAGGAAATGAAGGACATTCATCGACTATTCTGCCCTGAGTAAAGCATGCCCAAAGGATAGTTTTCCATTAACAAAAATCAACTAACCGGTGGATTCAACCGTAGGCCAAGAACAGCTGTCATTTACGGATGCTTACTCTTATTATAATCAAATTCCAATGCACATTCCAACCAGGAACACACTAGCTTTATGATGGATTTGAATTATACTGCTATCGAGTAACGTTGTTTGGTTTGAAGAACACCGAAGCCAGGTAGTAAAGATTAGTAAATTCTATGTTCAAGAATAAAATCTGATAGAAAATGGAAGCTGTATACGAACGGAGCATCCAATGAATGTTGCTCGGGGGCCAGAAGTAGCTTTGGTAACCTATGAGGAAAGATTAGTTTGCTATACCTTAGGACTTGAGTTCCCCACAACGAACA
Organism: Allium fistulosum; assembly: GCA_030737815.1. Taxonomy (NCBI): domain Eukaryota; kingdom Viridiplantae; phylum Streptophyta; class Magnoliopsida; order Asparagales; family Amaryllidaceae; genus Allium; species Allium fistulosum. The sequence continues at coordinate 731,376,962 of CM060908.1, forward strand.
ATGAGGCTGAAGATAAATCACTAATTGTGGGACTCGAGATCGTAAAGGAATTGGGAGTCTAGACAGTGCATATATATGGTGACTCTCAGTTGGTGGTCTTCCAAGTAAGGAAGGAATTCCAAGCAAAAGGCGCTAGGCTAGCACTTTATTTGATGAAGGTTCTTGAACTTCTCAACGATTTTGAGTATTACATGATAAAGTGCATTTCTAGGGAGGAAAACACGAAAGCTGATTCTCTAGCCAAGTTGGCTAGCTCCAAGTATGCGCAATTCATGGTTTTAGTTTTAGTAGAAGTATTATTGATTTCAAGCATCGATCAGATAAATGTTGATTGGATCTTGAAGGAAGAACTTGAAAAGGAGTCGTGGATGACTCCGATTAAGGAGTACCTACGGAAGGGAACCCTTCTGGATGAGAGGAGAGAATAAAGGAAATTACCGTCCATGATAGGCTATTATAAAGAAGAAGGTTTCTATACCCCTGCTGTGGTGTGTCTTATAGGAGGAAGCAAAAAGGATCCTCGCTGATGTTGATGGAGGAGCCTGTAGCGACCATATCGGGAGGCAAACTTTAGCGAAGAAATTTCTTCGCTATGGATACTTTTGGCTGACCGTCAATAGAGATGAAGCCGATTATACTAGGAGGTGCGATTAATGCCAGAGGTTCACAAAAATTCCTAGAGCATAGCCTACGGAGATTAAGCAAAGGGTTAGCCCATGACCATTTGTAGTATAGGGAATCGACATTATCGGTGTGCTATCGATGTCGAAAGGTGGGGAAAAGTACGCTATTATTGCTGTTGATTATTTTACGAAGTGGGTTGGGGCGGAACCACTTGCCATGCTCACCATAAAGAAGGTGATCAAATTCATAGTCAAGAACATTATCTATCACTTTGGGATCCTATAAACGACCATTTCCAACAACGTAACCTAATTGGACATGACATAATTCATGAACTTCTGTAGCAAGTATCAGTTAGAAAAGATTCTGTATAGTAGTGCATCCACGGACGAATGGACAGGTGGAAGCAGTAAATAAAATCATCAAGTCCATTCTAAAAAAGTGATTGACAATAGCCAAAGGAAAGTGGGTCGATGAATTACCACTGCCACTTTGGGCTTATCAGATGACTCACAAATCCCCGACTGGCCATACTCCATTCGCTTTGGCTTATGGGTCGGAAATAATGATTATAATTGAACTGAAAGTGTAATCTCATCGGAGGATCCACTATGATCATAAAAAGAACGAGGAAATCCTACTTGGGTCCCTCGACATGATCGATGAGAAGTGTGATGAAGCTGATTTGAGAGCCACTGCTCATCGGAAGCAAGTAGCTCGGCATTACAACACAAAGGTCAGGAATCAGACCTTCGAGATCGTTGATCTCATTCTTAAACGAATCTTCGCTGGTTCAGTAAACATAGTCCCGACTTGGGAAGGTCTATATGCTATCAAACACAAGCTTGGAGATGGGACGTTAATGTAGTTACTATAGATGGAATTTCACTTTCAAGCATGTGGAATAACAAACATTTATGACACTATTTTGCTTCAAACCATCTTTGTACATTTTTTAATCTCAATGTAAAGATGCGTGATTTGCCCTTATTTTGGATATGAAATGAATTGGCTTTAGGAATCGATGAATTTGTATTCTCATTAGCTAAGTTTCCAAACTGTGAAAAACAAAATGATTGAATGGTACATACTTATATAATACATAATAGTAGGCGCCTGGAGATAAGTACCAATCAAACTTTCCGATCCGTAACTAGACCAATGGAAAGTGATTGTTTTGGGCATCCGGATTAGATGCCAAATAACTCCTCTGACCCATGACGTAGACATCAGAGTATGTAACACATAGGGAGTCGAGCAAGATAGTCACCCTATTAACCCAAAAAATTGGATCAACACCATGGATTGAGTGTGAAAGAACCAGCCCTGTTCTTACAGAGCAATAATATAGAGAATAAATGTAAAAGAGCATAAATAGAAAAAAGACAAGAGAATTTTTATAGTGGTTCGGCTGTTAACGAAGCCTACGTCCAATTTATAGTTTTTATTATTGACCGATTGCTGTTATAACAGAAGTTAGATTTGATTACAAAGCTCTTGAATATCCTTAGCTAGATTGAATCTCCAAGGTTGGAATCCACTGGAGAATCACTGTGAACTCCTTTGAAGACCGTTGTAAGGGTGGTGAGGAGTGAAGAAAGCTTCCAGCAGAGTTTCAACAACTAGTCCGGAGGGATCCCCTTTACGTTGCAGGCAAGATGGTTTTTATAGATGTTGAAGAGTTGCTGGGCCAAGCCCGTTCGCTAGATGCTTACAGACGATCACAGGAAGGAACACTGGAAGTACTACCGTGACCCAAGCCAAAAGTATGGATCGCTAGTGATCCATAGATTATGCCGGAAGGCAAACCAATTCCTTAGCACTTCCCTTCGATCTATTCCATTTGAGTCGCAACGATCCTATGATGATGTATGGATCACTGGCGATCCATAATGTATGGATCGCTAACGATCCATACACTTAGCCTATTTTTCGATTTTTGTGTTTGGAGATCTTTGTTGTCTTGCGTCAACGTTGTTTGCAAACTCTCGAGTTGATGCTATGGATCGCTGGCGATCCATTGGCCATGGATTACTAGCGATCCATGTCCTTAGAGTATATTTCTTCCTTTTCCCCCAACTTCTTTTGACTCCTTGTTCTAGTCCTTTTGGTTGACCCTGGAGCTATTATGACTTGATCAAGTTGTTCCGACTTCTGCTGGATTTTGCTAGGTAAAAAACCCAGATAACATTTGCCCCCCAGAGTATGCTTTCATTGGAAACAAAGTGTGCTTTGGAACAAAAAAAGTTTCAGATTACTATTCTATGAATTTCAATGAATCGTCAGAGTCCATCTCAAGATATTATTTTTAATCGATCGAATTCTGGTAGCTGCTCGTTTTTTGATTGCGATCTGAATTTCAATTCCTTGTATCGATGATGCAATCTTTGCTTCATATTTACACAAGGGTTTAGGTCGGTAAGTGGGTGCATGACATAGGTTTGGAGTTGACCTATATGGTTTTAACTAGACCGGCAGTGAAGCTTAGTTTTGTCTTGAACGATTGTACGCTGTCTTGGAGCAAAGTCCTGCTCTTTGTCCTTAACTTCTCCTTTTTGAGAACTTGATTAAGTTCCCATCGATGTTTTTGAATTCCAATGCGATAATTTATTCCAAAATCGGATATAGTAGATGATTCGATCGTATCGCTTTTCCCGTTTCTGTACTCCAGTGATCCTAAAAAGAAAAGCTTCGCACGTCGCTTCAGATGGTGGCTCCATTATCGATCGTTGATCGATAACGGGTAAGTCTGGAAGAGATAATTTCAAAGGATGATATGGAATGTTTTTCAAATGTAAGCAAGCTATCTGTACTAGATTGTTTGTTTGCAATATTAGGGATACTAGACTTTTCTCATGTAGATAACAAACTGCATCTGCCTCGGTCATAACTCAGAACCTGACTGGTCAACATACGTCGACTTCCCTTGGATTTCTAGAGTTGGTTATACGAGGATATTATTTAAAATAGAACATACCCGATGGGGTTAAATGCCAAGTTTTGTTGTTGAAAATGGCTTTTCGGTCATCCAATCTTTAGTCTGGCGGAGGTTCTTCCACTCCTAGAAGTTGGGTTCTTCGCAACTTAGGCTTCGCTTATTATTCCATCGGAAACTAGCGCATGAGTAGTTTGATTGCGATTATCCTTCCTTTGCATTTTTTGGAATTCAACATACACCAGCCTCTATCTCCGAGGACTATTGGCTTAATTGCTTGATTCCAAGCATTGCTTTTTTTCTCCGCTGCACTTCTTGTGTTCATCTGCAACATACTCGTATATTTATATACTTGCAAGTAATACTTCTGCGATCATTTCGGCATATTCTATTTCATAGCTTTGTTCAGAACTATGAAGTAGCTTGGTCTAGCAACTTCTATAGCTAATCCCTACTTATGCTCAATTGAGTTCGTTTCAACAAATTATTGGTTTAAATGCCTTGGTTCGTAAGGCTGATTACTTTGACTACCGAACCAACATATTTTGGGAGACTAGGTCTCCTAAGCAATAAGTTCGATTACCCCAGTTTGATTGATACGATAGCTCCTATCTTTGGGAATTAGGGACTTTGTTGTTTGATCCCAAGGTCTGAGTTTTGTAATGATGTCGGTATGTATTAGAAAGATGCATTTCTGGCATCTTTTGATAAAGTAAATTATTCTGAGTTCGGCGTTGAGATCGTAATCATGTGTTGGTTTCTATCTTCAGAAACTCATACACATATGACTCAAACTTATGGATTTTCCTTGATGTTGTGAATCCTCGAATAACGTAAGATTCCAGAAGGTAGGAATAAAAAGTCGATTAAGCTTTTGCTTTTGTTTTCGAAAGGCGGTGTATTGACAGTTTCATTTTATAGGTCTCTTCTTAGCATCACTGATCTTCAAGTGATGGTATATTCCCGCAAGATAGGACCAAATGATCTAGTCGGATTGTAAGTAGGTCATTGAATTCTTCATTTCACTTAATAGCAATTTGCTGTTAGAAATGTCTATTTGGAAGAACGGAAGTGTTATCTAGCCAACTCTGCGGTTTGGACTGAGGATTTGTTTGCCTATCCCTATTTGCGAGACTAGCTATTTCAAATACTCGTATTTAGACGCTTGCGAGAGATGGAAATGTTTAGGGAGAATTGCTCAATTACCCCCACCCCCTCCCCCCTTCCCCACGTTTGGCTCTCAACCCCAATTTGGAATTGAGGAAGTTTAGGGATTTTATTTTCGACCTTCCATGATTGTTCCCGCTTGTCCTTGGCCATGCAAGATTTTCTTAGTAGTTGACGTCATCATGGAAGTATCGTTCATATGTCAACTCCTATCTTTGTAAATTGTTAACCTAGCTGCTTGGTTCTAAGCAACATTTCCTCATGGCTGCCTATCTTTTGGCTGCATCTAAACACTTTCTAAACTGAATTTAGGAAATTCGTTTGTGCACCAGCTTTCACCCTTAGAAATTAGCACACGAGCAATTCAATCCTAGGATTTCCTTTCTGTGCAGCTCTATTCCCATGTAGTGGCTGATTTCTATGATGTCAGGTTGAACCATCTGATTGATCTATGAAAGGTTATGTCTTCATGTCGTTGCCTATTTTCAAGCAACTGTAGTTTTTCAAAAACAAGTGTAGAACTCAGTCGAGAACCAATTTCTATCTCTGAAAGTTAGTGCATTGATGGTTTACTATGGTAAGTGTTTCTCACTAACCCTGTAGATTAAAGTTTTCCTAGCGTTACCGGAGCAACAACTGGTACTTAGTGAATAACAAATTTCTCGGCATTGCCTGGGCAATGTCGGTACTTAGGGAATAGAATGTTTTTCAGTGCTGCCGAGGCAACACCAGTACTTAGGAAATATAAATTTTCCTAACGTTGCTAGGGCAATGCTGGTACTTATGAATTGGGAAAAGGCCTCGGCGTTGCAGGGGCAACACTGACACTCAAGAGGCTGGGATTGATTTTTTCCATCGACCCGGTGGTGCTTTTAATCCAGTTGGGTACCCGTTTTGGTCTTCAAAAGCTAGCACTTCGATTATTGTATTATAGAAGTCTCTTCTTTGTACTGCCTATATTCAGGCAGTATTAAAGTCATGTTAGTAAGGACTGAATCATTCATCTGATCCTATATAGTTTAGTTGATCCCTTTCAACTCAATGTGGTTGTTTTTCTCAATGTTGCTTAACTTTGAGATACATCTTTTCTGGAAGGATGGGAGTCCCAGGCGTTTCCGTCACCTAACCTTGTTTGTTACCATCAAGTGTTACCCTTGGAAATGCAAGGTTGTTTCTTAACCAATTCCATGGTTATTCATATTCATGAAAAATCAGATTTGCTCCAATCGGTTTTTGTTATGATCTAACTTCTATCTGCGGAACCCTTTATTTCTAGACGGGACCCTTCATTTCTAGGTGTCAAATTCTAGGTTTTACAGAAAATTAGAAATTATGGAGCGAGTCATCACATTGCTCCTGGTAGGACTGCGCTTATTCCCATCCTGGTCATGGACCAGTAGAGTTCGGTAGTGTTTGTCTTGAATCCGTGACACTTAACCTTACTTACTTCAGGCCATATGCGTTATGTTGGGCTGATAGCATTATTGCAGATATCAACCTTGTTCATTGGTTCCAATCTTCGAGAATCAATGGTTTAGTTTCTCGATTTTGAGCGTTCTCTCCTTGCCATTGTCTATCTTCAGATAACAGCTGGTTTTCTACAAGTAGGTGTTTGAGACCACAGTTTAACACCTGCTTCTGTCTTTGGAAGCCACTGGGTCGATGACTTGATTCTGGAAACATCTTCTATAATTATCTATCTCTAGTCGACAATAAGTTCCTCCTTTTATCACCTATTTTCGAGCGATGGTGAATTTTTAGGAGTTCGATTTTCTTATCGATATGACGGTCTGGAGTTCTCAATGTTGCTTAAGTAATATCGATATCTAACAGGTTGGAGCAGTTGTTGCGATATTTCACATTTTTCCAGCTTACTATACTGCCTACTCTTGTTGCGATTGTTGAAATTCTCTGTTTGGAATAACAGAACCATGGAGTGATTTTTTGTCCTGACCAAGAGTTAGGGTGTTATGTGTCGCACAGTCCACAGGGCTGATTATTCTGAACAATTGTTATGAGACTTGATGTTCTGGGTGGCTCCCTGGATGCCCCGAGTCAAATGTATGTCGCAGCTCCTATCTTTGGGAACTCGTGACTTGGATGTCTCGAATTTTGACATTTTGTACATTAACTTTGATCAAAAATCGGAATTCTTTGTCGACTTCTTGGTTTGTAAGCTTTGCGGCACTACCGAAGCAATGTCGGTTCTATCGGGTGGTGGGAGTTGATCCTTGTTAATCCTGCAATAGACAAGTTTCCTGGTGTTGTCGGGACAACACCAGTACTTAGAAAATTTTAACGGTTCATTGATGATGTCAGAACAACATCAAGCGGTGTTTGCACAACTTATCGGATGTGCGGCTTATGAAAATGCACAGCTTACGAAATGCGCGGCTTTTGAGAATGTGTGGCTTTCGAAATGCATGGCTTTTGAGAGTATGCGGCTTATGAAATGCGCGGCTTACAAAATGCACGGCTTTTTGAGAACGTGTGACTTATGCAATGCACGGCTTTTGAGAGTGCGCGGCTTATGAAATATGCGGCTTATGGGATTGATAAGACTCGTCGACCCGAAACAGTTTGGAACTTCTCGATGTTGCCAATCTTCGGGTAACGTGAGGAGTTCGTACTTCAAGAGCGTAGTTCCACAGCTCAAGAAGTGATGCACAGCTTATGGGAACATGCGCAATAGTTTGGGCCCTCCCGGTGCTGGAGGAGGGATATCGGTTCTTAGAAGGTAAGGATCGAGTTTTCCTATCAATACGATGATTTAACTTTGCTGGAATGGGATTTTGTTAGTTATGTGATTTCGTCAGTTCTAAGAGATAATTGGTTTTTGGATTGGGTAACTGTGGCTTGGGTGATCCTCCCATATTTCAGGAAGATGTGAACGGCCAAAAAGATAAGGTTGCCATGTTGGAGAGATCTACAGCCGACCACATGGAAATGGTTAAGAAAAAGGAGCTTATGGGAGTTTTGGGAACGACTCTCAGTTTCTGGTCCAAATTGCCTTCAGAGAACGAGTCTTTAACTAGCATATGGTCTAAGAGGAAGAGGAATTGGTCACCAAGAGAGGTAAAGTAGTAGTTGGGAAGAAGTGGGCAAGTATTATGCTAATAATATGTTTATTGCACTAGCTTGGTCATTACGTCCGCAGTGGTCAGAATGCCAGAATTTTTGATCGGGCATAACAGAACTGTGGTATGATTAGTCTCGGCCCTTCTTATAGATATCAAGTGTGTGCAGTGCCCTCCATGCCATAGGGCTATTAGTGCACTTGAACTATATCCAAGGTCTCTCCACAACTCGTCTGGTTGCCCCCGGTCCAGTGGGTGTGGTTCACTCGATTTCTAAGTCTTGGCTTGATTTAAGTAAGCATCTGATTAACCACAAGGTCGGTTCAATTTTGGCTTAGTTCCTTTTAGCGACTTTGAAGCTCTGGAGTTCAGCATTGTTTATTTCATCGGTCGTTGGAAGTGATTCTGTTAATTATGGATAGTGACTGATATGATTGTCGATTTGTGGCCCAGGAGCGTGACTTCGTTGACTTCAAAGGGCTTTGGATCAGATGACTATTAATCTTCCAGTTCACATTCGCGGATATCAATTGTACATAAATTTCGCAGATCTACCGATTCGCCTTTACGAAACTTTAGTTTGTGGAAGACCTTCATGTTTGTGAAGGGTTTTTTGATCAGATGACCGCTGATCTACCGATTTACCTTCACGATGCTTTAGTTCGTGAAAGACCTTCAAGTTCGCGAAGGGTTTTTTGGATCAGGCGACCAATGATCTACCGGTTCACCTTCAGGACAATTTAGTTCATGAAAGACCTCCACATTCGTAAAGAGTTTTTTGGATCGGATTGTTAGAACTACTATTCTATGATTTCGATGACAACAACTATACAATCATACACATACAATATATATTTAATTTACTTGTAGGAAAAAGCTTTCAGAATTCAACTTGAAGATGACTAACAAAGGAGAAGAAACACCTGTATTAGAAAAACTAATATAATGTTGTGATTGTCATATATATAACTTGTAAAATCTCCTTTAGTAGTTATTTTTAACCATACACATTGCATGAAAAAATTCTTTCAATTCCTCATATATCAACAGGCTGAAGAAAAGAAAATAGTATATGTCAGACGTCTGACATTACATATCAGACGTCTGACTAAAGCTTTTGTTTTTAAAAACCAGACTTACATCAGACGTCTGTTAAAATGCTCATACGTCTATGCTTAGCTTTTGATTAATATATATATATATATAAGCTCGGACGTCTGAACTTATTGACAGACGTCTGTGCTGAGTAACATCCACATATAATGAAAGGTCATCTGCTTCATTCTAACAATGCTAATGGATATTGTAACCTTTAGATTGAAATAAAAAACTCTAATGGATATTACTCTTCACTGCATCTCTTCCTTCTCAATGATTGCAACATTTAGATTGAAATAGAAAACTCTAATGGATATTACTCTTCACAAAAACTCTTCATCATCTATATATATGTAAAGATTTTAAGAATTAAAAAAACTTGAAATTTCTGAATCCTATATCTACATTCTTTGCATACTCTGATTTCTAAAAGCAAACCATATCATCTTTACCACTTCTTGAAATTAAAAGCTTCATGTACACATACTACTCAAAGGAGATTATAGGAAGATTTGTATAGTGCAGTTAAAATCATTGTTTTCTAGAACACATACCTGTCTTAGAAAGAACTTTGTATCAAGCCTATTCCTCTAGCACAAGCGAGGATTGTTTACTGGTTAAAGATGAAGAGGTGCTTCGGGACTGGATGTAGGACGGGTAGTTCGAACCAGTATAAAAACTCTAGTGTGATTGTTTCCTTACTATTATTTACTTTACTCTGTTAACTATACGCTAGCATTTTACTACACTTGCATATTAGATATAAACATACGATCCATACATCCTTTCATTTGGTATTAGAGCACCGTTATCTCAATTCACAGTACCACGTGAATGAAACATATTTAGTATGGCCAATACATTTCAAGAAGGACAATCAACTGCACGTCCACCACTATTCACTGGATCAAATTACGCTTACTGGTCTACACGAATGCATATTTTTATGGAAGCAAATGGTTTAGAAATTTGGCAAGCAACATAAGTTAAATATGTAGCACCAGAAACAAATATAAGCACTTGGACAGATGCCCAAAAGAACACAACAACAAACAATGCTAAAGCCATGAATGTTTTATTTTGTTCACTTGACAAAAATGAATTATCACGTGTCATGTTGTGCAATATCGCATATGATATATGGTGTAAACTACAAGTCACTCATGAAAGCACTAACAAAGTTAAGTAAACAAAGATTACTATTTTACAAAATCAGTTTTATTCATTTAAAATGAAAGCAAATGGATCTATTGGTGATATGTATGCTAGATTTCAAACTATCTAACACGATCTCATGACACTTGGAGTTAAATTTACAGATTTTGATTTAGTTACACGTATTTTAAATTCCTTAACAAATGAATGGGAATGAAAATTATAAGCCATTGAAGAATAAAATGACTTACCTCAACTAAAAGTTGAAGAATTGATAGGAAATTTGATGTTGTACGAAGTTAAATTTGCAGGCAAGAAAAGAACAAATCAATAAAAAGAAAAATATAGCCTTTCAAGCCAACGAAAGTAACTCAGAACTAGATGAAAATGAGATGTATTTATTGCCAAAAATTACAACAAATTCAAGAAATTCAAAACGATGACGAGATCCCAAAATGGAGGAAATTCAAATTCATCCAACCAAACTTCGATCAAATGCTTTGGGTGTGATAAGTTGGGTACAAGAAAAACAATGCCCAGAACTCAATAATGACAAAAAGAAAGGCAAGTTTGAGAAATTCAAGAAAAGAAAACTGACTTTTCAAGTAACTTGGGATGACTCAGATTCGTCTTCATCATCAGACAGTGACAACAATAGTGATTATGAACATGCTAATGTCTGCTTCATGGCAAATACCGAGGAGGTATGTCCAGATCTTACTTATAATGAAATTCTAGAACTTAACATGGAATTAGTTGACAAATATAGCGAAACTAAAAAATTAAATAAAGAATATGTTGCTAAAATTAATCGAATGGAACTTGAAATAGATTATTAAAAGATTAAAAAACCATTTTAGAAGAAGAATTAGAAACTTCACAAGAGAAATATAAGAATCTATCTATTCAAAATAACTCATTATTATGTGAGATAGGAAAAGTTAAACTAGAAAATGATTAAATTAGAAAAGAAAATGTTATATTAAAGAATGATTTAGAAGCATTAAAATCTGTAATTTCTCATCTTAATGATAAGTTAGACAAGAATACTAACAATGTTTCAAAATTTAATAAAGGAAAGCAGAACTTGGATAACTTGATCAAAATTTCAAAACCATCTAGAAATCGCAATGGATTTGGATTTAAGAAATCTTCAAAACATAAAAACTATAGCTCGCTATATAATAGGTTCAAGAACTCAGATACTATAGAAAAGATGTCTAACACCAAAATAATTAAAATTTGGATTCTGAAATCCAATAACAAACTAATTAGACAAAAACACATAGATAACTATCTGAAAAATGTTGGTTCATAATCAAAATTATTTTTTTAAAGGTCCCAAACCCTCTTGGGTATGGCAACCGTCTCTTTCTAACACTTAGGACCCAAACAAAAGAAGTGGGTACCAATTAAACTATTTTTTATCTTGTGGGTACCCAAAAGAAAATCAAATAACAAGGAGAAATTGATACTCGATAGCGGATGCATTAAACATATGATTGGAAATGTACAAATGTTATCAAATATAACATACAAAGGTGGTGGTATTGTAACTTTCAGAGATAATTCAAAAGAATTTGTCATTGGAATTGGAGATGTCATCAATGTTGGTATCTCCACTTCACTTGTTATTACAAATGTTCTTTAAGCTAAAAATTTAAAACATAATCATTTAAGCATTAGTCAACTGTGTGATAAAGGATTTAAAATGTGTTTTGAAAAGAATAAATGCAACATTTTTGATGAAAATAAAAACCCAATTTTCGAAGGATTAAGGAAAAGAAACATCTATGTCTTAAATATGAAATTTAATAACTTGAGTGATTTATGTCTAGCCGCAGATTTTAATGACTCGTGAATATGGCACAAACGATTATGTCACATAAACTTAAGTCTTTAAACAAACTAGCTAAACACAATTTGGTTAGAGGTCTCCCTAAAATAAATTATAAAGTTAAAAATTTATGTAATGCATGTCAATATGGCAAATTGAAAAAGAGTTCTTTTAAATCTAAAATGGAAATTTCTACTAAACAACCCTTAGAATTATTACATCTTGATTTATTTGGACCTACACAAATACGATTAATAAATCATAACAAATATGTATTTGTTATTGTAGATGATTTTTCACGATATACATCGACACTATTCCTAAAACATAAAAGTGATACTTTTGAAATGTTTAAAAATTTTGCTAAAAGAATTAAAAATTTAATGAATCTTAAAATAAAAAGTATAAGAAGTGATCACAAAGGTGAATTTGAAAATGAAATTTTTGTAACAAAAAGGGAATTACACATAATTTCTCATTTCCACGAACACCACAACAAAATGGCGTTGTGGAAAGAAAAAACCACACACTTCAAGAATGTGCACGAACTATGCTTAACAGTAGTAATCTACCAAATTTTTTTTGGGAAGAAGCTGTACCTACTGCTTGTTATGTATTGAAACGTGTTACATTACGTCCTTTAACTAAAAATACTTGTTATGAAATGTTTTTTTGGTAAAAAACCCAAAGTATTATATTTTCGAATATTTGGGTCGAAATGTTTTATACTAAATACTAAAGATAATGTTGGAAATTTTGATTCAAAAGCCGATGAAGGAATATTTATTGGATACTCAGATCGTAGCAGAGCTTTTAGAATATTTAATAAACGTACTAGTATAATAGAAGAAAGTCTACACGTTTCCTTTGACCAAAACTTTTCCATTAATAAAAACAGTGATGATGATGAAATTTTAATAAAACCTTCTGAGAATAATCCAATTATTCAGAACAATAATGAGACTATAATTAACAATAATAATACATTAAGATCACCACCTCGTATTTTGAAAAACCATCCATTTAACAATATAATTAATGATATAAATACAAAAGTTTCTACCAAACATCAATTAAATCAAATGAGTCATGTTGCATTTATTTCAAATTTTGAACCTAAGAATTATAGAGAAGCTTAAAACGACGAACCATGGATTATCGCGATGCAAGAACTCAATCAATTTGAAAGAAATGAAGTATGGGAACTTGTACCGAGACCTACAAATCTATTTGTAATCGGAGCAAAATGGATATATAAATATAAAACTGACGAAAATGGAAAAAAAATTCATAATAAAGCAAGATTAGTAGCGCAAGGGTATAATCAAGAGGAAGACATTGACTACGAAGAAATTTTTGCTCCAGTCGCATGTTTAGAAGCCATCCGAATGTTATTTGCTTTCGCATGTCATCATACCTTTAAACTTTTTCAAATGGATGTAAAAAGTGCCTTTTTAAATGGTTTTATAAAAGAAAAAGTTTATGCGGAGCAACCTCCTTTGTTCATACATAAAAAATACCCTAAACATGTGTATAAACTGAAAAAGGCTTTATATGGTTTAAAACAAGCACCTCGTGCTTGGTATGATAGACTAAAAACTCCTTTAATAAATTTTGGTTTTCATGTTGGTAAAATAAATACAACCTTGATTATAAAAAAAAATTATAACGATATTTTAGTTGTTCAAATATACGTAGATGACATAATTTTTGGATCAACTAACGAAAATCTATGTAACGAATTTGTAGATATTATGAAAAATGAATTTGAAATGTCACATATAGGAGAATTAATTTTTTTCTTAGAATTATGGTTTAAACAATTACAAAATGGTATTTTTATAAATCAAGAAAAATATTGTCAAAATTTATTAAAACGTTTTGGAATGGAGAAAACATCAAGTAAACCTACCCCCATAAGCACAACTACCCATTTAGATAAAGATGAAAACGGAAAGGATTTTGATCAAAAATTATATCGAAGTATAATAGGATCACTATTATACTTAACGGCTAGTTGAACTGATATCATGATGAGTGTGTGTCTGTGTGCAAGATTTCAAGCACAACCTAAAGATTCACACTATCGGGCAGTTATACGAATTTTGCGTTACTTAACCGGCACTACAAATTACAGTCTTTTCTATCCTAAAAATAGCTCCTTCGAACTTGTATCCTATAGCGATGTAGATTTTGGCGGTTGCAAAACCGAGAGGAAAAGTACAAGTGGTATATGTCATTTTATCAGTCAGTCTCTAGTCTCGTAGTTGAGTAAAAAAAGAATTGTGTATCACTTTCAACTTGTGAAGCAGAATATATTGTTGCCGCTTTAGCTTGCGCACAAGTAATATATATGCAACAAACCCTTAAAGATTTCGGAAAAATTATAAACAAATCTCCAATTTTTTGTGACAACAATAGTGCAATAAACCTATCTAAAACCCAATAAATTATTCTCGAACAAAATACATATGTATTCGTCATCACTTTTTAAGAGATAATGTCAAAAAAGAATCAATAACTCTAGAATTTGTAAACAACAAAAATTAAATAGCTGATATTTTTACAAAACCTTTAAGCGAACAAAATTTTATTAAGTTAAGACGTGAACTTGGTATTGTATCGGTACACGATCTATAATAAGATATATATATATATATATATATTTATAAAAGTTATTTTTTTTCTTTTCACTGGCTGAAATTTCAACGATTTTCTAAACCACTTTTTTTTACCAACCAATGTCTTATGGCTGACATTGTTTACCAACAAATAAATGGAACTTACTCTTACAAGTATATAAAAATTCATATATATATATATATAAGAACTTTATCAGAATTTTATCCAATTTTTTTTTACATAACCAAAGAAACAACTTTCAAAACTGGTATATCAAAAATGACTTCGGATCATGATTCTACATATTCTGCAATCGACTACGCCTCACCCTCTTCCGGAAACACTTATACTTCTCCGTCCAAAGTCACGCCTAAATCATCTCCATCCCTTAACATCATTCTGTCACCAACTTACCATACCGGCTACTCTCCAAAAGGAAAGAAAGCCAAACATGGAATTGACCTTTAATCAGCCTCACTCTCCGACAAAGTGGACGATATCCATCATTAGCAACAGAAATTGATAGGAGTTCAAAGAGAGATGTACTACGAACAACGCCATCAAAGAGCTCACTTGAACTTCCTCGAAAAATGCATCCTCTCCATAGGTGGCCATTCACCAACAATGGACTACGTACACGCCTCGCCGCATTTAAGAGAAACTCCTCCGAGAGCTCATAAGATCACTCCACGACAATTATAGGGTGAAGGGACATCGCAAGCAGAACGTAGTCATGTGCCTCCTTAATGGTCACCACTTCGGCCGTTAACCGAGCATACCAAGGATGATTCGAATTCCTGGGAAAAAAACAATTATTCTTCTGACTCCCTAGCTAACAACTGAAGAAGAATTTTATCGATGGTTAATATATACATATATATAATATAAATATGCTTACAATTATTTGTATTTTCTTCATTTTTCAATAAATATTTATATGTATAAATTCACAGAGGGAAAAATAATTTTTTTTCCCAACCAGACGTCTTTAAAGAAATGTCAGACATCTAAACGTATACACAGGAATCTACTAAACCTTAAGGCAGACGTCTAAAACAAAAGGAAACAGGAAATATTTTTTCTTCTTTCAGCACAGACGTCTGTCTAAATCACTAGACGTCTATTTAAACCCTCTAGAAGAAAAACCACAGACAGTTTCAGCACAGACGTCTGAACATAACGTCAGACGTCTGTTCGATCCCTCTATTACATAAGATACAACATTGTTTCTGCACAGACGTTTGTGTTAGTCATCAACGTCTATCTAAACGCGTTGGAAAAATTCCATTTTCGAAGACAGACGTCTGTACTACTATCCAAACGTCTGAAATACTTCTCTGCCTACAAACAGTACCATGCTCAGACGTCTGTTCCCATAACAACAAACGTCTGAACGTAGATTCCACCTCACCATTTCACCCTCATATAAATTATCTTTTACATCTTCCTTCTTTTCCATCGTTCATTTTTAAAACCCTCAAGCGAACCATAAAACCCTAATTTTATTTTTTTCCGAAAATACGAAATCAATGGCCCCAAAACAAAAGAATCTAGTACCAAAACGTCGCAAACCTTCCTAAGTACAAAGCTCCCAACCATCCTCTTAACAATTTGTAATAGATCACCACATTGAGGAATGGATCGTGTAGAAGAAAAATAGAAACAAAGGCTTCAAGAATTGGATAAAAAACCCTTCCATACCGGACCTTTCTATCCTATTCGCCGATTCATCCACTATAATGCCGTAGAACTACTTCAAGATGCTGGGCTCTACCACTTGGTCAACTATGACGACAATGCCGGAAAAATTGACCAACTATCGGTATTTCTATTCTTAATTAATCTTTGTTCATTATCTCTTTGGAATCCTTCGGATGATAATTGGATTTGGACTTGTGTTTGTGGTCAATTGATAAAACTTAATGTTGACATGATTGGGCAAATGCTTAACTGTTCTTATGAGGGAATTCGATTACAAGAAGTTCCTGATAAACGTTATGCCCCTAGAGATGCTATTACTCGTCTAATCTGGGATGATGACTTTCGAAAATTAAAACCTTCTAATTTCTATCCATAAGCATGACTTTTTAACCGAATGTTAATAAACACTATCATCCCTAGATTAGGAAGTCACAAACAAGTCTACGATGACGATCATAAAGTTTATATGCTATTTTTGGTCAAATTAAAGTAAATTGGGCACAATACATTTTTGACCAAATAAAAAGTTTTTGGACTCCAACCCATCGTAGTATTGTTTATGCTCCCTACATCATGAGAATTCTACGGTCATTAGGAATTCCTTCATATCTTTCCCAATATGAAGAAATATCTGTAAAGGATAGTGGCATTAGATTTCTCTCCTTGATGCATCTCCCAGAGACACCGCCGAACATAATTCCATTTTCCCAATATCAACCTCCTCAACAACATCAACAAGCACCTATAACTCGGCCTTCCCAACCACCCAGAGTTTCAGCATCTACAGAGTATTACTCTAATTCTGAAATACATGAAGCTAGAATAGCAACAGGTCCAAGAGAGAACTATTGAGATGTTGCACTACAAAATCAACGTCTTCTCTCCCTAATTCAACAGGTGCTAGACAAAAAATGTCACGTTTGGAACGGTCTTTTTCTACTTGTATGACCAAAGTAGAAAAAAGTTAGATAAGGTCGTTTCAACCTTGGGAAAGGTTCGCGGTCGTTCTTCCTCCCGCTCGTCCTCTTCTCCGTCCCCTACACCACAACCACCACAAGTTTTTCACTCAGGCCCATCTTCGGGCGCAGGGCCTTCATAGGAACATCCACTCACTCTCATCCTGGAAAAGCACCTATTTGTCTTGACATCGAAGAGTGAAGGTTTATCGTTTCCTTCAGAAAATTCTCATGCTTCACACGACTCACAAGACTACAGCTATTACCCATCATTCCAGGGTCTCTCTATTCATAAAGATGTGGAGTATAATGACCAGTGTTAATGGCAACAAGGTACATATGATGAAGACTCATCAAGCTTTTGGGGATATTATAACTGTTAGTAATATTTTTAGTATGTTCGGTCATATTTTGTGAATGTAACTTTGTTATTTTATTCTAATATTGGATGCCAGTATAACTGCTTAAACTTTTCTTCGATTGACTTTGGACTTATATTTTTTTAGCTGTTCATATATATTCTTTTTGATTATGCCAAAGGAGGAGAAATGTCATATTACATGTATATAGGGGGGAGGAATCACATTTAGGAGGAGTTATATGTTTATAAAGCGATTGTGTAGTTGTCATCATCAAAAAGGGTGAGAATCTTAGAACTACTTATCTATGATTTCGATGACAACAACTATACAATCATACACATACAATATATATTCAATTTACTTGTAGGAAAAAGCTTTCGGAATTCAACTTGAAGATGACTAACAAAGGAGAAGAATCATCAGTATTAGAAAAGCTAATATAATGTTGTGATTGTCATAGATATAACTTGTAAAACCTCCTTTAGTAGTTGTTTTTAGACATAAACATTGCATGAAAAAGTTCTTTCAATTCCTCATATATCAATAGGCTAAAGAAAAGAAAACAACATATGTTAGACGTTTGACATTACACATAAAACGTTTGACTAAAGCTTCTATTTTTAAAAATAGGACTTACATCAGACGTCTATTAAAACGCTCAGACATCTGTTCTTAGCTTCTGATTAAAAAATATATACAAGCTCAAACGTCTGAACTTATTGACAGACGTCTCTGTTGAGTAATGGCCACATGCAATGAAAGGTCATCTGCTTCATTCTAAAGGCTGCTTTCATAACTCTTAACCACATCTCTTCCTTCTCAATGATTGCAACCTTTAGATTGAAACAGAAAACCCTAATGTATATTACTCTTCACAAAAACTCTTCATCGTCTACATATATGTAAAGATTTTAAGAATTAAAAAAACTTGAATTTTCTGAATCCTATATCTACATTCTTTGCATACTCTGATTTCTAAAAGCAAATCATATTGGTCTTTAACGCTTCCTGAAATCAAAAGCTTCACATACACATACTACTCAAAGGAGATTATATGAAGATTTGTACAGTGCAGTCAAAATCAGTGTTTTCTAGAACACGTACTTATCTCAGAAAGAACTGTTGTATCAAGCCTAATCTTCCGGGCAAAGCGAGGGATGCTTACTAGTTAAAGTCGAAGAGGAGCTTCGGGACTGGACGTAGGACGGGAGGTCCGAACCAGTATAAAAACTCTAGTTTGATTATTTCCTTACTATTATTTACTTTACTTTGTTCACTATAGGCTAGCATTTTACAACACTTGCATATTATATATAAACATAGGATCCATACATCCTTTCACAGATGGCCGCCGATCTACCGGTTTTCCTTCGCGGCGCTTTAGTTCGTCAAAGACCTTCTTGTACGTGAAGAGTTTTTTGGATTAGATGACCGCTGATCTACCGGTTCACCTTCACGACGCATTAGTTTGTGAAAGACTTTCATGTTCATGAAAGGTTTTTTGGATCAGATGACTGCTGATCTACCAGTTCGCCATCACGACGCTTTAGTTCGTTAAAGACCTTCACGTTCGCAAAGGGTTTTTTTGGTTGGATGTCCAGCGACCAAACGACCTTGGAACTATAATTTATCGATTCTGAGAGGAATTTTGGAATTTGGCTCGTAGGAACACGGTTTTATGTTCCTGGAGACTAAGGTGTTGGATCTGTTTGTTCGATGATCCATTGGACAAGACTTCTGGGCGCTACCAGAGCAACACCGGTTCTCAAAAGGGGGATCGACATGACTCGTCGAAGGCATAGAAGCATTTCTTTTGTCGTGCTATCTACAATGCCCCCAGTGCTAGTTCTTAAAAGGCATCGCTTTAGGTTGCTACCCCATTCCTTAGTTCCTAGCTATATTGAGTGTTATTTGATAATCATCCTTTCATCTGATTTCGTAAGTTAGCTGGGGTGCTTTTCTACCAGGTCGTAGTAGCCTTGCTTGGGCAGAAGGTCCCTAAGGTCCTGTAGCTCCTTCACCATTTGGTATGTTCTTTGGCAAATTGTTGGGCTTGCCTTCTTCTAATTGCACTACTTCTAGTCTTTAGAACCAGTTTGCCTTCTCATAGAATTCATCCTGGGTGGTAGGTTGCTTCATCCTTTAATGGTTCCTGAGGGCCTAGCAGTAGACTACATCCATCGCCCTCGCTTCGTCAATATGCTAGTCATACCGGTAAAAAGGAAATTTTGAATCAGTTGTACAGTTGTACAAAAGGTATAGTTGGCATGATAAACTTCTTTGGATATTATGCATGTCGAATGGCTTTGGTGAATGGGTTTCGATTGGGGAAGACGCTCTAATTGTTGTCAGACTGGTTCGTTTTCAAGTTACGGTTGTTTATAATGCTTGATAATGATATATGCATGATTGTTTATGCTTGAATGATTAGAAATGCCGACCGAATGATGAATCACTTATGATGGGGTCATGGATCAATGATGATCCCCAAAAGTATTCAAACTAGGCAAGATCGGTCGGGGGTGACAAAGAAGGCCCCATAAGGTTGCATTCCAAATTTCAAGGTATTTGGAGTTCACATGTTCGATTTATTGGCAAAAGAAGATGGATCAGCATTGATGGATCGATGGTATTTTACTTGGAGTCCGACCCAAGAAAATTTGCCATTTGCTTAAAGTCATGGACTTTGAAGTGTTGGGTTGGTGACAAACGTTGCTTGGAGCCATTTGCAAGTTTGCTTGGAGAAAATCTTTGTATTACCCGAGTCTGATTTCGGGCCAGAATTTTCTAGGTTTACTTCGAGTCAAATGGGTGATTACCTGAGTTTGACTTTGAATCAGGACTTCCAGAATCTGGTTTAGGTCAAATAGGCAATTACCCAAGTTCGACTTCGAGTCAATCCTGAAGTGAGTTTTTCAACAACTATTCTGATGAGTTTTGATAATTTTCAATGACGACCATTTGTGATTCGACAATGTGAGCTCCATGATGGGATTGGAAGCTGGTCAGTTGGGAGTGGTCATAATATACCATAGGAGCTTGGTTTGGTAATCGATCTCGATTTGTATCATATCTTCTTGGTTAACCTGCCTTTAGGAGTACCGTTTGAGTAGCAGTTCCTCATCCAATCCTTAGCATTGTGCTACGGCATGGGTTTTAGATTTTCTTCTAGCATTTTGCACGTTGGCATTTTCATCCAATTTGTCTTCATCGAATTGTTTGTCATCTTCAAAGCCGAAGAGAGTCATCTTTATATCCTCCCGTAAGGTTTTCACCCCTAAGTTCGAGTTTGTACCAAGCGCTTTTGCAGTAGGTGGAGTGTTAACGTTTTCTTCCGTCATGATCCTTAAAGCTCCGCCCATTGCTTCCTTTGGCTTTTGCCTCCAATCGATTATATCCCCTTCGAACGACCCAAACGGGGGTCTATCACTTCAATTTGCTGAGGGTATATGTCACGAGCCCTATCTGATCCAAAGTAGATAGCTAGATCTTTCGAACAGAGATTAAGGATCTAACTTTCGAACCTATCTGATCAAAAGTAGATAGCTAGATCTTTGCCTGAGTTGGGTTCTCAGTGAATGTACCAAAATGTTAATCCAAAAAATGGATCAACACCCTAGATTGAGTGTGAAAGCACAAGCCCTGTCCTTACAGAGCAATAATATAGAGAATAAATGTAAAGAGCAGAAATAGAAAGAAGACAAGAGAATTTTATTGTGGTTCGGCTGTTAACGAAGCCTACGTCCACTTTATAGTTTTTATTATTGCCTGATTGCTGTTATCATAGAAGTTGTATTGGATTACAAAACTCTTGAATTTAGCTAGATTGAATCTCCAAGGTTGGAATCCATTGGAAAATCATAGTGAACTCCTTTGAAGACCATTGTGAGGGAGGTAAGGAGTGAAGAAAGCTTCCAGTAGAGTTTCAGCAACCAGTCCGGAGAGATCCCCTTTACGCTGCAGGCAAGATGGTATTTATAGAGGTTGGAGAGTTGCTGGACCAAGCCCGTTCGCCAGATGCTTGCAGATGATCACAGGAAGAAATAGTGGAAGTACTGCCACGACCTGAGCCAAAAGTATGGATCGTTAGCGATCCATAGATTATGCTCGAAGGCAAACCAATTCCTTAGCACTTCCTTTTGCTCTATTCCATTTGAGTCACAGTGATCCTATGATGATGTATGGATTGTCGGCAGTCCATAGGTATGGATCGCCGGCGATCCATACACTTAGCTTATTTTTGGATTTTGGCGTCTGGAGATCTTCGTTGTCTTTCGTCGATGTTGTTTGCGAACTCCCTAGTTGATGCTATGGATCACTGGCGATCCATTGGCCATGGAGTATTTTTCTTCCTTTTCCTCCAATTTCTTCTAACTCCTTGTTCTAGTCCTTTTGGTTGATCCTGGAGCTATTCTGACTCGATCAAGTTGTTCCAACTTCTACTAGATTCTGCTGGGTTAAAAACCCGGATAACACACCGCATGAACCGTTGCATGGAGTTGGTAAACCAAACGATTTACATTGTGACTAAGATCTCGCCTAAAGTTTGGTGCAGCTCAAACTCCTCACCTAAAGAATTTTGAGGTCAAAGATCCGCTCCTGGAGTTATGCGGGATCTTCCCCCAGTACCCTTGGATGAACAATATAACCACCATTTAAGGTGATCAATCCCAATCAATGCTTAGAGTTAGGCGAGAGTGGATGAAAACATCCACGAAATTGATGTTCTGACGGCCACTCTATACAGCCAATTCCGATCAAGACCCAAGGTTAGCTCTAGCCTAACAAGGATGCTCGAAGATAGGCATTCAGGCCATTATTCTTCAAGAATGGAAATAATGTAATTTCAAACATTATCACAAGTTGGACAGAACTCGATTAAAAGATAACAAAGTGATCAATTGATTTAGCTAACTAATGATAGAGAAATGATTCACATGCATCTGAACGGAAATAATAAACACGTCTCCTAATTCTTAAATAGATTGACATAAGGCATGAACAAAAAACAAGTCTAATTTTATTAACATATTGCTTAAAACAAAAAGCGAGGACAGTGTTCACACAACTTCAACCTATTTATATGATTATTCAAATCAGAACAAAAGGATGACCAAGACAAGGAAGGATGCAACTATATCTTCTTCCTTCTCTTCTACTCCTCCTTCTTTTCCTCAGAAGAAGGCATTCCTAACTCCCCAGGCTTCCTTCGGCTCATGTCTTAGCCTTTATGACCCTTCGGAAAATAACTCGCTGAAGTCTTAAGGGGCACAAAGATAGACTGACCAGGCAATGAGATGGACATGGGAGGAGGTATATCGACATGTTTCTCCTTCTTGACCTCCTAAGCCAGCAAGACTTGAGTTAGGAGCATATCCTTCATGGTATGCCCCGAGGAAGGATCAAAAGCTCTAATTATAATGATGTCCTCTTCCTCTTGCGCCCCATGAAAGTCTCATATCACCTCCTCTTCTAAGGTATGAATCATTTCATCCCCAGGGCTCAGAGTCTTACCGGCCCAAATATTTGGGAGCATTTAGGAGGAAGATATTATGATAGATTTTGTAACTGGTGCTTATGTCCCCGTTGACAAGCTCTATTCGGGCGAGGGGACAACCAAAGGCTAACTTGAAACTTGGAAAACATAAAAGGAGAGATTAGTGACATCGACCTATGCCATATGGAAAATCTCAAACACCGACGAGGTTAATTATATACCTCTAGGAGATACGAATTCAGTGTGAGCTGAAGTCCCACTAGAACCTCCTTCCTGAATAGGGGATAAGATGAAAAACTTTGAGAGTCAGGGCTTGTCAGGGTTGTATTGGCCCTCTAATGAAGATGATTAAACCATTGTAACTTAAGAAACCATCTCGGTGGCAGAAACAATGGTGGAGCTGGGAAAAGAAGTGATATTTTAAGTAGTCAATGACTCAGGGGTCGGTGAAGCGGCAATGTTCATTGCAAAGTCACAAAGAGCAAACTCAGAGCTCTCCCCTAATCTTTTTGCAGCCTGATGGCTAATTTGGGGTGTAAGATAAGCTCACCAGCATTGAGCACTTCCAGGTCCTCCTTGTGTAAAAGGTCGCGTTTAAGATGTTCTATATCGACCTTAGCACCACCGGATGGTTCTCCTTCTTCAGTCATAATGTTCTACCATGCCAAGACAAGAGCCTCGGGATACCCTTCATCAATTTACCTTAAGTTTTAGAACTTAATCACATTTGTGTTGTAGCGAATAAGCGTAGGCTCAAGCTCATCCTTAAACCATTTCTCCCCAGCCTCGACCTTCTTCTCGACATCTTTTGCCCATGCCTCTGCATCATTTCTTACCTTGCAGGCATCCAACAACGCTTCGCAATAGCCCTGGGCTTGGATAAGAGCATCGTCTATCTCTTTCTTCTCACTCTCAAGCACCTTCTTTAATTCCTCTACTTGTTTCTTAATATGCTAATTTTCTAGCGATAGATTATAACTCTTATGGTAAGGAGCCTGATTTTTTTTCTTATGATTCTAACGATCTTCCTCGCATGACTTAGTCTGATTCTCTACCCGTTTCTTGGCCTCGGCCAATGATGCGTTAAGTTTTTCGACCTCTTGGTTGAGGGTGGAGACGATACACTTTCCTACTCTCTTTCTAAATTCACTCCTTCGAGCTCCACTTTTCATTTATAAGCACCCTCGAAGATAACCTCAGTTAACCATCTCTATTTGAAGTATTGATCATACACATCATCGATGTAAGCCACAGTGTTGGTTCTGATGTGCGAGGGAATATCCTTTAGTTCAGGGACGAAGATGACATCATCAAAAATATTTTTGGGAAAGTTTGCTTCAACGTATCCATGGAGGATTATAAATGATCTCCTTTTCTATTCAAACTGCTCTCTTATCAAGCCTCGGATAGGGAATATCAGAAATAATTGGACCCGATAGCTCCTTGGAGTGATACGGCATATGAGAGGATGTCGCGGCTGTGTTGAAGTAGGAACATTTGGCACATCTATAGACATAAAGTAATCGAGTTTCATTGAGTACGGATCCAAAGTATGGGGTAGGGGTGACCGACCTCGGTGTCGTGTAGACGACTCGCGAGATATGTAGCCTCTTTCCCAACTTCTATGGTCTTGACCAGAACTCCGGCTTGGATTAGAATCATAGGAAGAACCATTAGGACGATTAGACAACCCGTGCTTGCTCTACTTGCTCCCTTGGCTTTTAATGGTATCGTACATGCCTCTACGCCCTATTGAATCTGCAAATGAAACGCAAGCGAGTTAGCTCAAACAAGATAGGAATATGGCATGAGTTAACAAAGTGTAGTGTTGTATGGGTGTGTGTGTATGTCCTATTGTCCCACCACGGACCGTGGACTTGGAGTTTGCTAACATGGGTGGTCTCCCTTGCGCGAGTGGCAGGCACTTCATCTGGTAGACGAATAGGGAATCCAATATCCCTAATACTGATGTTACATAGGTTATATGGACCGAACTCATATAGAATCAGACCGAGGATCCAATAAATGTCTTCAAAAGTTGGGATAGGAGTTTCCTCTATTACAGTGGCTGGTGTATGTTGTTTTGGAATGTGCATTGGGACGATCATTATCTTAAGTCATCGCTTTAGAAGGAAAGCTTGACCACCATCGCCTTCATTGTTGGAGGGCTCATGACCAATATCAGCATCATCCATATCACCTCCACCACTTTTTTTCCTTAGCAAGGTCATTACTTCTCCAGTGTCCGCAACATGACGTGAAACTGGGGGCACTTCTTGGTTCTCATCGCCATCCTCTAATAAAGAACCATTACCTTCTTCATCACCAGCTTCAGGAACATGGCCAACGCTATAGCCTTATTCCAACAAGTGATAAGCATGTAGATTCTCAAATGTAAGGAGTGTTCCTATTTCCCATTCTTCGAGGGGAATTTGATAAAGAGAGACAAGAGTGTTCGCCAAGGCTGTGCCCCTGGGCTTTCTCTAGCTATTCGCAAAAGCAAGGAATAATAATATGAGTAACTAAAGTTATATTATCCATATAAAAAGGATGAAGGTAAGATTTACGTCCGGACAACCATCTTTGTGTGAAACTGGCGGGTGAAAGTAACTCAATTTGTTCTAGAGGCCATAACTATCCGATAGTCCCCCGAAGGCTCTAGATAGGCAAGTGAAGGGGATCCTTTTTTATGCTTGAAAATATACAAATGTCAAATCTCCCTAACACTTGGCTCACGGTTCAAGTTGTGGGAAAAAATTATATACGTGCTATTTAAGAAGGCGTAGCTATTTAGACGTAACTGAGTTGGAGCAAGCTTCATATATTGCAGCATCGACCGAATGAAGCTGCTGAATGGCGGGACATAATAGGCGATACACATGTATTGGTTACAAGCTGTGTATCCTATTAGTGGAAGATGAGCTCGTTGATGACGTGAAGGTACTAGCACAAATTCAAATGGAATGCCATGTTTCTCATATATTCTTTGAAGGGATGTCTCATAACCTTTCGATGTTGGTGAATCTTAAGGATCATCTAAAATGATGGCATCATATATATCTACATCGGGAGAAGCTCCAACCATAGGCCTACTGACTGGCATAAAAGGAATTATTTCCATAGGTTGTACCTCTTGATAACTAGTCGACCAAGGAGTATCTCTCGTTGTGGTTACTGTACTGGAACTGGATTATGTATCAGATTCAGTGTATATTGATGTTGAAGGACCAACGACCATAGCATAGAGATGCAAGGAGCATCTGTGATCCATAACTATCAAATCTTTACACAAAAGTTGTATTAAAAACATTAAAAGCTGTAATCTCCATGCTGGAAAAAGAGCCCTATAAAGTCGACATACCAAGTATGGTGGATATCATGTGTGTTAACCGATCGAGTCTCATATATCGATGGACGGCAATATATTGTAGTCAAATGTGTTATGCAATGTGTATGATCAAAACAGTGCAGTACTTTCATCAAACATTGTGTAGTTCAAACCAGTCCTTTGAGAAGAGATTTGTAGGCAGTTCGCTGAAAAGCTAACTTAATATCCGAAGGGATCGTCATCACTGACTGTTTCAATGGACCATGCATTGTTGACCACAGAATTCCATGGTAGCACTTTGGCGGTTTTCACTTTAGAGTTTGAGTCATTTGCGCAGGAATACACTCAAGCACCCAAAGCACTTAAGCAAAATCTCCAAGTATGGGATCGTTACCGATCCTCATGACCAGACACAAGAAGTTCTTTTTTTATCAATTTTATCTTCCTTGAATCGTGCATGGCCAATGATGCGAACAACAACGAACATCCCCAATTCGCATCACCCACCTGAGTTTGAAAAGGTGGAGACCTGAATCTTGAAGTAATGGGAGGTTTGGTAATATAGATCTTCAATCTTTAATGGCGGCAACACCTGTAGGGGATGATGGCAGCGGTTCGAGGCGATAAGAGGAGATGGTGGAGACTGTTCGAGGTGTTACATCGGTATCTTGAAGCTTTAGTAATGACGACTTGAAAGCTCAGAAAGGGAAAGTCTCAAGGCACAAAGCAAATTAGAATGGAAATGTACAATTGCAGATTTAGTGCCTACATCGCATTCGACCCAGAAACTTAGGCAAGAAAGTTACCTAAATTTTCGAAGGCAAGGAATGGTACCGATCCCTGACTAAGGATCGGTACCAAACCCCAAAAAAGAAAAAAAAATTATAATAAAACAACATATGTGCATATGTGATATATGTATCTATGTATGTATGTATGTGCACGAATGCACGCATGCATATGAATTTATGAGCAACAGATGAATGAATGTGCATGCATATAATGCTAAGCTATTGAAGTTCTAAGAGAAAAAAGTCAAAACTACAAAATTTGGAAAGGAAAATCATTGAAAACATTCTGAATTTGGAATAGCGAACTTGGAGAGCACGCTTCAACTTTTATACTACAAGGAACTTACAGGGCTAACCCAAACAAACGGTAAAACAATTGATGAAAGATGCTGCACTTCATTGGAACAATTTAAAGGGAAAGATAATATATTTTTGAAAAAAAGTAATAGACCAACAATGCAGAACCTTCAACTTGTCTCGTTCCAAAGTACATCTTGTTAAAACAAGATATATCTTAGCGTCAAAAATGGTCGCTAATACCCAAATAATGTGAAAGCACCTCAAATCCAATAACCAATTCCAGATAGAGTGAAGTAGAAAATGAAATATGAAGAATAACAAATTAAAAATAGAAAGAAATGAACATAGAATGTTTTATAGTGGTTCGAAGTACACCGGCCAACGCCCACTCCAAAGATTTTCCTTTTTATTTATAATGTTGATTACATGTACAATGATTTGAATTTGAGTAATAAAAATGGCAGAGTGTATCCAAGAGAGAAGTAGGAGATCCAGAAAAGAGTGTCATGCCCGTTGTATTTATAGGAGAAGATGGATAAGTATCCAACTAGAAATCCAGATGCAGAAGACCAAAGCTAAGATGGGCCGCTTGCCAAAAATAGGGCCCACCCATATGGGCCTCCTAGAGGGATCGGCCATGATCCCTGTAGGGGGATTGGCATCGATCGCTTAAGAAGGTGGATAGGGGGTCGACCATCCCCTTTGTGGGTCCCCTTTTGCTTCCTCTACGTGTTTCCGTAGTTGTTTACCTGGTTCCCCTAGTGTTTGTTGAGATATCGACCGATCACCGTTGAGTTGATCTGTAGAGTTAAGTATCCACATCTATAGTGATTCGATCCGACCCCCTGCCTAAGGGAAGTAATCCAACCCGATCTCATGCCTAGGTAACTACCAATTCATACTTAGCTAATTCTGGGATGCCTTTCACTTGAATCTGATTGACTGTCATCCATAGCCTTGCTTATAACCGATCTCCGAACCTGATAATCATCTCTCCGGGGTTCCTATCTTGATAATCATGAAATCTGCTTAGATAAATCCATGATAGCACGACCTTGCCAAAAGGAGGGATAACATTTACCCCCCCCCCCCCCCCACCCAAAATATCCCTTGCGATAGGAAGGTGTTTTTTGAATTGTCACAAGTCCTAAGTCTGAAATCCATCGACAACCGAATATTCCAATCCAGAATCCATTCCTTTGCCAAACCGAATCGCCGTGAGCCATCTCATATTTGCCCTGGATTTGTCTTTTGCATGCCAAATCCTCATTCTCTCTGGATTATTAGTGAAATTCCTGACTGTTTCAAGTCGATAGCCAATTCCAAAACCATTCCAAATCCTTAGTCAAATTTATATCCATCCAAAGCCAATAAACGAATCCATGATTTTACTGGATCGTTGGCCAAATCCAAAGCCCCGATCTCTCCGGATCGATATTTGGGTTCATGGCCTCATAAGGTTTATTTGTGGCCTCTCTGGACCCTTGCTAAGTTTAATCCAAACTTAACGATGAGTAAGCTTATCCTGTCGCTCTTCGACGAAGCGACCTACCCCTTGCACTTGGCCCTGACACTCCGGCATGACATATAGCGATGTAAATATGAATCATGGCCTCTCTGAACAATGGTCTCTCTAGACCCTTGCTAGACCCCACTCACTCTCTAGCGAGGAGTGCACAACGATAAGAAAACCAATCCTATCGCTCTCCAGGGAAGCGGCTCACTTCTTGCACTCCGGTTCTGTCTCTTCGATCGGAACATAACGCGATCTGTGGGATTTTGTTCTCCAGCCCCGATTTCCCAATCAAGGACTTAATCCATGACGTATGAGTCCATCCTGTCGCTCCCTAGCAAAGGGACTCGCACCATGTGGTTATTGCTCCGAATCTCTGGTTAAGAAAACCGCGACCAGTTTTATTCATCGCATTAATGCGGATTTAAGCATTTTTAGATCCATTTATCATGGCGGCTCAGTGCTATCTCTAAGCATGCATAGGGACCGCTCATGATCTCGTAAATGTGCTAGTGACTTAGCCTTTTTATTGTGGAATTTATTATTTATTTGTTTCATGCCATCCCAATCAAAAGATGACGATCAGTGCCCTTGAGCCGGGCTCACTCCGATTTGTAGCAGATGATGGCTGCTCCTATTCTATCCATGCTATTTGATCCCTTACAAAGTCAACCAAAGTTGTGCCCCTGGTTCCTAGAGGAGCAGTGCCGATCCCCATGAAGGGGTTGGTGTCGATCCTTCTTCCTTGGCTGGGGTTTTCCCTTGGTTGCTCCAATTCATGTCCAAGCCTGCCAGTTTCTACTCCAAGTCCGTGATTCCAACTTCCACCTGTTCCAACATCCATACCAGCCTACCCCTTGACTCCACAAAGGTATTCAGAAACATGTTCCTCCGAACATGCATCCGCATTCTGATCTGAACCAAACCACACAGCATCAATCACTTGCCTTTCGACGCCCGAACCGACCCGACCCAGGGTGTGCCCCCAAGTTTAGGTGATCGATGTCGATCACTTTAGAGGGACCAATGCCAATCCCTCCTACTTGCCGGGGTTTGCCCCCGACTGCTCCGTTCCGTTCTCCTTCTTGTTTGCTCCATTTCCATGCTTCCGATTCAAATTTTCTATAACTCTTGCTACTCCAACTCCTTGGATCAGATTTCCATTAGCTCCTACTCCAGCCTATCCGATTTTCCTAACAAAATTCTACATCATCTCCTCTTATCTCTTCATTATCCGCTTCTACATCATCTCCATCATAGTCTCCATCTCATTCCTAGTGATGTAAATGGAGGGTTGATTTGCTTCAGCTCTTAAGGATGCCGCCTAACTCCCTCCATACTGACTTCTCCCTGCTAATAGTCTCCTTGCTGATTGCCTAGCCATTGCTTTCCAAATCCAAGCGTCCAAATCCAAAATCATATCTTCCAAATCCATGGGTGCAGGTCTTCCCGATAAAGCACCAAAATGTTAGAATCAAAAATGGCTGTTAACACCCAAACAATGTGAAAGCACCACAAATCCAATAACCAATTCCAAATAGAGTGAAGTAGAGAATAATATATGAAGAATAACAAATTAAAAGAGAAAGAAATGAACACAAAATATTTTACAGTTACTTAGCATACTCCGGCCTACGTCCACTTCAAAGATTTTCCTTTTTATTTATATCGCTTATTACAGTTACAATGATTTAAGTCTGAGTAATAAAAATGGCAGAGTGTAGCCAAGAGAGAAGAAGATTCAAAAATAAGTGTCATTCCCACTGTATTTATAGGAGAAGACAGACAAATATCCAGCTGAAAATCCATGTGTAGAAGGCCAAGGCCAAGATAGACATGCTTGCCAAAAAATGGGGCCCGCATCGGCCTCCTAGAGGGATCAGCCCTGATCCCTATAAGAGGATCGGTGCCTTCCCCTAAGACGGTGGATAGGGGGTCGACAATCCCAATGGTAGGTCCCCTTCTTCTTCATCTTCATGTTCCATAGTTGTTTGCCTGGTCCTCTGGTGTTTGTTGAGATATCGACCAATCTCCATTAAGTTGATCTGCTGAGTTGAGTATCCACATCCATAATGATCCAATCTGATCCCTTGCCTAAGGGAAGTAATCTGACCTTTTCCCATGCCTATGGGAAGTACCAACCCAAACTTAGCCAATTATGGGATGCTTTTCGCTTGAATCTGCTTGACTATCATCCATAGCCTTGCTTATAACCGATCCCCGAACCTGATAATCATCTCTTCGAGCTTCCTAGCTTGATAATCACAAAATCCGCTTAGCCAAATCCATAATAGAAGGCCTTGCCTAAAGGAGGTGTAATATTTTCTCCCCAAAACATGCCTTGCGATAGGAACGTGTGTTTTGAATTGCCATAAGTCCAAAGTCCGAAATCCACCAAGAACCAAATATTCCAATCCAGAATCCATTCTTTTGCCAAACCGAATCGCCATGAGCTATCCCGTTTTGCCCTGGAGTTGGTATTTGCATGTTGAATCCTAGTTCTCTCTACATTATTAGTGAAATCCACGACTGTTCCGAGTTGATAGCCAATTCCAAAACCATTCCAAATTCTTACTCAAATCCATATCCATCCAAAGCCAACAATCGAATCCATGATCTCACCAGATCGTTTGCGAAATCCAAAGCCTTGGTCTCTTTAGATCGATAGTTGGGTTCATTGCCTCACTGGGCCTATTCATGGTCTCTCAGGGCCCTTGCTAAGTTCAATCCAAACTTAACAATGAGTAGGTTGATCTTGTCACTCTATGGCGAAGCGACCTACCCCTTATACTCCGACCCCAACACTCCGGTAGGACATATGGCAATGTAAATATGAATTATGGCCTCTCCGAGCCGACCATAGTCTCTCCGGACCCTTGTTCGACCCCACTCATTCTCTAGGGAGGAAGGTGTAATGATAAGCAGGCCAATCTTGTCGCTCTTCGGTGAAGTGGCCCACTTCTTGCACTCCGGTTGACCCTGTCGGAATATAACGCAATCTGTGGGATTTTATTCTCTGACATCGATTCCCCAGTCGAGGACTTAATCCATGTTGTACGAGTTCATCCCGTCGCTCCCTGGCGAAGGGACTCGCACCTTGTGGTTATTGCCCCGTCTCTCCGGTCATGACAACCATGACCAGTTTTATTCATCGCATTAATGCGGATTTAAATGTTTTTAGATCCATTTATCATGGCAGATCATTGCGATCTCAGAGCATACCTAGGGACCGCTCATGATCACATACATGTGTATGTGACTTAGTCGCTTTATTGTGGAATTTATTACTTATTTTTCTCAAGCCATCCCAATCAAGAGATGACAATCAGTGCCCTTGAGCTGGGATCACACTGATATGTGAGGGATGATGGCTGCTCCTATTCCATCCTCGTTGTTTGATCCCTTACAAAGTCAACCAGAGCCATGCCCTCAATTCCTGGGGGAGCAGCTCTGATCCCCATGAAGGGGTCAATGCCGATCCATCTTCCTTGGCTGGGGTTTGCCCGGGTCACTCCAATCCATGTCCAAGCCTACCAGTTTCTACTCGAAGTCCTGGATTCCAACTTCCGGTTGTTCCAGCATCCACACCATCCTACCCCCCGACTCCACGAAGGTATTTCGAAACATATTCCTCCTAACATGTATTTGCATTCCTTGGTCCGTAACAAACCACATAGCATCAATCACTGGCCTTCTAACCCCCAAACCGACCCAACCTATAAGTGTGCCCCCCAAGTTTAGGCAATCGGTGCTGATCACCCTAGCGGGACCAGTGTGGATCCCTCCAACTTGCCAAGGTTCGCCCCTAACTACTCCATTCCGTTCTCCTGCTTGTTAGCTCCATTTTCATGCTCCCAATTCAGAAACTCCTTGATCCAGATTGCAAGTAGCTCCTGCTCTAGCCTATTCGGTTTTCCTGAGGAAATTCTACATCATCTCCTTTTTTCTCTTCATCATCCACTCTTGCATCACCTCCATTATAGTCTCCATCTTGTTCCTAGTGATGTAGACGGAGGGTTGATTAGCTCTAGCTCTTCTGGATGCCTCCTAACTCCCTCCATGGTGACTCCTATCTATTGATGGTCTCCTTTCTTATTCCTTAGCCATTTCTTTCCAGATCCAAGTATCCAAGCTTCCAAATACACAGGTGCAAGTCTTCTCAGTGAAACCACCAAAACGTTATCGTAAAAAAATGGTCACCAACACCTAAACAATGTGAAAGCACCACAAATCCAATAACCAATTTCAAATAGAGTGAAGAAGAGAAAAAATATGAAGAATAACAAATTAAGATAGAAAGAAATGAACACTGAATGTTTTATAGTAGTTCAATCTACTCCGCCCTACGTCCACTCCAAAGGTTTTCCTTTTTATTTATACTTCTAATTATAGTTACAATGATTTGAATCTGAGTAATAAAAATGGCAAAGTGTAGCCGAGAGAGAAGAAGAGGATCTAGAAATTAGTGGCATACCCGTTGTATTTATAGGAGAAGACGGACAAATATCCAGCTAAAAATCCGCATGCAGAAGACCAAGGCCAAGATGAACCCGCTCGCCAAAAAGAGGCCCATCTTTGCCTCTTAGAGGGATCTGCCCCGATCCTTTTAGGGGGATCGACACCGATCCCCTAAGATGGCTGATAGGGGGCGGCAATCCCTATGGTAGGTCCTCCTCTGCTTCCTCTTCATCTTTCTGTATTTGTTTGCCTAGGTCCCCCGGTGTTCATTGAGATATTGACCGATCTCTATTGAGTTAATCTGCTGAGTTGAGTATACACATCCTTAGTGATCTGATCCGATCCACTACCTAAGGGAAGTAATCCGATCTGATCCCCTGCCTGGTGGAAGTACCAATCCTTACTTATCCAATTCTGGTATGCCTTCCGCATGACTATCATCCATAGCTTTGCTTATGACCGATCTCCGAACCTGATAATCACCTCTTAAGGCTTCTTTCCTTGATAATCACGAAATCCATTTAGCCAAATCCATGATAGCACGGCCTTGCCAAAAGTATAGATAACAATATACTTTGGGTGGAAAATGTTATCCAGCCATGTCACCAGGCCATTTAGGGTACATCGGATCGATCGAATTAAGAAATTATCCAGCAAAAATCCATACCGATGACTTACAAGTTTAGATACCAAACAAAACCAAGGAGTGAAATTCAAATGCAACCAAATATGCCCCTATCAATGTGCAATGATTTCCAAGTACAAGATACATGATAGCACAGATCGGTACTAATACTTGATCATGGTTCGGTATCGATCCCTGGTTGCTCATCCATGTTCGCACTTGTCCTATGCTATGTCAAGCTAAGTTGTTCACAATCGAGTACATGCTACATGAAATGGTTAGCAAGTTCGTGTCAACTACCACAACCAACGCCTAAGTCGAACATTATTGCTCCGTCCCTGAACCAAGAATACTCAAATCCATGCCTTTGACAATGCAAATGAAGCAATAAAAATGGAGGCACGAGTAAAACAAGCGTCCACAAGAGTCAAATGGGGATCCATCAGTAAAATGCATGGACTAGTACTGATCCTTAGTCATGGATTAGTATCGATCCCTGGTTGTTCATGGAATGGCTACGATCTCCTCGGTTACACACTCCAAAATATATGGAACGTAGGCAAAAACACGTGCGAGCGATTTTCATTGACCTACAGCTATAAATAGAGGAATAAGGGCACAATTTGGAGATCTTTTTTAGATGTTAACAAATTATTGTATTTTCCTTGTAATTCCATAGATCATCACCGATCCCTAAGAACAGTTCTATAAAAACTCATCAAAGACTTCAACAATGTTTAAGTGGACGTAGGCCTTTGATTAGCCGAACCACTGTGATTGTTTTGTGTTGTTGTTCTCCTCGTTTTCAAGCTATTTTCTTCATTTATTTCTCTATTATAAATCTTTGGGTATTTGTGCCAACTTTTGGCGTAAACATATACATACATATATATATATATATATTTATATTTATATATTCCTATTCATAGCATAAACATATATATATTATATATATTTAACATATATATATATTCCTAACAAATTAATTCCTATGCTTAGGAATTCCAGAATATACACTTATATGTACATTCTGTGAAGAACATTTATTTCCACATTTTAATTTATTAGAGCTATCATTTTCTAAAAAGATTACTATTATAAATTTCAATAAATTACCTAAAAGCGAGAATTTTTGCTTTATTTGAAACAAAGAGGAACTATATCTTTTCTTTTATTGAAATAGGTAGTGCAAACTACGATAAAGAACATCTAAACTTTACACATTTCTTTCCTTTTTGGTATATTTCTTATTATTTCAAACGATACACTTTTTATACATAGATGTGGAATTAGATAATTTATTGATATTAGATGGAAATAAGTACAATAAATTGTTCACACAACGCTCCCAATAAATTAAAATATAGAAATTCAAATTCCAACTCAAATTAGGGAAATCTAAATTGATAATAGCACTTTACAACCAATTATCATAAATCGGAAATAAATTTTGCAATTTTATCAACATTCTGCTTAAAAAATTTAGCGACCGATTCCAAAATTTCCAAATTTCCAATGACCTAAATTACATAATTTATATGCAAGATTTCAATTGAAAACGTTCTTCCTAAGACTACAATTCCACAAATCTTGCATTGGAATAATAATTAAATAAAACTCAATGATATAAATTTCAATATTATATATAAATCATATAATTCCGCACTCACCTTTCAAGCTTTCCAAATCTCCCAAATCTTAGTCTATCCCTTTAATTGATTCCTTTTCCTTTATAATCCAAAAATATGTTAACATGATATATATACATACCCATTATAATTACAGATCTGATAGAAGATTTTAATTAAGTGAAATATAGATTTATAATTATGAAATTTACCTTTTACCGCGGTATCAATTCGCTCCTTCTCTACTTCTCTTTTATTTTCTTCCCTTCTCCGATTATATATATATATTATAATATTTTATAATTAATAGAAATAGTGGAGAAGGGAAAATGGTAGGGCTCCGCTGCTTTGATTAGAAAATATGAGCGAAAAGTGAGGGGCTAGGCTTGTATTTAAAGACGCTCGAATCGATCGTATCCATTAGATTTAAAATAATTAAATCTGAGCTATTTTTCCCAGGTTCAACCTTAGCCACTACCGTTCCAATAGGTAGACCTCTTCACTATAGGTGGTCGACCACTAGCGGTCGATCGGCCTAATGAAGGGGTTGACCGGTGGGGTCCATGCGGTTAATATTATTTATTCCTTTATAAATCGTAATTAATTATTATTATTTCAGAAAACTTCAAACATTCATAACTTCTTCGTTTGAACTCCAATTGCAAAACCCCAAATATGTAAGTTTCTCAGGAAATCATCATGAACGCAATGATATAAGTTTCATAGCCAATTTCTAATGTTTTCTCAAATTCCATTTTTGAACCTTAATAATTATTTATTAATTACTGTTAATTTTACGAGTTGTTACAATACGCTAGAGACTCAATTAAATCTCCTTTCCATGGCACTCAACCAATCCCACGTAAGGTCAGGAAAAAGACCCACAATCATAAGGTATAGGGTAATCCATAGTCAAAAGATATGGACAAAGTCATAATCTGGGTGGGAGTACCCACATACCCCCTCTACATCAGCTAATAGATAACCTCCAAATGTCTACAATCCCTTTGCATGCACCATCATAATGGAATAGGGTCATAATCCCATTTTACGAATATCCAAAGTGGAACACAATCATAATTCCACTCACGAGCTCTCCTCATTGAAGCCGCCCTTTTTGATCTCTAATGTTCTTCCCATGGTAGAACCATTCACATCCTACCCACAGGTCGCCCTTCTTAGAACCCTCCCTAGTGGGTAATCATTAGGTTTCCTCATCGATATGCCCTCTCTAGAAAACATCTAGATGTACCCATCAGTCATGGAACCAATACCTCAGTGTCCCGAAGCAATCACATTGAAGCATCTGACCTTGCTCCAACCTTCATCGTGCTACCATGTCACCATCGAACCTTAAGAAAACTAAAAAACCCATTTAGTATGACCTGTAGAGTCCCCTCACCTCCCCTTAGAAGTTTCATCAACCCTGCCTCAAGAAATTCATGTCGACACCGACCAAAAGTGGTCGGTACCGAGATGAACCTTATTCTTATACATAGCCAATTTTAGCCAAGTACATTTCCTCTACCGATAACTTTGCCTTTAGCTTGCCTTAGACTCCCTTGCTCCATTCCCCTGAGCTCCCAAGCCCACAACAATAACCTACTGCTATAAAAATAGGTCGGTACTAATCCAAAGTGGTCGGATTCAAGTCCCGTATTTAACCAATTTTTGGTTATTCTTCTCTTGGAGTCCTTCCTCGCCTTGTCCTGAAATTTGTATCGAAGTTTCACCTCGTTTGGCCCGAAGCACCTCCTTATATTGAGCTGAATTCCTAAAGCTTTTAAAGACCAGAAAAGAGCTTGGTTCCAAGTTCTCTTTTGGCCTCCAAATCACGTACAACTTCTATGCGACCTGAATCTTTGGCTCCTCTCCTCCTCCAGATCCTCTCCTCTAATTTTCATCTCGATTTGACCAGTTTTGACCTCCTCCTGCCCAAATTAATGTCCTCTTTTCTATCTACCTAAAAGCACCAAAAAAATCTTTTCAAAATAAACATATCGAAATAATAATATCATCCAAAAACATGCATTCAATACATATAACACATCAAGACATGATTAACATCCAATATTCAGCTTAGATCTAACTTTTATACTAACATGTCAAAATGATCAAAATATGTTGCAACACCATTTGAAAACTATTTTAAATCCTTTTATTTTCATCCATGAACATGTATAAAGGTGTGGTTAATGTTAGAAAATGGTTTATCATCAAAATTATATTATAAACATCAAATCTAACTATATGAACAAACATAGGATGGTGAGAAATCAAGAACCACTAACCTAATACCCAAATTACCACCTTTCTCCTCAAATCCAAAATGAACAGCAGCATTTCAAATCCTAAGGCAACAAAAATGATAGATCTATAATTTTCATTGCAAATTACCCTTCTAATGATGATTTAGGCTATGATTAGTAAGAAAAAGGGAAGCTTGTTGATGAAATTATGGCTAATGGAGGTTTTGACCTCATTTTGGAAGAGGGGAAATGATTTGAGGGCTATTGCTTCAGCCATTATTGGCACCAATCACGAGTTGGGCCTTGGGCTTAGCCTGTAAACCTCTCTAGTTACTCATTAGTCTGCCTAGCACCAAACAGAATTTAAAATGGCCATATCTCCTAACAGGTAAGTCTGTTTTCCTATTATGATCACTCTACAAAAAAAGAAACCACAAGCATGATCTAATGAAAGTGGTTTTAAACCCCAATTATGCTTCTATCAAAAGCTATAAGCCTTACAAGAACTTATGGGTCTAAACTGTTTCATAAAATTTCTAAAGGTGGAAATATCCCTAGTCATTTCTCAAAGTTTTAGAGTCATTACCTTATATAAATTAAAAATTATATTTTACGTTCCTTCGAAACATAAATACTAGTCGTTACGTGCTCCATACCCGATGGAAGTTTTGGAACTTCTGAATGGTATTGAATGTTACATGACAAAGCACATTCCTAGAGAACATAATATGAAAGCTAATTCATTAGTTAAATTGGCCAGCTTGTGGGATGCACAGCTTATGGTATCAGTTCCAGTAGAGGTTTTATCGGCTTCGAGCATCGACTATATGGATTCGATTAGATCTTGGAGGCTGAAGTGGAGAAGGTGTTATGGATGACTCCAATTAAAGAATATTTGTTGAAGAGAACTCTCTTGAATGGTAAAAATGAATGAAGAAAACTCCTGCACAAACTGTCATGGTTTATTATATAGGAAGGAGTGCTATAGAGGAGAAGATTCTATGTTCCTCTATTACGATGTGTAACTAATGAGGAAGCCAAAAAAAATACTTTTTGATGTGCATGATAGAAGTTGCGGTGATCACACCAGGGGTAGACTTTGGAAAGGAAGATACTTTGCTATGATACTTTTGGCCAGCAATCAATCGGAATGCGGTTGATTACAGTAGTAAGTGTGATAGATGCTAAAGATTTGTGAAGATTCCTAGAGCCCATCCACAGAGCTTATGCAAATGGTTATCTCATGGCCGTTTGCAGTTTGGGGATTGATATAATCAGTGTGCTACCAATGTTAAAAGGAGGAGCGAAGTATGCCAACATTGCAGTTAACTATTTCATAAAGCAGGTTGAACCAGAATCACTAGCCACGATCACTATGAAGAAAGTAATCAACTATATGGTGAAAAACATCATATGTCGATTTGGAGTTCCTCGAAAGATTATCACTGAATATGGAACCTTATTCGAAGGCACTGAATTCGAAGATTCCCACAACATGTATCGAATTGAAAATAATTTTGTAGATATAGCACAACCGGAAGCGAATGGACAAATGGAGATGGTGAACAAGATCATCAAATCCATCCTAAAGAAGTGATTGACGAAGGCCAAGGGAAATTGGGTTGATGAGTTACCCTAGCATCATAGGCTTACCAAGCGACTCATAAGTCCACAATCAGTCATACTCCATTCTCTTTGGACTACGGATCAGAGGCCACGATTCCAATTGAATTACAACTTCCTTCTCACTGAAGAATTCACTACGATCCCAAGATGAATGAGGAACTCTTGCTTAATTTCCTTGACTTAGTTGATGAGAACCGAGAAGAAGCCGATTTGAGGGTAGCGGCTAACTAGAAAAGGTAGGCATGACATTTCAATGCCAAGGTCAGAAACCACACCATTGAGATAGATGACCTCATTTTGAAACAGGTCTTTCCTGGTCCAGTGGCACTTGGCCCAAATTGGGAAGATCCTTATGCGATTAGACATAAGTTTGGAGGCGGAACTTTCAAGATGGCGGCTATTGATGGAATTTATATTCCGAGAGCGTTGAATAGCAAACACTTGAGATGATATTTCACTTAGAATTTTCTCCGCAATTAGTTGACTAGACTTTGATGTAAAATGGCATAGTCTGTCATTTTTATGTTTATAAATAGAATTGGCTTTTGGGGAATGATGGAACTGTATTCCTAAAAGCCTGACTCCGTGCCATGTGAATAGAAGCAATATTGAACAACCTGTATTTTGAAAAAACTGATATCTAGGTACCTGGAGATAGGTACTGATAAACTCCTTTAATCCTTGATTGGTTCGTTAGGGTATAATCGAGTTATGGTCGATCGGACGGTTCTACCTAATATATTTGATCTTTAACCAATGACTAGAGATGGGTACGATCCAAAATTGGTGCCCAGACAGAGATAGGCACCAACTAACTCTTTTGATCCATGACCTGATTACTACAGTATATTCGTAATAGGGTCGATCAGATGACTCGCCCTACACATTTGATCTTTGACCAAAGCCTAGAGATAGACGCGGTCTAAGGTCAATGCCTGGAGATAGGCATCCGAAACACCAGGTCCTAGAGATAGGAACCGATACGTGACTGAACCTTTTTGCAGATATGACTTTGCTTATTAAGCTTGAATTTTGCTTATTCCTCTTGCATTCCATTAGGCTATGTTAAGATTGTTCAGTTTTACCTAAACAGGATAGGTAGTTAACATAGCTCGTTCAAAATGAAAATTTGTATCCCATTTTTTGATAAAAATGAGTCTACTGTCTATGAGCCATGGGCCTCCTTACAAAATTCATTCATTGTCATCTTTATTTTCAAGTTTAATGCATCTATTATCCCTTTGGAAAACATACCACAAGCCTTTTGGATTTAGACACTTTACCATATGCATTAAAGTATACAAAATAGGATCTTTTTCCAGCCATGTAGATATAGGTCGAGTTTTCCCAAATGGCATCAGCTTCTTCATAGTATTCATCTTCAATGATTCTCTTCTCCCTCCTTAATTGGTTTGAAAATGTTTAAATTTTAAAATATAGAGCTATTAGAAAAGCATGGAATTTTAGACTATGTTTCATTAATTTTAATTTAAAATTTTTCTAAGCTATCTAAATTTAGTTTTGTTTTTAATAACAAGAGCTTAAACTTAAAATTGAGTTTTGGTAAAATGAAATATTTGAAATTAAACAAGTTTAAAACATGATAATAAAAAAGTTATTTAGTTAAAAAAAACAATACAATTGAAATATACTCTATCTTTAACATATTTCTATTTTTTCTTAAGATGTTTTTGGACCCACCCCTCTAGTTAAACTTAACTCACAAAAAAGTCTATAAATAAATAACCAAAGTGGTAAATGGGGACAAGGACAAACATAAGGAAATTTTTTGATGCAAGTACACTACATTTATTTTGGTCTGAAGGCCAAACTTCTAACAAATATGTATCGCGATGCCGAAGTTATCTCGATGTAACAAAAATGATGGCGACTTGGCAAGTGATGTAGTGGTGGATGAGGCTTAGGTGGCGATGATGTAACAGTGGCTTGGGATGGTGATGGTGGTTATTAGCATGATTTAGGTTCATTCTACTAAACGAAATGTTTATGTGTTGATGTAACTTAGGAGGTAATAATGGAGACGAGGGTCAACATTGCAACAGGGGAGCATGGTAGAGCCATGGCATCGATGACGGTGATAATGAAATCCAAAAATGCTAAACATAATTAGCATTTTCTGTAAGTGAAAATCAATATAGAATTATATTTGTATGATGCTAATTTAATTTGGCGTTATTTAAACTGTAAAAATGAATGATAGTACTAGTTTGATTTATCATTTTGTAAACTAAAAAATGAATATAGCACTATGCTGATTTTGTGCTATATTAATTCCATGTTTATTTAATTTAGAATTTTTTGAGGTAGAAAAAGAATATAAAATTGTGTGTGTATAATGCTAATTTTTTTAAACCTTTTTTAGACTGTAAAAACGAATGACGATGCTTGTTTGGTTTAACATTTTTTTGATCCATATAAAATGATATAACATTATGTTAATTTAATGCTACTTTAAATTAGCATTTTATGAAC
The DNA here is from genome assembly GCA_030737815.1 of Allium fistulosum. NCBI lineage: Eukaryota > Viridiplantae > Streptophyta > Magnoliopsida > Asparagales > Amaryllidaceae > Allium > Allium fistulosum. The sequence goes on from CM060908.1 coordinate 731,419,004, forward strand.
TATAAAGAAATTAATATAGCATTATATTGATTTAATGCTAATTTAGTTTAGTATTTGTAGTCTATTATTGATTATTTGTTTTAAACTTCAGTTCAACGATAATGCTTCAAATTCTGGTGATGTGGTATGCCATGGTGGTGCGGCGGCTACATCTGATGGTGTTTGTGACTTAGGTTTCGAGTTGGACATCTTGAAGTGCTTAAACCATGATAAGGTTACTTGAGTTTTAGACGATGAAGTGGATGAGATGCGGGTAACGTGAGGGTGCGCCCCTAAGATGGTGCAGTGGGGGTGATATATAGTGATGATGTGGTACGTTCATTTGAAGCATTAATGTTAAGATGGGAGGAAATTTGGATTCAGCGGTTAAATTTTTCCTCCTAAAACAGAATTTTAAACTAGTGGCCTAGATCTACAAAATTTGTTATGTTTTTCCTTTTTCCCTAGTTCCCTCATACGCAAAAACTTTAGATCTAGATATGAAAGAAAGTTCACATCCAAGCACGGAGGTGAGTTGCCATATGATGTATCACATGAGTTCTCATCCAAGTATGCAAATACTTTAGTTTGATTTGGACTTATTGGTTCATATAGAGTTTAGAGCATTAGTTGTGCGCCATTTATCATCATTAAGTGGGATTTTAAAATAAAAGGTGTTATGATTCATCAATTTTCATGGCGTGCTGAAGTTTTACAAGATAATTGATTTATATTTTGGGATGAATTAATAATAAGACCAAGGTTATGGTATGGAGTGGTAGATGAATTGCTTAACCTTTTGACATAAATTTATCAAATTGGAAGGTAGTGAGAAGTTAGTGATTTATCACTATAATTCATGTGAATCATTTTTGGACTACGTGATAGATTAATGAAAAGGAATACAAACATGGATTTCAACCTACCTTTTATCATAAACCTTAAGCTAAGGTTTTCTTAAATTTTTAATAATTCAAAAATAGGTCAAGAAGTACATAATGATCGAGTTATGTTGTTATTTTTGTCCATCTATAACCATTGTTCTTCTCGTCTTCAGCAATTCACCTCTCACTTTTCAAACTACATTATAAAAACCTAATATGTATATTCTAGCATGGAATTTCATTCAATGTGAATCCACATCCTACACTAATTTTTTTTTCACTCTTTCTGAAATTCAAAAACTGGAATAAGATAATATTTAAAGATATTATTTATAAATATCCAATAGTTGAAAGAGTTTATCTCAATCAACCAAAAATTTTAACGTTTGTACCAAACAGCTAGGGCTACAAACCAATGAACAAAAGGGAGACAAAAAAGTTAATTTTTTAGGTATTTAATATTTGTGACTTTTCTCCAGGAGATAAAACATCTAGATAATTAAAGAACATAAAACTTAAATTCTTTGAATTGTCAGTATAGAATAATGTCCGTTAAGATTGGGGTAGTGCTAGGGACACCACCAAAACTCCTTATGAATATCATCGCTAAAAAAATATCAGACAATTTTATTCTATACTCTTCCTAATACCAGACTTTAAAGCGGCTACCAAAGACATTGATTTCGACTCATTTTGCATAGCGATCAACCGCAACCAACATAACTTTCCTCAGTTACCATCAAACTATTGAAATTCGACGGTTTATGGCCATGGAAAAAAGTATAGGTCGACGGTTAATCTCCATGCAAAATGATTTTGAAAGGTAGTTGATTGTCATGTTAGGAAACTTTGGTATTATGAAGCATAAAAATTTTCTTGTGTTCATTTTTTATGGTATTCTTAAGAAATTTTTGCGATGTTCTTAACACCACACTAAGACTAAGATGCAGTTATCAGTTGTAATCTATAAATTAAAATGATATAATTAAATATATGTAGTGCTAAAATACGATAAAATGAACTGAAGTTAAAATAAGAGCCCAAGTTGAAATCCAAGAATAGGATGTAGATATCTAAATCAGAAATACCAGAGCAAAAAAAATTATTCACAGTTTATTACAAACAAAATTATACACAGTCGTAGAAAAGCTTGAAATATAAAGGAAAACCAAAGTTGAAGAAGGTACTTGAATCAAAGTTGAAGATAGTTCTAAAAATCAAAAGTAATATCAATAGTTTATCTATGTAAATTTGGAAGGAAAATTTAAATTTATTTGTTGAGGATTGCAGAAAAGAAAGAGAAAAGGTAATCTATACTATTATATTATTACCCAGTGGCATTTCTTGGGTGCAGAAGCCACTTCCAATTTTGAAACTCAAGCGACACAGATCTCTCTTTCCTATATTTTTTCACCCTCCCACTTCAGCTTGATCTCCCCTCTTGCTCGCCCCATGCCTAACCCTAGACCTAGGTGTTACCATCCCTATCGGTGTTGATTTTATGCATTTTGTCATCCTTCCTCTCCGCTTTCAGCCTCCTTCGCCTCCCTCCTGGAGCGTGGTCGGAATCGATTCGGTGTACGGTTTTCGGCTCGGTTGCTGGTCCTTTTGTCCATGTAAGAACCTGTTCCTCTTTATTTCTGTCGATCGATGTTAGGTTGGTTACGCTCCTGCTTTGTCTAATTTAGTTCGATCTGTGTTTTTGCTTTACTGTATGAAAAACATGATTTTTTTGGATGTTTAGCTGCTTTGTAAAATTTTGGCTTCCTATAGTGATTTTCCTCCACTTCGAAGTATGCTTCAAACCTGATTTTTTTCATGGCCTTTGTTTTACAATTCTATTTGCATATGATAAGTAATTTTTTTGTGGTAGTTTTCCAGGGATAAATGATTAAAAAATTATTTAAAGGTGGATAAAAATGGATCGATAAATAAAAAGGCAGCTTACTTACATGTATGTGAAAACTAAAATTAAATTCACTCCCAGCTGTTAGAACAATTTAGAGTCATAAATTTCATATTCTGTTTAGTGTGTAAATTGACATTTGCTTTCATGTGTTAATTGAATTTGCGTATGGAGTTTAATGAGTAGGGAAAGCATGAGTTCTGTAAATCTGATATTCTATTTTGTTAGAGCAAACTAAAGTATTAACCTAACACTGATATTTTAAATGATTTTTACCAGAAAAAATGTTGACTAATCATCTAGCAAGGCCTAGGGTAACTCATTCTGTATTTATGGTTTTTGGAAATTCAATTTTAGGTTTTGGAAATCTCCTTATCATTGAAAAATACGCTGTTTGGATTGATACTCAATTGCAATATATTTTGTATGCACCTGATCTATTTTATTGTCTAAAAATATTCTTGATGATATTGGTGCAATTTTGCTTCAATTTGTACAGTGTTGCATTGCCTTTGTCATTTCAAAATCGTACATGTTGTTACTAACAATTGATTGTTGTTTTTCATTATTTTTTGCAAATTCAATTTTGGGTTTAGGAAATCTCCTCATCATTTAAAATACATTGATTAGATTGATAGTCAATTGCATTTCATTTTTATACACAGTTGATGTGTTTTATTATCTAAAAAATATTCTTGAATGATATTGGTACAATTTTGCTTGGATTTGTACCATGTTGCGATATACACTATTTCAATATGATTTTATGCAGTTATTTTAGGAATGTATGAGCTAAATTTTTGTTATTAGGGTGATAAAGTTATTCTGATTTCTTCCTTAAAACCTTCCTTTATAGCGGTAGATCTTATTCCAATTTGTACAATGTTGTTTGGATTATGCTGAACAACGCTATTTATTTCCCCTAATTTTGACTCATTAATTTGAACCTTCTAACTTAACCATTCCCATGTGTTATTTGACAATAATATGTCATTGTTTTGAAATTGTCCAATTCACATAGCACTAAAACTTAAATAGTTTCACATAGGCCGAGGCTCAGTTCGAATCCATAGGCCGAGGCTCAGTTCGAATCCATAGGCTGAGGCTCAGTTCGAATCCATAGGCCGAGGCTCAGTTCGAATCCATAGGCCGAGGCTCAGTTCGAATCCATAGGGCGAAGAACGTCAACTTGAATCGATCATAACTTGAGATCTACAAGTCCAAATGCCATGAAATATTTACAGAAGCTTAAGCACATGATGAAGAATGTCCACCCCAAATTTCAGCTCGATTGGACTCTTTTTTGATCGATTCGAACCAAGGGTCGAATCGATCCCAAAGTGGGCCCGGATCTCCAGATTTCGGCCATGTGGGCCCCCTCACGTACCAGAACTGGTCTCCCTTCAATTTAGGAGAAATATCAGCCTCCTACACCTATAAATAGAGCCCCTGGTCATTCAGAAAAGGGGTCGGATAATTCTAGGAGCTAAAGAGCACCCACACTCTGCCAGATTTACTCAGAATCACCACTGCTTCCTTAGATTCAGATTGTAATCATATAATCAGTTGTACTACATCAGAAGAAATTGTAATCATCAAGTGAACATCAATAAAATCATCAACTTCAGAGTGGACGTAGGCAAGATCACCGAACCACTATAAATCTCGTGTTTATGTTCATTATTTATGAATTGTGATACTTTGTTTGCTTAGATTTGAGATTTGTGTGTGAATATTGTTGATTTATATTCATACACTGGTGCTTTCACAACATTCGGGGTTTGTGACCAATTTTGGCACAAACACTTTGGTGCTTTCACTGAGAATTGAACTCAGGGATTCTACCGCTTGGAAGTTGAATTCGAAGGTTCAAAAGTTCAGAATTGAAAAGCTATGACGAGACAATCGAGCAGAAGGCCAAGGCCAGAACAAAGTCAGCACGAAGGGAGTCAAGAGGCTTCCTCAGGAGCAAACCAAGCTTCAGTCTTCATCACCAGGGATGAGATGGAGACAATGATGAAGAGACAGGAGGAAATGATTCAGAATTTGCTTCAACAAATTGGACAGCTTGGAGCGCAAAATCAAGGAACAACCAGAATACAGAACGGAGCAGGACCATCTGGCGCAGCGCCGGAGCTGGGGGGCATACACTTAGGACATGTTGATCCGAACCTGGGAAGAGAGACAAGCACATCCGAGCAACCTGGCGGCAATAGAGGGATGAACGCTCAGCCAGGGGGGCAGACACCCGAAAGCTCACACGGACTCGGGGGGCAGATCGAAGGTAGCGAACAAGGACTACAGCTTGGAGACAATGATAGATTGGCAGAGATGGTCAGGCGAGCCATGAGAGGCGGATTAGTAAACAGAGATCTTGAAGACGTGAACAGGAGTCCCTTTTCTCCTGCGATTAGGTTGGTTAGGAACCCACCAGAATTCAAACTGCCAACAGTAGAAAGGTATGATGGGAGGACAGACCCTGCGGTCCATCTAACGAGGTATATAAGGCACATGGAAGTGCTGGGGGCATCACAATAAGTCATGGCCCGATGCTTCCCATTATATTTGACAGACATAGCAGCTTTATGGTTCAGACAGCTAGAGAGCGGCTCCATTGGGACATGGACCGATTTGATTGAGAACTTTATGAGGCAATTCAGGGTTCACATTTCAGGACCCAAGAATGTGATGAGTTTGGCAACGCTAAAACAGAAAGCTGGAGAGTCTTTGAGGAATTTCCTGACGCGATTCAATGCGGCAGCAGCATCGGTGTATCGGCCAGATCCATCCATGGTTATGATGGCAGCTGTGTCCGGAATAGCTGACGGCACAGAGTTCAAAAATTCATTAACTAAGGATCCGCCTATGGATCTAGGGGAATTCTATCACGAGGCAGAAAAGTTTTTGCGATTGGAAGACGCTAATGCTGAAAGAGAAGAAGGAGAGGGAATAGAAGTTTATGCACTTAAAGACAAAAAGCCTCTCGAAAATGATTCAGGCAAGGATAAAGGAAAACGAAAGGCTGAGGATAGTGGTGACGGGCCAAAGCGACTGCGGAGAGAGCCACGATTCACCACCTACTCAGAACTGAATGAGAGTTTGGAGCGAATCTACTGAGATACACGAGAGCAAGTTCCCTACCGAAGGCCAATACGAAGGGACCCCACTGTTGACGAAAGAAAATCAGACAGATATTGCTTATTCCACGAACTAAATGGTCATAACACTAACGACTGTAGACATCTGAAGGATGAGGTGGAAGGGCACATCAGGAACGATATGCTACATCAGTATGTGAGGAGGCGAGCTCCAGCGGTGGAGCCAGAGCGACCACCGTCTACATCAGCCAGGGGTGCCCCCGAGCCAGGACATCGTATGATTATCAATTAGTTGAAATAACGATGGACAAGTTGTAAACCTCTCACCAACACGGGTAAGTCATTTACACATGTGCGAGATCACGAGCGGTCCATAGGCATGCTCTGAATGACTATTAACCCTATCGTTGTGAGAGTTTACACTTTGACATCCTTGCTTTGCTTTTGTTTCATCTTGATTTGAATATTTGAACTTGATTTTGTTTAACATTTCTGCTAAAGACTTATTTTCAATAAAAATGCTACTTGTGATTTCGTAACGGCTAAGCCACTTACACATGTACGGAGTCGCAAACGGTCCCTAGGCATGCTCTGAGATGGCGATAAACCGTTGCAACAAACAATCCGGGAATTCATCCGAACGTGAAACCTGGTATTGATGATACTAAGTCCCTCCCCGGGCACACTCAATTCGCCACGAACGGCACCCGACCACGAACGGTCACAATTCACCACGAACGGCACCCGACCTCGAACGGTCACAAATCGCCTCGAACGGCACCCGACCGCGAACGGTCACACTTCATTCAGTGTAACATTTGATCGCGAACGATCACACTCTGCCTCATACGACACCCGACCTCGAACGGTCACCATTCGCCTCAAACGGCACCCGACCTCGAACGGTCATCATTCGCCTCGAACGGCATTCGACCACGAACGGTCACAACTCGCCTCGAACGGCACCCCTCACCTCAAATGGCTTGATCACGAACGGTCGTCATTTGGGGCCATATAGAAATGCTAGATCGCGAACGGTCGCATTCCACCTCAAATGGCTAGATCACGAACGGTCGTCATTTAAGGTTATACAGAAAATGCTAGATCGCGAACGGTCGCATTCCACCTCAAATGGCTAGATCGCGAACGGTCGTCATTTAAGGTCACATAAAACTATCAAACTCTTCGCAGGTTGTACCACAGGTCATCAACAGGATATGAACATCCAACTTATGGAACTACAAAACACACCTTCCCATCGCAAGGCATGTTTTGGGGGGAAAATGTTATCCCGCCTTTTGGCAAGGCCGTGACACCAAAAAGTTGACTAGAAATCAATGACAGTCCATCCTGTAGGACGGTTACATCACAAGTTCACCATGGATATCGATGAATTTTGTCCGAGTTCGGAGTAGGCTACAATTGATAAGACATGACAAGTAAAGCCATGCAAACCAACGTTCCAAGTTTCAAGTCAATCCGAGTTCGTATGCTCAAGATATAGTCGATATAAGATAAGGAAATGAGCCTCAGTTCGAATCCATAGGCCGAGGCTCAGTTCGAATCCATAGGCCGAGGCTCAGTTCGAATCCATAGGCCGAGGCTCAGTTCGAATCCATAGGCCGAGGCTCAGTTCGAATCCATAGGCCGAGGCTCAGTTCGAATCCATAGGCCGAGGCTCAGTTCGAATCCATAGGGTGAAGAACGTCAACTTGAATCGATCATAACTTGAGATCTACAAGTCCAAATGCCATGAAATTTTCACAGAAGCTTAAGCACATGATGAAGAATGTCCACCCCAAATTTCAGCTCGATTGGACTCTTTTTTGATCGATTCGAACCAAGGGTCGAATCGATCCCAAAGTGGGCCCGGATCTCCAGATTTCGGTCATGTGGGCCCCCTCACGTACCAGAACTGGTCTCCCTTCAATTTAGGTGAAATATCAGCCTCCTACACCTATAAATAGAGCCCCTGGTCATTCAGAAAAGGGGTCGGATAATTCTAGGAGCTAAAGAGCACCCACACTCTGCCAGATTTACTCAGAATCACCACTGCTTCCTTAGATTCAGATTGTAATCATATAATCAGTTGTACTACATCAGAAGAAATTGTAATCATCAAGTGAACATCAATAAAATCATCAACTTCAGAGTGGACGTAGGCAAGATCGCCGAACCACTATAAATCTCGTGTTTATGTTCATTATTTATGAATTGTGATACTCTGTTTGCTTAGATTTGAGATTTGTTTGTGAATATTGTTGATTTATATTCATACACTGGTGCTTTCACAACATTCGGGGTTTGTGACCAATTTTGGCATAAACAGCTTTAGAGTTCCAAATAACCAAAAATGCATGGGTTTAAACTATGATCAGTTTCTTCCATTACTTTCATCAGACCATAAATCAGATTCAACCTACCATTTGTTGTAAGAAATTCAAGTCAATAAATAATGCAATATTTCATTAATTTCATCAATCTAAATTGGCAACTCGCCCCACACAATATAATTTTTTGGTCAATTATTATTCAGCAAATGCACCTATTAAAACATAATCTGTACTTTTCATTTTGTAGCAAATGATAGAATTTATTTACAACTTTGAACACACACGCGCGCACACAATCACATATAAATACGAGTATTCAGTTAGTTCGGTCGGTCTTAAGGTATAAATTATAAAACTGAATTGAAATTTAAAAAAAAATTCAAAATCGAATTGAATCAAATTAATTTCAAGTAATTCGGTCGATAACCAATTTAACCGAATTATAAAAGTATGTTATTCTGCAAATGAATGATTTACTTAAAGAAAAACATAAATTTTTGTTTTTAAGGAGATTTTATTAACTTTTACGTCTGTATAAAAAATTGACCTACTTACCAAGAAGCTTATTTTTCTATTGGTTTATATATGTGCTTAATATACTCATATCAACCATTTATAGAATAAACTTCTACTGCATTCTTGGTATTTGATTATTTGACAACTTCGGATAGTTTTCCTTATTTATTACTTAAAGTCAATGTGTTTCCAATAATTATTTTTACAACTTTATTTGCAATATTAATACAGTGGAATTTTATGATATTTCATTTTGGATACCTAACACTTTTTGACAGGTTTTACATTTTTAGTTACTTGAAGCTTTTGTTTTTGATAAATAAATTGAATTATGCTTGAAGCTCCATATACCAACGATACCAATTTTAACCTTACCATTTTCAAAAGTATGCAACTCCTTGGTTAAAAGGTGATATTTTAGGAAATCAGCTATACTTGTATGCATGTACTATCTTATTAACAATGAATATATCATTATTGTGCAATTTTTCTTGAATTTGTACAGTGTTGCATTGCCTTTGTGATTTCAAAACCGTACATGTTGTCACTAACAATTGGTAGTTGTTTTTCATTATTTTTTGGAAATTCAATTTTGGGTTTAGGAAATCTCCTCATCATTTAAAATACATTTAGACTAATAGTCAATTGCATTTCATTTTTATACACAGTTGGTGTGTTTTATCGTCTAAAAAATCTTCTTGAATGATATTGGTAAAATACAATAGCCTCTAATACATTGATATTTGTTTTTAATCTATTCAGTATGTATTGTGGATTAATTCATTAAACTTTGCACTGAAGATTTGAGGCAAATTTTGCAAAACCTAAAGTAGTTGCTGCTGCTATTGCTGACATGACATGGATGTTGTTTTAAAAACATATCAGCTATATTACTATTCATTTAGTGTATTATTATTGAGTGGTAATCCATTTATATTTCGTTATGGAAAGACTGTTACAAAAGGTTGATGTAATAAATGCAGTCATTATTTCCTTATGTTTAGCATATTGTACATTACTATAAAATAAATAGTTGGTGAATTAACAGTAACTGCAAGGCATAAACTGTTTCTTTCAAGTACTTTTTCTAACCATATCTTGCCATCTCGTTGTTTTAAGGTTGAATAATATTTTTATACTTCTGTACAATTTTACCCTTTTTTTACTACAACGTAGCTTTTCTCAAGTTACCATAAACAACCATGTTTATTGTCCAGTTCTTTGTGCAAATATTATATCTAATTGTGTGAAGGTTTTTTTTTGTTAAACTGTAGTATGTTTATAAATGCCTTTTGGGTGTTTCCATGTAAGTCTATGTCCGTCTCCGACTCCAACCACTCCAAATTGTGTGTGTGTGCCCTCATGTTATGTCTGTTTGATTCCAACCATTCCAGATTGTTTTGTCTCTATGTGTTCATGTCCGACCCTGACTCCACCACTTCAGATTTTGTTACATATTAAACCACTTAAAGTTTTATGAATTAATATGATTTGGATGACTTTGAGATATTTATTAGCATTTCTTATTAGAAGAAAAAAACCAATAATGAAGTTGAATATTACAAAATGATGCAGTGATGGTAGAATATTTGGATGAACAAACTTTTGACATTAAGATCTACAATTTAGACGGTTGTGCCGATTTGTTTAATTTCATGGTACTTTTTATTTTTAGAAGTTATACCCATACACGATTTGAATTACTACATAGTTGAGGTAGCAAAGATTTTACAACTTGTGATTAACTAATAATTAATCTTTTCATCTAACTGAAGCCATAAAACAGGATGGTTGTGGAGTACTTCTTCAATACCTTTACAGCACTTTGACCTGAAACAGTCGACGTTCCTCCAGATCATGCAGTACAGAGTCGGCGTCGCTCTAGTGGGTTGCATGAGAAAGTAAGGCATCCAGTTCATAATCAACGAACACGATTATTTTAAATTGGTATTGGTGAGCAATAGAGTACTATTTTTTTTTTAAATTCCAATATATGGCAATAGAAGTGTAAGGCATTCCATTGTCCAATCTACTCAATTTACAAACATCTTAATGGACTCATGTAGAAACTTATATTAGACTGTTTTATAGTCTTATATTTTGTAAAATTCCAATATGTGTACAAACTAAGATAATATGAGTTACTTATTGCCATTTCAAAAATAGGCAAATTTATAGTACAATAATTATGAACACTGTAGTTCAAGAGTGTTACATTTTTATTTGATTTTACATGAAAATGGCTAAACAAAATACCATAATATTTTAACAAAGTTGTGAGAGCTAATGTTGCTTCTGAGCTCTGACAGATAAATTTCAAAATCAACGTTACCAACAAAGCTTTTAACTCCAAGAAGAATAACCAAAGGTAGATTAGGTATAGCAAATACCTAAAAGGTATAGTAAATACCTCACCTGCATATGCAGGTGAGTACTCGCCTGCACAAGCAGGTGAGTATATCTCACCTGCTTGAGTAGGTGAAATATAAATCTCACCTGCGCAAGCAGGAGAGGTGTTCTCACTGATATAAATCTCACCTATGATTCTATTTATCCAAACTGTTGGATATCTATAGCGACCACGGCCGCATGGATGAATAAAAAAAGTCACTTGAACACTACTGCTTATTAATACTATGCCTTGGTGCATGCATAAATTTCCTTAAATTAGTGCTTACGGCATAATGACATTGTCTCGCACAAATCCAAATAGTGCATTCACCTTCCATTTTCTTAATAAACATATCCGTAGTTGGTCCATGATGCAGCGCTCATCATAGGTCGCGCGCGAGAAGCAACAGTAGGTCGCAAACGACCTAACTTTAAGTCGTCGAGCGACCTAACTGCGAGTTATGTACGAAGAAATGATCCAGTGACCTTTGATAAGTCGCCGAGCGACCTAACGGTGAGTTATGTACGAAGAGATGATCCAGCGATCTATGATAAGTCGCCGAGCGACCTAACGGTGAGTTATGTACGAAGGGATGATCCAGTGCCGCGATCTTACTTAGGTCGCTTTCCTATGCCGCTCGACCTTATGCCGCTGTGAAGATTAGGTCGTTCCAAATGGATGATGAAGGTCGTGAAGTCATTGTAGCTGTTAGGTCATTAACGACCTATGTTAGGTCGCTTATACTGTGTAAACTGTAAGTGTTAGGTCGTATTGTGTGATGACGATATAAATCATGTGAGTTGTAATTAGATCGTATGTTGTTAGTATTTTGTTAGGTCGTTTGAAGTGTAATTCCTTTATGTTGTTGTGTCGTACTTACTTAGGTCGTAAGTCGCGACCTATGTTAGGTCGGTTGAACTACTATGTCGTAGGCTGAGTGTGTTGTAAAAACTATAAATAGCGGGTGAGTTGTATCATTTGAGTTAGTTGATTTTGAATAAAACTTTGTTTGTGTGCTTTGTGCCATTTTGAAATTGGTAGTTGAGTGTTATCTCCTATCTCCACTTTCGGCTTTCGAGTGCGCTCGAATCAACGATTGTTGAAGCCAATTCACGGTATCAAGTGCGCTTGATCAACGTTCGAAGAATTGTAGATCTTCTTTCACGGCATCGTGCACGATCAACGTGATGAAGATAGCTAGAATCCAGTATCTTTGAGATCAACGGATTTGGGCATTTGGTATTTTCAATCCACCGATTACTACTTTCATCGTTTCAGCCATTTCTGTTGTCCGCTGCTGCATCATTTGGTATCAGAGCTAGACTTAGCCAATCATAGCTAAGCCGAGTCTTTGGAGCTAATTCTTATTGAAGAATTCAAGCCGAGCCAATTAAGTGTAGAAGGCCGTGCATCACTTTGTAAATCAAGGTCGAAATTTTAAGTGTTGGAGTTGTGAAGTTTTGATAATGTCGCCGAGAAGAGCTAATCGCCATCAGAATGTTGAAGCGTTGTATAGAAGAGAAGAAGCCGAGCAAATGGAACAATGCATCAATGAAAAGTTTGATGAAGGCATTGGGAAGTTAGAGAAACTGATGAATGATATGAATCAAGGTCAAAGGAGAAGGTCGCTAGTCTCGAACCATGGAGGAAACAGAGTTTCGCCATCGGTTACGGAAGCGAGGAGGGTGTCACCGCAATCTTACCGAGAAAGAAGAGAATCTTCAGTTTCATTGAGAAGAGAACATCATGAGTATAGAAATGAAGAGAGGAGAACTCCACGTGAATTTGAACATGAGCCATATCATGATGATGAAAGACAAAGTAGAAGAGATATGCGTGATCATAGAGATGTGGATGGTCGAGATCGTTATCGAAGTACATCCGTCTTTGATGAAGATGGTGGTAGATGTAGTGTTCATTCTCGAGATCGATACCAAGTACAGAATGCATATCGGGATGTTGAAGATGATCGACGATGGGAGTCGGGGATGAAAACTGAAATTCCAGAATTCAAGGGTGGAATGGTAACGGAAGAATTTTTGGATTGGTTGTCTAATGTGGAAGAAATTTTTGACTTCAAAGAAGTACCCGAGCATCGTAGAGTGAAGTTGGTTGCTACACGATTGAAAGGAAGAGCTATGGCATGGTGGCAGCAAACTAAATTAACACGGGAGAGGATGGAAAAGTCAAAGATCGAGTCATGGGAGAAGATAAAGAAATTAATGAAGGCTACTTTCTTACCGTATAATTATCAGTCTCTTATGTATCAACGATTGCAGAATCTGAGACAGGGAACAAAGTCGGTGAATGATTATGCGGATGAATTTTATCAATTGATTGCGAGGAATGACATCATGGAGACAGAGGAACAGTTGACAGCTAGATTTGTTGGAAGGTTGAGAATGCAGATTCAAGATATGGTGAATATGTTTGATCCCAGATCTATTGCTGAAGCACAACAAAAAGCTCTAGCTTGGGAGAAGCAAGGTAGGAGAGGTGGTGGTGTGTTTACAAATTCCAACAATCAAATGAAAGGGGCTAGTAGCAATGTGAATGTTTCCAAGGCTGTTGCAAAACCAGTTGTTAGTGAAGTTGCTAAGACCAAGGTCAATAGTGGTATCAAATGCTTCAATTGTCAGGAGTTTGGTCACAAAAGCAATGAATGTCCAAAGCCAAAGAAGCGGGCGATGATTGCTGAAGTTGAATATGAGGATGCCGAAGCTGAATGTTCTAATTCACTACCAGTTGAGGAGGAAGAAGAATTGTTGTCAGGAGACGATGGATATACTTTAATGATGAGGAGATCTTGTTTGACACCAAAACAGGAGGAGGAAACTAGCTGGTTGAGGAGTAACATCTTTCAATCAACATGCACTATCTTGGGAAGTGTTTGCAAGTTTGTTATTGATCCGGGAAGTTGTGACAACATTATCTCTACAGAAGCTGTGAATAAGTTGGCATTAAAGACTGAGAAGCATCCGAAACCTTACAAGTTAGCTTGGTTGAGGAAAGGTGGGGAGGTGAAGGTTGGACGAAGAGCTTGTGTTAATTTTTTGATTGGGAAGAAATACAAAGATGAAATTTGGTGTGATGTTGTGGATATGGATGTATGCCATTTGTTGTTGCGGAGACCATGGCAGTATGATAGAGCTGTGCAACATGATGGACGTACCAACAACTATAGTTTCATGTTCGAAGGCACAAAAATCACTTTAGTTCCCAAGAAGCGACAACAAGAAGAAAGCAAGTTGGAGGAGATTGAAGAACTTCAAACTTTGCTATCTTTGAAGGAGTTTGTTAAGGAAGTAGAAGAGGAGCCTGAAGTATTTTTGTTGATTGGACGTGAGAGCAATGAAGTGGTTGAAGTTCCTGAAGAAGTAAAGCCAGTGTTGGAAGAATTTGAAGATGTATTCCCTGAAGAGCTGCCAAAAGAGTTACCACCGTTGAGGGACATACAACACCAAATAGATCTTGTTCCAGGAGCTGTGTTACCGCATAGACCACACTACAGGATGAGTCCAAAGGAACATGAGGAGTTGAGAAGGTAGGTGGAAGAGTTGCTTGAGCAAGGGCGAGTTCAGGAGAGTCTCAGTCCTTGTGCAGTACTAGCCTTGTTAGTGCCGAAGAAAGATGGAACGTGGAGGATGTGTACTGATAGTCGAGCACTAAACAAGATTACAGTGAGATACAGATTTTCTATGCCTAGATTGGATGACTTGTTGGATCAACTTAGTGGAGCTGCTATCTTTTCGAAGATTGATTTGAAGAGTGGTTATCATCAAATTCGAATTCGACCAGGGGATGAATGGAAAACAGCGTTCAAGACACGAGAGGGGTTGTACGAATGGCTGGTTATGCCGTTTGGTCTTTCGAATGCACCTAGTACATTTATGCGGGTGATGAATCAGATCTTTAGACCTTTTATTGGGAAGTTCGTGGTGGTGTATTTTGATGATATACTGATTTAGAGTGAAAGCGTAGAAGAACACTTGCATCATCTGAGAGAAGTGTTGATGATACTGCGACAGGAACAATTTTATGCGGCAATGAAGAAATGCGTGTTCATGACGCATAGTGTTTTATTTTTGGGATATGTTATATCAAAAGGAGGTATACAGGTGGATCAGAATAAAGTTGAAGCAATCAGAAATTGGCCACAACCCAGGACGATAATAGAAGTTAGAAGTTTTCATGGTTTAGCATCATTCTACCGAAGATTTATTCCACACTTCAGTAGCGTGATGGCACTAGTTACTGATTGTATGAAAGGGAAGCAATTTTCATGGTCAGAGTAAGCAAGATTTGCTTTTGAGCGGATCAAGGAAATTTTGACGACAGCACCAATTCTAGTATTACCAGAATTTCAGTTGTTGTTTGAGTAACATACTGATGCATCGAAGGTTGGAATCAGAGGGGTGTTGAGTCAGAAAGGTCGACCAATTGCTTATTTCAGTGGGAAGCTTTCGGGAGCCAAGATGAGATATAATACTTATGATGTGGAATTCTATGCTATTGTGCAAACTATAAAGCATTGGAGACTACTTATTCCATAAAGAATTTGTTCTGTATACGGACCATGAAGCACTAAAACATTTGCAGGGACATGACAAGATTGCAGCCAGGCATGCTTCGTGGATCACATATTTGCAACAATTTACATTTGTGGTGAAGCATAAGTCGGGAATTACAAACCGTGTGGCAGATGCATTGAGTCGAAGGAATCATTTGTTGACTACAATGAAGGTTGAAGTGACGGGGTTTGATGTGTTGCCGGAATTGTTTGTTGATGATTCTTACTTTGCCAAGGTGGTTGATGAAGTCAAGAAGGGGAAGACGGATGAGTATGTGTTGGTGGATGGTTTTCTTTTTAAAGGGAATCGATTGTGTGTACCAGATTGTAGTTTACAGATGAAAATTGTGAAGGAATTACATGAAGAAGGCCATGTGGGTAGAGATCATACATTGAAGTTGATTTATCAATCTTATTTTTGGCCGTCAATGAGGAAAGAAGTTGAGAGATTTGTGGAGAGATGTCATATCTGTCAAGTTTCGAAGGGAACTGCTACAAATGCAGGGTTATATATGTCATTACCCATGCCTACTAGACCATGGGTTGATATCAGCATGGATTTTGTTTTGGGGTTGCCAAGAAATCAGCGAGGGAATGATTCAATATATGTTGTAGTGGATAGGTTTTTGAAAATTGCACATTTTATAGCTTGTAAGAAGACAGCTGATGTCGTCCGTGTTGCTCAATTATTCTTTAAAGAGGTGTATCAATTACATGGGCTACCTGAATCTATTGTTTCTGATCGAGATACTAGATTTCTAAGCTATTTTTGGTTGAGTTTGTGGAAGATGGTTGGAACGAAGCTGAATTTTAGTAGCGCTTATCATTCGCAAACAGATGGGCAAACAGAAGTGGTGAATAGATCATTGGGAAATTTGTTGAGATGTCTTGTGAAAGATAATTTGAAAAGCTGGGATATGAAATTATGTCAGGCGGAATTTGCACATAATCACGCTGTTAATCGTAGTACGGGCTTTAGTCCATTTCAAGTTGTAAATTCAGCAATTCCGAAGGGACCGTTAGATTTGACGACCGTGCCATATCAGAAGGGATTTGTTAAGCGAGCTTGTGATTTTGTGACTGAGTTGCAGGAGTGCCACAGAACTGTTCATGAACGATTGCGTGCATCAAACGAAAAGTATAAACAACAGGCGGATAAAAAGCGAAGGAGTGTGAACTTCAGAGAAGGAGATTTAGTATATGTTGTACTAACGAAGGATCGTTTTTCAGTGGGAACATACAATAAACTTAAAGCTCGAAAGATTGGTCCTGTAAAGATTGTGAAACGGATCAATGAAAATGCTTATAGGTTGAAGCTGCCGGAGGATGTGTACACTTCTAACGTGTTTAATGTTAAACATCTTATACCTTATTATGGAGATGAGCAATCCAATGGGGAGGAACTTTTAAATTCGAGGATGAATTTTTCTCAACCAGGGGAGGATGATGCAGCGCTCATCATAGGTCACGCGCGAGAAGCAACAGTAGGTCGCAAACGACCTAACTTTAAGTCGCAGAGCGACCTAACTGTGAGTTATGTACGAAGAAATGATCCAGTGACCTATGATAAGTCGCCGAGCGACCTAACGGTGAGTTATGTACGAAGAGATGATCCATCGACCTATGATAAGTCGCCGAGCGACCTAACAGTGAGTTATGTACGAAGGGATGATCCAGTGTCGCGATCTTACTTAGGTCGCTTTCCTATGCCGCTAGACCTTATGCCACTGTGAAGATTAGGTCGTTCCAAATGGATGATGAAGGTCGTGAAGTCACTGTAGCTGTTAGGTCGTTAACGACCTATGTTAGGTCGCTTATACTGTGTAAACTGTAAGTGTTAGGTCGTATTGTGTGATGATGATATAAATCGTGTGAGTTGTAATTAGGTCGTATGTTCTTAGTATTTTGTTAGGTCGTTTGAAGTGTAATTCCTTTATGTTGTTGTGTAGTACTGTCTTAGGTCATAAGTCGCGACCTGTGTTAGGTCGGTTGAACTGCTATGTCGTAGGCTGAGTGTGTTGTAAAATCTATAAATAGCGGGTGAGTTGTATCATTTGAGTTAGTTGATTTTGAATAAAACTTTGTTTGTGTGCTTTGTGCCACTTTGAAATTGGTAGTTGAGTGTTATCTCCTATCTCCACTTTCGACATTCGAGTGCGCTCGAATCAACGATTGCTGAAGCCAATTCACGATATCAAGTGCGCTTGATCAACGTTCGAAGAATTGTAGATCTTCTTTCACGGCATCGTGCGCGATCAACGTGACGAAGATAGCTAGAATCTAGTATCTTTGAGATCAACGGATTTGGGCGTTTGGTATTTTCAATCCACCGATTGCTACTTTCATCGTTTCAGCCATTTCTGTTATCCGCTGCTGCATCAGTCTAGGAACAATAGACCTAAAAACACAAAGAACTTTCTCAATCTGCTAATGGTGTAAAGATGGATAATAAGCATATTGCATTTTAAAATAAATATCCTTGCCTTTTTTATGTTATATATTTTTAATGAAGTATACGTTGAATTTAATAGAACTGTGTACATATGATATCAATGCTACATTTTATTATGTCTAAGTTTTGCTATATTTTGTTTATGCGTGTGAGTACGCATTTGATAATTTATAGCTTTTTTGGGTGTTAAATGGTGGAACCTAAAAAAGAGAATAATCCAAAAGTTGTGAGATGAGGTTTCTATTTGATTAGTTGCATTGTTAAGCTGCCGCATTTCATGATTCCTAGCACAAACTATTTTACCTCAAATGGGTATAATGCATGTTATTTACAATAATTATTTCGTGCTTCACATGCTTCTTTTTACATAATTTTTCCCATTGCACTAACAAAAGACGTATCACATTCCTGCCTTACAGGCTATTAAGAAATTTTTGAAATTAATCTTAGATTACTCCTCATTTCAATAATTTTCACCCCAAACTCATTACTGATTTCAATTTTTTTCCTACTATGCTACTAACAAACGGTGAACGGGAAAAACTTATTAAAGGTGGTCAAAATTTGTCTTCCTTTTGTTTGAAGCCCCACATTTTGATATAAGTTTTTAGACCATATGAGAATTACTTTTAAATTGTCTTTTTGCCTTGACCATGTTAAAATTCATATTATACAACAATTTTAGTTTCTTTATAATTTGATTTATTAAATACAATCTTTTGACAAAAAAATTTAACAACTAATTGTCATTTTTGGTGTCCAAGTTACTAAACAATTCTAATAGAACACATATTAGTCTTAGTGATACTTTAGACAACTTAGTTTATAGTCTTTTTCAACATATTATCTCTTAGCAACTATAAAAAATACAACGATGAAGGCTTTTTACGCATAATGTATTTTACCTTTAATTTTTTATACTAACAAAACAAACAATCATGGCATTGGTATTTGATATATTTTAAAGTTTATCTTACATTTATTTAGTTGCCCATGTGCGAAGCACGGGTTCGTAGTAGTATTATACAATAGCGGTGTTAGATGTAAAACATGTTTTTATAAGCATTGGTAATGACATATAATTGCGTGATATTCTAATAGTTCCTACATTGACTGTATTTTCTTATACCACTGATCTTATAGTCATGTTCAAGATTGTATCACCTACATATTTTAGGTGTACCTACATGTAATTTTTGATGGTGATGTATTATTTTTATTTAAATTATGCTAAATTTTGTATTATTTAATGGTGTACTAACATAACAGTGAATGAAATTGTTCGATTTAACTACGTATTCAAAAAATAGTCTACAAGATGTTTATGTTTTGCATATATTTATTTATGTGTAATAAAAATGTAACTTCTCAAGATACTTAAATAATTTGATTAGTATTGGATAGTGTAAAGTAGCATACTATTGCAAATATTAAAGTATTGTTTATTAAAATTGACTTTGAAACATTATTTTTCTTTTAGCATGATTTCTTTATATGGTATATGCAACATTATTATCACGTTGACTTTGCACATAGTTAGATTTATATTTTATATAAGATGAATCTATGTTGAGCTTATGCATCATTTAAAGTAATTGGCATGTTCAATAATGTAATATTCAACGGATAATGAATAAGTAGTATATGATGTTAGTGTTTTTTAGTCCATAGACATGCGTTCTCATTTTCATATTACTACAGGACTAAAAAAGATTACGCTAAAAAAATTATATTGCACTACATTTATCTATCAATTGAAACTTATATTATAGAAAGAAGTTAGGGAATCATAAGCAAGTAAGAATACTCGACCATAGAGAGTATGTCTTCTATTTTATATTTAATGATAGGTTCCTTCCGATATATTTGAAAAAAATAGTGGCATGAACAACCATTTTCCAAACGTCTTTTGCAATATTAATTTTTTTATTTAATATAACTTTATGTTGTGGCTCTCTCTTTGGAGGATAAAAGATAGCATTTTCAAGGTCAACAAAGCAGTATATCCAGTATTTGACTGGTTTCAAATAAATTGCAAGTTTTATTCAGATTTTCCTAATATTAAAGTGGCACAACTTAGATACTTAAACTCTTAAAAATGTTTTATTTTATGAATTTTTCATGCATAAATGATATCAAACATTTAAGACATTACTATGCATGTTATATTTTCCAATTGCACACTATTTTAGTCGAAATTTGAACAAGATCATTTTAATAGCATTACAAAGTTTTCCATTTAAGAATCCAATACTATACCCTTATTCAGCACACTATTTTATGTTTGTAATTAATATATGTGCGGTTAACATTTAATAAACCATATCGAACAATTTTTATGCATTCGAAATCAGTTAATAAACCATATCGAATATTTTTTATGCATTCTAAATCATATAACATTGTTCATCAAATTATAATCCACTGCCAAAATAATATATTTCGCTCTTATAAAATAAACTACAATCATTTAGTTAACCATATGTACCACTGAGCAATATAAAATACTATCTTTTCTTACATAAACTTGATAGTTTTGGTATAATCATATCAAATGCATAGTAATATATTACTGTAAACAGTTTTTGTTTAACCATATTGTTCCAAAATGCACTATGATTTTTCAATAAATAAATTTTAAAATAAGCAAAAATTAGTTGAAACATGTATGGATCAAGCTAAAATTAAGTTAAGAACTTCCTGATACAGTTCTTGGTTATTACTATCATAGCAACTGTCAACTAATGAAGCAAAATTGCACTGTAGCTGATCAGCCTGATTAGGCAGCTTCAGGTTTTGCATTCTTGAAGCCATTTCTTTGCTCCATCCTAACTGTTGCTGAATGCTGGAGCTGTTGCAATTGAACATCAAAATAAGAGTTGTAGGTTGCCTTACTCTTATTCATCCATTAAAAGACCATTGAATTCAAATATGCGGTAGTGTACATATAAACTAATTGTTGTACATTTCAATCAGATTTAAATGTCTTCTTACTGATTTATTCATTTGTTTGTATTTTGTTTTTTATTAACATCTATTGTATTTATTAGATAATGGATATATTGGCAATCCTACTCATTTTAGTCTTAAACATAAGTCTTTGTATGTTCGTCTTGATCTTGAACATAAGTCCTTGCCAAACTTTTTTTCAGTTTCATTTTAACTCATTTTGTAACCCAATAGTAGGTGTTGGATGTTGGCCGAGAGTTGAATAACTTTCATAGTTTTAGTTCTTTGTAACATTTTCATTAATTCAATACTCTTCACCAATGGTTACTTTAGCTTAAAAGTTTACTTCTATTTGAAACTAGAATATTAAATGAAATGATATTTGAGCCTTACGTAATAACCTTTTATAAAACAACTTTCTTGACCATTATATGTTTACTTGTTTATTGATTTGGACTTTGTGAAACTATGTATTATAACAGTTCATAATTTAGCTAGTTGACTGTTTAACATATTGTATTGATCTTATGTTTTTCAATGCCAAACTAATAACCATTTATCTTTTCATTTTTTGGCCCATTCGGTCCATGTTTATAGTACAGATGAAGCAACATACAGGAGTTGCCAACGAAGCAGACTATTAGTTCTATTTTTTACTTTAATGTTTGATATAATAATTAATTATATTTTCATCCCATCAAATAAATTCCACGAGGAATAATAAACGTCATATAGCTTATAATTTATTTTTAAGAGTTATCACTTAATCGTATTTCCCCTGTGGTAAACAATCCTTTTATATAATTCATTTATTGTTGGGGTCATTTTGGTTATGCTGGGTTTTTTTCTACTTCTTATGAACTAGATTTAAATGAAACAATTGCTAACTTGCTCCAATGGAATCAGTCCCCTTTGCTCTTTTTAACTCTTTTGCCTACATATATGTTTAAGAGCATTCGTTTCTATTACTATATAGACTCAATAAAGATTATGTACTAATTTTAATATTTATATTTGATATTGTAATAATGTTTCTAATTGCTTCTTGTAAATTGTATATTTTGAATATTTTTAAAAATAATTTTATTTTCTGTCAGCAACAAAAAATATTTTTGTCATACCCGTGTGCGTCCACCGGCCTAACTATTAAGTTTTTGTACAAGGAATAAGACAGAAAATTTATATACACATATATAAAATAAAGGGTAAGCATGTTATATATCAAACATGATATAGTATGACTTACAGAAATATTCGCACATGGGTGTGAATTTAAACAAATGAAAGATAATTTGAATATGTTAGTTGAATATGTTTATCGCCGTGTTATGTAAAAGTTATTTGTTAATGACAACCAGACGGCCCACTAATTGTGCAATTATTTGAATATGTTTTGAAAATTTACATTTTATGCAAATATGCATACATGAGTCTTTATATGGAAACTTTTTTAGTTATATTTTACAATTCCGTGTGCGATGAAATATGCATGCACGAGTCTTTATATTTTGATGCCCTACTATGGAAATATTTTTACTTATATTTTACAATTCCGTGTCCGAAGCATGGGTTCACACTAATTGATATGAAATGAGTGGAAGTGGTTCGGGCACGCAATATATTTGGTATAAATTCATTCCTGTGTCATGGGAAAGTCATTGAAAATTTCCTATGAATTATGTAAATGTTCACTACTTCAAACTTCTAAGATCAGTGACAAAAGTTGTCAAAATACACTTGCACACTTACCTCAGACATGAAAAATAGTGGACTATGGGTTTTATAATTTTAAAATCTAAAATAGATATGGGTAGAAAGAGGAAAACATCTTAATGGAATCTAAAAAATACACAAGTTTCAACAGTGTTTACATATCCCAATAGATTATACAATACTTAATAAATAAAAAAATAAAAGAACTTTATTTTTCTACACATTAGTCCTTTATTTAATTTATAAGCAATACAACAGTAATACATGCAAATAATTTTAAATAAGCTGTAAATGTAGCATGCAACCAAAGCTTCTTCCCTTTCTTTTGCCTTTCTTCCATCGGCTAACTTTGAAAATAGATATGTACAAAAAGGAAAAGTTGTCAACCATGTTTGGACTGTGCAGATTTCTATAAACTACGACCATAAGGGAACCGTGAGCTATTGCATAGAAAAAGACTGCCTACGTACACATTCAGGATCAAGCCCATGTAGTTCTATTTATTGCTCTTCACCTGCATCCAAATACTTTTTAACACATAACAGTCATAGCATGCATGCTGCCATTGCAATAATAAAACACAACTTCTACTAAATCATCACAATCAATCATCATATGAGGTAACACAATAGTAGCACACAACCATCGAACCTCAGTAACACTCAATGCTAACCATAATTATCAAACAAAAAATAGCAACAACACAAATATACATACATACTTACTAATCATTAACTATAGTAATAAATCATTAGTGTAAGTATAAGTCATCAAGTGTATAGTAAATCACTTCACAATAGTAACACAACATCAACACCATCAAATGTGTACGAACCAATCAGAATTAGTAACACAAACATCAATCATCAAATGTTCACTAATCCCATCAATACTATTAACACAACATCAATCATTACATAAGCATAACCATATAACCAACTACCTATAGTCTAGTAGTAATAATGATAGGATATCACACACTCATCAAAATGTGATATTGTCATCAAACATCAACCATATGTGATAATTACAACGAATAATTAATCACACATTCTAGAACCATTAAAATCGTATATTTGCGACCATTATTTTCTTAAGTATAAATCCTTCTTATTATTGCTCATCATCAAATCGTCGTAATTTATATATCTAAAAACAATACTAATCTTTCCAAAACGATAATACAATTCAAAACCTTTATTATACTTCTTTTTTCTCAAATCACTCAAAACATCATATTTTAGTTAAAATTAGTAAATAAGTCAAATTACTTTCAACATGATAAAAATATTTTTTTGTCAAAATAATAATATATTATAACCATTTGAATATTTTTCAAAATCAGTTTATTTCTATTTACCTAAAAAATAATGTCTTATTTTATTTTTCCAAACTCCTTATGCTGTTAGTTATCATAAAATAGTAATAACTTAATTCAAAACACTTTTTGAAACACATTTTTACTGGTATTATTATTCAAATATCTTTTTTAGTTTATTAACTAAACAATAATAACAATGATTTCCTTTATAAACGCTGTACAATCAATTATAATGTTATTTACTCAAAGCAACACAATTTTACCAAAACCATAATTGTAACGACCCTAGATTTTTAATTTATTTAAATTAATAATTAAATGAAATATTGAATAAAATTGTGAAATTAATCGATTGAGTGAAGTGAGTTTCCCCGATTCAAATAGAATCTATATTAAGTCACATGAATTTAAACGATTTGTATATATGTGAATATTTATATGTATATAGATATATATGAGTATATTTGAATATATATGTGTATATATTGGATATAAGTGTATATAATGAAATATGTGTTATAGATTAATACTTAAGTTAGAAATATAAGATAAATTGCAAAATATCAAGTAAACAAACAAAATACATACAAGTACCTTCAGCCGAGACAAGAAAAAGAATAAATATTCATGTACATGAGGATAGTTTGCAAATGAAGATAAGTATATAAATTTGTACAAAAGCAATCAATGCTACTACCTCTAGCATACAAGAGAAGGTATCAACCGAAGTCAATACCAAGAAAAGAAAACATAAACAAAGTACAAAACAAATAAAAGCAAGATCTTAAGTACACAATATTATACTTATCAGCCACCAACAAAAATCTGCATAGCCCCCAAACGAAAAATATCACTGATCAAAAGTACTACAAATCTATTCCCTATAAGCTTTCTTTTATATCAGCCTGTACACTTCTTTTCTCATATATCTACTTATCTCCATTTCATTTGGTTTATTCAAAGCCAAGTAAAACTGAAGTTAACATCATCTTTAAACTAAAACAAAATTTCAATTTAAACCATCATACAACTCAAACCAGAGAGGTGAATCAAAGAATCAAGAAAAGACTTCAGATTGCAAATTTCAAAGCCTGTTCAATATAAATGATGAACTCTGTTCTTCTTCAAAACACTGTGAGCAACTCCTATATTTTAAAAAGCCTAATCTGTTTTGATTTTTCTTGATGCTAGTGAGTAACACTTGTTTTAAAAAAAATTTTGAAATAGACATTTGTCGCTTGGAAATTTCTCATTCGAATATGAATGTGTGTGAACATATATACATGTATTGAGATGGGATGCTTGTCTATGAACAGATGAGTTTCTGTTTAGTAACAGGGCAGCTAAAACGCAAGAAAAAAATTCATATTACCTAAACTAATCTATATTAAGCCTTGATCTTAAAATAAAAAGTGATTGTAAGGTGGTAATGCTAATTTTAAAAATAATCACAAGTATAATTTTTGAATAAATATTCTGAAACTTGAAATTACAGTGATGAGTATTTTAAATCAGAAAAATCAGGTATTGAAATTTCATGTTTTGTTTATATTATCGGGTTCGAATAGAAAAATTATGATTTTTGAGATTAATACCATGATTTTTAACTTTGTAAATCACAAGATATGATAAGATGATTGGATTTTGGGTTTCGTTCAATTCCTGACGATCGGCGAAACCGGGTTGGTCGAAATTTGTTGTGAAGATAGCTGGAGGAATGGAGGTGATGGGAAAATGATCGGAGATGCTCACGTTCACCGTGGAGGCAGCGGCATGCCTTTTTCGTTTGTAAACCTAATTTTGACGTGGTTCTGTATTTCGATTCGTGCATCGTCCTCAGGCGACCGAGTTCGCCGTGGGTTGGGGAGTTGGTGGAGGAGGTGTTGAGGAGTGGATGGCCGAAGCTTCGTGGACTCAGATGGTCGGAGGGTGGAGAACTCGGTGTTGACAGGTTTTGAGGGTGGCTGAGTTCGTGTTCCAGGTTTGGGTACGAGTGTTAAATTTCGATTTCCAGGGGAGTTCGAAGTTTTGATGGTCGGAGTTTGACGTGGGGAGGGTTGTCGACTTGCTTAGATGATCGGCAGGGGACCGGAGGCGAAGACGGCACGGTGCATGTGCACGCGTGTATGTGGGTGTCAGTAGTTTCGATTTGAAGAAGAAGTTCTCGCGTGTTTTGCTCGAGATTTTCGTGGTCGATTCGAAGTTTTGATCGAGTGTTTGGGGTTTCTACTCGAGTTCGTATTCGTGAATTTGTAGGTGATAGGCCTGCAATTTAAAGTTTTTAAAAAATAAACTAAGTAAAATATAAAGAAGAAGATGAAGAACGTACGAGAGAAGGAAGGAATAACTCGGGGAATCTGGTGGGAAATTCGAGAGACGACTCGAGTAGATCTTGGAAATTCTCGGGTATGTTGATTTCCAGTTTTTAACCTGTAACTTGTTTTCAGGTTTAAAGTGTTGGTTTAAAAAGTAAAATCAAATTTAAACTGAGGCAAAGGAAATGTTTAGCTTCCAGATTTTTGAAGTAAATAAAGTTTAAAACTTAAATAATTTAAATAAGTTTAGATATTTTGAATTTGAGGGAATTTGATTTAAAATTCTTTCATACAAAGGAATTGCCTTAATTTGTAGTTAATACTATAATTGATTTTCACAATTTGAAGAGACTTCTAAGTGTTAATTTAGTTGAATAATTAAATCAATTAATTAAATTATAATTGTAATTAGAGTTTGAATTAAGTAATGATTAAGTGATTAATAAATGGTAATTAACTACTTAAGTTAATAAATGAATGATTAATAGTTAATTAATGATTTAGATTAAATTATAATTGGAAATGATTTAATATGAATTAATCTAAGATAACTTCTCAAGAAAGCAATTGAAGAAATGTTATTAGTTAATGAAGTTAATTAACTAAAAGTTATTAAGTAATCAAATTTATGTGATAAATTTTGATAAATAATTAGGTTAATTAATTGAGATAATCAATTGTAAATTGTTAATTACTTCATGAAAGCAATTAAGGGGTCAATTAATTATGTAATTGGTTTAAAGGTTAATTAATAAATGATTAAAGGTCAATCAATCAAAATGATTTGTAATTAACCAAGATTTGTAGTTTATTCATCAGTAATAAATCTGATTGGAATTAATCAGACAATTAATTTATCTTACTTATGGATGTTTGGATTCTAGTGAATGTTGAATTTTTGATATCCCTGATATATGATGCTTTGTGATACATCCTGATTTATGTTGTGATCTGTAATTGATTATCTGCGATATATATATCTGTGATTTCTGTTTTTGTGATATATTACTGTGAATATGAAACCCTTGACCCGTAAACGACACTTGAATTTCGATGCGACAGGGATTCGGATTCCAGTTGGTTATCCGAAACCCACATCGAATTGTAATGATGAATCTTTCTGACTGATAAATTTATTTTATCTATGAATCTGTGAATGAAGATAAGCGTTATCGATTATACCGCTTATCGATATATCTGTGATGATTGATGTTGTGCACTATTGTGTGTGAAACCCCTGGACCACACTCTTACACACACAAATATGGATTTCACGTGGAAATCGGTTAAATCACAGATGATTTAAATTCAATGTTTTTGAAATTTAAATTTTAATTTCAATTGATTTTGAAATTAGAAATTTGGATTTAAAGTGAAAAGCTTTTGAAGTGGGATTTCAAAGATAAAAGTTATTTCGAATAACTTAATCGAGTTTTGAAAATTTGAATAATTTGATTTAAATTTGAATTCAAGTTTGAAATTGAATTCTATGATTTGAAACTAGGGATTAAAAATGCTGTACAAGTTATATGTGGGTTAAACCATTTTTTGATTTGGGAATTTGAATTTAATTCAAGGGTTTTAACTCGTGTAAATATAACTGGATTTTTTCCGAAACGAAAACTACTTGTTTTCAACTAATAATAGCTTTCATTTTAAGAAAGGATTTCCCAATTGTGTTGAACGGTTTCAAGTTTGAAATAGAATTGAAATGTTTTGAAATTTATGAAATGAGTCTTTGATTCAAAGACCGAACGAGTTAATCCAAGTGAAATGGAAATTGTTTTGAAATCCATAAATGGATCTTTGTGAACGGGGTTAACTTTGTGAATTGAATCTTTTTGTTTAAAAGATTAAAAGTGTGGAAATTGTTTAAACCATTGAAGGTTTTTGAATTAAATCTTTTTATTTAAAAGATTGGAAATGGTAATTTGTTTTACCATTCGAATGAAAAGTTTTGGGCTTTAAGCTGTGATTTAACTGAGACCCCAGTATCCATATGATTTTTTAATTGCGCTCGTTATTCGGTTTAGCCGGGAAAGGACATTTGTGTCATATAACCCATTCCGAATAGTGATACGACGATATGGATAGCATTTGAAGACCGGTGGTGAAGACCGGGTATTTGCGAGAGCGATAGGATGACCTATCGATTTTCTCTACATCATGGCTCCGGTATAGAGATTCCCTAAGTGATGGGAAGTCCGATCGAGATTGTGAATACCCGGATTTGCAAGGGCTTCTTCGGAAGTGCCTTCGGTTCTGTTCGAACCCGGAACAGACTTGTATGGATGTATGTCTGACGTTACACTTTGAGATGTAAAGCTGGTTTCTATCAAATACATTTCTGTTGGTGGCGGAGAATTTATTCTCTTAGCTTAACACCCTTCTCTAAGACGTATGAGCTCAGAGGTTATGTAGTTGATGGTTACTAGTGATACATTCCCAATTTGGTAATGTGGCATACGAAATGCTGATGATCATTTGTTGGTCAAAGCGTTGCTTTGTGGAAAAGCGTTGCTTTGTGAAAAAGCGGTGCTTTGTGAAAAAGCGTAGCTTTGTGAACGAGACTTCGTCGAGCCTCACAACCCGGTAATGGTCGAAACAGGAATGTTGCGGCAAAGGTTTGTAGGGGTAGTGCCCCTAGGGTATGTCATTTCCTTTTGGATAAAAGGTGATATCATGGTATGGAGCCCAGATATTTTACCTATGTTTATTATACTTTGTGGCTGTTGCTTTATGACTGAGGATCCTCGGATAAAGGTCGGTAACGA
Organism: Allium fistulosum; assembly: GCA_030737815.1. Taxonomy (NCBI): domain Eukaryota; kingdom Viridiplantae; phylum Streptophyta; class Magnoliopsida; order Asparagales; family Amaryllidaceae; genus Allium; species Allium fistulosum. The sequence goes on from CM060908.1 coordinate 731,448,206, forward strand.
CCGGGGGATGACATGACTCGTGTGTTAGTTACCTAGTTACAGCTGTACAGCATGAGGTAGCGTCAGTGTGTTAGTTACCTAGTTACAGCTGTACAGCGTGAGGTAGCGTCGGCCTTTTGTTTGCAGAGATCCGGTTAGGATCCGGGGCGTCTTTCCAGAGGCGTTTCTATTTCGGTAAGGAAGTTCCTTAGCCTGATCATTTGTTGGAAATCCAAATAAACAATACGAATCCAGTACGGTTTTAGTTGTATTACCTGCTATGGAATGTGGCGGTAACCTGCTATTGAACGTAGTAGCTATAGTAGGCATACAACAATAGTTGTATGCTGGCTAAGATTTATATTATATTTTCGAAATGTTTTCCTACACTATGCACTAGTAATAATATCAAAAGAGTTTTGATTTTGCGTAGTAAGCATGTTTGACTATCATAAGGAGAAATCTCCTCCAATTCTGCGATTGCATTGTGTGTGTGGCGGGAGGCCTTATGGTAGTTTCATTTTCGAAAATCATTGCGGATTTCAATGTTTAAAAGCCTGTGTTGTTTGTTTTAAAGATAAACTGTTTTTGTTTGCTCATACCAGTCCCATGACTGATCCGGAGTTTATTGTTCCCTTCCTAAACTCTGGGTGCCCACCATTTTCCACACGGGCAGTCTAGAGTTGGGTTTTTCAGATATTCAGGTTTAGTAGATTATCTGGAGCTGGTCCAGTTCTTGGAGTTCATGGACTGTCGTTGCTTATCTTGAAGCATTCTATTGGAGACATTCTATCCGCTGCTGGTGTTATCTATTTTCTTTCCGCTGCTATTTCTTGTATCATATCTCTGATATTGCTGATGTATATTGATATCATTGTTGTATATCATTCTGGATATTGTATTCATTGGAGTTGTATATGATATCATTGTTTTCTTTTTTCTGTTGTGTTGTTATACTTAATGGTGTTATAAGCTCCGGCGACTCGGATTTGAACGGTCGAATCTACGGCATTCGAGTACGATGTAAAGTATGGATGTCGATTTTCGAGCGGGCAAAATCCGTCTCGTTACAATAATATTATTTATGAAATTCCTCTTTAGTTTATAAGAAAAAAAATATAACTTCCAATTTCAATTAAAAAATATATTTTTCATCATTATTAATGAATTTTCCTAGAAATTCATAAATAATAACCCTATTGAATTCTTCATTTTAAATTTATTAAAATTTATTAAATCATTGTTATTTACAAACGCCAGTAAAAAATATGTAAATAACCTTATTTTTATTTATTTGTCAATGTTTTCTAAAGTTGCATTTTTTCATTCAATTTCTACTAATTAATCAGTTTCCTTATTAAATTTAATTAAACGTTTGACAATACTAAATCAACAACAAACATCAAAACCGAGGTAACACATTTAAAATATCATACTACCCAAACATTCATTATCACATATAAATAAATATTATTTTTCATCAATATATATGCATTCAATATTTTTAAACATTAATTATCTAAAATAAATATACCTTACCAATGTGATTTTGCAAATGGTCACTAGCACATAATCATTCGGAATTCCACTACAAGTCCAATGAAATAAACCGCACATGAACGAGAGTTCGTATGTGGATGATATGGATGTTAGAAGTTTTAGGGTTTAATTTGTAAATAAATAAAAATTAGAGTCTTCGACAAATTATACCCTTTCTACCCCAAATTACATCCACCTCGTGCCACCACCTTTGACTGTAAAATTCAATGATAGATAGCCACGGTCAACCCGTCGACCAACAATGCGCGACCGCCACCTTCTCCACCATTTATTTCGGCAACCGCCACTGCCAGTAGTCGTTGGAATTAGCCTCCCCTATTTTGCGCCACCGTGGTTTCTCATCCAATTGCCATTGCTTTGATAATCCATTCCTCATATCAAAGCCAAATCTGAGTATGTCTGGTCAAGCTTTACCTAACCGTATCATCAATTTCATCAATTATTGGTTGGATCTAAAACACCCAAATTTTCAAACTCTAGCACGCTACCAACATCTTTCACCACAAATCCTGGTCAATTCAAGCATTCGGATGACAAACAAAAACTTGCCATTTACTCGCCCTGTCGAGAGCTTCAAAATGGTATATAACTCAATGCATATCAAACAATTTGAATTTTAAAACAATTTGTAATTAGCGAAAATCATCCACTATTAAAACGATACTAAGGGAAATTTTGGGATTAAGGAAGAGAGAATGATATATGGCTACTCTCTAGGGTTTCTAAGCAGTATAATCGAATGACCCTAAAATGGCTACATACTCTATTTAAACACTATAGCGCCTTCATTTCACAATTTATAACTCCTAATCTATCAAAATTATGTAACAAATTGATTGGCTTGGAAAAAAGCAACGTAACGGTTGTAAATACGATACCCAATTCATCATTTATTTAAAAATTCATATTAATTTAATATTAGCTATGTCAAATTAGTGGGTCTTTATATTCTTCCTCCTTCAAAAGAATTGTGCCCTCGCAATTCCCTATTACAACCCTGAAACAAATCAATAAGTCATCATCAAAGGTTGAATGACAAAATATAGTGAAATATGTTGATCATAACTTTATTGCTTATAAAGCATTAAATAATAATCGCATAACACCATCAATCATGACACTATAAAATATGTTTACAATAGTGAATTCAACACTCATACTATAGTAAAATAAAATTTTCCTCAATCATGTAATCCAAACTATGGTATTTAAAATAAAACACAAAAAAGTGATATAATCTCGATCATATACCAACTCCATCCGCAAGTCATAAAATGCATATCAGCAGTCCAACCAAAATTGGTTATAAAAAAGTACATAATAAAAAATTTGTTGGTCCAAACATACGTGCACAAACAAAATTATATAATTAGCAATCAGTAAAGCTCAAAATAATCACACGTACTCAAAATATCGTGGTATTATCACCATACTATCCTATTAACAAATAATAGATTCATGTTAATTCTAATGCTGATGTCCATCATAATATGTGCATCTTCAATGTTGTCGATGAACTTCCTTATAGTCTTTTCCTTAAAATAATCAGTATACCATCCATACATACACTTCTTCTGGAAAATTCTTAGTAGAAATCCTATCTTATTTCTTTTCAGGTATGATGGGTAGGTCTATGAAGCTCTACGACACCTTTAGCAAGAAAATTGGTGGAAATCTCTACACACTCCAGTCCAGCTCGCAACCCCAGTACAACCCTCCTAGTGAATCTGAAAGAGAGAAAGAGGATGGAAGATTGACAGATAGGGAAATCCAAAGGAGGAGAGAGACAAAGTGGATCACATCTATAAGCATTAATAAGGCCATAGTATAGATTCTCAAGAGCGCTCCAGATCTCCAAAGGGCTCTAACTCTCATTATCCAAGGAGATGATCCCCACTTAGCCGATGACTTGATCTTCATTCCAATAGGAGTATGTCCCAAGTTACGCAATCTCCATCCCCTCCTTCTACCTCTCGGTTCCTACTACAAGCACCATTCCAACTTCACACGCCCTAGTCCCTACTTTTCGTGGACACAAGCCTTCATGCTCCACCTTTGCTACTTCAACTATTGTCTTCATCCAAAGGCTAGGAAACTAAATACCTTACACCACCACTTCAACTCCTTTAATGGCCTCCTCCCCCACTACTCCATCAGAGATGCAACTTCAGTATCCTGATTTGAACTTAACCGTGGTTCTCTTCAACAATAATATGATTAATATCCTAGAGAAAAACCTGGAAGCTAGTATGTCCATGTATCAAAAGGTGGTGGAGCAATACAAATTACAGAGAAAGCTTGCAAGCGGCCTTGCTGAAGTAAATAAGTAAAATTTCCTCAACATGGAAATGCTCAAAAAAGAGAGCATAAAAGATGAAAAGGCTATAAAGAACATTTCCGACCAGCTTGATAAAGATGAGAAAAACTTTGTCGAGAAGGAAAAAGAATTTGAAAATTATATAGAGAAGCATCAAGCTGAAATGTTAAACTGATGAATAACGTCACTTTCACTAACGATCTGTTTCAAGCGACCCATATTTGCTTATGTTAGATTATCTCTTATTGAGTTTTAATGACAACAAATATTAAATCGTATTGTATAATATTTCAACAACTTTACAAGTATATGATGGACTAAAGAGCTCTGGACTATCGGAAGATCAATCGAAGCAAATATGGAAGATAGTCATGAAGAGATACATGAAGATGTTATGTAAGGTCGTATACTTATATTTAGTGTCTTAGATTACTATGTACAATCTCTCTTGAGTTCGATGAGCACACAGAAACATACTCTAAATCTATGTCATTTTCAAAAAAAAATCAATAATTTTTCAAAAACTCAGGCAATTAGACGTTTGGGAACACTAACCAGACGTCCGGCGGCACATGTTTTTAACTCAATATTCAAAAAACATCAACCAATGTGTGGATTTACCTACCAGACGTCTGAGAAAACTCTCAAGTTTCTAAAAACTATCACCAGAGACATCTACGTTGCTTAGACAGATGTTTGAGTGCACTTCTCAAACGTTTGAATAATACTGAATTTTGTATATTCTTAAAACTGCCAATTTTAGTGTATATAATTTCAAATAACTAGATGTCTACCCATATTTATCTGATGTCTGAATACTGCAACTGTCAAAAGCTTTGGATAGATAATTTCCTTCTTCTCCATCAGTTGTGTCTCTTTTTCTAATGACGCAACTATTTATGAAGGGGTTTAATATAATCAGTAACATCCATTAAATAATACCTTTGATTATCTATAAATATACCCAAGAATTGAAATTAGTTTTTAACTTTCTGACTTTCTAATCTCCATCCCGCTCTTTAAGTCTATTGCAAATAATAGTCCTATATTCTCACTCGATATCACCGAATCTATACGATAGCATTTTGATGATCAATATTCCTACAAATCCACATGCATACACTCATCATACTCAAGGAGAGATTATAGGAAGATTTGTACCAGCAGTCAATATCAGCGTTGTAAGGAGCATAAGATTGTCAACTCAAGATACTCGATTGTATTGCCTTTTCCACCGGGCTAAGTGAGGGATTTTGATTAGTGGAAATTCCGAAGTGGAGCTTCGGGACTGGATGTAGGATGAGAGGTCCAAACCAGTATAAAATTCCTATTGTGATCATTTTTATATATTCTACTTTTTATACTTTGCTAGCTAGTTATATTTAGTTTAGAATATATAACTAAATCATTCATACTAGCCATATCATTCTAGATACATACAAATTATAATTTAGTACCAGAGTAAGGTCATTCAAATTACCGTAGTAAAGTATTGGAATAATTATTAGAATATGGCAAGCGCTTTTCTAGAGGGTCGGTCTACTTCACGTCCACTACTGTTCACTAGATCTACCTATGCTTATTGGTCCACACGTTTGAGAATATTTGTGGAAGCTAACGGTCTTTCAATTTGGCAAACTACTCAAAATATATATGAAGCTCCTACCACTGAAATGAGTACTTGGACATATGTTCAAAAAGCCGGAGTGATCTATAATGCTAAAGCTATGATTGTTTTGTTTTGGTCGCTTGATAAAAATAAGTTCTCAAGAGTTATGCTTTGTAAAATTTCTTTTGACATATGGCGTACACTACAAGCTGTCACTTTTGAAGGCACAAATAAATTAAGACAAACTAAAAGTTATATTTTATAGAATCGGCTTTCATCATTCAAAATGAAATCAAATGAATCTATTGTAGATATGTATGCTAGATTTCAAACAATACAACGTGATCTCATGGCATTAGGAATTACTTTTAATGAATTTGATCTTGTCACACGGATTATAAATTCTTTGACCATTGAATGTGAAAGAAAATTGTTAGCTATCAAAAAAGCTAGCGATATTTCTCAACTCAAAGTTGAAGAATTAATAGGATATTTGATGTCATACGAAACTAACTTGCAGGCTAGGAAAGAGAAAAATCAAGGGACAAAAGGTACAACATTCCGAGCCAATGATGATGATTTAGATTTAGACTATGATGAGATTGTATTCATTGTAAGAACTATAAGAAGTTTAAGAAATTCGCAAAAGGCAAAATGGTGGTAATTCAAACTCGTCTAACCAGACACTAATTAAGTGTTTTGAATGTGATAAATTTGGACATATGAAGAAAAATTGTCTACAACTCAACAACGAGAAGAAGAAAATAAGTTCGAAAAATTCAAGAAGAAGAGAAAATAATTCCAAGTGACATGGGATGATTCAGACTCGTCCTCTTTTGGTAGCGACAGTGGCAATGATTCTGAATAGGCAAATGTTTGTTTCATGGCTACAACAACAGAGGTACCTAAAAACAAGAGCAAGAACAAGGAGAAATGGATACTCGACAGTCGATGCTCCAAACACATGACGGGCAACCTAAATTTGTTATCTAATATAACATATATCGATGGAGGCACCATAACATTAGGAGATAACTCAAAGAGGTTCGTAGATGGAATTGGTGATGTCATCAATGTCGGTATATCTATTTCTCCTATAACCTCTAACGTTTTATTAGTAGAAAATTTAAAACCCAATCTTTGAAGTACAAGTCAGCTTTACAATAAAGGATTTAAAATAAATTTTAAAAAAGATAAATGAAACATTTTTGATCGAAATAAAATTTTGATTTTTGAAGGAATAAGAAAAAGAAACATTTATATTCTAAATATGAATATTAGACATATCAATGACTTGTGTCTACACGCAAATCATAATTTTCCATGGCTTTGGTACAAGCGATTCTGTCACAATAATTTTAAGTATATCAACAAATTAGCTAAAACCAAATTACTTAGAGGATTTCCAAAAATAAATATTAAAGTTAAAAACTTATGTGATGCATGTCAATTTGGTAGACTAAAGAAAAGTTCTTTTAAATCTAAGAAAGAAAGTTTATCAAAACAACTACTAGAACTACTTTATCTAGATTTATTTGGTCCTACTCTAGTTCGATCAATAAATCATAATAAATAACTTTTTGTGATTGTCGACAATTATTTGAGATTTATATGGACAATATTTTTAAAACATAAAAGTGACACTTGTGAATATTTATAATATTTTCTAAAAGAATTCAAAATTTAAGAAATTTAAAAATTAAGAATATAAGAAGTGATCTTGGAGGAGAATTTGAAAATGAGTTATTTGAAAATATTTGTAATAAAAAGGCATTAGTTACAAATTTTCCTATCCACAAAATGGTGAAGTTGAGAGGAAAAATCGTACTCTTCAAGAATGTGCATGAACGTTGTTCTGTAGTAGTAGCTTACCAAATTTTTTTTGGGCTAAAGCTGTTGCTACTATGTGTTACGTACATAATAATGTTTCATTAAGACCAATGACTAAAAATACATGTTATGAATTTTTTTTTGAAAAGAAACCCAATGTCTCGTATTTTCGATTTTTTTGTTATAAATGTTTTATATTAAACACTAAAGATCAATTAGGCAAATTTGATCCAAAAGAAAATGAAGGAATATTTATCGGATATTTAGATCGAAGCAAAGCCTATAGAGTTTTTAATAAACAAACAAATATCATTGAAGAAAGGGTACATGTTTCATTCGATGAAGATTTCAAAAATAAACAAGATAATGATGATGATGAGATATCAAATATTAATTAAACTTTTGTTCTAGATAATAATAATAATGAAAATGAATATTCTAATATAAATGATGGCAATAATATATTAAGACCATCTCCTAGAGTTTTGAAAGATCACCCAATAGACAATGATATAGGTGGCGTAAACTTCCAAGTCTCTACTAGAAGTTAGGTAAATCAAATAAGCCATGTAGCATTTATTTCCAATATTAAACTGAAAAACTATAAAGAAGCCGCTAAAGATGATTTTGGGTTTTAGCAATATGCAAGAGGAATTAAACCAATTTGAACAATAAATTTTGGGAACTTGTACCAATACCGAATGATCAATTTGTAACTGGAACAAAATGGGTATTTAAAAACAAAGCCAATGAAAATGGAAATATAATTCGTAATAAAGCTAGATTACAGCTCAAGGATACAATCAAGAATAAGGAATTGATTAAGAGGAGACATTTGCTCCTATAGCCTGATTAGAAGCTATAAGAACATTACTCACTTTTGTATATCATCATAATTTCAAATTGTATCAAATGGATGTTAAAAGTGCATTTTTAAGTGGTTTTATTAAAGAAAGTGTTTATGTTGAACAACCACCATTATTTATTCATGAAAAATACCAGGATTATGTTTTCTAACTTAAAAAAGTATTATATAGTCTAAAACAAGCATCCCGTGCTTGGTATGGTAGACTTAAAAGTCATTTATTAAGTTCTGGTTTTCAAATTGGTAAAATAGATACTACATTATTTATTAAAAGGGAAAATAATGATATTTTGGTATTACAGATCTATGTACAAGATATAATATTTAGATCTACAAATGAAAATTTATGTAATGACTTTTCAAATATTATGAAAAATGAATTTGAGATGTCATATATGAGAGAACTAAATTTTTTTCTTGGGTCTACAGATAAAACAACTGGAAAACAGAATCTTTATCTATCAAGAAAAATATTATAAAGAGTTATTAAAATGCTTTGGGGTGGATAACACATCGAGTAGATCGACTCCAATGAGCACTAGCTTACACTTAGATAAAGATGAGAATGGTAAAAATTTTGATAAAAAATTATATAGTATGGTAGGATCACTACCATATCTTACCGCTAGTTGACCCGATATTATGATGAGCATTTATTTATGCACTAGATTTCAAGCACAGCCAAAGGAATCACATCATCGAGCTATGAAAAGAATTTTGCACTACTTAACCCACACCAAAGATTACAGACTCTTTTACCTAAAAGACGGCTATTTCGAATTAGTCTTATATAGTGATGCTGATTTCGAAGGTTGCAAAATGGATCGAAAGAGTACGAGTGGCACTTGTTACTTTATCAGTCAATCTCTGGTTTCGTGGTTTAGTAAAAAAGAAGTTTGTGTTTCACCATTGACCTATAAAGCTAAGTATATTCAGTTGCCTCGGCATGTGCATAAGTAATTTACATGTAACAAGCTCTTAGAGATTTCGAAAAAATAATAACTAATTCTCCTATATATTATCACAATACGAGTGCTTTCAATTTATCAAAAAATCCAATTAATCACTCTTAAACTAAACATATGGATATTCGTCATCATTTTCTTCGAGATAATGTACAAAATGACACATGTCTTTAGAATTTGTTAATACCGCAAATCAAATTGCAGATACTAAACCTCTTTATGAATCTACTTTTATAAAATTACATAGAGATCTATAAATATGTTCTCTAAACGAATTATTCTCATGAGTATAAATAAATATGTTCACATATCTCCTTTCAAAATTGTTACACCCTCTATCTAGAGTCCCAAAACTAAGCGCTACAGATGCTGCAGTCATCTATAGTATTAGCTTCCAGCGACTAAATACGGTTATGTTAAAGGTATCTATAATATCAGAAGCACTTGAATATGAAACAAAACACATATTTCAAAACAACCTTTCTTCATTACATTTAAAACAGATGTTCCATATTCTTAATACATAATCCTAATACATTCTCAGGCATAGATAAAATATACTTAATACAAAATATGCAAAGAGCGGTATATGAAGATACCCCCTTGGGTGATCAGAGTTATATAGTCATAATAGACTTAATACAAACACAACGAAAATACAACAAAACATAAAACCGCAGCTCTTAAATAGCTATCCGTTTGTCTCCTTCATGCCTCCTGTAGCTTTATTCGTCATCCTACTAAACCTGAAAAAGACCTTAACCCCTCAGCCTACTCAAATTAATTTTGAGCACCCGAGAGTTTAAGGGGAAAACATAAACTTCAAGTCAGACATAATGCCAGTGTGAATAATATTATACATCCCAGAATAATTATTTTACATGAGACCAAGCCGCTAAGCGGGACAGGTTTCCCCTCACTAACATCCTTTTAAAACATATCTTTGCAAAACCTTTCATAAAACCATATACTATGCTCCTGCATCCACAATGGTTAAATACTATAAAGCAATCATTATGTAAACAAACATAAATATCAGGTAATAATGAACTACCTGTTCAAACACACAAGTTTCGTTTGGATAACTTTTAACCTTTGGCTGACTCGGGCCTACCAGACGATATAATCAAAATTAACCTAGCACCTATTAGATTTTCTTCTTCTGGATTATCTATCCTTAACTATTTGTTAAATATTTCCCATCTGGACGGTCTGTCCTTAACTATTTGTTAAATACTCCACTTCTGGATGGTCCAACCCTAACTTAATCATCTCCCAGGTCTTTCCGATCCTAATGGTTTTTCAGGCTCACCAATATCCTATCTGTATACAAATATATATTCCTTTCGGTGTGTAACCATAATTTTAGTCTACCTGTGACAAAGCCCTACACACTGGAATTTTGGACAACAATTAGCTGGGGCTATTAGCTAATGTATATGGCGCGACCCCATACTAGTCCCATATGGTATTCTAATATCTGGGTCATTTTCACTTAAGGATCCCCTCCCATAATTTTCCTTGAAAACATTTTCAAAACGATTTAAAACCTTTAAATCAAACTTAAACAAGGAAAAGTATATAATCTTTATACTTTACTCAAAATCATATCACCATGTCATATATATATTCTTTACTCAATATTTAGTTGATGAAAACATTTAACCATTTAAAAGAACCTCTTTCTAATGCTTTGAAATCATCTTTTTCAAAACCAATATCAAACCATCCGAAATCATTCCTCAAACCTTTCGAAATCATACTCAAAACTTTTGAAACCATTCTCCAAACCTTTCGAACCCATTGAAAAGCAAACCTTTCGAAAGCTATAAAACTTTGGACATCCTTCTTTAAAACCACTTTAAAAAATTTCCTTAGAAATACCTTGGAAAACCTTCCATTTAAAGCTTTTGAATCCATTAAATTAAACCTTTCAAAATCATTCAACTCAAACCTTTCGAAACCATTCAATAAACTTTCGAAACCATTCAACTAAAACCTTTCAAAACCATTCAATAAACCTTTTGAAACCACTGAACTAAACCTTTCGAAATCATTTAAATAAAACCTTTCGAAACCATTCAATAAACCTTTCGAAACCATTAAACTAAACCTTTCAAAATCATTTAACTAAAACCTTTCGAAATCATTCAACTAAACCTTTCGAAACCATTAGAAGCAACCTTTCAACTTTGTCGAAAATTCTGCTTCGAAAGCTTTAAACATATCCTTTAAAACAACTCTTTCGAAAGCTTTGGGTTTTACTTCAATTTATAAAACAAGGGTGAATCACCTAAGTCGAAAGCTTCCTTTCAAAAGAATAGAGAAGCGGCTAGTTTTTAAAACAAGTAAACCTTTTATCTTTGTCGAAAGGTTCAAAAAAAATTTATAAAGCGGTAGTAACCCTTCGACTATGTCGAAAGGTTTCAAAACAGAATAGTGTTAAAATAGCAGTAACCTTTCGAATGTGCCGAAAGGTTTAAAACCCTTACTTTAAACATTTGACCTAGTTGAAAGCAACCGAAAGCTCTTATTCGAAAGAAAAGTAGGTGAAAGCTTTTGATTTATAAAACAGACATACCCCAACCTCTTTGGCCATCAACCCTTTGACTCAGAACCCTTCAACTCTATCCAATTCATTATGTACCAAGTAGCTTGATACCATATGCATTGGTTTAACCTTGTTGAAAGCTTTGAACCTCCCGACCTTGTCGGAAGGTCTGGATCGGAAGGTTTACTACCGTAAAGGCTGAAACATTCAAAAAATGTGATTTCTATTTTCTAACTTAAAAAGGAAATCTTTTCAACTAACATGCCTTTGTTTGTCAAATTATCATTGGTTAACAAATACTTTTCAGAAATATGCTGCCACTATTTTCAGAATTAAATAATAATTTCATTTTATAAAATGCCCCTTCTCCTTAATTAAATATATAAAACATTTAAGTCCCATACCTTAAATAATTTTATTTTATATATTCATCAAATAACTTAGGAAAAATTTGAAAAAATTCCAAAAAATCTATTTTAATATGTTTTCCAACATATAAAAATTTCAAACCTAAATAATTATTATTTTAGCCGTAAATAATTTATAACCCAATAAATAATTTCCTTCACTAGAAAATTAATATAAAATCCATATTAATTCATAAAATTATGAAAATCGAAACCCATCTCTAGAATATCATTTTTGACAGAAATTTAAATTTTCAAGCCATTCGGATGTCACTAAATAGGGTTTTCATGTTAAACATATCATAAAACTAACATGAACATATATAATCCATCTGACAACATATATATATATATATATATATATATATATATAATTTTAATCATCAAAACTTGTCATATACTTGCAAACTCATTTTGGATCTAATCTTAAAACCAAAAATGAAAAGAAATTGGGATGTAGTAATTATTCACCTTAGCTTTGAGATTATAGATATGAGATTTGATATTGATTTAGTTGATTGTTTCCCTTCCCTTGAATCCTAGCTTTAATCTTCTTCTTGAGAATAATAATGGTGGTCGGCCTTAGGAAATTTTAGTTTGGGTAAAATGAAAATGAACGCGAGTTACATTCCTAAGGGTATAAGCCTTACCTGTTTCCCATATTGCCCTTCTCATATCCTAACACGTTAACTTAGGTTATTTCATTTTAATTAACACACTAACATGGCACGGCTAACCTTTGTTAATCAAATCTCAACCTTTTAATCTTCACATTATTTTATTTAATTTACCCAATTAATTATTCTAAATAATGTTATAAAAATATGGGGTGTTACAAAAATGTAATTATATTTTTCAATTAATTAGTCCACAGGAGAACCATGAAACCACTTTGACTATAAATAACTTAGATATACATGGTAACTGTTGGCGTCAAAATTGGCCACCAACATCCAATTATGCAAAAGCTCCAAAATCCAATCCAATCACAGAAATATGAAGAGAAATAAATGAAGAACAAAATGAAAACAATCAGAAGGCAAGTAAAAGGAGACAAGATTCATAATGGTTCGGCTAACTCTAGTCTACATCCACTCTCAAATAATCTTTTTTATTATAACAAAGTTTGTTTACAGTTACAATCTGAAATCAAAGAATAAAATTTACAGAGTGTAGCCTAGGTTGAAGATAAAGAGAAGCAAAAAGAAGATCCATTTTTTTATTATAACAAAGTTTGTTTACAGTTACAATCTGAAATCCAAGAATAAAATTGACAGAGTGTAGCCTAGGTTGAAGATAAAGAGAAGCAAAATGAAGATCCATTTTTTGACGCTAAGACTGCTGTATTTATAGTGGAAGACCTGCACGGATTGGGTTGAAACTTTGGCCGAAAGTTCGAGAGACCAAGACGAGGCCACCTAGAAATTTCCAGGCCCATTGGGGCCCACAATATGGATCAGTACCAATCCCTATTTTGGTGTCCAAATGGTGTGCGATCCCTTTGGGGGTTCCCTATGATGTAGTTACTTGGCCTCCAAATTCTGTGCCGTCGACTTACGGTTTGTGAGATATCACATTTTTCATGAAGTGGTGTTGTTTAAATTTTGACTTCTGCCGATCCCTATCGATGGATAGGTACCAATCCCTCCAACTTCTTCCAAATGCCATGCGATCCCTCTGGAAGCCTCTCCATGTTGTATTATGCTTAGCCTCTAAGTTCCATGCCAATTGGATTAGTAGAACTCGAGTTATTGACCGATCTTTGTTGCAATATGGTGTTAATGCGGATTATAGCCAATCAGTATGGAGGGATAGGTATCGATCCCTCCAACTTGCTCCAAATGCTATGTGATCCCTATGGGTGTTCACATGTTCTAATTAGCTTTTCCTCCAAGTTCCATGTCTATTGGATGTGTAGATGTTGAGATATTGATCGATCTTTTCTATGAAGTTGGGTTTAGCCGACCCCTAAGAGGGATAGGTATTGATCCCTCTTTCTTCATCCAAATGATATGTGATCCCTAGGGTAGGCTCCCTAGGGTCCCCACATCTTGCTCATAAAGTTTCATATGCATCAGACTTGTAGATCTTGAGATATTGATTGTTTTCCACAAGAATGCTCTTGTACTTTGAAGTATGTCGATCCCTCTTGTTTGAGCCAATCTATGCCGATCTCTCTTATGCATTGAGCCATATTTCATACTTTGAACATTCTGCCTTTTATATTTATCTATTCCATTTAATCTTGACTTGATACTATTGTCTATACCTGATTTCTAGACCCTACAATCGTCGCTCTGTACTCATCGACCTTGATAATCGTGAAGTCCGTTGGGTTAAATTCGCCTGTATGCCGCCTTAGAAAAGGTGGGTTAACACTTTGTCCCCCAAAACATGCCTTGCGATAGGAAGGTTTGTTTTGAATTGCCATAAGTCCAAAATCTGAAATCGATAATCTATTGATTGATATATTATCCAATTCAAATCCATGATCTCTCCGGATCGTTAGTGAAATCCATGACCATTACGAGTCGATATACAATTCTGAACCTGTAATCTCTCCTAATTGTTAGCCAAAGCCCAGACTCTTCCGGGTCCATATCCAAATCCATAGCCGTTTGAAGCTGATATCCAAATCCATAACCTCTTTGGGTTATTATCCTAATCCAAATCCTCGATCTCACTGGATCCTTACCGAGCACAATCCATACTTAACGACTTGAGCAGGCCGATCCATTGCGTTCGACCGAAGTGACCTACCCCTTACCAGGCATAGTCCATACCCGATGACCTTGATCTCTTCGAATCCTTGTCGAGCACAATCCATACTCGATGACCTGAGCAGGTCAATCCATCGTGTTCGAGTGAAGTGACCTACCTCTTTCCAGGCATAATCCATAGCTTGCGGCCGTGATCCCTCTGGATCCTTACTGAGCACAATCCATACTCGACGATCTGAGTAGGTCGATCCATCGCGTTAGAGTGAAGAGACCTAGCCCTTTCCCGTCATAGTCCATACCTGACGACCTTGATCTCTCTGGATCCTCATAATCCATACTCGACGACCTTAGTAGGTTGATCCATCGCGTTCGAGTGAAGCGACCTATCCCTTGCCAGGCATAATCCATACCTGGAAACCTGTGTTATCCATTACATTGATCCAAATTTAAGGATTCCTTAGTCCATAAAATAAAAGTCTGTACCACCAATAAACCAGAGTTCAAATAAAACCAGAAAAACAAGAGTTCGAAGCAAACAAGAAGAATGGAAAAAAACAAATTTCACAAACCCTAACATTATGGTTTACCATCATCTCAGAGCATGCCTAGGGACCGTCCTCGATCTCGTATATGTGTAAGTGACTTAACCATCTTACTATGGAGTTTTGCTGCTTATTTCATGCCATCTTGATCAATTGATGACAAGTTGATGATGGTGCCTTGATCCAATGCCATTTTCATTCGAGGTGGACGATGGCTGCCCCTGTTTCACCATCGCAGCATGAGTCCTAGTGTATTGTTGTAATTGTCCATTCCTTACATGTTCCTCAATGATATCCTTCAAATGCCTGCAGTCATTCATATTGTGCCCATCCAGCTCATGCAATAGGCAATGCTTTCCAAATGTCCATTTGTATTCAGAGGGTTCCCTCATTGTCGGCCTATGATGTGGAAGGTGCCCTCGAGTATCCAGATATATCCATTCTAGGGTTTCTTTCAATTTTGAGTAAGAAGAGAATTTGGGTTCCCCCCTCTGTCACTTCGATCCATGGAAGCTATTATCTATGTTCCGCTTACCCTTGTCCTTTCCTGATCTTTCATCGGGCAGTTCTTCACCTCATACCGTATTAACTTATGTTGCCTTTTTATCAGCTTTTGCATTTCTTATCGTAGAAACCTCTCTGCTTTATGGTAGAATTCCCTGAGATCCATCAGTGGATCCCATATCAGTGGTATCTTAAAACCTAAATTATTTGCAACTCCTTACACCGCGGCCATCAAAACCATCGATGGATTTGGTTGATCGGCCGAAACAACTGCTGCATTGAACCTGGTTAAGAAATTCTTGAGTGGTTCTCCTGCCCACTGCTTTAATGATATCAATGTCATTACAATCTTGGGTCTCGTAATGTAAACCTGAAACTGCTTCATAAATCATTCGACCAATTCCATCCATGTGCTAATAGAACCGTCTCTAATTGTCTAAACCATAGTGTAGCTACATCCATTAGGTACAGGGGGAAACATCATGCCAGGACTTCTTTCGAAGCGCCAGTACTTCCATGTGCCGTGTATACCTCATCATATGCATAATTGGATCTGACTTTCCATCATAAACTTCTAGTGTTTGTAGTTTGAATTCCGAGGGATTCCTAGCATTCTTGATATTAGGAGCGAATAGACTTCTATTTACATCCTCGAGATCCATGTTTACCAATCCTCCACGCATAGATCGCCTTATCATCTCTACGAACCTGTCATTATCTTCCAATGGTAGTTTCCTATCATCATATTCTAGCTGCCCACCGAGTCTACGAAAGAATTCTGGAACATATTCCTTCGTACAAGCATCCAAATTCTGATTCGCACCAAGCTCCATGGTATTTATCGCGGGTCCTCCAGGACAGCAATCAACCAGACCCCATCATGCCCACTAGGCTTTGGAGATCGGTACTAATCCCTCTAGAGGGGTCAGTGCCGATCCCTCTAGGGTGGCATGGGACTACCCCCGGCTGCTTTATTCCATTCCTTTGTCTATTGGCTTCAACTCCATGTTCCTGGTTCTGATTTCCAACGACACCTGCTACTTCAACTCCTTGATTCTGTGCTCCAGCTTGTCCAAACTATTGGAGAAAATTCCACATCATCTCCTCCTGTCTTTTCATCATCCTCTCCTGCATAGCGTCCATCATCGTTTCCATTTCATCCCTGTTGATGGATATAGATGCTTGATTAGCTCTACCTCTTGAGGAGGCCTTCTGACTCCCTCCATTGTTGCTCCTTTCAGGTAGCACTCTCCTTGTTGATTGCCTAGTCGTTGCTTTCTAGATCCAAGTATCCAAGCTTCCAAAACTAAGATCCTAGCTACCAAATCCTCGGGTGCAAGTCCCTCTCAATGAAAGCACGAAAATGTTGGTGTTAAAATTTTCCACCAACACCCAATTATGCAAAAGCTCCAATATCTAATCCAATCACAGAAATAAGAAGAGGAATAAATGAAGAAAAAATGAAAACAATACGAAATCAAGTAAAAGGAGACAAGATTTATAGTGGTTCAATTGACAGAAGGTTCGAGACACCAAGACGAGGCCATCAAGAAATTTCTAGGCCTATTAGGATCCACAATAGGGATCAGTACTGATCCCTGTTTTAGTATCCAAATGGGGTGTGATCCCTTTGGAGTATTCCCTATGATGTTAGCTACTTCCCTCTAAATTTTGTGCCATTTCGACTTGTAGTTTGTGAGATATCGCGTTTTTCGTGAAGTGGTGTTGTTTAAATTCTGGCTTCTGCCAATCCCTGTAGAGGGATAGGTACCGATTCCTCTCACTTCTTCCAAATGCCATGTGATCCCTCTAGGAGCTTCTCCAGGTTATATTATGCTCAGCCTCTAAGTTTCATGCCAATTATATTAGTAGAACTCGAGTTATTTACCGATCTTTGTTGCAATATGGTGTTAAGGCTGATTATAGTCGATCCCTATGGATTGATAGGTACCGATCCCTCCAACTTGCCCGAATGCTATGTGATCCCTATAGAGTGTTCCTCATGTTCTAATTAGCTTGTCCTCCAAGTTTCATGTCAATTGGACATGTAGATGTTGAGATATTTATCAATCTTTGCTATGAAGTTGGGTTTAGCCGACCCCTAAGAGGGATAGGTACCGATCCCTCTTTCTTCATCCAAATGATATGCGATCCCTGGGGTAGGCTCCCTAGGGTCCCCACATCTTGCTCACAAAGTTTCATATGCATTGGAATTGTAGATCTTGAGACATTGATTATTTTCCATAAGAATTCTCTAGTACTTTGAAGTATGCCGATCCCACTTGTTGGAGCCAATCTATGCCGATCCCTCTTATGCATTGAGCCATATTTCATACTTTGAACATCCTGCCTTGCATATCTATCAACTCCATTCAATCTTGACTTGATAATATTATCTATACCAGATTTCTAGGCCCTACAATCGTCGCGCTGTACTCATCGGCCTTGATAATCGTGAAGTCTATTGGGTTAAATCCGCCTGTATATTGCCTTAGCAAAAGGTGGGTTAACAATAACTTTTATAAAAATATCAAAGAATAAAAAATTCTGAGAACAAAATTATATAAAAAAATTTGTTGATAATTTTTTAAAAATTCTTTACTTTTATCCAAACATTTCTACTTTTAGTAAGATTATATTATATTGTATGGTGAAAATATTTACCTAGTTAAAACAAACTATTCCCAAGATTAGTATATAGATGAACTATTTAATTCGTTTGTTTTCATTTACAACTCAATTCTAGCTTGACTCTTTAAAATCTACTTAACAAAACAATGTCAACCTCGGATAACACTTCCTCTTATATCAAGGTAACTTCCTCTCCATCCGTGAAGACCAGATATTCTCCAAAGGGCAAGATAGTTAGGCAATCACTTAAATTTGAAGGAGAAATAATGACAATATATGATGATTGGATTGATGATATTGTGCACTACCAAGAAGAATCTATAAGATTGCAAAAGGGGATGTATTAGTAACAATGTCGTTAGAGTGAATGCTTAGGTGTTATAGAGAAAGTTGTCTTGGGTTTCTGTGGAAAATCTCTAACAAAAGATAGTATTCGGTCCACTAGAAGCCCCTCAAAGAAACTTACTACATCAAAACAACCTAGTTCATCAAAGCAACTTATCAGTCCATCGAAATCACCATCCACTTCAATTAAAATATATGAACCACATCTCGAAAGCTCATGGGAAAATGATCCATTCGAACAGATGTCGAGTCCATCAATAAATTATGTTGAATTGTGAGTCTTTGTCGTTTATCTTTATAATATATATGTGAAACTACTTCATATATAGACACACACACGTATAATATATGTGTACATATACTTTTCAAATATAACATTTAATGTGTGGGTGTATATAAAAAAATAATTCAACAATATCGCTTTACCATATTATTTTTCTGTTTTTTTTAGAATTAGACATCTGGCATCCCACTTCAGACGTCTGATCACCTACTACTTAACGTTATTAAAATCAATGTCAATAAATCCACACGTCTATCTCTAAAAATTAGACGTTTGAATAAGGCAATTTTGAACTCTATTTACTTTTTGTTCTATTTTTGCCTAAATCAGACATCTGACCCTATGCCTTAGACGTTTGACTCGTTGCTTTTCTGTTTTTTAAAACTTCGATCCACTCAATCATTTTCACTTTTACTCCAAAAACCCAAATCTACTTCAAACCTTAAAGCATCAAAAATCCTAAAGCCTTCAAAAATGGCACTGAAATCTATTGCAAAAAAGGTTAAAGGAAATCAATCTTCTTATTCTAATCCAATCTCTTATGCAACTGAAGAAAATATTCTTGCTTGGCTCCGTGCCAGTCAAATTGCTAAACAAAGGTTTGAGGCTCTTAAGAACAAAGGATTCATGAAGTTCCATTTTACTGTTTGAGCGCTTTTAAGGAGTATCACCTTCAAGAACTTACTAATGCTATGGAAATTACTCCTTTGATTGAATATGAACAAAATCATGCAATAATTGATCTGTTAGCCATTTATGTTTTCTATGTGAATTTGTGTAATGAAAATTTATGGAAACCTCCTGATGAGGAAGGTTGGTTATAGACAAGTTGTGTATGGCAAAGTGAGAAAATTCAATGTAAATCATCTAGCTATAGCTCTTGGTTGTGGGCAAGGAGGAGTGGAGTTAGAACAATTAACTATAGGAAGTTACCTAGAAATTCCATTACTCATGAAATCTTGGAAGACAATATGCCATAATGGAAACCAAGTTTCTTCCGACCTCGGGCTAAATTACTAAATAGGATGTTGATAAACACTGTTTTACCTTGTCCAGGAAGTAATGAGAAAATATATGATAATGATCCTAAAGCTCTATATGCAATTTTTGGGAATGAAAGTTAATTGGGAGAAATTTGTTCATGATAAAATAATGAATTTTTGGGTACGTCGGCGTCCAACTAATGTTTATGCCCCTTATATAACGAGGCTTCTAGAATTTTTTGAAGTCAATATCACTGCTTCAAATTTTAAACAAATTCTGGTAAAATATAATGGTCGTCGTATGAGTTTTGAAGAATGGACAGCTCAACGCGACCAAGGCTCATCTCAGTCGACAGTTCGTCCTCCACCTCCTACACTAGCTTCTACTCCAACCCCCCACTATGGAACAACAATCCGGTTACGTTTCTAATTCCGACATTCATGATGTTTGACTTGCGACAGACCCAAATAAATCAATGGCATATTTGACTCTTAATAACCAACAAGCCCTCATCGGAAATCAAAAGATCTTAACGAGAAGGATAAAATGCTTAGAACAATCTTCCTCGATGAACGGGAAAAATGGAGCGAACTTTGGATAAGATAACGACATCGTTATCTAAAATTATGCGAAAAGTAAGAGGTCGTTCTAGCTATACCTCTTCATCCTCTCCTCCTCTTAGTCCACCTCACATCCCTCTCATGCTCAACCAACCGAGCATGTTGCAGAATCTTCTCATTGTGAAAGAGGTAAGAATATAATTCAAGAACTATAAGGAGAAGGAGACATAGATGAGGAGTTATCTTGGTCTGATCCACCACCTCAACCACCTGCTCAATATTTATGCTATTCTCCATTCCAAGATATACCAATTAATGAAAACAAAGAGCTCATTAACGCGGAACATCAATGGGTAGGAGATTATCAAACCAATCCTTCTGCTTATTATGAGATTTACGGTTGGCTCTCTCATAGTCAAAAAGAATAACTTCTGGATCTTCTTTTAAGCACTTATGTTCTTTCTCTTTGGTATTTCTCTTATGTTGAACAATTTGGCTTGTTATTTTTGTTGTAACAGTTTAAATGACTTTATGTGTATTGGATTGTTGTTTATCAATTTTTTAATTCATGACTAGTTATTCATGTTGGAATGTTGCTACCATTGTGTTGTTTGCTTATGTGCATAGTTCCTTCCATATCATATTTTTCAAATGTTATTCATATTCCTTTTTGATAATGACAAAGAAGGAGAAATATATGCATATTGATAGGGAAGGATATCATATTAAGGAGGAGTATTGTTTATTATTCATTTTAATTGAAAAGATTGTATAGCTGTCATCACCGAAATAATGAGAATGTTATAATCTCTCTTAATGGGTTTTAATGACAACAACTATATAATCATAGTGTACGATATTTCAACAACTTTATAGGTATATGATGGACCAAAGAGCTCTGGACAATCAGAAGATCAATGGAAGAAAATATGAAAGATAAACACGAAGAGCCACATGAAGATGTTATGTAAAGTCGTATACTTATATTTAGTGTCTTAGATTACCATGGACAATCTCCCTTGAGTTAGATGAGCACACACAAACATACTCTTAATCTATATAATTTTCAAGCACAAAGTAATATCAAAAAAATTTAAAAAATTCAGACAACAAAACATTTGGGAACACTAACCAGACATCTAGCAGCACATGTTTTAACTCAATATTCAAAGAACATCAACCGGTCGTCTGGATTTATCAAACAAACGTCTGAGCAAACTCTCAAATTTTTAAAAACTATTACCAGAGATGTCTGAGTTGCTTAGACAGACGTCAGGGTGCACATAGCAGACTTCCGAATAACATTGAATTTTGAATAGTCTTAAACCGCCAATTTTACTCTATATAATGTCAAATGAGCAGACGTCTGCCCATATTTATCAGACGTCTGAATATTGTAACTGTCAAAAGCTTTGAATAGACATTTATCTTCGTCTCCATCATTCGTGTCTCTTTTTCTAATGATTGCAACTACTTGTGAAGGGGTTTAATCTGATCAGTAACAACCATTAAACAACACCTTTGATCATCTATAAGTCAATAATTGAGATTAGTTTTTAAAGTTACGACTTTCTAATCTCCATCCTGCTTTCTAACTCTATTGTAAATAACAATCTCATATTCTCACTCTATATCACCAAATCTATACAACAGTATTTTGGTGATCAAAATTCCGACAAATTCACATGCATACACTAATCATACTCAAGGAGAGATCATAGGAAGATTTGTACCAGCAGTCAATATCAGTGTTGTAAAGAGCACAAGATTATCAACTCAAGATACTTGATTGTATAGCTTGCTCATTCGGACTAAGTGAGGGATTTTGATTAGTGGAAATTTCGATGAGGAGCTCGAGACTGGTCGTAGGATGAGAGGTCCGAACCAATATAATATTACTGGTGTTATTATTTTTATTTATTCTGCTTTTTGACACTTTGCAAGTTAGTTATATTTAGTTTAGAATATATAACTCAATCATTCATATTAGACATATCATTCAAGATTCATACAAACTTCTAGCTTACACACAGGGTCACAACTCAGACATTCCCCAAATGTATCTCCCCACATTATTCTCAGTTGCTTCCCAGCACACTCTATCTCCTGATAAGGGTCGGATTCTGCTCGATTCTTCTAAACTTACACTCGCTTCAAGAGGTATATCTTCGAATTCACCAGTATTTGAAAAACTCCAGATGTCTTTCGAAGATGTTTCTAACCTATAACACTTGATTTTACTTTTCACAGGTCAACCTCCATTGTCTCCGATCCTTGGAGTTATCCTTGCCCTCGGTCTCGAGGCTGCTTCCACTTCAATAGTGCTTATCTCATCATACTTTAATATCTTTACATCTTCAGTCGGCTCTAGTCAGAATGCCTAACAAACCGATGCTTTGATGGATACAGATGAGCCATGTGCTTTCTTGGATGAATATTTTATCCTTACTTAAGAAGGCATGGCGACTGAGCTTGCGAAATTCCAAACCAAGATTCTTAAAGTCAAGATTGAACCCGGTTTAATCATTCCATCTATGCCTTTATCTATATTTATGCCAGTGCCTTCTTTTAGGCTAAGTCATCTTTTATTCATACTTCTAGAGCTAGCCAAATATCCTAGCGAGCACATGCTATATTCATTGTAGACATCTCCAGGATATCAGAAGAAGAGGAATCTCCATTGCCATTGAAGAACCCCAAATGAGGAAAGCGCAAGAGCCAGCCTCCTTTGTGGATAGGAAAAGGCCATAAGAGAGGTAAGAAGTGAACAATCCAATCACCTCCTTTGAAGACATTTTTCCCTTTAGTGTTTTTTCCTTTTTATTTTTGTAGGCACTAGTTGGGGTGAATCCCGCCCTTGCAACTTGCAAATAAAAGATGAAGTAAATAAATAGGATTTTTGTTCAAACATGTCTCATTTACTTTTATTGCATCTCTTATATTATGTACCCATGTATTGTTCCAACATGTATAAACATATAATTATTTGTAATGAAATTACTTGCATATTGTACCTGTATATTAATGTATTTATTTACTATAACTCTATATTTATTTACTATAACTCTATACATGTAAACAAACTTCCAGAATTACGCAGTGTTATTTCCATTACTTAGTTTAATTTATTATTAGTTAACCATGTCCTATTCAACTATAGAAAAACCATGTTGCAACACTATGATTAAAATTATATGTATTTCCTCTCATGTTCACACTAGCACCAATATAACATTGTATTTGCACCTACGAAAGTTTAATTATACACCGATGCCTATTTACATATATCGATATTCACATTGCCTACCTCTGAGCATATATCTCTGACCTCGCCTATCATTGGATGTTGGTCGAATATTTGATGCGTAGGGGCAAATTATTCAATCTACCCCTAGTCTAATTATACTAGAATCGATCATGGTTCAAAGGAGTCTACTGGTACCTACCTTGGAAAGTTTCAACGTTTGGTTTTTGAAACCCAAAATGTCTGCTCATTCTACTAATCCTATAGCACAAAGTCAGACTTTAATAATAGTGTTACATTGATTCAAAAAGCTAAATTTATTCCTATTAATCCAATAGTAAATCTTGCTTTATTACATTCACCCAGAAAAAATCAAATCCTTGAAACTCAAGAAATCAAGTGGAATAGTAGTGCAAATGCCCTCCATTCCATGCCCACAGAATTAAGATCCTACCGAATTTGATAACTTGAAAGTGTCATCTCTAAGCTTTTATCCTATCACATTGGGTCCTTACAATTTTAGACCAAATGCCCCCTTATTCGGAAAGATTCGTTTCAAAACAAGGTCGTCTATCTCAAAAGTACAATTTTGGACCTTGGTGTTGAATTGCTTTGCTACATATTCCAAGTGAGCAACTACCCTGAGATCAGCCTCTTTTTGCTTTTCCTATAGAAAGTTGGGAGATGATGTAAATAACTCATCATTCACTTTGGGGTCAAAATGCATCTATCCGTGAGAAGGGACTTCCGCTTCAATTAGATCATTTTTTAGTTCCTTAAACTAATGTGAATGGAGTATGTTCAGTTGCAGAGTTTTGGGTTGTCTGAGATAAGCCTATAACGCCAATAGTAACTCATCCACTCGATTGGCCTTACATCACTTCAGTCGCTTATTTATGATGGATTTGATGATCTTATTCAATGCTTCCCTCTGTCTACACGCTTGCAGGTGTGCTGCAACTAAAAAGTTCTTTATAATCTGATATCGAGCATTGAAATCTTAGAATTCTACATTTTCGATTTATTTCTATTATTCTAGTCATATTTTATGAACTTTGAACTTGCACAAACTTTTTTTTACTATGAAATTGACCACTTTCACCGAAATGGTCATTGTGAGGGGCTATGTCTTGACCCATTTTATGAAGTAGTACACTAGAATGATTGCATATCTCGGTTCCCTATGTGACATTGGTAGTGGTCCTATGATACCAATTCACCAGATCGCAAATGACCAAGGGCTAACCATCTACGTAAACTCACTGGATGAGGCTCTTGGAATCTTCACAAATCTCTTGCACTTCTCACATTTCTTTGATAATTCAATCGCTTCTCGATTGACAGTTAGCCAGGAATGTCTATAGTGAAGAATCATCTTTGTTAGCTTTTACCCCTCGATCTGATCACCACATCTTCCTTCTTGAACATCCGCTTGGATCTTTTGAGCTTCACCCTTGTCAACACATCTTAATAGGGGGTAGAGAATCCTCTCTAAAATAAGATTGATCTTTTATAATGTAACGTGGTACCTTATGAAGGAATTTCCTTTTTTAATTCTGGTTTTTCAAAAAAGTTCCCTTTAGCAAATAATATTTGAATGGAATTATACATGACTCTTTCTCCTCAATATCCATGATGTAATCGGTATCCATCTCACCTATGCTTGGAGATTTTGTAACCTCTACTTTACATGGTAAACCACCGACTGGTTGTCACAATAGATGTTTAGTGTCCTTAACCCCCAATTCCATTATTATCCTGAGTCCTTGTGTCAATATTTCATACTCAAATTCATTATTCATGGCACATAACACCAAATTAAATGTGTAACATATCCTCTAACCTTTCAAAGTTATCATTACAACTCTAACTTTGAAATCATTCCAATTGAATGCTCCATCTTCATATAATTTCTATTAAGAAAGCTCGACCAACTCCTCTTCCGTCTCATCATCCCAGATGGAAAATTCGATAATGAAATCAGGCAATGCTTATCCTTGAATCTCTTGTTTCCTTCCTAGGATGATATGTAATTCGTATTAACTCATCTTGATATTCCACTTCAATAATCACACCAAAGTCTTAGGGCAATGTAGTACTTTCTTAAGAGTTTGATCTGTCAACATTCTTATCAGATTAGCCTTAAAATAGGGTCTCAACTTTCTCAATGCTATCAACAAGGTTTATGCAAACTTTTCTAGTTTGGATATCTCTTATCTGCTCTAGTGAAACACTTGATGATGTAATATAATGAACTTCGGATTTCACACTCCTCTTGCACTAAGGCCCTACTAAATTTATGAGTCGATACTACCAAATAGATGAAAATAACATCACCTTAAAAAGACTTCTATAGAATTGGTGGTTTCTAAGGATGTTCCAATGGATTCTGGAAAGCAGCTTAACATTCGTTTGTCCATTGAAACTTCTTCTTTACCTTCTTGAGGGCATCAAAGAAAGCTTTCAAGATAAACCGACTCAATGTAGCGACTGTACCATTCAAGCTATATACTTCCATCCTTGTTCATAAGCCACAACCTTCTTTATATCTTTGATATGATCCAAGTTAGCCTCAATGCCCCTTGAGTTCATGATGAACCCTTAAAAACTCGCCTAATGTTACTATGAAAGAACACTTTATTGGATTCGGTTTCATTCCATATAATGGCACAGAGTCAAAATAGGATTCCGACTTAAGACTATTGATGAACCAAATCAATTCAATGAATACATTTGCAACCAGTTTCAATATTTTAAGATTTTCGGTAGAATCAGGAAGTATTAAGTACAAGATGATACATGCGCCTTTTCTATACACAACTATATATCAAATACCTCTATTTTCTATTTGATCTAAGCTTACTGTCTTTTTATGAAAGAATCGGTAGACCCACTACCACTATTACTACATACATATATTCTTTTTTTTTAATTTTTAATTTTTAATTTTCAATGAACATCAAACATTTTCGAATGATCGCCTATGTGGTCCATTGATTTTTATGACTTTACAAACATATCATTCACATAGATTTTTGTTGTCTGTCCGATGTATTCCATAAACATCCTATTGACTAAAATTGGTAAGTAGCTTTAGCGTTCTTTAAACCGAACAACATAACTTTATAGCAATATAGTCCTAATTCCATGTTAAAGCTTATATACTTTTGATCGAGGGCATGCATTGTAATTTTATTGTCGGTGTAACAATGCTTTTTTTTATAGTTCAAATAATGAAATAAATTTAATAATTTGGACCGAAGATCAAAATCATCATTTTACAAACTTTTAAATTTGAAAATGAAACTGACGCCATTACAACCACCTTATTTTTCTGATGTGTGATGTATATTAGTTTGTTCGAATTAGAGGGATGATGAAGTTCTGAGCATTTTTGTATGTCGGAATTTCAAATTTCAAACTAAGCCAATCCGAACATGGAATGAATAAATACCTTACCTTTGCTATTTATAGTACGGTGTTTTTCATTGCTATTTTATTTTTATTTCGCCCTTGGCTATGTAGTCTCACACTACACATCTATTTCCTAAAAAAAATTAAATCAATTCTCTGCACATATTCTTTCTTTCCTTCTTCTCTCTAAAAAGCCAAAACCTTGTCTCTTATTCAAACTCAAATTTCTTTTTTAATACTTAATAAAAATCAATAATTCAACCAATGAATCAGAGAACAAGGCGAGGGTTGTTGATTAATACCAATTAGAACTACAACTACTAGGATTTCGTGCGGTGATCAATTTTAGTTAGCAAGCAAATTAGCGAAATTCTAATCAAAGTGAGTGGTTTATGCCTAATATAATATATGATCAATTATTCGCTAGTAATTCTTTAGTGATTATGGCATAAGATGAAAGGTTGGAATAAATTAGATGATTACTTATTTTGGATAGTAAGTAGTGATGAAATAATAGAAAATAAATAGCCTTTTGATGTCAATTTTGAATGAAAATGATGAATTAACTGAGATTGATTGAACCAATTAATAAAATAGAGAATATTGGAATGAAAATTGGAAACTTTTGATTGGAATTCATATGGAATGAAAGGGATTATGAAATCTTAAACTTAAGATGATAAATTATAAAAATAATAAAATAAAATTCAAAATTAATGACACTTATATATATATTATACATATATTATATATATAACTATTTTAATGTAGAGGATGGTTGAAATATGTATATTAAGGCATATATATGTGTAATGCATGATAAATACTATGGTAAATCATAGAAAAATGTTATGAAATGATCAATGGAGTAAAATGATACATTTTAGAGATTTAATATGGTAATATGTAAAATTTAAATGATTAATATGAATGATTTAGTAAGAAATAAGAAAACATTGTTTTCGAATAATGAAATGATTTGTATTGATAAATACACACACCGACAAATACATATACAAATCTTATAAAATTATTTATACAGTAACAAACGATGTTTCAAGTCATATTATGATTTTATTTTGAATTTATGTTGATTTTAAGGTATATTTTAAAGTATAAATATAAGAAAGTGCATTTATAAAATTTTCAAACTTATTTTATAAGTATTAACTTTTTGAAGAAATTATGGGATGGTTTGACGTAAATCTCTTTGAATCTAAACTAGAAGAGAGTAGAAGTTCATATCGAAATTTAGAAGAAAATGGATTAAAAATGTATCGAAAGTGAGAGAAAAACAAAGAAATTAAAATTAAGAAATTAAAATATAAGTTGGGAAAATCTGACAAGTGCATTCGGTTTTTTCTTGAAGCCACCATCGGCCAACCAGTGGTGCAACCACCCGCCAACCGGTGGTGCAATCACCAGTCAACCAATGGCTGCATATTAAGTCAGGTTAATCTTGACCCAATGGGGCATATGGGTTCTCATTTGACCCGATTTGTTATGGGCTTATCTCGGGGGTTTCAAGGAGACATTTATTTGACATTTTGAAGTGAATTTCTGACTCAATTGAATTGGATGACATAGGCATGTGTATATATCTATACACACGCACACATATACACATACAGATAGTTGATAGCAACGGTTAGTGATTATTGGACAATCAATTGTTGTATCCTCTGTCTGTTATTATGGTAACATGATCGCTCAGTATATAGGATTTATATAGATGTGTGTTGTAGCATGGAAATGGATCCGTAAGCCATATATGGAACTGCGTCCATTCAATTATTCAGCCATGTGTTAATGTAATAGGGTGGGATTGGCTTTATATATGGTTTAACCATATCGTTGACCATTGTAACTATACTGGTAACTGAACTAAGACTTTGTGTAACGACCCGCCTTTTCGATTCTCAGAAGTTGACAATAATACATCCACCATATTCATGTGCCGAACATCCAAGTGGCAGAAAGACAGATTGTGGGGTGAAAGAAAGAAAAGACATAATAGAATCTCATAACGTGAGGATAATATACAACGGGCCTTTACAAAAAGAAAAATAACCTCAATATACATACAATCATCGGAGAAAACTAACCTATCATCAACTTGGATAGTTATAACAACCTATCCTTACAATTGCTGATAAATACAGAAATGAACAAATGATGGAAGATAAAATATGGAAATACGTCTTGGAGGATCCAGCTCGTCTCTTGAAGCTCCAAAGTATCTAGTATTTTCTAGAAAATATGCTTGGGTTGACCCGAGCATTATGAGAAAAATATCGTCTGGATCAGTCTAGTAAAACCAGCATGAGAACACAATCAAATGGATTTTTAATATTTTAAAAACCTTTCAAAATAAAGGTATCTCGTAAGACCACACCGCACATAAACACGAATGGATTTTTACCTTACGATAACCGAACTATATTTTTAGAAAATTCTGTGATATAATAATAATGTCTAGGGTGGAAAATAAATATATAACATATCTGGAATGGTTACCCATAATTACATTCAACAGTGCTTCATTCTACAACAAAACCGTAGGGCATGTAGTGGAGATTGGATTTCCATAAATGAAAAGGCTACTGGGTGACCGCCTACCATAGTACATCTCTAGACAATGTACCAAGGGCCTCACACGGACCTCATGCGAGTCAGAGCCAGCCTGCCCCTCGAACTTGACAAGCGAGATTACATCATTTTCTGGGCACCAAGGCTGCAAAACATTTGCACCCGGCCATGGTCCCACCCTTCCCATGCGCACGCATACCAAATCCATAAATACCAGTTCTAGATTGAGGAATGACTACTTATAATGGTAGCAAACCCCATAGCTCTAAAGCATATACCGTATTTTAGTCATTGCCGGGTTACGAGGCTTGTGAGGCCACGATTACCCTTTTCCTTCCTTAGCAAATCCCACTTGAAATGCTAACACTACCCTCTAGGCACAATGCGATGTCATCATTCATCCATACAGGTTGATCATGATGTGAATAAACCAAAGGCACTAGTTCTACTAAATCCATATTGGAATCACCTTTAGGATTAGTAGCAAGTAGCCCTTGCACTTCAAAGAACTCCTTCTTCGATCATCTCGAACCAGTCTCAAACCACTCTTCGATTAATGGTATAAGTATATTAAAAAAACTTAAGGAAGATCACATGTTTTCCAAATTCATATTTAAATGGGTCAAAAAACAGATCATTTAAAACATTATTTACTCTAAGCCTAGACCTCTTTTCCCTTCGGTATTAAGTATGGAAATAATGCTTCAACACCACCATAATTAAGAAGGATTATTTATCAAAATTAAACCTTATCTCTTTTTATAAAATTATCTTTTTATAAACTCATTCCATATTTACAAAACCTTTTATAAATCTCATTTCTATAAAGGTTTATAGAAACTCATTCTCTTTTTATAAACTCCTTTATAGAAATCTTTTACAAAATCCTTTATAAAAATCCTTTTATAAATCCAAAACTCATTTCTATAAATCATATATATTTAATTAAAATCATCGTTATCTTTAAAATATCAATTATAAATCCATTCTTTTATTTATACATTACCATTTATAAATTCTCCTTTATATATAAAATACCATTTATAAATCTCTCTTGCAAAATATCTCCTATAAAACTCCTTTGCAAAATATCCCTTGTAAATCTCCTTTTATAACTCTATTTATTATTTATAAACACCTTTAATAAATCACTTTATTAACTTAAACACGATTAATTAACTTTAAAAATCATTAATTACATTGATTAATTAACTTTAAATACCATTAATTAAATAATTAATTAACTTAAAATATTATTAATAAAATAATTTATTAAAACATCATTAATAAGGTAATTAATAACCTTTAAACCACTTCAATAAAATAATTAATAAACTTTAAGCAATATTAATAAAATAATTAATAAACTTTAAATAACAGTAATAATATAATTAATAAACTTTAAACGACATTAAAATAATTAATAAACTTTAAACTACAGTAATAAAATACTTAATAAGCTTTACACAACATTAATAAAATATTAAGTAAACTTTAAACAACATTATAAAATAATTAACTTTAGTCATAATTTATAAAATAATTAACTTTAATCATCATTTATCTCTATATTTAAATCATTATAATTAAAAAACACTTAACTCAAATTGTTATAAAATTTTAAGTTAATTTAAATCCATAACTTCTCAAATTCAGAAAGAGACCACCATGGTACTTAAACAAGCTACCATTTATCCCAATTTAACTTCCCAAGCCAACACTAGGATTTACATAAGGAATATATATGTAAATCAATCCACAATTAACCATCGGTAGTTAATACCTCATTTATCCCATATTAATCAATTGGGATATAATTAAATGTCCAAATTAATATAATAGTAGATCGGGAATTTATTCAGCTAAACAGATGTCATCAAAAATCTAGTCAATTAAAATATAGCAGAACGGTGTTTTATTCTAATAAACAGATAACCAAAATAATCTATTTCATTTAATTATAGCAGAATGGTGTTTTATCTGGCCCAATAGAAAACACCAATGAAGTATAATTAATTTAGCTACGTTATTTTTTAATTCAATGTAATTAAATCCACTTCCTATTATTAGATCATAAAATTATACTTTATCCAAACTACCAACAAGTTATACCATAGTGTAATACTAGTTAATATTAGTACAACGCAAAATCCCGCCGGTTGAACGGTTTTAAAATGGATGAGATATCTAATTTTCAACATTAGCATACTTAATTTTCTAATTAAACCAATAAACTAAAAATTATAATCTCACCTAAAGCCCAAATCCTAGTCTACCCTACCCAATCCACCACTGTAGCCTCCCTCCCTCTTTCAAAAATGCGACCCAGGTTTAATTCCAGCACGTTCATCTCTGTCATGCCACTGCCTCGGCCATGCATAGCCCACGTCGCCACCACTAGGAGCTCCGCCAAAGCCTACCACGGCTCCGAGCCCAACCATGCCACGTTCCACACTCCCATGCCGTCGCCAGTAACAAAAAAATTAACACATAAATAACATCGAATAAAACCCTAGTTCCACCTCGCTGTAACACATCCGACCGTGGTGGCCATCGCCGCCACTCCAGTAGCTCTGCCTCGACTCTAGTAGCTCTGCCTCGACTCTAGCTTCCTCCCGGTCACCGCCATTCGACCCCAAGTCACCTACAACATCGGAAAAAAATAGACGAACATAAAGTGATTAAAAATTCCCTACGGCCAACTCCGGCTACCTGACAACCTACGACCACCACAGAAAATCCCTGCTCGACGATACAAACACACACGCACCTTCCAATTTCCACTTCGTACTCCTTAAAAAACTAATATCCAACATACACAGATTTTGGATGATTCCCGCCACCTGGCTCGACGAAACTTCGAGCACCTATTTACTAAAAATATTAGAGGTCTGAATAAACAATTTTCATGTTGGATGGTTTAACTAAAAGTTGATAGATTGGGAGTTAGGGATTTTTGAAGCTAAGATGGAGGTTGGTTTTCTTTGGTTTTTTTAAAAATTCAGAGAAGATGAACGAATGAATAGTGAAGGCAAAAGGAAGGGAATGATAAAATAAGAATGGAAACAAGAAAATGGATGAAGTGAGGTTGAGGGGTTGTGTACATATAACCAAACGCAATTTACATTGCTTCAAACTTGGCTAAAACAAAAATTTTAAGCTATCTATCAAATCAACCAAATCAATATTCAGACAAGTTGACCAAATTTGAATTTGAAAAAATTTAGAAAAAAATATTCATGGGACTCCGCTACACAATATCACATTCGCGTACGGACCGCGAATGACAGAAATAAAAATATGATTGTACACAAAAATACAATACGATCACAAAACAGTAATAAAATACACTAGTTATTAAACTCTGTAAAATCTCAAAAATACCAATGTTTGCTGTAAAATACATCAAACGACAATTTAAATATTTTCCAAAATAAAAGTTATGGAAAAGTCTTATGAATTCAGTTTATTATAAATTTTATTTTATTTTTTATTTTAAACCATTAATCGAATATTTAAAATTAATTAAATATTCCCAAAATTTTAAGTGATAAATTTCTGGTCAATGCACCTTTTTTCACTAGTTAGCCACATTTATTATATTTTTTGACTGGCTTATTAGATGTAGATGAAACATGACTAAGATATGATGTTACCATAGTCGTCTTTGTATTATTTAGGTACGATTAGATTATGTGTCAGAGTAGACATAAATCACTACCCAGGTTATAACCCAATCATCTCTAGATTTCTTTTGTTTTCATCACTAGGTTGATGGAATAGTGTGTGCTGGGTCAAGTAATATTTGGAGGTGCAGATGATTATGTCATTGCTTGTGTATATAAGCTTGTATATATATAATTATTTGACATTAGCTTGTATTTATCTACATATTTCTAGAATGGATTTAATTATGTTTGACTTGTATATATATGTTGAATATATCGATTTGGAATGTAGTGATATTTGATTATATTATATATTGTTAACTTCTTCTATAAGTTTAGAAAGAGATAGATAAATCATATTTTTTTGTCTCTTGTTATCAATCACGAACGACTTGTCATTTTTGTCTTTTTGGATTTACACATCTTGAATTGTGTTAAAGCAAAGAGTCAAAAATGACGGTTTGTTACATTCGGAGTAAGAATCCATAAACGATAGAAGCTCGGAGTAAGAATGCATATATAGGATTATGTCTAAGCGATCATGTCATTGTTCTCTCAGAGAAACCTGGTCAATTCCTTCTTTATCCTCGTGCAGAGTTGAGATCCAATTTTGGTAATATTTTTGGGATCATCTTCATCCACTTGAATCCCATCCATTAACTCCACTGATGCCTCCCTCGCCTCATCCGACTCTTTCTGTGGGCCCATAGCTTTGTATTGATCCCTAGTGGACCTAAGCTGAGGCCTAGGTCGTAGTTTTTACGCATTCACGGTCTTAATTATGTGAGTTTTCCCTCCAACCTTTCTTCTTTCCTTTTGCCACGTCTCTCAGAGCTCTGCAACCTAGCAATCTTGACATATGCTCTGGTCTCCTTTAGTTTCCCCCACTTTGTTATCCGTGGGAAAAGTTTATCAACATGCACCTTGAAGTAAGTACAATTGTGAAATAAGATAGGGTCGATCGACCCAAGAATGCATTGTATGCAGAGAATCTGTCCACCACAACAATGTTCTGAACTCGTATTACCTTATAGGGGTCGTTTCCATGTCGGACAGGTGATTTGATGCATCCAGTGAGAGATGTCACCTCTTTGATAAATCCTTGAAAGTGGGATTTGAAAGGCAGAAGGCTAATTTCATTGTGTGCATCTTGTCAAATGTTTTTTCGAAAAGGAAAATAAACGAGCTTCCATTATCCACAAGTACTTAGTGTTTGTCCAATGTCCCAATCATAACCTTTTCAATATTGGACCGTGTCTTGGTGCCTCGACCCCTTCTGCATTCCTATTGCAGAGGATGATGCCATCTTCAATCCTTATTGTTTTTTGGAAATAGATCCTTCCTTATAGTAAAGCACATCTCCTAAGGCAATTGCCTCAATGAGCTCCTATATCATTCGCTCTCCTTTCATCTTTTCTCCATGGGATACAAACCACCAGAAATTATTTTTATTACCAAGCCTTGGCTTGGTGGTTTCAGACCCTCTCTATTGGACCTAAGTCCATTGCCTTGAGGTGGCTACCTCTGAGGTCGAAGATTCTCTTGCCTGCCTTCCTTGCGCTTTTAACATACCATTGGAGTCGCTTCTTCTTGATAAGCTCCTTTATCACATCCTTGAGATGTCTGCACTCATTTTTGTTATGTCCATGAGTCTCATGGAAATGATAGTACTTCTCAGAGCGCATCTGTTCTTTGGTAGCCTCTCTTGAGTTAGGCTTCTTATATCTTTCAATACCTTGCATCACAAGGAAGATATTTTCCATAAAGTTAGTCAACTCAACATATTTTCTATCGTGGTTGAATCAGAAATGCTTTTACGGTTCCTATTTCTTACCCCAACATTGTTGTTTTTCCACTTATTTCTGATCTCAGCGTTATTGTTTCAACTTTCACCATCTTATTTGATATCTACAATACTCTACATGACGCTGCTCGGTCCAGCTTAACTACCAGTGTCCAAATTCTCTTCTAGGTCTGCTTCTTCAAAGCATAGAAACTGGGTTTCCCTTCTATAAAAAAACTTCCAAGGCAGTGGGCTTCTTTCATCTTTATTTATGTACAAAAATTTATTTCTTTATTCACATAACTGGTCAAAGCCACCAAAACAATGTCATCATACAAGTTCTTCACCTCCATTATAGTAGCATTGAACCGTTTCAAGAAGTTCTTCAACATCTCATTGGACCTTTGATGCCAATTAGCCAAGGACATCATATCCTTGGGTTATACCATTAAACTCGAAACTGATTTATGAATCTATTCACCCGTCTTACATAAGTTGATATGGATCCAAGATCCAACCTACAAAACCACATCATTGCTAGCTTCTCGAGAAAGATGGGAAAACACCTATACTTCACATCCTTGGCAGCTTTGGCACCATCCATATGGTAATCATACTTCATCATATGTTGTATTGCATTTGACAACCCATTATAGCTCGGTATAATATGCATGACAAAATGTTCACGTATCGATTAGCCTTAATCTCCTTAAAGATGGGATTCCAACTAATGGTGATTTCCCAACTATAATCTTGCTTTTGGTTCAATTGAAACAAACTTCTAGTTGTTTTAGTTATCTTTTCGTCTTTGACATCACTTTGGCCTAAAAAGTGGTCATCTTACGTATTACCATGTGTTTCAACTTAGCAAATGGCCAGCATAGGTTTCCTTGACTCTAGGAGTCCCTTAATTTAGTTCTTCGGCTATTTCAATGCAGACTATGACCTCTTTGAGTGTTTCTAGACTTATTTCCTCTAGCGACCCTATCTTGAAGACCAACACCTTGTTATCCTTTGGCATCAACATCCAGCTCACTTCCAAAGACATCACTCACTTTATCTTTTGCACCAGATCGAGAATGGAATGGATATATACTGATCTTTCTATTCTTTTACTTCATTCCTTTGATTCTTTAGAACCCCCTCACATCTTCTCCTCTCCATCCATGTGGTATTGATCTAATGAACTTTGTTCACTCAAATCAGATGACAAACCACTTCTATATCTGCGACGTCTATGGTATCCACCTTTCTGTATGGCTGTGTCAACAAGGAAAATTGTTTCTCCATCTCCTATATGATGTAAAATAAGGGTTGTTGCATCCCCCTATCAAAATATATCATCGTGTGATCCAATTCCTACTTCATCACAACTTCTGGTTGCTCTAAAGTGTGTTCTTTGTTAGATTCATGTTGAGAACCTTTTAGCTCTTCAATGATTGGTTTGCTATACTAGATGCCTTCCTAGATGCCATTTCTTTTAGATCCAGTTAGAGACGGTAGCAATCGTAGATTTGATCCTGATCTTTGTTCCTCATGAAAGCATAAAAAAATATTAGCCAAAAAGTTGGTCAACACCCTTAATTCAATGAAAAATAAACTTAAAGATAGGAAGTTGCAAGAAACGATGAAAGACAAAATATTATTATATAGGTTTTACAAATTATATGGCCTATGTGATAGAGTTATAGGTATGCCCTAGGGGCAATTACGTAATTTATTACATATATTTAACTTGATAACCGATCTTGTTCATATTAAAGGTGTTTAATTTCTATAATATACTTTGTTATATTGTGATATAATTAATTAAGTAATTAATTTATAGTATATTAGATAGAAAATTCTTAAATTATATGTTATGTGATATTTATTATAATGTTTTGTAATCATGAGAAATTTTTCGCATTAAAATAACATTTTATTTTAAATATTTCCAATCAAGATGTTTCGAAAAAGGTTATAGATTAATCCGTTGAAATTAGAGTATGTAACACTCTCCAAATGTTGGGTAATATATTACTCATGGGTGGTTGGGGAACAAAGAGATTACATATTAATAGTTGTTGGATAATAATGGAATGACTCACTCTAGAGTTTCTTGTTGGTTAATTATAACCAAGGTAAAACAGGAGACATCGAAGTGATGATGTTACATGGTTCCCTTGATTTGAGAATAATGTGGAACTTCATTGTAGATACTCCACTATGGTTATAGTTAAATCTAATTTAGTCAGGGGTATTCCTTAGCAGTAGTTACGTGATTTATTACATATATCTAACTCAATAACAAATCACGTTCGTAAAAAAGATGATTGATCTCTATATTATACTTTGTTATATTGTGATATAATTAATTAAGTAATTATTTAAGTATATAAATTGAAAATCTTTAAATGATATGTTGTGTGATAGTAACTTCAATGTGTCGTAATCATGAGAAAGTTATAGCACTAAAGTACCATATTATTTTAAATATTCATACTCAAGATGTTTTAAGAAAAGATATTGATTCATCCATTAAGACTAGTTTATGCAACGCTCTCCAAAATTTGTGTAGTTTGTCACTCATGGATACTAAGGGCACCAAGGGGTTATTTACTGATAGTTATTGGAGAAATATGGAATGACTCACTAAAGAGTTTTCTATTTGTTAATATAACTAAGTTAAAATAAATAATATGAAGGTAACGATGTTACACAATTCTCCCGACTTGAGGATACTATGGAAATTCAACATGGAAACTCCACTGCAATTATAGTTATATCATCACATGGTAATCCATTGAGGAACTATAGTTGGGTCTAAGTTGAAGCATTGGAAGTGAAACACTATTCAATAAATAATTCTCTCCTTAGTCATCAAGGGTTAGTATCATGTTCAACTATAGTCAACTCAAAGTCAAAGTCTCTAGCCAAAGTAGTATGGTTAATAATAATTTTACTATTGTAAGAAAGGTTTTTTTGTTTGGACTAATCAAATTGAATGTGGATGATATTGGAATTTTGACTAAAACCAAATTCCATAAGTCCCAAAGTGATATAGTTTTAATGAAGATAATTGATGTAAATAATCGTTATTACCAAGTATCGTTTATAATAGTAAAATTGGATTTTTACCGAAAATACGTGTACGTGATAAATTCAGCCAAAATGTCACACCACTAGCTAAGGCGACATGTAAATGTTAATA
Organism: Allium fistulosum; assembly: GCA_030737815.1. NCBI lineage: Eukaryota > Viridiplantae > Streptophyta > Magnoliopsida > Asparagales > Amaryllidaceae > Allium > Allium fistulosum. The sequence goes on from CM060908.1 coordinate 731,486,749, forward strand.
TTTGAATCATTCGATATCAATCGCCTACTAAATTTACACCTTTGTGTCATACAACCATAGTGAAGAATACTCGAAAAAATCATATGATTTACTTAATTAATAATCATTATAAATTAATTAAATTACCAAATATTTATGGAATATTAATTATTTTATTTTATTCGATGTTTGAATGCCATTAGTATTTACTAAAAGCATTCATGTATGTTATGTACGACCGTAAAGGAACACGACGTAGATATGTTTTTTAAAATTACAAATTTAAGTTTGATTTTTAAAATCAAAATTAGATCCATATGATAATGCTTTAATTTCAAAATATCTGTAATTAGCTAAAACGGGTTTTAAAATAAATTGATTACTTTATTATTATAACAATTGCAAGTTGGTTTATAATTGTAAACGTGTGCGTATAATTTTAAATAATAACTAAGGACAACAAATACATATGTAAAAGGGAAATGTGTCAATTACGGTGTAAATCCTATCACCTATCAACGTTTAAAATAACTATGTATATTATTTATATGGTGCATGTGCACGGTACACACATGACTGTAAGTGATACGCTTGTAATATCATAATCTAGTTTAAATTAAATAAAACTCTTTATAAACAAATTAATTAAAATATGGTAAGATGTTTATAAAAGCAGTAAGTCTAACTCATTAATTGCACCCTCCTAACATTTATGTCATATTAATTTTCCTTCCATAAATAACATCTTAACTCTTCACTTACCAAAGTAATGATATAAAAACATGTAACAGTTACAAACATATGCACTTTTTTGATATACCTTTTTTTTAAAGTGGGTAAACCACCTCATTAAAAACCTGAATAGTACTCAATATGAGAACTAGACAGGGAAAAAGAGTGTGGTGCTTTATTGATAACACATCAATAAAAATATGTACATGGTATCTAAGTACAGATGGAAAAGGAAAGAAACAAAATACACCAAACGTTGCCCAACCCAACAAAAACAAAAAGCACACGGGTACATAACCCGATCCATCTCCCTCTACTTAATCCTTTCTTCCGAAAAAGGAAAGTTGATCTTCAACTCCAGTTCTAAACAAAACTCACCTAAGATCCATTAACTCAATCCCCCATGTGACGAACGAGATTTTCGACCCTCGAAAATCGACACTAATACATCCATTGTATTATGTGTCGAGCATTCAGGTGCTGGAAAAACCGACCGTGGAGGGTAAAAAGAAAATAAAGATAGAACAGACTCTAACATGAATGGAATAACATTAGAGTATATCTTTATCTAAGCCTGGACAGTTATAAATCTCTGTCCCTAATAGTGCTGAATACAAACAATAAACTAATGCAGTGGAAATGGAAATGGATAACTACCTACAGAGGAAACTCTAGCTTCTTCTCCAAGCTCCTCCAAAATGTTCCAAGCTAGACATGAACTACTTGGCAGCCCGGATATAAACACAGACAGGTTTTTACCTTATGATAACCAAACCATTTAATATGAAAAATCAAAGGTATTATTTTTAATGATATTCTTTGAAAACTCTTTCAAATAAATATATATAATCTTAGCCGAAATTGTTACATTTGTTAAATTCCAGCATAATAGGTTTACAACTAAAATCGTAAAGGCTGGTATTGGAGAATGGATTCCATGAAATAATAAGGTAAGGGACTACCTTCCGATAGTACATCTTTAGAGGGATGCTCTAGAGTCTCCAACCTCTACCAACACAGAACCGACCTACCTCTACCATAGATAGTGCCAAATATGACGTCACCCCGGTCGTTCACAACCTATCCATGGCTACAGCATACACAAAAATCCTGAAATATAGAGGGTAGTCTAGAAATATGATGACCATATCCTAATGGGAGCGACCCACTTAGCCCTACCGAAATCTACCTTGTTTTTTTCATTCCCGATGTAGGAGGCTTAAGGTAACGTTTTACCTTTTTCATGACAATTCCCACTTTGAATGCCACATTGTCATTTCTAATAACACATTATTGATTTCCATAAAAGTACAACCTTTGAGCTCGTATGTCTCAAAGAAGGGTGTTAAGTATAGGAGGGGTTGCCTCCTACACCACCAATAGATGTACATTTGTAGAGATCAATGTATGTGGTCTTAGAAATGCAATGTCAAACATTCATCCTAATAAGTTGTCAAGGAATTGGACAAGCCGAAGGCACTTCTCCTACTATATCCTTTTTGGGAATCACCCTTAGGATTAGTAGCGAGTATTCCTTGCATCGAAGATTGCAAACTGAAGGAACCACTGCCACCATATATATGATAAGGGAATTACCCCAGAGGTTAGTGGCAAGCAGCCCTACATTATGATGATCTCCATCTTCAAAATCATTGTCTTCACTTTCAAACGTATATTGGTTCGAAGTTTTTTCGGATAAGAATCACCCAAATTCGATCTCGTTTCTCTAAACCATTATCGATAAAAAGGTGTCAAGTATACAGGTGATTATTATTTAATTAATCAATATCTTTTAACCACGTAAAATATCTCTTTAGAGATATACATCTTTATGTCATATTCTGTTTCAGTATATACAAGATAATTTAACCTCTTCAATCAAATCATTTAGTTAATTAAAACCCATTCTTTACTTTGGAAAAACCAAAATAATTCATCATAATTACTTAGGAAAAGTATAATTCAAATCATAATGAAGATTTCACATTTCCAATACATATCTTTAATGAGTCAAAAACAATGTTATTTAATTTAGTGTAAACCCAAACCAGTTAGTATTGAATAAAAGGGATTCATAATTTTTAGACTAATTATAACCAATACTAATTTCTGTATTCACCCTATATTATTCATCGAATAACGGTGAAATCACCTTTTAAATTCATAAGGAGAGTATGAGTTCCCTCCACGGAATTTAATACGGAGTTTAACTAGTATGTTTTCTTTAACAACCAAAATCCTATTTTAATCTTGTTTAACTTTTGGAAAGCTCCAAATCTCTTTTATCTCAGGAAGATGTGGTCCGATTAAATCAAATTTACTATCCCCTCCGCTGGGCATGTCCGGATAGCTAGAGTGGAACCTAGACACTGGTTGTCCAAGCTCGGGTCTAGAGACTATCTCTTTGTCACCCATAAGGCGGCCAAGTTATTTGATCAACTCTAAACTCTTTTATATGATCTTTTAGAGATGATTTTCATTAACTTAACACAATTCCAAATATTGTTTAAAACAATTTTCCTTTAACCATTTATTTAAAACTCCTTTAAAATAATTATAAAACTTCCAAATCATCTTCAAATACGTAGTTATTCATTTTAAAATATTACTAAAAAGATTGGTAAAGAATAATTAAGTTAAAACTGTAATTTGCAAAAGTTACCAAAACCGTTGCGAATCATGTTTTAAAGCTTATTTGTTCAAAACAATAATTCCATTTCATATATGTCCATTTTTATAAATCAAATCTCTTTAAAACATTTTAACATGTTTATAAAATTTATTTCATATTTTTAAAGATTTAAAAATATTAATTTTAAAGCATCTGCCACTTTGGTTCCCAAAATGGCCAAACCACGACGTTTTTAAAAACTTGATTTGGACATAACTCAAATTTTATTCAATGAAATCTTGATTTTTCTTCTTCATTTGAAAACTATAGTTATAAGAGTTTGGAAATTCTTATTTCGAATAATTCCATGCTATATTTCATTCAATATAGTGATTTAACTTTTATGGCGCGAAATCGCGAACAACCGTTACACGACGCACTTATTTTGACTCCATTTTCAAATCTTTTCCAAACTTTACCGAAATGAGTTTTAATGTTTATAATACATTTATAAACCATTTTATACATGTTTAAAGAGGTTTAACTATTTCGTAACACTTCTATAATTTATATAGGAAAGTGATTTCCTTTGTATAAATTGGACGTGTATTTAACGTGAACTATTTCCACAACCAAACAAACATATTATCACATCCAAAACATGAAGATCAAACATAAAAAACAATCATCGAAAAAATATTATATCATCACATAATTTAGAATAAATTAGCAGGGTGATTCTCACCTTCATTGGTTTATAGATTTACTAAATTTGACTATAGCTTCGGTATTCTAGAACCAGAGCTTACAAATCTTACACTAATACTCCTAAGGATTCGGTTTTGAGCTTGCAAGGTGATGGGATGCTTAGATGAATATGGCCTTGGTAGGAGAAGAAGGAGAAGATTACTAACCCGATCTAGAACTCGAAGTGCTATATCTCTCTATATTTTACGACTTATTTCGACAGAACTTCGACGCTATTTTTGGATTTTCCTAAGAGGCTATGGAAACCATTGAAATAGCTTGGAAGAAGAAGAAGAAGATGGTGTGAAGAAATGGGAGAATGAAGGGTGGTACTTATAGGAAAAATAAGTGAACAAATATCTAAATCTAAAATTACCAAACTGCCCCTTGCCTATTCCCCCCCACACACATGGCCCACTCCCCTTTGTCCTCCTCTCTGTGTGCTTGAGTGATAATGGTATGCAAGGAGGTGTTGGTGGATGGTTAATTTGCTTTTAGGATGCTTAAGTATGAAGAAAATGGAAATATCCTAGATATTTTTTTATTAAGTGCATATGTGGGTGTCAATATATATGTATGTATGTGTATGTTATATATGTGTATATGTATAGTTAGTGCATGTATGTGTATGTTATATATGTGCACAAGACATTTAAACGACGTTGCCACGACTTTAAACAATTTCTGTTCATTAAACCGTTGAAAATCCGGAAAGCCAATTCCTAGTCACATTTTCACTTATTAATTAAATTGCACATAAATGTAAACAAAATTTGAAAATTAATTTCTTATCATTAGTAATAAATTAAAAAGATCACATTTGAATTATAAACCATATAAATCAATATTAAAAAAGTGTTTATAAAAAGTGTTGTCGTATCGACAAAACATTATGAATTTTCGCATATTTTTTTGAAACAAGTATATATCTTTATAAAACTATTACAAACGGTTTATCATTACTATATAACTTATTAAAATGTATCTAATTATTTAAGCTTAATTTAAAATTCCAAAAAATATATATATAAAAGCGATGATATCCTTGATGATGTCATAAATATATTTTATTTTCAAGAATAAAATAAATAATTTTTATTTCATATTCTTGCTTAAATGGATAAAGAAGTTTATGAATCCAGTTCTGTTTGCATTAATATTGGGAAAATCTCAATTTTACCGAAAACCGATTTTCGTCGTTTTTCTGATGAAAACCCCAAAATATCCATATTTGTTAATATACCTTTAAAACAAGTTTACCATCATTATTTATGGTTCAAAACATTATAATTTTTGTTATAAAATCTTGTATTTGAATATTTCAAATATAAATATAATTTGTCAAAGTGATAAATTTATGGGTTGTTACAAACTTCCCTCCTTAAAAGAATTTCGTCCTCGAAATTACACCTAACCCAAAACCCGGTAAAAACATTATTTTAAATTATCTGTATGCACTATCTGATCCAATTTTAATTCGAATATACCACTTTGCTTCTAAACTTTTATTGATCCTTCGATTCTCTAGTGCGGACATTGATCAAGCTTAGAAGCTTTTATATTCCTTGCATAGTTCTCAACTATGATAGAAAATGTAAGTGTCCAATTACAGATCCTCATCAATGTTCACCATCAAGAATCGAATGATAAATCCTTTTTCAGACCTGTGTAAACACCTCAAAAGTTCCATACTCAAATTTTAGATCAGAATCGTGCGATGAAATGATCTACATACCTCATACGTACTTTGTTATATCAAATTCCTTTTTCAAAATTATTTATGAAAACATTTCATAAAACCTTTATGTTTTATTTGAACATTTTTATAAATATGCTTCTCTATATATAATAAAATTTATATCTTCTTTCCAAAGAAACCATTTCAATTTCAACACTTAGAAAATACCTCTATATACTTAAATCCGTAATAATCTTTGAGGATAGCTTCATATTTTCCAAAGCACACTTTATTGGGCAAAACGAATGTTGCGTAAAACATCGTTATGACAACCCAAAAATAGTAGTATAGGGATCTAATTAATTATACTTAATATTAATTATCGAATGTCAAACTTAAACTATTTATTAGTTAACAATGAAGCCGGTCAAGTTGGGATATCATTACCTCTTAAACCTTGAATGGAATACATTCTTAACTTAAAAATAGATATATGTTACCTACCTCGAATCATAACATCTAACATAGGATATGTATAAATCTCATATACTATATAAAGTATCTCCTTTTGGAAATCACTTACTATAACAACGGTGTTATAGTCTATATCTTTCTCACTTTCCCTAAAATCATTTATTTATGACAATGATGTCGAAATCCATGTCTTCTTCCACTTAAGCTCTTTTTAAATCACCTTTAAAAATATAGTTTAAATCTTATTTTAAATATCACTTTCAAATAATTTATCCTAAAATATTTTTTAACTTTATATAATCATATAGATCGATTAGCTCAAAAATGATACTAAGAAATTGGGTACTACCAATCTTATTGCATATTACCTTAACACGAGGGGAAATACTTAAGAGAAATGTTTACCATAACTCCTATCCATTTTTAGTTACTTTCGAGCCGCTTGAACTAGTTAATCATCAGATATTTTTCAGAAATAAGATATCTAAACTCTCAAAAATCCTTTTATAAAATACGTTTTATAAATCAAATTTACAGAATCACTTTGTAACGACCCGGGAATTTCGATCCCGAAATTTCCAGATAGTTAGAGAAAAGAAGAAGAGATAGAAGAAAAAGAAGAAGCAGAAGCATCAAAACACAGAAACCTCACATTCGCAGCGGATCAAAATATAATATCAGATAAATAATAGTTATATAAAGGAACACTGTACTTGTCAAATTACACTTTAATATATCAGAGTTACAACATATTTACAAACACAAGACAGATAAACAATCTGTTTCAGATACTATCATATATCACAGTAGAAACTCTCCATACGTTCCTGCTCTCCAGCTCGCCTCCTGAGCTCCAGAACGTCCTTACCTGAAAATCTGTAATACTCGGTCTGACCCGAGCATTACCACAAAGTAACACCCGGGTCAGGCTGGAAACCAGCGTGAGTAAACCCATCTAACAAGAAATTCCAAACTATAGAACTTATTTAAAACCCGGGGTAACTCGTACATTATTACAAGTAAACAACTTATATAGTCAACACTTATTTTCACAAAACAATATCTAAGTATCCAACTTAGTTTAAATGGTCCATTTTATCCCAACCAGCCTATTGGTTTCACATATCAATCTATAAAGTATTTTAGATGATTTCAAATCGAAGTGGTTTCGGATATTTACTAATACCCGACCCCGGTCTCTTCGAAACCAATGTCATCTTAAAGGTCAAGTTATTTAAAAGTTAAACCATTCAATTTAACACTTTGAATTCACATAGCATTTATCATAGATAATCTATATATTCATCACAGATATATCCAAAGCATATCACAGAGTATCACAGAATATCACCCAATAGATATCAATCAATCCAGACATTTTACTCTAACAATCATCCAAACAGAATTTATTAATCCATATTATAATTAATTTAATTATCTTAAATTAAATTAATTACTTAAGAACTAATTACTTAATCCTGCTTAATCAATTTATTAATTAATTACAATCATTTAATTAATTAATCATACCTTAATTACTTTTATAAGTCAATTAATTAACCTTAATCAGAGATTAATTTATCCTTAATCATTAATTAAAATTTAATTAATTCTTAATACTTGGTTAATTAACCCTTAATTATCAATTAATTAATTACTAATTACCAATTAATTTCTTAATTAATTACTGCTAATTATTAATTAATTAACTTTAATTATCTAATTTATAATTCTTAATTACAATTGATTTATAAATTAATTACCATTTAACAACTTCTTAATTAAATTATTAAAAACAATCATTTAGCTTGATAATTTAAAATTATCAAACACAACTTTAAATAACTTAAATATTTATCAGTTTATATTTTAAACTAATTTGAATTTTGAATCTAAAACTTGTCTTTATATAAACCCTTAAAATTACTTTCAAAACTCGATTTTTAAAATCATTTTAAAATCTTCTTAAAACTGTTTAAGAGGTGCTACTTCGGGTCACACCCGTTGTTTACTCGAGTCAATCCCGAGTTCCCTTCTTCCATTTTCTTTTACTTAGATTAAAATTTTAAAAACAGAATTGATAAAACACTCGCACGCACACGAGAGTAAACCCGAGCCCATCATCACTTTTTCCGAGCTTCGACCCGAGGCAAACTACTTCGTTCCCAAAACTCAAACCACCAGATACACGTGAAACTTCGTGCACGTGTACACGAGTTCGCCCACGTTCTGATCAACTTCGATGTCACCTACCAGTCTCCTACGACCCAAACTATCGCCCCGACCACCCAGTTCAACGTAAAACCCCACAAATCAAAATCGAGACTTCGAGCACAGCAGGTACCCAATTTTGATCGCAAAAATCCAACACGTACTGCCACCTCAGGCCATCAGAGACCTCGCAATCACGGCCTGACCTTCGCTAATCAACCACGCATTGAATCCCTCTTCTCCGATCACCTCCGGTCCCTCGACGCTGACGAACCATCCACGAATTCAACAGCAAACCAGACTGGACCTTAAACCCTACAACCGAGTCAATTAACTTCCACGATCATCAAAAAAAACAGTGACTATTTTTCTGGTAAACTCCACCACCTGAACTTCCCCTGACATCAATTTCGAAGCTCGATTTCCGGTTGATCATCGAGGATTGGCGAAAAACGTGATTACGTTCAACTCACGACACCCCATCATCTACGCCACTAAAAATTTAAGCAAGACCACCATAAATCATAATTCTCCAAGACGAATCCATTTATATAAGTGAACCCTGGAATTAAAATAGTTGATTTTCCTGATATGTTTTATTTTCACTGTAAATTCTTTCTTCCCAGAAAAACACTTACTAATTTCACTTATAATTATTTTTAAAAATAAGAGTTAGTTAATACAAACATATTTCCTGTATACATCTTAACTTAAAAGAGAATGAGGGAAAAGATTTTGATTTTTGATTTTGTTTAAAACCTGTTAAACTTAGAACAGAGGCATACATACTAGTACACAGACATACACATCATACATATATACATGCAAGCCTATTTATACATGCATTCATTTTAAAATTATCAGACATACATTTACGTAAACACTCATCAAATTTTACTTAAATAGTTTACTTCCTGAACCAAGTTTGAATTCAAGTTTATTCATTGCTTCAGTTTTGAATAGAGATTTATTTTCAAAGTTCCTCTCATGTATATAGTTATTAACACCTATATATATACTTATAATTGATATAAAACAACATGCACAGCATATTTCACATTACTTTTCAATGATCATCACATACAACTTCAAGATGTACCAAAAGTTTCAGATTTACTCACAGGTTTATGATGTTGAACAGAGTGTTTGAAAAATTTGAAAACTTTAATCTTGATTAGCTTGATCCAGAACTTAAATTCTCTTAGTTTAGATTTGGAGTTGTTGATTCTTGCAATCTTGAATCTTGTAGAAGAGACTTCGAAACTGATTTGCTAGGTTTGATTTACTTGAAATTCTAGAATATGTATTGGAAATGTTTCAGGTTTTGAATTTGAGGAGAGCTTCAGGTTTAAACTTTGATTTGCGCTTCAGTTTTAAAGATGATTCAAATAGCTGTAGTTTTGATTTGGTTAGAGGAAATTATTGGTTTTAGATTATCGTTTAGATGTTGGCTGAAGATTACTTAAGTTATGAAAAGAATTGGAAAATATGAGGTTAAGAGCCACTTGTTTTATTATTATTTTATATATATATAACATTTGTCACTTGGTTTATTTAATAGCTTACACATGTTATTTAGATGTCTTAAGAGACTTACACATGTATTTAGAGTGTTTTAAATTTTTATTTAAATTGTTTAAAAATCTATACATATTTTAAATTATTCTTATTCATGTGTAATTTAAAAGAAAGAGTATTTATTCTTTATTTAAATCTTTTCTAATGTTTTATACAAATTTATGTATCATTTGTTTTAAACTTTCCTATGTATATTTACAAACCATTATAGTTTAAGAAATTTTAAAAGAGAGCATAATAAATCCTTTATTAAATCTTATTTTAATTATCATGCCTTTAAATGAATAAATATTTATATTTAGAGTTTTTTTTTTAAATACATAGTTAACTTTAAATAACTTTTGAAAATTTATTATATTGGATTCAAACCCATGCTTCAAATGACAATATATATATATATACACACTCATATACTTGTAAACTTATAAATTCCAACTTTATAGAGTTTTTCATATATCTATTCATAATATTCATCCAGATATTTGTATAAATTTGTTCAACTAACTAAAAACTAGTATCTTAATAGTAAAAATCAGTTAATTTACCAATTTACCAGATATCAAAAATCCGGGTTATCACATTCCTCCCCCCTTAGAATCTTTTCGTCCTCGAAAAGGAACGAAGTCAAAATTTATTATTTGCTTAGTATCAGATAAATTTCTTGTTGAACATTTTAACTATAAATTCTCTTTATATTAAAATTTTAAAATACTTTAAAAATCTATATAATATTACAAAAATAGTTTTTATAAAAATACTTTTTATAACTCGATGTTTCAACCAGTCCATCCTTGTTCTCACAGAAATTCGGTCATACGTTGATCAGACGTAGGACTGAAAATCTATAAGGACTTAACAAACTCGTTTTCAACACCCAGTGAAAATATTGGAAAATAATTTATGAAAATATAGAAAACATTTTTGAAAATAGAGGAAATATCTTTGGTGAGAATGCTCTGGAAATCATCACTCCCATCCATGGTCGCAGTTAACCCGATGGTTACGTTGCCGTCCCGGCAAAATCCACAGATAACTGTAGGTCTCCGCGCTCCTCGATTACGCCATGGAACCCGCTACAGATCGCAGTTACATCCAGGGTTACGTTGCCATCGCAGCAAAAGTCTATGTAACTGTAGGCATCAGCGCCACCGAATTTCGCTGCCAAATAATGAAACTTCTCCCACATAGGTCGCAGTCTACCGATATAAAATCAAACGTAGACAGTTGGCTCTCAGCGGCACACACGACTTTCGCTATGTTACCATAGTGTCACAGTCTACCGATATAAAATCAAACGTAGACAGTTGGCTCTCAGCGGCACACATGACTTTCGCTATGGTCTGCAGTAGATCGCAGAGACATCGAGTTAAACTGTCGTCACAGCATAACCCAAATGCCTCTGTGGGCACCAGCCCCTCGACTTTCGCTACACAAATAATCCTCAGGAACTAGTTTGTCCGGACTCCTCACAGGATCAACTTTAGAATCCCCCCTTGGGGTTCAAGGTAGTACCACCCAGTGGCACTCCTGAGAAGTTCATTTAAAGGGAGCGCCTTTTTCCCCAGAGCTATACTCAAAACATTTTATACTATATACTTATAGTATCTTCAAATCATACCCTTTATGATTTATCAAAATCTCCTTTACACAAAATCGATTACCAAAAATCGATAATTCTCAAACTAGGCTTTCCAAAATCCAAAATTGATTTCTCCAAAAATCAAAAGCCTTTTCCAAATTCATAGGTTCCCAAGACCTTTTCCAAAATCATTCTCATAAGATCCTTTATATATATAGATATAGATATATATAACTTTGAAAATCTTTGGATCATTTCAAACTTGTATAAAACCTCTTTTATACTTCAAATATTTCAAAACCCTTTTTATTCTGGCTAGATTCAATAAGGGAAGTTTATCATATTACAAAATATAACTTTATTTATTGTCAAATCAAATATTCAAGTTTGATTTCTTTATAAAGTTATTTACCATTTACTTACCTCCATAAAGTAAATTTCAACCAAAGAAATACCCAATTCCATTATATTTCACATAATATACCTTTCATTTTCGAAAACCATTTCAAATTTCTTATCCTCAAATTTTAAATGCCAATTTCATTCAAACCCGTACGATGTACACATATCATCCGTACGCTATATCAATCTGATCGCTCAATCGATCACACAATTTCACTTCTGAACTAGTATTGTCCACCCGGCTTCCTAGTGCGGACTCAGATCTGGTTTCCTGATCAGAAACCGTCATTCTCCTTGCATAGTCACAACTATGATAGAGAATATCCAGAACCAATCAACAATCCATATCCAGGTTCGCCGTCGAAAATCGAGCGAAAAATCCTAACTCGGATCGATAATACTATCTCGAAATTCTGTGTTCGAATCTGGATCAAATCACTATGCGAATAGAATAATATACGTATATCCTACGTATTTATCTTTATTGGTTATTAGCCAAATCAATTTTCTTTCCTATTCACATTTCCTTTAATTCCATTCTCTTATTCTCAATTGCTTTCATTTCCAATTGAGTTATTATTTCAATAACAAACAGTTTGAACTCTGACCTATTTAAATTTTAAAAATAGCTTGAAAAAGTTTAAAATAGATAAATAGTTGAAAAATAGTTATTAGTTTGTAAAATAGTTGTAAAATAGTTAAGTAGGTATAAAATAGTTAGATAATTGCAAAATAGTTTTAAAATAGTGATTAGATATAAATAACTGAAAAATAGTAATTAGTTTATAAGACAGTTTCAAAATAGTTAAATAATTCTAAAATAATTGTAAAATAAGTATAAGATAGTTTGGGGTTTAAGAAGAAAGATTGTATAGTAAATAGTTTGGAAAAATATATTTGTATTAAAATAATTTATTTTGAAAATAATCCAGAGCCAAACTGTTTAATTTCCCAATCTCCATTTCCAATTAATTTCCCATCAATTCAATTTAAATTCCACTTCCATTTAAACAATACTTCAATTTCCATTGAAATTGATTTAATCCCAATTCAAGTTGAATTAACCTTAATTCCTTTCCAAATTCAAATTAAATTCCATTTGATTTTTAAACTTATACATCTTCAATCACAATTCTAATTAATTCAAACCAAATCCCATTTGAACAAATTTCAATTTAAAACTCAATTTTAAGCTATCTCAAATTTATATAAATTCGAGTTAAATTTCTAAATGTTGATTTAATTTCTTAAATCAAATTAACTTATATCTTTAAACCATTAAATTCTGAATCCAAATTCCAAATTCCATTTTAAAATTATCTTTACTTAACTTATTATAAAGTTCAAATAAGAATTCAAAAACAATTAAATTTCAAATTCTAATTTATTATCCATTTTCAATTTCCAGATCTCAAACCCATTTTGAGATCACTCATAGCTCCTATTTAAATTAATCATTTAACTACCCAAGTTAAATTTAAATTTCATCTTGAAATTTCCAATTCAAGTTGTTCAATCTAAACTTATTTAACTTCCTTAAGTTAAATTATATTTACTTAATCCGGTCAACTTTACACAATTTGAATTCCCATTCAAATTTTAAACTTCAGATTAATAATCTTTCCCCTTTTAAGTTTAAAAACTTACTTTACTTTGGGTTTTACATCACATTCCAATTTAAAACTCAACACTAAGTGTTCATTTCAAATCATCATTGGTATTATGTATATTCCTCATATATACATTTTCTTTACACCAAGTTATACTTTAAATTTTAAACCATTCTTGGTTTAATTCAAAAAAAAAAAAAATTTATTTTTTTATTTTTCCAAACAACTCTTATTTTAAAATAAGATCATATTCAAAAACAACCTGAAAAATATTTATTCCTTTTCTTTTAATATTTTGAAAACAATTCCAAATGTTTTCAAACTTAGGATTCAAAACTTCACAATTTAAATCCAATTTAATTTACAAATTATAAGTCATATTCACCTAAAAGTTTACTTCCCTAAAATATTTCATTTTGCTTAGTCATTAACAACATTCATTATTAAACACAACTACCATTTATGATAATAACCAAGATTATCATATCTGGAAAACAATTCATTATTATCTTTATTCTTGATAACACTTCTACAAATCCAAGATTTTAATTTCAGCTTGAATTCTATTTCAAACTTATCTTCATTTAATTTCAATTTCGTTATATTTCTATTACCACTTAATTCTTATTATCTTATTTAATTCCAATGATTCAACACCAATTTCTTTAATATATTAAAAGAAATATTGCTTTATATATCAAATATAATCTTATATAAAAATCATTTGAAATCTTTATATATGAAAATAACAAATACGCTCTCATATATATATACTCTCAACTCGTTCTAGGGTACCATTGACCCTATCCTTAACGAGTAATCTCAACAGAGCCAAGGTTCTCGCTTAACCTTCAGCTCTGATACCAAATGTAACGACCCAGGAATTTCGATCTCGAAATTTCCAGATAGTTAGAGAAAAGAAGAAGAGATAGAAGAAAAAGAAGAAGCAGAAGCATCAAAACACAGAAACCTCACATTCGCAGCGGATCAAAATATAATATCAGATAAATAATAGTTATATAAAGGAACACTGTACTTGTCAAATTACACTTTAATATATCAGAGTTACAACATATTTACAAACACAAGACAGATAAACAATCTGTTTCAAATACTATCATATATCACAGTAGAAACTCTCCATACGTTCCTGCTCTCCAGCTCGCCTCCTGAGCTCCAGAACGTCCTTACCTGAAAATCTGTAATACTCGGTCTGACCCGAGCATTACCACAAAGTAACACCCGGGTCAGGCTGGAAACCAGCGTGAGTAAACCCATCTAACAAGAAATTCCAAACTATAGAACTTATTTAAAACCCGGGGTAACTCGTACATTATTACAAGTAAACAACTTATATAGTCAACACTTATTTTCACAAAACAATATCTAAGTATCCAACTTAGTTTAAATGGTCCATTTTATCCCAACCAGCCTATTGGTTTCACATATCAATCTATAAAGTATTTTAGATGATTTCAAATCGAAGTGGTTTCGGATATTTACTAATACCCGACCCCGGTCTCTTCGAAACCAATGTCATCTTAAAGGTCAAGTTATTTAAAAGTTAAACCATTCAATTTAACACTTTGAATTCACATAGCATTTATCATAGATAATCTATATATTCATCACAGATATATCCAAAGCATATCAGAGAGTATCACAGAATATCACCCAATAGATATCAATCAATCCAGACATTTTACTCTAACAATCATCCAAACAGAATTTATTAATCCATATTATAATTAATTTAATTATCTTAAATTAAATTAATTACTTAAGAACTAATTACTTAATCCTGCTTAATCAATTTATTAATTAATTACAATCATTTAATTAATTAATCATACCTTAATTACTTTTATAAGTCAATTAATTAACCTTAATCAGAGATTAATTTATCCTTAATCATTAATTAAAATTTAATTAATTCTTAATACTTGGTTAATTAACCCTTAATTATCAATTAATTAATTACTAATTACCAATTAATTACTTAATTAATTTCTTAATTAATTACTGCTAATTATTAATTAATTAACTTTAATTATCTAATTTATAATTCTTAATTACAATTGATTTATAAATTAATTACCATTTAACAACTTCTTAATTAAATTATTAAAAACAATCATTTAGCTTGATAATTTAAAATTATCAAACACAACTTTAAATAACTTAAATATTTATCAGTTTATATTTTAAACTAATTTGAATTTTGAATCTAAAACTTGTCTTTATATAAACCCTTAAAATTACTTTCAAAACTCGATTTTTAAAATCATTTTAAAATCTTCTTAAAACTGTTTAAGAGGTGCTACTTCGGGTCACACCCGTTGTTTACTCGAGTCAATCCCGAGTTCCCTTCTTCCATTTTCTTTTACTTAGATTAAAATTTTAAAAACAGAATTGATAAAACACTCGCACGCACACGAGAGTAAACCCGAGCCCATCATCACTTTTTCCGAGCTTCGACCCGAGGCAAACTACTTCGTTCCCAAAACTCAAACCACCAGATACACGTGAAACTTCGTGCACGTGTACACGAGTTCGCCCACGTTCTGATCAACTTCGATGTCACCTACCAGTCTCCTACGACCCAAACTATCGCCCCGACCACCCAGTTCAACGTAAAACCCCACAAATCAAAATCGAGACTTCGAGCACAGCAGGTACCCAATTTTGATCGCAAAAATCCAACACGTACTGCCACCTCAGGCCATCAGAGACCTCGCAATCACGGCCTGACCTTCGCTAATCAACCACGCATTGAATCCCTCTTCTCCGATCACCTCCGGTCCCTCGACGCTGACGAACCATCCACGAATTCAACAGCAAACCAGACTGGACCTTAAACCCTACAACCGAGTCAATTAACTTCCACGATCATCAAAAAAAACAGTGACTATTTTTCTGGTAAACTCCACCACCTGAACTTCCCCTGACATCAATTTCGAAGCTTGATTTCCGGTTGATCATCGAGGATTGGTGAAAAACGTGATTACGTTCAACTCACGACACCCCATCATCTACGCCACTAAAAATTTAAGCAAGACCACCATAAATCATAATTCTCCAAGACGAATCCATTTATATAAGTGAACCCTGGAATTAAAATAGTTGATTTTCCTGATATGTTTTATTTTCACTGTAAATTCTTTCTTCCCAGAAAAACACTTACTAATTTCACTTATAATTATTTTTAAAAATAAGAGTTAGTTAATACAAACATATTTCCTGTATACATCTTAACTTAAAAGAGAATGAGGGAAAAGATTTTGATTTTTGATTTTGTTTAAAACCTGTTAAACTTAGAACAGAGGCATACATACTAGTACACAGACATACACATCATACATATATACATGCAAGCCTATTTATACATGCATTCATTTTAAAATTATCAGACATACATTTACGTAAACACTCATCAAATTTTACTTAAATAGTTTACTTCCTGAACCAAGTTTGAATTCAAGTTTATTCATTGCTTCAGTTTTGAACAGAGATTTATTTTCAAAGTTCCTCTCATGTATATAGTTATTAACACCTATATATATACTTATAATTGATATAAAACAACATGCACAGCATATTTCACATTACTTTTCAATGATCATCACATACAACTTCAAGATGTACCAAAAGTTTCAGATTTACTCACAGGTTTATGATGTTGAACAAAGTGTTTGAAAAATTTGAAAACTTTAATCTTGATTAGCTTGATCCAGAACTTAAATTCTCTTAGTTTAGATTTGGAGTTGTTGATTCTTGCAATCTTGAATCTTGTAGAAGAGACTTCGAAACTGATTTGCTAGGTTTGATTTACTTGAAATTCTAGAATATGTATTGGAAATGTTTCAGGTTTTGAATTTGAGGAGAGCTTCAGGTTTAAACTTTGATTTGCGCTTCAGTTTTAAAGATGATTCAAATAGCTGTAGGTTTGATTTGGTTAGAGGAAATTATTGGTTTCAGATTATCGTTTAGATGTTGGCTGAAGATTACTTAAGTTATGAAAAGAATTGGAAAATATGAGGTTAAGAGCCACTTGTTTTATTATTATTTTATATATATATAACATTTGTCACTTGGTTTATTTAATAGCTTACACATGTTATTTAGATGTCTTAAGAGACTTACACATGTATTTAGAGTGTTTTAAATTTTTATTTAAATTGTTTAAAAATCTATACATATTTTAAATTATTCTTATTCATGTGTAATTTAAAAGAAAGAGTATTTATTCTTTATTTAAATCTTTTCTAATGTTTTATACAAATTTATGTATCATTTGTTTTAAACTTTCCTATGTATATTTACAAACCATTATAGTTTAAGAAATTTTAAAAGAGAGCATAATAAATCCTTTATTAAATCTTATTTTAATTATCATGCCTTTAAATGAATAAATATTTATATTTAGAGTTTTTTTTTTTTAAATACATAGTTAACTTTAAATAACTTTTGAAAATTTATTATATTGGATTCAAACCCATGCTTCAAATGACAATATATATATATATACACACTCATATACTTGTAAACTTATAAATTCCAACTTTATAGAGTTTTTCATATATCTATTCATAATATTCATCCAGATATTTGTATAAATTTGTTCAACTAACTAAAAACTAGTATCTTAATAGTAAAAATCAGTTAATTTACCAATTTACCAGATATCAAAAATCCGGGTTATCACACACTTATAAAATGCATTCATAAAATTTATTTGTCTTAAATAAATTCCTTTAATCTTAAACCAATATTATTTATCGAATCACCACATAGTCAAATTGTGAAACTAAAGTCATGAGGTTTTCGTTTTTGAACTTTTCAATCAAAAAACCAATCAATCAATAAATGATAATAACTGAATATTATCATTTTCTTAACAACTTAAAGCTACATAAATAACTATATCATTTGAAAGATATTACTTTATATTCAAGATATAATCCTAGGTAAAATTATTTCATTTACCAATTTTCCTAAACAAAAATCATTTTTATATAGCATTAACAAATACGCGCTCATATATAATACTCTCAACTCATTCTAGGGTGTCACTTACCCTATCTCTAAAACGTTTCTCATCCTATGGTGTTACTAACCCTATCTCTGATGAGACTTTACCCCTAGTAGGCTCAGGTGTTTGCTCAACCTAAGCTTTGATGCCAAATGTGACGTACGGGATTTTTGACCCTCGAAAATCGACACTAATACGTCCACTGTATTGCATGCCGAGCATTCAAGTGCTGGTAAAACCGATCGTGAAGGGTAAAATGGAAAATAAAGAAAGAACGGAATCTAACACGAATGGAATAACATATATCATTTCAATATATAATCTTTAGAGATGAAATTTTAAATACATACATCAGAGTTTATCCTAATCTCATCCTGGACAGTTATAAATATCTGTCCACACTAGTGCTGCAGAGAAATAGTAAACGAATGTAGAGGAAATGGAAATGGATAACTATCTACAGAGAAACCTCCAGCTCCTACTCCAAGCTCCTCCAAAATGTTTCAAGCTAGACCTGGAGTACTTAGCTGCTCGAAAAAATAGGGCACCTAGAGTTTAAGGAAAAAGAAAACAAACTCCTGGTCAGTCATGTGATTGGTATGAGAAAACTCAAAACATGTATATTTTTTAAAACAAAGGGTATCTCAAGAGATCACGTCGCACATATATACGAAAGGGTTTTTACCTTATGATAACCAAACCATTTGCTATGCAAAATCAGAAATTATTTTCAAAAACATTCTTTGAAAAATCATTCAAATAAATAAATATAATCTTAGCCGAAATTATTACATTTATTAAATTCCAGCATAATAGGTTTACAACTAAAACCATAAAGGCTTGTATTGGAGAATGGATACCATAAAATGACAAGGTAAAGGACTACCTTCCAAAAGTAGATCTCTAGAGTGATGCACCTGAGCCTCCAACTTTTACCAACACAAAACCGGCCTACCTCTACCATTGGTAGTACTGAATAAGACATCACCCAGTCGTTCCCGATTTATCCGTGACCATAGTATACACAACAAACCCGTAAAATAGAGGGTAATCAAGAAAGGTGATGACCATATCCTAATAGGAGCGACCCATTTAGCCCTGCTACATCTACCATGTTTTTGTCCTTCTCGATATACGTGGCTTAAGGTAACGCTTTACCTTTCTCATGACAAATCCCACTTTGAATGCGACATTGCCATTTCTAATACCACATTATTGATTTCCACAAAAGTACAACCTTCGAGCTCAAATATCTCAAAAAAGAGTGTTAGTATACAAGAGGTTGCCTCCTACACTACCAACACATGTACATTTGTAGAGATCAATGTACGAGGTCTAAGAAATGCAATGTCAGACATTCGTTCAAACAAGTTGTCTAGGAACAGGACAAAACGAATGCACTTCTCCTACTACATCCTATTCGGGAATCACCTGTAGGATTAATAGCGAGTAGTCCTTTCATCGAAGATTTCAAATTGAAGGAACCACTACCCTCATATATGATAAGGGAATTACCCCGTAGGTTAGTGGCAAGCAACCCTACATTATGAAGATCTCAATCTTCAAAATCATTTTCTTCAACAGGTTTTCACTTTCAAATGTATATTGGTTCGAAGTGAGTTTCGTATAGGAATCACCCAAATCTGGTCCTAGTTTATCCAAACCAACTATCGATAAAATATGTCAAGTATAAAGGTGATTATTATTCAATTAATCAATATCTTTTACCCAAGTAAAATATCTCTTTAGAGATATACATCTTTAAATCATATTTTGTCTCAGTATATACAAGATAATTAAACTTCTTTTATCAAATCCTTTGGTTAATTAAAACCTCTTTTTAACTTTGGAAATGCCAAAAAATTTCATCTTTAATTACTTAGGAAAATATAATTCAAATCTAAATGAAGATTTCACATTTCCAAAATATATATTTAATGAGTCGAAAACAATATTATTTAAGACATCGTTTAATGTAAACCCAAATAAGTTAGTATTGGATAAAAGGTATCCATAATTTTTAGACTGATTATACCCAATACTAATTTTCATATTTAATCTGTAATATTCTTCGAATAACGGTGATATCGCCTTTTAAATTCATACGAATAGTACGAGTTCCCTCCTCGGAATTTAATACAGAGTTTAACTAGAATGTTTTCCTTAACAACCAAAATCTTATTTTAAATCTTGCTTAAATTTTGGAAAGCTCCAAATCTCTTTTTATCTTAGTAAGATGTTGTCCGTGTAAATCAAATTTTATATTCCCTCCGTTGGGCCAGTCCGGATTGCTAGAGCAGAAACCTGACACTGGTTGTCCAAGCTAGGGTCTAGATACTTTCTCCCTATCACCCATAAGGTGGTCAAGTTATTTGATCAACTCTAAACTCTTTAATATGATCTTTTAGAGATGATTTTCATTTACTTAACACAATTATAAATATTGCTTAAAACAATTTTGCTTTAACCATTTATTTTAAAAAGCCTTTAAAATAATTATAAAACTTCCATATTACCTTCAAAATACTTAATTATTAATTTTAAAAGATTACTAAAAAGACTGGGAAAGAATAATTAAATTAAAACCATAATTTGCAAAAATTACCAAAACCGCTGCCACAACTGTTGCGAATAGTGTTTTTAAAGCTTCTTTATTCAAAACACTAATTCCATTTCATATATGTCCATTTTTACAACTCAAATCCCTTTTAAAATATTTTAACACATTTATAAAATGTATTTCATATTTTTAAAGATTTAAAAATATCAATTTTAAATCATTTGCCACTTTGGTTCCCAAAACAGCCAAACCGCGACGTTTCTAAAAACTTGATTTGGACATAAATCAAATTCTATTCAATGAAATCTTTATTTTTCTTTTTCATTTGAAAACTGTAGTTATAAGAGTTCGGAAAATTCTTATATCGAATAATTTCGAGCTATATTCCATTCTACACAATGAGTTAACTTTTATGGCGTGAAATCATGAACTACCGTTACACGCCGCGTTTATTTTGACTCCATTTTCAAATCTTTTTGAAACTTTACCGAAATGAGTTTTAATGTTTATAAAATATTTATAAACCATTTTATTCATGTTTAAAAAGGTTTAACCATTCCGTAACACATTTATAATTCATATAGGAAAGTGACTTCCTTTGTGTAAATTCAACGTGTATTCAACGTGAATTATTTCCACAACCAAACAAACATAATATCATATCCAAAACATGATGATCAAACATAGAAAAAATCATAGCAAATATATTATACCATCACATAATTTATAATAAATTAGCGGAGTAATTCTCACCTTCATTGGTTTCTAGATTTACTAAATTTTACTATAGCTTCGCTATTCTAGAACCGGAGCTTATGAATCTTGCACTAAGACTCCTAGGGGTTCGGCCTTGGACTTGCAATGGTGGTGGGATGCTTAGATGGGTACAACCTTGATAGGAGAAGAAGGAGAAGATCACTAACTCAATCTCGAACTCAAAGCGGTATATCTCTCTATATTTTACGACTTATTTCGATAGAACTTCAACGCTATTTTTGAATTTTTCTAAGAGGCTATGGAAGCCATTAAAATAGCTTGGAGGAAGAAGAAGATGGTGTGAAGAAATGAGAGAATGGAGGGCGATATTTATAGAAAAAATAAGTGAACAAATATCTAAATGTGAAATTACCAAACTACCCCTTGCCTACTCCCCTCCACATGCACGGCTCGCTCCCCCATGTCCTCCTCTCCCTGTTCTTGAGTAATGATGGTGTGTAAGGAGGTGATGGTGGATGATTAGTTTGCTTTTAAGATGCTTAAGGATAAAGAAAATGGAAATATCTTAGATATTTTCTTTATTAAGCGCATTTGTGTGTGTGTGTTATATATGTATATATGTTAGTGCATGTATGTGTATGTTATATATGTGTACAAGACATATAACAACATCGCAACGACTTTAAACAACTTACGTTCGTTAAACAATTGAAAATCTGAAAAGCCAATTCTCGGTCACATTTTCACTTATTAATTAATTACACATAAATTTAAACAAAATTTGAAAACTAATTTCTCATCATTAGTAATAAATTAAAACGATCACATTTGAATTATAAAACAATATAAATCAATATTAAACAAGTGTTTACAAAAAGTGTTGTCGTATCTAAAAGACGTTGTGAAGTTTCTTATATTTTTTAAAAACAAGTATATATCATCGTAAAACTAGTATAAATGATTTATCATTACTATAAAACTTATTGAAATGAATTATTATCATTTTAAAACAATTATTTGATTATTTAAACTTAATTTAAAATTCCAAAAAAATAAATATAAAAGTGATGATATCCCTAATGATGTCATAAATATATTTTATTTTCAAAAATAAACTAAATAGTTTTTATGTCATATTCTTGATTAAATGGATAAATAAGTGTATGTATCCAGTTCTGCTCGCTTTAATATTGAGAAAATCTCAATTTTCTTGAAAATCGATTTTCATCGTTTTTCTACTAAAAATCATCAAATATCCATATTTTTTAATATACCTTTAAAACTAGTTTACCATCATTATTTATGGTTCCAAACGTTATAATTTGTGTTATAAAATCTTGTATTTGAATATTTCAAATATAAATATAATTTATCAAAGTGATAAATTTACGGGTCGTTACACCCGTCTCTCCAAAATCTCCATATTCTTTTAATTTCTAGGCATCTTCTTCTTACTCTTCGTCATTAGAAATTTGGCGTCCATCTCAATAAATCCCCATTTGAAAAACTTATCCCTATAATTGTTCTCATGAATTCTAGAATTGCATTGAGCCAGATATGGTAGATGACTACCAAAACGCTACAGTAGGCAAAATCCTGCAGTTGGTAAGCTAAATTGAAGCAATTTGGCATCGAATTAATTTCATCATCCGACAGAAGGGACCCAGTCGATGCCAGTCTCAATTTCATTTTTCTATGCATCCAAAGATATGTTGAATAGGAGCAGCCAAAAAACAGATGATCTTTGTTTTAATGAAGTTGATTACATAACACACAATAATGATCTGTATCATAGGCTCATTCGATAATTTTATCCGTGGTACTTAGTCTGTTAAGGTAGGTTTGTATGCACATACGAACATCTTAGGGCTATTATAATGGTTCCAAATGACTTTACACCAATCTTCCTTAGGAAAATGAGATACTCCACATTACATTAATCTTAAATTGATTAAAATATAAATTAATTAAATCTTCTTTGAAAAAAATTAAATAAATTAAGATCTTATTACAACTATATTACAATGGATCTAATAAACCATTTAGACTTCGTAGGCTCAATAATTCCAAAGATAGATTTTTTTTATATCTACCTATTTCACCCGCTTCTAACTAGCCTGATTCTTTCAAAGGCATCAAAGCACGGTTGGGTTAGTTATTCACTTCGTACATTTGGCATCTTGGTATGATTCCTACAACTATCATGATAAGGGGTTCTCACATTGTGATATGTGATAAAGCATTACCACTTATCCCAACATGTCCTTTGATAATTGTGTTAGTCGAAAGGGTACATATAAAAATCATTCATCAGTTACCTAGTTGGGTCATCCTAAAGGAGGTTGGGTCGGACCTTCAATGGTATTAGAGCCTAAAAGTCTATGTAGTCTGAATTAGCAGTATTACGGCTAACTTATCAAAGCATACCTAGTACACATTTAGTAAGGTGTCTAGAAAGGCTGTGTCTAAGATTGGGTTTGGATAATCAAATACTTGACCATACCTAGCCACTGGCCTGACCCGAAGGATGATGTAAGCCCAAAGGTTATACGTAATATAAAGATCCAAATTGATTTTGGGCCTTGGGGTAATTTTCAAAATTTAGTTTTAAAAGGTTAAGTTTAAAATATAAATGAAATTTTATAGATTATAAATAATTTCAAACTTATTTTGAATTTTTTATAATAATTTTGAATATTACATTGATTAATTGGATTAATTAATGAGTTATTAACTAAAAGTTAATTAATAAAATAAGACATATATATTGATATATGCGCCTTTACATTTATCATAAATTGTTTAAGGTAAATGATAAATTAAGTTTTTGAATTTAATAAAATTATTTAAATAAAAATGTTTTAATTCAATGAGTAAATTTATTAAATGTTAATTAATAAATATATATATATATATAATGATGTATATATATAACTATAAATGTTATAGCTAACATTCATCCTGAATTGTGTAGGATGAATAAAATAAATTTGAACTTAAAAAATGAAAAATTAACTAATTTTTATAATTAGGTTAATAAATTAAAATTAACAAAATAAATTTTAATTAATAATGTATATAAGAATATTATATAAGTTAATTGAATAGTAAAAGGTTATAAATAAATTAAACTTGTATAATATGAATGTATTATATGTAGGTGTTAACCCGCCTTTTGGCAAGGCAGTGCACACGCGGATTTAACCCAAAGGACTTCACGATTATCAGGGCCGATGAGTCCAGAGCGATGATTGTAAGACGCAGAAATCGAGTATAGGTAGTAGTATCAAGCTGAGATTGAATGAAATTGATATATATGCAAGTCAGAATATTCAGAGTATGGAATATAGCTTAGCAAATGGAAGGGATCGGCGTGCTCGATCTAGAGGGATCGGTATACTCCAATTCATAAAGGAGGGATCGATATGATTAATTAGGAGGGATCGGTGTGTTTCATCTTATGAAGGAGGGATCGGCGTAGTTGATTAAGAGGGATCGGCGTGCTTTATTGAAGAAGATGGATCGGTAGGCTTCATAAAGGAGGGATCGACATGATTGATTAGGAGGGATCGACATGCTTCAGCTTATGAAGGAGGGATCAACATAGTTGATTGAGAGGGATCGGCATGCTTTGTTGATGAAGATGGATCGGCATGCTTCGTTGAGGAGGGCGGCATATACCCAAATGCAAGAGCGTTCATGCAGGAAACAACCTATATCTTGAGTTCCACTGTTCCAATTGGCGTGAAACTTGTAGGCTAAGCATAATACAACATGGAGAAGCTCCCCTAGGGATCGCATGGTATTTGGAGAAAGTTCGAGGGATTGGTTCCTATCCCTCTATAGGGATCGGCAAAAATCAGAATTCAAGTGATACTACTTCACGGAAAATGCGATATCTCACAAACCATATGTTGAAATTGCATGAAATTTGGGGAGCAAGAAGCTAACACCATGGGAAACCACCCAGAGGGATCGCACCCAATTTGGACACCAATATAGGGATCAGTACCGATCCCTATTGTGGAACCCAATGGGCCTAGAAATTTCTGGGTGGCCTCTTCTTGCTTTGTCAAACCTTCTGTCAAAGTTTCAGCCCGATACGTGCACGTCTTCCCCTATAAATACAGCAGGCATCGAGTCAGAACATGGATCTTCTTTCTGTTTCTCTTTATCTTCAACCTAGGCCACACTCTGTAAAATTGATTCTTGGATTTTGGATTGTAAAAAATTCAGTATAATAAAAAGGATTATTCTGGAGTGGACGTAGGCCAGAGTTAGCCGAACCACTATAAATTTGTGTCTTTATTTACTTGTTCTCTGATTGTTTTAATTACGTTCTTTATTTATTTCTCTTCATATTTCTGTGATTGGATTGGATATTAGTGCTTTCATACAACTGGGTGTTGGTGGTCAATATTGACGCCAACATTTTGGTGCTTTCATTGAGAGGGACTTGCATAAGTGGATTTGGAAGCTAGTCGCTCGGATTTTGAAGCTTTGACACATGGAAATAGGAAGAAATGACTATCAATCAACAAGGAGAGTGCTACTAGAAAGGAGCCACCATGGAGAGAGTCAGGAGGGTTCCTCCAGAGCTAGAGCTAACCAGGCATCTATCTACATCACCAGGGATGAAATGGAAACGATGATAGATGCTATGCAGGAGAGGATGTTGAAAATATGGGAGGAGATGATGCAGAATTTGCTCCAACAGATTGGACGAGTTGGAGCATAGAATCAAGGAGTTGAAGCAGCAGGAATCGATAGAAATCGAAGCCGAGAGCTTGGAAATGGGGCCAATAGACAAAGGAATGGAACAGAGCAGCTGGGGGCAGTCCATTGCCATCCTAGAAGGATAGGCGCTGATCGCTCCAGAGGGTCGGTATCGATCCCAAAAGGCCAGGGGGCATGCCCTTGGGTTTGGTGGGTCGCAATGCTGGAGGACCTACGATCAATCCCGTGGAGCTTGGTGTGAACTGGAATTTGGATGCTCGACCGAAGGAATATGTTCTAGAATTCCCTCGTAGACTCGGGGGGGGCAGCTTGGGCATGACGATAGGAGACTACAATTGGAAGACAATGAAAGGTTTGCAGAGATGATAAGGCGAGCTATGCGTGGAGGATTGGTGAACAGGGATCTCGTGGATATAAATAAAAGTCCATTCGCTCTAAATATTAGGCAAGCTAGGAATCCGCTGGAGTTCAAACTACCAAGGCTTCAGACTTATGATGGAAAAACAGATCCCGATGTTCATTTAATGAGGTACATGAGACACATGGAAGTACCAGGGCATCGGAGGAAGTCATGGCACTGTACTTCCCCTTCTACTTCACGGATATACCCGCACTATGGTTCAGACAGTTGGAAAGCGGCTCTATTGGCACGTGGACGGAATTAATCGAAAGGTTTATGAGGCAGTTTAGGGTTCACATCTCGAGACCCAAAAATGTGATGAGTTTGGCAACACCGAAACAGAGGACAAGAGAGTCCCTAAGGAGTTTCTTAACATGGTTTAATGCCACAGTGGCATTGGTGGATCATCCAGATCCATCCATGGTTTTGATGGCAGCTGTATCTGGATTTGCTGATAGCATGGAGTTCAAGGACTCAGTGGCGTGGGATCCACATATGGATCTCGGAGAGTTTTATCATGAAGCAGAAAGGTTCCTGCGATAGGAAGACGCATGAGCAAACAAATCGGAGGTGAATGTTGTGCAAGGTGGAGGTCCACCCGAGGAAGGTTCAAATAAGGATAAAGGAAAACAGAAAGCAGAGGATGGCTTTGATGGATCGAAGCATCCACGAAGGGAACCAAGATTTACCTCTTACATGGAATTGACTGAATCATTGGAACGAATATATCTGGATACTAGGGAGCAGGTCCCCTACTGAAGGCCAATGAGGAGAGAGCCTACAAATGATGAAAAGAAATCAAAAAAATATTGTCCATTCCATGAGCTGAACGGGCATAGTACAAACGACTACAGGCATTTAAAGGATGAGATTGAGGGGCATGTCTAGAACGACAGACTATTACAATACATGAGAACTCGGGCAGTGGCTGTGGAACCGGAGCAACCACCATCCGCATCGAAAGGAAACTGCCTTGGATCGAGGCGTCAACTTGTAATCAATTGACCGAAATGGCAAGGAATAAGTAATAAACAACATAATAAAATGGCTAAGTCACTCACACATGTACATGATCGAGAACGATTCCCAGGCATGCTCTAAGATGACAATGAAACATCACACTCGGAGATGCATGCATTGTAGTGTTTAGTATTTGTTTTTGTTTCTCTTTTAGTACTTGGTTATAAAACTCACTCGAACGTGAAATATGACGTTGATAATTTTGAGTCTCATCCGAACAATCATATTTTGCCTCGAATGGCACACAATCTCGAAAGATCCCATTTCGCCTCGAACGACGCACGATCTCAAACGATCCCATTTTGCCTCGAACGGCACACGATCTCGAACGACCATATTTCACCTGGAACGACACTCGATCTTGAACAGTCGTATTTCACCTCGAACGGCACACGCTCTCGAACGATCCCATTTCGCCTCGAATGACACTTGATCTTGAACGATCGCATTTCGCCTCGAACGACGCTCGATCTCGAACGATCACATTTTGCCTCGAACGACACATGATCTCAAATGCTTGCATTTTGCCTCGAACGTCACATGATCTCGAAAGATCACATTTTGCCTCGAACAGACACTCGATCTCATGCGATCATCATCAGCCTGGGATGGCTACAAATTTGATTAACGATCCCGAATGGTCGGGCAAGATCACTGATTTGTTCATAGGTTATCAATGGATTATGGGTTCAGATTTTGGATTTATGGAAATTCAAGACACGCCTTCCTAGCGCAAGGCATGTTTTGGAGGGAAAAGTGTTAACCTTCATTTTGGCAAGGCGGTACACAGGCGGATTTAACCCAATGGACTTCACGATTATCAAGGTTGATGGGTCCAGAGCGATGATTATAAGACCCAGAAATCGAGTACATATAGTAGTATCAAGCCAAGATTGAATGAAATTGGTAGATATGCAAGTCAGAATGTTCAGAGTATGGAATATAGCTTAGCAAACGGAAGGGATCGGCATGCTTGATCTAGAGGGATCGGTATACTCCAATTCATAAAGGAGGGATCAGCACGATTAATTAGGAGGGATCGGCATGTTTCAGCTTATGAAGGAGGGATCGGCATAGTTGATTAAGAGGAATCGGCATGCTTTATTGAAGAAGATGTATCGGCAGGTTTCATAAAGGAGGGATCAACATGATTGATTAGGAGGGATCGACATGCTTCAGCTTATGAAGGAGGGATCTGCATGATTGATTAGAATGGATCGGCGTGCTTCATCTTATGAAGGAGGGATTGGCGTAGTTTATTAAGAGGGATCAGCATGCTTTGTTGAAGAAGATGGATCGACATGCTTTGCTAAGGAGGGATCGGCATATACCTAAATGCAAGAGCATTCATGCAAGAAACAACCCATATATTGAGTTCTACTATTCCAGTTGCCGTGAAACTTGGAGGCTAAGCATAATACAACATGGAGAAGCTCCCCTAGAGATTGCATGGTATTTGGAGCAAGTTGGAGGGATCGGTACCTAACCCTCTAGCGGGATCGGTAGAAATCTGAATTCAAGTGATACTACTTCACGGAAAATGCGATATCTCACAAACTGTATGTCAGAATTGCACGAAATTAGGGAGCAAGTGGCTAACACCATGGGGAACCACCCAAAGGGATCGTACCCCATTTGGAATCCAAAATAGGGATCGGTACTGATCCCTATTATAGGCCCCAATGGGCCTAGAAATTTTTGGGTGGCCTCATCTTGATCTCTTGAACCTTCTGCCAAAGTTTCAGCCCGATCCGTGCACGTCTTCCCTTATAAATACAGTAGGCATGGCGTCAAAAAATGGATCTTCTTTCTGTTTCACTTTATCTTCAATCTAGGCCACACTCTGTAAAATTGATTCTTGGATTTTGGATTGTAAAAATTTCTATATAATAAAAAGGATTATTCCGGAGTGGACGTACCCCAGAGTTAGCCTAACCACTATAAATTTGTGTCTCTATTTACTTGTTTTCTAATTGTTTTAATTTTGTTCCTCATTTATTTCTCTTCATATTTCTGTGATTGGATTGGATATTAGTGCTTTCATACAACTAGGTGTTGGTGATCAATTTAGACACCAACAGTAAGACTATGAGAATCCCAATTCAGGTTTAAGGAAAGAGTACATAGATATTGTACACATACCATGATTTAAGATCTGTTTGACACTTGAATCACATGGGTACTTCGTGAGAGATACATTATTTCCTAATTGATATCGCTCAACATATATATATATATATATTATAAAGATTATGAATCTCTAATATATGTTTTCCTCTACTAATTATATATTAAAAGATTACTTGCGTACTCTTTATTTGTTGAGCGTTCCTCAAGCTAGAGATGTTATGTATAGTATTATTAATGTGTTGATCAGATGAGGTTAGATACATGCATGCATTTGTTGGCTTTCCACAATGTACATGCATTATACCTAGGCCATTGCGAAAATGTAGGTATGAGTGAATAACCAATCTTGATTTGTTGAGATTTCCTCAAGATCAAGATGAGATTAAGACAAAGACCATGAGTCCATAGTTGTATATGATATAACCGATAAGTGGTTATCCATCGTATGTAGGCTTATGATTTGTTAAGGTTTCCTCAATGTCAGGATCCTAGGATCCCAAGGCAAGCGAGTCCTAATAGCCATTAGAGAAATCAGAAGATTCCTATGTTTCTCTTAGCATTTTGGAAAACATAAAAGTTTAGTGGGAGCCTTATTCAAAAAATAAAACAATAACATTTAACCTTCCTAATATTGTAAGAATATAAGTTATACAATTCGAAATAATGTACTTCAATAAACTTGTGCAACTACTATAATTAATAAAATGTTTTTTAGTTAAGTTATGTAGTTGAACTGACATAAAATTGAAATAGACATAAAAAAAATATACTTAACAATAAATCTTTTGACATGTTGTCACTTGAAAACCCATGCAAAAGAAATTTAAAAAAAATCACTAAAACATTCTTGCCTCGGACACTTATGTTTTTTTTGTCCAAGACTATGTATTATCTTTTATGAGTTTTGAACTCCAAAATAGTACAAGAATATGGATATTCAATCTGTGTTCGGTTATACATAAATGTTATATGGTAAACAACCTTATTTCATAATATAGAGAACTTCGGTGAAATTAGTTCACTTGAAAAAAAACAAGTAGACTACAGTGCAAGGTCGTGCGAACAATATGATTAATCACAATAAGGATCTTGTTTTTTAGATGTAATACTAAACCAAGAGTTACAAGATGTTCCCAGGAATTTGAGATTGAATTCTCCGTTTAATTAGTTTTCATAATGTGTAATTTATTTGATATCCTTTAATATTAAGGATGATCGAATCAAAAAATTTGTAATGAGTTCATTACGGTCTTATAGTAAGGGTCAACTTTTGCATGGTTCGTCCAGTTGGAAAAGAAAGACAATATACGAGACTGGATGTAATTTAGGCATAGTTGGGATAAAGAGAGTGAACGGTCACCTCTGCTTCATAAGGTGACATTGGAAACAAAAATTGTATAAAATACAAAAGGATACTTAATATGGAATGAGAAATGTGATTTATATCCCAAACATATTTACATATAGAAACTTATTTTCTATAAAGAAAGTTATTTCTTTGAGTTATTTGAATCACTTGACTATATACAAGTTATAGTGTTGTCTGGTAGGTGGTTGTATGGAGCTTCATATTTCGTAAGCTATTGTAGTAATGGCGGAGATTATGGGAGCATACCACATAACACCTCTTAGTGGACGCATCAAGTTACGAAAATTGTTTTTGTAAACATACCAAATATTTTTTATGAAATAATAAATATTTTTAGTATTGACTAAAAAAAGACATAGTTTTATTTTAATATGAGCATTATGAATATTTGTTATAAGATAAAATTATAAAAACTGAGTTTGGTTTCATAACAAAATAATGCATTAAAAAATAAAGAAGTATCTTAAAATCTTACAATTTTTTTGGAATAACAGACTAAGGCATGGTTTTGAGAAATAATTCTTTTATTATATGATTATGGATTATATAGTACTAGTAAATTGTATTTCAAAAGATTAACGGCAAAACACCTATTCAATAGTAGTGGCATAATAGTTGGTTAATTCTTAGGATTGATATATATAAATATATGAAATCATTGTTCTAAGGATACCAAAACGGTTCCACATACTTCGTTAAATTCACCATTGAATTATCACAAATATGAATATGTGTATTTGATACACATGTATTTTGTCTATGATAAATTCATATTATATGAATATGTGTAATTGATAGACTTGTATTTTGTCTATGATAAATTCATATTATATGAATATGAGTTTTTGATAGACTTGTATTTTGTCTATGATAAATTCATATAATATAAAGAGGAAGTTAATAACATGACTTGCAAAAGAAAGTAAAATGATCTGATTTAATCGAACAGGTCAGCGTATTGGAAAGGAGTTCCAAATACACCTAAAAACGAATGAGATTCAATCCCAAATGTCACTTATCCCCATGATATATAATGATGTATCAATATGGGGTAGTCGGACTTTGTTGGACAAAATACATTTAATGATGAGTGAAGTTGAGCTAAAACAAAGTCTACAAAATAATACAAGATAAGAGTTGATAGGTCAACCCCTACATATCATAGCTCAAGGAGTTAACAGGTCATGTGAGTCGAGTGATTGCACGTAATACTTATTCGTGAGGGATCTTGTGTGGACTTCCCCAAATGAATTTGGATCGATCAGTATTTACAAGAGCATTTATGTTATGAATATAAGTTTCATAAACATGAAAACCAAATCAGCATTATACAAATATATATATATATATATATGCAATTCATAAAATGTTTGTGATACATATTCCACTACAATGAGGAACACTTGTTGTTTCATGAAACACCAACTTCGTGATAAAGGAATTTCTTTTAGAAATTACTGGGACTAAAATGGATTTGGAAACAATCTGAAGATAAATTTTATTACAATGGATGAAATAATATTGACCAAGCCTAAATGTGCACAGCTAATAGAATGTCTAATAAAAACTCCCGTACATTAATGAAAACTATGATTTTCTTATTGATGTTGGAAAAGAATTTCCTCAATAGTCCATAAGCTATTAACAGTCACTACACCATTATAAGATATTAACAACGGGTGTAAACCGTTGTTAAGTCTAAAAGCAACGGGTAAAAACCGTCTTCATTACAGGAGTGGTTGAATTTAGCGACGGGAAAAAACCGTTGTTTTATGTCCAAAAGGCAACGGGTATAAACCGTTGCAAATTGTGTCAAAGGCAACGGGTATAAACCGTTGCAAATTGGATCAAAGGCAACGGGTATTAACCGTTGCAAATTGGGAAATATGCAACGGGTATAAAACGTTGCTTTATGGACAATAAGCAACGGGTATAAACCGTTGCTTTATGTCCAGTAAAAAACGGTTTAAAACCGTTGCTTTATGCCCAAGTCACACATAAAGCAACGGTTAACAACCGTTGCACATAGTGTTTGCTCCTGCCCCTACAAAATCACATCTGTAACTCACTACTGCGTATATCTCAGTATATATACCAGAATATCAATATATATCAAAATATTGGTACACAAGCACTATAAACATATCGCACATATTCCATACATATAATATTATTATCAAACTTATAATTACACTCATTGTTTTGCAAACAGAATACTACCGTGCCGGAATATCATACTTATTACACTGCATTGTTTATTACACTACAGTACAAAGATTTCATTAATTACAGGGCAAAGCATTCCAGTTTTCAGACTTCAATGTTTGCAGTGCAGACTTGAAGCTCAACACAGTATAGACCATCAGTGGAGCTACAGAAATGATTTGCAGTGCAGCTACAAACTCGAGGCAAAATGATTTGCAGTGCAGACTTGAAGCTCAACACAATATAGACCATCAGTGGAGCTACAGAAATGTACCAAGCAACCAGGGGATGAAAACAAAAGTCAGTATATCTGAAGTGAATGCAGAGACAAAGCACAAGAATGCAACTGTACTGAAATGCATAAATAACTGATGCAAACTAACCATCACATGATATACAAGAACAAACTGGTTGGACCAAATGCGTATGGATACTATGCCAGACTGTAAACAAGATCAAAGGCAGACCAGTAAAAGAAACTACAAGTATACATCTACGACAGACCAGGCAGTAATAAAGCAAACTGCACATCTAACTAGAGCCAAGACTACAAGTACAAGGCATATATATATACATCTAACTAAAGCCAAGACTACTAGTACAAAGCAATTCAAAGCAAACAACGGTTAGGATAAAGAAAATTTGATCAAGCCTCAATTTCCAGATTTTGAAATCTTTTTCAGGTTCTCTTTCCTCTCTGTCAAACTATCCAGGTGAGCAAACCACCCTTATAAATTCTTAAAACTTGATATATCTATTTTGCATGTGATAAGTCTTGAATGTAAATTGTGAAAGGTGCTTGCATGCTTGTATTTATGTATGCATGACTGTGTGTACTATTGTGTACAGGAAAACAAAAGAAAATCAGCAATATATGCAAAGAACAAGTCAGAAATATCAATACCTCCGACTAAAGATATCGTATCAAACCCTTTTGATGGCTCACATAACCTCCGACTCCAACATCCCCAAAGGTCTCGGTAAATTGTCGACATATTTTGGCGGTTAGCTCATTCGGCAATAAAATTTTATCCAACAACACTTTTTCATATGTGGGTGGTACTGCTTTTCCATGAATTACTAATGCTGTGGAATCTCGACATATAGTACCTGTTATATAAGCATTTTTGGAGTGAATATATGGATTTTCATTTACAGAACTAACAAAAAACAAAACTCATGCTACCCAAAACCATTTCACAAACATGCAGCGATGGCCCAAGTTTCATAGCATATGAACTAGACCCAAATTTGCCTAATAATGACTTGGGTTTAATGCCAGAAGTGAATTACAGAGAATTTTTTTGGCAACCAAGCAACATATATATTAAATGCGTGCAAATCGAAGCATAA
The DNA here is from genome assembly GCA_030737815.1 of Allium fistulosum. Lineage (NCBI taxonomy): Eukaryota > Viridiplantae > Streptophyta > Magnoliopsida > Asparagales > Amaryllidaceae > Allium > Allium fistulosum. The sequence continues at coordinate 731,521,873 of CM060908.1, forward strand.
GTCATTCTACTGGAAACTGTTACAGGGGGTATTATCACTACTGGAAACTTGTATTAAGCAAAGTAACTGTTCGTGGCATAAAAATTGCTGTCGTAGAATATAAATGGTAGAAACAGTAGTCACTGCTTATCATCACAAAGGCTCAACGCTAATCGCTGATTACAAGGAATCAAATACATAACTAGATTCAGGCAACCAAGATGCTGTGGTTGAAGTGTGGTGGCGCTGAACAGTTGATGACAGCAGGGGGTTGCTATGGATGTTATGTAGTGAAGTGTGTTCAGGGTAGTGGCAGATGTTGACAGTTGTAAGTTGAATGTATTGGTAGAAGTATTGTTTGTTGAGTGATATGAAACAGCAATGATATGAAATAGCAGTTGTGATGTATTATTGAAGTTGCTCGAAGTGTTGTAGTAGTTTGGTTGAAGTGGCAGGAATATGATTGTGAAGTATTGGCAGTTTGTAAGCGATTAATGAGAAGTATGGCAGTGATGTATATAGCAGTTTGGAGGTTATGGATAGAAGTTGGTGGTTATCTTGACAGTTGGTGAAGTGATGAATATTGTATGTGCAGTATGACAGGGAAGGTAGCAGTAACAGATTGTATTGGAGATGAATATGTGATGTGGTTTTGGTGAGTCAGAGAACATGTACAGGCAGAATCAGAGATGATGGGTGCATTGGTTCTTACGTTCACTGTGAACTTTTTACAAAAGAAAAGATGTGCGTTTTTTTTTTCTCGATCGCTAAACCCTGACGTGAAATTGACCTGTATGTTTCCTGATACACTCTCCCGTTCACGAAGTTAAGCATTCACTGACTTTGCAACATATTATTTTCTTCAAATTTTAATAAAATAGTACCTGTTGCAATTACTTCGTCCTCGAAGTTCAGGATTTCACATCTTTGGTCGATTAACTGATTGTTCGGAGTGGCAAACTGAGAAGATGCGATTTCACTGCCTACTTGACGATTATCTTGGGCTATGCTGAGAAGACGCTCCAGTTTATCATCCATATTGTCCAGCTTCATCAATTTTTGCTCCACATTTTGCAGTCGTTGCTCATATATTCCTTGGGCCTGTTTGAGCCGTTTTCATGGAATGGCAGCACTCTTAACTTGGCTAGGAGCTATATTGGTCCCAATACTTCGACTCCTGCCCTTTACATCTTTACCAAACACTGATATAAAGACGGCTTCATCACCACCACTCGTCGTTTCCTTTTCTTTTTCAATTTTGTCCTAAAAAGTAAATACATATATATTAATAATGAAAATTTAATTTAGAGGCGTTGTTATTTGTTTAACTTACAAAGTAGGAAGATGTCGCATCTGACGTGCTGCCATCTTTTTTCTTATGCGTTTTCTCCCATACTTGAAGACGTGATACTTCTGTTCCCGGACTACTTGAATCGACCTGCATATAATGACCTAAAATTATATTTGGAACTAACGGTATATGCAATGTGATGCACCAATTCAATGACACATACCATTTCTTGAGTAATCATAGCGTGACTCTTACGTCCCGAATGATGACCATATTCGAGCATTGATCTATTTTGTTTGCCTCGCTTCCTTTTTTCTTTTGCCTCGGGTTTTGATTCGTTTCTTATGAACTCATCCCAATCATCTTGAGCAATTTTCGGTGGACAATTTCTCATTCTTTCTTCGTCAGTGATGAAAAGGTCATAATGATTCTTGCGCAAATCATTCTTGTGTCTCCTAAAAGCCTCGGACATTTTTTTCATAATAAGGTCCTTTGATAAAGGATCGAGCTCATAATATTTCTGCATAACAAAAAATGCATGTAAACCATTTTTAATTTCTGTATTGAAAGCATTATAAATGAACGGAGCTCATTATTACCTCCAATTGATTCCACACGTCTTCCTCGTAATTTGGCGGAACTTTTTTCCAACTTGGATATGAGATTGGCACATGATTTCTTACTAGTTTACCAATCTTCGTAGCGACCTTTGAACCATTTTTTCCGACTGGAGAACCATAGTTGTCTATATCAATTTTCTCCCGTTTTAAAGTGGATGATTGGGAAGTTGTATCAGTTGACGGTGGTGTGGCATCTTGTGACATTATGTCCTGCAAAGTCTCAAATCCTAAAATAATCCGAACAACATTATGACGTACAGTTCTTCCTCTTCCAGCCCATCCCTGTGATGCCCGATTTATGTTGGCCACATTTATGGTCAACCGTTTTGGTGTATGCAAAACCACAAACCATCCGTTATTTTTTAAATCTTTTGAGTAGAACACTTGAGTCGCTTCCGATGCAAGAATAAATGGCTCATCATTCACGCTATCTTTATTCTTCAATTTTCCCAAGTTAACTGTGATCAAGCTTGAAACAGAATCTATTTTACAACCATTGATCTTATCTTCGACCTTTACCCAATCACAATAAAAAACTGTTTGTTTGAAGTCAATGTAATCCAACTCAATTATCTGTTGAATGACTCCGTAATAAGTTGTTTCTGCTTCCTTAAAATTTTTATCCTTCCCACTCGCTCTAAATTGTGTAATTGCTCTCATGCATACACCACTATCCTGTGTTAGCTTTCGCTCTTCATAACTCTTCGGAGAAAATAAAAACCCATTCACTTGGTACTTCATATAACTACGGGCATCAAACTTCGGCCCGTTAACTAACCGCCAAAGAGTTGAGTCAAGATCGACGGTCTTCAACAACTACAACAAACACAATAAGTAAAAAAACATTGTCAAGGAGGTGTATGGTCAACTCGAAAATACGTTAAATATTTAATACATATACCTCCTCACGTAACCAAAAAGTGAAATTTTTAATAGCTTCCCCAGATGTACCCCCGCCTCGAGTTTGAGATTTGGTGCTTTGAACATAGGAGTTATACCTCCTACGAAAAACACACAATAAATACTATATATATGAATTGATTTACAATAATAAGAATTCAGAACAAATTCATGAATTTACTTCTTCCATTCATCCAATCCGTCGTATTTATCAAGGACCCATTTACGCACTTGTTGAAATTGCACTTGAGTTAACGTTATATCTTTACCATTATCTAGTGCTATTTCATCAGCAAACTCATCATCCTCGTCTAAAAACGCTTCACGGGTATGTTTATGAGTGCCAGCACCTCCTTTTGGCATATACTCCATGCAGTAAAGACTAGCTTCTTGTACAATATATCCTTCTGCAATACACCCTTCAATATATCTTTTGTTGCGCACATATCCTTTATATGTTTTCATCAACCTATGAATATGAATAATTGTAAAATGTAGACATCAATAGCTATTTAAATCGAATAATTATGTACATAACTAAAATTAGTAATTTACCGTTCAAATGGGTACATCCACCTATATCTAACAGGACCAGAAATCAATGCTTCATCGGCTAAATGAACCATAAGGTGAATGCTGATATCAAAAAATGCAGGCGGAAAATGTTTTTCAATAACACACATTGCTTCTACCAAACTAGCCTTTGCTTTTAGAAGATGTTCCCTGTTGATCACCTTTGAGTACAAAATGTTATAAAAGAGACTAATGCGGTGAATAGCATTCCGTAGATCCTTATGTTGCGGAAAACAATGCTGAAGCAATACCGGAAGTAAATGTTGCATTATGACGTGGTAATCATGTGACTTCATATTTTTTAGTTCAGGAGGGTTGATGCTCACATTGTTATGGAAGTTCGAAGAGAATTTGCTCGGCACTTTCAAATTTTTCAAAACGGTGCAAAACCGTATCTTTTCTTCTTTGCTCAAAGTGAAAGTCGCATTTGGTATGGTTACTTTACTTGTTTCAGGATCTTCTATCACCCACAACTTTTGTTTTATACCCATGATTTTCAAATCCTTCCGTGCATTGATCCCATCTTTTGACATGTCTTTATGGTTCATAATTGTGTTGATCAAATGTTTCGTGACATTCATCTCCGTATGCATAACATCAATATTATGTCGGGTCAAATTTGTTTTCCAATATGGCAAATCAAAGAACTTCGACCTCCTATACCATGCAGGAACTTCTTCATCGATTGTCTTTTTCCGTTTTCGACCAATTTCCGGTATGTTTTTACCAACTTTCATTTTTATATTCGCTACCTTTTTTTCAACTTGATAACCAGTCAGTGGTTTTGGAGGACGCTTAAGTTCTTGCTCGTTGTTGAAATTTGTCTTATCGTATCGAAACTTGTGTCCGGACGGAAGAAATCTACGATGTCCCATGTAACAAATCTTCTTACTTTCAGGGAGATAAACAGATGTAGTTTCTTCTCCACAAAGAGGACATGCAAAGTAGCCGTGAGTTGTACATCCCGATAAAGTCCCAAGAGCAGGATGATCATGGATTGCCCACAACACTCTAGCTCTCATTGTGAACTCAGATTTCATAAATGAATCAAATGTAACGACTCCTTCCCATAACTGCTTTAACTCGTCTATCAAAGGTTCTAAATAAACATCAATATCCTTCCCCAGTTGTTTTGGCCCAGAAATCAACAGTGTTAACATTGAGAACTCTCTTTTCATGCACAAAGACGGAGGAAGGTTATATGGTACTACAATTACTGGCCAACAGCTGTAAGGGTTAGTTAAAGAAGCATTCGGACAGAAACCATCTGTTGCTATTCCAAGCGTGATATTTCGTGGTTCAGCAGCAAACGAAGAATCAAAAGAATCTGTAGTTTTCCATTGAGAAGTATCACGCGGATGACGCATTACGGTTGTACCGGACTTGGCACGACCATGCCAGGTCATCGCTTCTGCTATCCATGGTACAGTATACAGTCTTCTCAATCTAGAAATTAAAGGAAAATGTCTTAAGGTCTTTTGAGGTACTGTGGTAGCTTTTCTCTCTTCGTCGAATGATGTCTTGTATCTTGGTGCGTTGCAATTTGTACATGAAACTTTGTTCGCATTATCTTTCCAGTACAAGATGCAGTCATTAATGCATGCATCATAAGTTATGTAATTCATCCCAACTTGCTTAATGATCTTCTTTACGTCGGGGTACTTTGAAGGTAGCGTGTTACCTTCGGGGAGTAACTCCTTTATGAATTCGAGTACTGCAGTCACACCATTGTCTGAAAAGCCGTATTGGGTCTTCAAGCTATTCAGTTTCACAATGGCATACAACTTTGTAATCTCTTTTGGACAAGAAGGATACAATGGCTCTGTTGCAGTTGCACTATCAAAAAATGATTTATCTGTAAACTGCTCACCAATATTAGCATTATCATGAAACTGACTTGTAGGTTGAAAATGATGGAATCTATCTGCATCATTGATCAAATCCTCCATCCTAATATGTTCGAACTCATCAGTATTTGTGGCATGACTAACCGGTTGTTGTTTTGGCTTCTCCGGTATTCTTTCTCCGTGAAAACACCACACGGTATATGATTGAACAATACCATATCTAAGCAAATGAAAATGAATGTCATTTAATTTGAATGTATCTTCATTTTTGCACCGCGTGCAAGGGCACGAATACTTTTCCTTATTGCCACCGTTTTCAGCAACAAATTTAACGAAATTTCTCACACCTTCCACATATTCTGTATTTCTTCGATTAGATTGATTCATCCATTGTTTGTCTATACTAAAAGACATACTGAAAGAAAATAAGAAGAGCTAATAATAAATCATGGGTAACAATATCTTATGGCTTTCCACCAAGTTCAACTCTGATATTAACTAAACAGATGAATATTCTTTTGATTTCACTTGAAATTTAACATTAGCATCAAACTGTTTCCAAAAAATTTGCCATTACAACAGCGCCATTTTGTAGCACCAGAGTAATGTCTATGCATTACCCCTCTCCTGATACTTGGTTTGCGCCATTAACAACAATTTTATCCACTTCTCATATTTAGTAAAACAAAATTCATTGCATCAACTTATACCCTAGCAGTCACTATAAGCAACTATGTCTAACTAGCATGTAAGTATCAGTTCCTAAATAATTATTAGTTTTTTAGCTTCAGCTTTCAAATTTCAATTCCTACACGATTATTTACAGAAAACTACTTGTTTATAACTAAATACTAATAAGTTATTAGCTTCAGGCGTTTTCAAGGTTAATGAAATCTAAAGCAGTAAAAGGGCGACTCAATTTTAGAAAATTAGACAACTCAAAACAAGAAATTCGCATACTTAATTAGCAGTGGCAGTATAGAGACTGTAGCAGGACTTCAAATCAGCAGTAGAAAATATCGCGTAGGAGGCAAGCTTGAGCCGACGATGGCTGATGGAATAGCCGAGTATGCAGCGATGATTATTTAGAAAGCGTTGATTTTTGAAACCCTAGTTTCTTTGGGTTCGAGTAGATCGCCAGATTGATATTGAGCTGTAACTGTGAAGTAAAACAGATAAGGGCGACTCAATTTTAGAAAATTAGACAACTCAAAACAAGAAATTCGCATACTTAATTAGCAGTGGCAGTATAGAGACTGTAGCAGGACTTCAAATCAGCAGTAGAAAATATCGCGTAGGAGGCAAGCTTGAGCCGACGATGGCTGATGGAATAGCCGAGTATGCAGCGATGATTATTTAGAAAGCGTTGATTTTTGAAACCCTAGTATTTTTGGGTTCGAGCAGATCGCCAACATGGAGATTGCTATTGAGCTGTAACTGTGAAGTAAAACAGATTTTGGGTGTTGCCCGGCTTAGTTGGCAGGGGCTTGGTGGGCTTGCCACTGGGCCGGCTAAAAGATTGGGACGGTTAATAACCGTTGCTAATTAGCCACGGTTTAAAACCGTTGCTAATTGGAACGAAGCGCGCCAAAAATTATGGCGCGAAAGGATGAAATTCACCACCATCATTTGTCTCCAAAGAAGCTACGGTTAATAACCGTTCCCAATTAGCAACAAGAAAAACCCGTTGCGAACTGAACCAAGACGGTTATTAACCGTTGCTAAATGGCAATGGTTATTAACCGTTGCCAAATGTGCGGATGGTTAGTTGCAAATCTCAGTATTTGGTGTAGTGAGTATTGACTCTACCATATTACACATAATGTTCAAATCTAAAAAGACTTCCATCTACCTTATCAATATCAGATTTTGACATTATACCCAATGGGATACGATCCATCACCGCAAAAGTGTCTCCGAGAAGAACACAAATGCAATTTGAATATGGTTAGCGAAGTTATTAAAATAAAATCATAAATTTCAATTTTTAAATTAACGTAATAGATTCCTCATTCAACATACTTAAGTTAATTCGAATTTTAGTCATAAACTTATCGCTTAATATGATTTTGAGTTTTCACATATATATTGAAATAGAAATTTTAAATAATGATTTAGAATATGCTATTTGCACTTAATAACCAAAGTATCTCAAAGTCAATGAGAGCGATTCTGAGTTTATGGGTTATTCGATAGTTTTCTAAGAACAGATACAAAAGTATCGTATAGAAGGAATCAAAGTTAAGTAAATATTTTGATAGAAAAACCAAATAGTTTGAATTTCAATCAATATACAGAGGAAGCATGTGTCTATATGAGAGAACTGTAAAGGTACTAAAATGTTTCTAAAACTATAAGTGAACAACAAACTTATGATCATTAATATAGTATCTATGTTAAAATCATTTTAGTTTGGTTGTTTAATTCTTGATATTTGATTTGAAATTAACAATTTTTATAATCATTATAAAGGATGTTGGGAAAGTCTTAAAATGATATATACGGAAGCCATACTAATTTTTTTAATATGGAGTATGTAAGATGGATTCCTTATGCATTGGCAATACGAATTATCATACATGATATGTTGTCAACAGTATCGCGTTTCTACTTATGTATTTAATACATAGAGCAATTATCAAATCCTAATTAAGATTACTATTTGATGGTTTAGAGTATTCTCCTATATTTATAAAATACTAGAGAATGGTTTATGGAAACAAAAAACTCCTTATAAAAGGAGTGAAAAGACTCGAACTTCGTAAGTGATATCGACTATATTATGTAAATCCTAAATTCATGACCAATCTTTAGTTAAGAACTTTAAGTTGGAAATGTTCCAAATAATTATCAATGGCTGATCAAAGACTAAGCATATCGCCTTGAATAGTGTACGGTAAAAGAAGTATAAACAAATAAACAAATTTATAACCAAGCTAGGGTGATTTTATCCGTTAAGAGTTGTAACGACCCACCTCTTTGACCTCAGAAGTCGACGCTAATACATCCTCGATATTCGAGTACCGAACATCAAAGTGTCGGATAAACAGATCGTTCGGGTGAAGGGTAGAAAGACAAAACATAATATCACAATGTGATGAGTAATATATAATATGCCAATGGTCTTTACAAAAGAAAACTAAACTTTAATATAAATACATATAATAAGAGTAACTAACCTATCATCATCCTAGACAATTATAACACCCTATCGTCATAATTGATGATAAATACAACAAGAACAAAATAGCAGAAGATATAATATATGAATATGCCTTAGAGGATCTAGCTCATCTCCTAAAAGTTCCAATGTGTCCAACTAAATATGAAAAATATGCTCAGGCTAACCCAAGCATTATAAGAAAAATAAAGCCCAGATTAGTTGTAACACCCCTAATTTTAAATAACATTATTCAGAAGATTTAATTAGATAAATTAAATAGAATAATGTAAAGACTAGAGTGATAAGGGGTTGAGTTTTGAAAAATAAATAGAGGCCATGTCTTAACCAAATGAAATCATAGGAATGGCTTTATAAGTTAACTACTCAAGGGTATAAGGAAAGGTTATTATGGGAATAGCCGTATATAACCACCATAACCCTTAAACCCTTACCTCATTCTTATTTTCATACTTTCATAAAAACAAAAGAGATCAAGGCCGACCATAACCCTAGGAGAAAAGTGATCAAAATCAACTAGAGGCTAAGGATTCAAGCAAGAAAGAATTAAGAAAGATCAAATCTTAAGTTTCTTATCCAAAACAAGGTGAATAATAACCTAAACCATCTCATATATGTTTTTATGAACATCTTAATTTTGGGTTAAAGGTTTTAAAACCATTTGGATGATTTGAATGATGATATGCTTTGATTATATGCCATGTTTGATTTAAACAAAATGTTTGTAAAAGGTTTGATTCGATTTTAAGGCTAAAACCATGTAAAATGGGTTTCGAATGCCATAAGGATTGAGTATGTTATGTAAAGCATTATTTTGGAGGTGGGTTTAAATTTTCATAATATTCCAAGTTGTCGATAATTTATTATGAATTTTGAATAGAAGAAACAGATAACTTGGGTTTAAAAATTTATTACCGCTATTATATAACAGATTTTGAGTCCGAAATTTATATGTTAGAAAATATATTAAAAGTGAATTGAGATGATTTTTGGGGATTTTCCTAAGTGAGTTACTATGGAAATTAAATTAATTAAGATTGAGGACTTAAATGGCTTAACTGTTTTGTTAAGGGGAAGGGCTTCATTGCTAAAATATTTTGATTATTAATATATGAATTCAATAGCCTTTTCATAAAAAGATTTTGGTAAAGGATTTGGCAAACAACCATATTTTACAAATAAGGCAAGTAGGTGAAAAGAAATTTCTTTTAAGGACTAAAAATAAGTTTTCTTTGGATTTACTACTTCGCCACTTCCCTCTGATGGCTTTCGACACCATGCCTCCAGCAAAGAACTTGTTCGAAACCAATGCACATGGTATCAAGCAATTGATATGTAGTGCATTGGAGAAAGGCGAAAGGTACAGTGTTGAAACCTAGCTTTCAAAGGGATAGAAGTTATCCACCACTCACTTTTACTTATGAAAGAAGCTTTCAAAGGGGTAGAGATCATTTCTATAAACTTTCAAATACTTTAATTGCCTTTGATTTTAAAAGATGCTTTCGATAGGGTTGAAGTTACTTGTAAATAACTTTCGAAGAGATTGCCTCTTTCCTTTGTTTTAAAAGTAGCTTTCGATTGAGTTGCCGCATATCAAGTTTTGAAAAGGAGCTTTTGAAAGGGTAATTGCTTTTGAACCTAGTCGAAAACTAGTTGTCGTCTTCATATCTTTCGAATTGGTTAAAGATCGTTTTTCTTTATAGCCTTATAACAATGAGTTCGAAAGGGAAGCTTTTATTTTATTAATATAGAAGCCACCTCCAATGCCTTTAAAAGGGTCCCTGTAGTTGCTTATATTAAAGGTTTCGAAGGCAATGGCATCGAAAGGTCATTTTGAAGCTATCTTTTCCCCTAATTATTTTACTTAAAGATCATTGCTTGCAAAAGGGTGGTTTTGAAACCATCTGTTCCCTAAATTCTTTTACTTGGAGATTAAAGTTTTAGAAAGGGTTACTTTCGCTTATGTTCACTTTGATCCCGAAGTTATACTTAAGGTTAAACCCAATGATTTTAAAAGAGATACTTTCTTTTGGTATCGAAGCTATGCTTCTATAAATCCTACTTGAACTAAGTGGTTTTGAAAGATAAGCTTTAATACTTTCGAAAGTAATGTTTTAATGGTTTCGAAAGGAAGGTTTTGATGCTTTCGAAAGGGATGTTTTGAGTGTTTCGAAAGGAATATATTAAGTGTTTTGAAAAGTAGGTTTGAATACTTTCAAAGGATATATTTGAATGGTTTCGAAACATAAAGCCTAAGGTTTTGAAAGCCTTAGTTTTCAAACAAGAAACACAATCTCAATTTTTAAAGAAGAACCCATGGTGATATAAAGGAGATTTTAAAATGGCATTTAACTTTGGATTTTTTGAACAAGCTTTCCTTGCTAAAGATAATAGGTTAAATTATTAACCATGTTTCATTTGAAAAATGATTACAAGGAAATTAAACCATATATGTTTATGATTTTATGTATTGATCGGTTATCATGTGTACTTCTTCTGTAAACATATTCACTTTGTAATTAACCCATATCTGCAATTTGGGGAGTTAAGGGCAGAATAACCAGTTAGGTTAAACCAGTAGTGAATATATATTGAGTTAACTCCTGCACGAGTAGAATTGATGTAACGAACCCACTGCTATGCCCAGTTTAGCAAAGAACATTACAAGTAATGACGTCCTCTAATCCGAAGAATATGGCTGGTTAAGGGCGATCGAATGTGAATATATCTTTATACTAACACTGACACGTCTTATTTATTTTTTTGAGGGTCTAAACTAAAAATTTGACGTGTGCAGTATTAATACAAAGTAATAAACACACCGACTGAAAATATTCAGAATAGTATATAATATTGATAAATCAGAATCAGAGTCACAAATCACAATGGAATAATTTACATCATCATATGCATAATAGAATATGAGTCTACAAAATATCAGTACTATACCCACATAAATATATACATCATATTCAAAATCTTATATCAGGTACAAAGTAATATAGATGACATAAACTCCTAACTGCCAATTATTACAAGTATGAAGTAAACTAAAACTATTAAATAGCCTACTTCAATGCTAGCCCAAAATCCAAAGGTCAATGGGTCCCTGTACCTGTAAAGTCTCGGCCTGACCCAAGTATTAAAACAATAAACAGGTCAGACTATATCTAAATAAAAAGGTGAGATATTAATATCATAACTATATGACTTAAAATAATAACTCATATAAAATATGCCGAACAAATAATCATAATAAGGCACATTAGTTAAATTCACTACTTTATAATTCCATAAATGACTTAACTATAAAATAAGTCATCACAAAATATGCCTAAAACCCAAAAATTAAACAGGCATATCAAACGAATCTATAAAGATCTTAAAATTTTGACTTAACAATTGCCAAATAAGTCTAAATAAAATATGCCCAAAACAAATACTCAAATAAGGCATATCTAACAAATCCCCATTTCATAAATACATATCAAGTCTTAATAGACTATCATCTCAAAATATGGTGATAACCAATTAAAAATTCCTCAGAGCCATAAAGGATACATAATATCCATACTAAAAATCTCTAAAGAAATAATCATCAATAATGAATAATAATTGTAGTCACTTATCAATATAATACAGTGACATGAAATCTATCAAAAGAGACCCGCTACATAGAAAGGAAGCCTTCCGAAAGAGACTGCAGATTAGGGACACCGCTCAAAGAAAAGAGCAGTTGTGTACCTAATATGTCCTATGCAAATTTACCTTCTGAAAGAGGCAAACATAGTCTAACTGTATAAAACAAAATAAACTGATAGGTTGTAGTATCTATAGACTACGATGCATGCAAATTTTGTGTTTTAGGCATATTTTGAGATGGCTTATTTTAGAGTTAAGTCATTTATAGAATTATAAAGAAGTGAATTTAATTAATATGACTTATTATGATTGTTTGTTAGGCATATTTTATATGACTTATTATTTTAAGTCATATAATTATGATATTAATATCTCACCTTTTTATTTATATATAGTCTGACCCGTTTATTATTTTAATACTCGGGTCAGGCCAAGACTTTACAGGTACAGGGACCCATTCACCTTTTGATTTAGGGCTAGCATTGAAGTGGACTATTTTGATAGTTTATTTTACTTCATACTTGTATATATTGTATGTCATCTATATTATATAGTAGTGACTTTGTACCTGATGCGAGATTTTGGGTTTGATGTATATATTTATGTAAGTATTGTACTGATATTTTGTAGACTCGCATTCTATTATGTATATGATGATGTATATTATTCCACTGTGATCTGTGACTCTGATTTTGATTTATCTATATTATTTATTGTTCCGAATATTTTCAATCGGTGTTTATTAGTTTGTATTAATACTGCAAACGTCAAATTTTCAGTTCAGATCCTCAAAAAGGTAAATAAGACGTGTAAGTGTTAGTATAAAGATATATTCACATTCGATCGCCCTTAACTAGCCGTATTCTCCGAATTAGCAAACGATATTACTTGTAATGTTCTTTGCTAAATTGGACATAACGGTGGGGTGTTACAGCTTGGTATCAGAGATGTGTTCAGAACATTATAGAATATAAATAGTACAGAGTTGAGATCTAAACCAAGATGACCTAGAGTCCCATCCCTTGGGTGTGTAGTTGTTAGTAATTTAACTAACTATTTAGGAATAGAAATATAACTGATTTTTGGGAATAATTATTGGGACGTATTTGAAAAATATTTTGATAATATATAACTTATTATTATGAAAATATTGGAACTCACTTCAGTAAAGAGTGAGATTTAATGATAGCATAAATGAGTCCTTAGATGACTTAGAATCAAATTGTTGTGTCTTGATTTGTTAGTGATCAGAGTGCACAGCGGAAGTAGGAAGATAGATTTCCGTTGAAGGCAATTATTTATTTGTTTGATTGAAATGTATGTTGTTTGCATCCCTAGTTGTTTTCTTTATTCTTAGTTTAAAATGTGAAATTTAATAAGAAGTTATCACTCAAAGAATTTATAAACCCATTTAAATTTGAATGAATCCAATTATCAATAAAAACTAGTAGTTCCTCCAAAATAGAATCATTGGAGAATAATAAAAATATCTAAGCAATTAATAGTTATAAAATATAGAATGATTAATAATGTGTATCTAATTAAATTTTGAATTTGATAAGATACTTAATAAATAAAATAAGTTATAATAAAAATGGTTTGTTCTCTCAAAAGGAATTGAATATGAGACATCAGAGGTGGTTGGAGTTTTTAGTGGCTTATGATTTTGGTATAGTGTATACAGCTGGAAAAGGAAATAAGATAGCGGATGCTCTTAAGAGAAAACATTAAAATGTGGTGTTAGCAATGTTAATAGAATGGAGGGATCTAGAGGCTTTGGCTACTTGTAGTGTGTCGTTAAGATCGACTGCTAGTTCTAGTCAGAGCACTGCCATGGTATCTTGCTTGGAAGTTCAACTAGTATTGATCGAAAGGATTGCTTCTAAGCAGAAAGTAGACAAATTGTTAGCCGAGAATATTAGATGGCTTGAGGTTGGGTCGTAGATTGATGATCTAAAGGATTTTAATCTTGACCAGAGGGGATGGTTGAGAATGAAGGGACGGTTGTGTTCCAAATGTCGAGGACTTAAGGAACGAAGTTCTTAGGGAATGTCAGCGATCCAAATCTACGATTGTTAGAACCTCTATTGTTGGATTTTAATGACAACAACTATACAATTATGTCGAAGAATATCTAAGCTAATTTGCAGGTACATGAGCATCAAAAAGAGACGAACAATTACGTTCAAAATGAAGATACACAGGACAAAAAAAGGATGAAAGTATGTATATGGAGATACAAGAAGAGATATACACGATAGAGACAAGACGAAGGTGACAAACAAAGTATTATTAGTCATAGAGTGTCGTGTCTAGAGTTTACAAATGTTAAAATCTTCTCAAAATGGTACACACACATATACAATCCTATTTTAAATGAAAAATCAAGTTTTCAAAAATTGCATGGAGCGGGGCTCGAACCCAGGTCACTAGTTTAGATGGCAAGTGCTCTAACCAAATGAGCTATGGTAACTTTTGCTTATCAACATAATTTAGCCAGCTAAATAATATCATTTAGACGGCTGAATACTGAAACAAAGCATAATTTTTAATGCAGTTTCAGCTGGCTGAATGGTTTTATTCAGCCGGATGAATTAGGCCAAAAATAGCCTATTTCTTTGCTGTTTTCGATTTCTAAATTTCAAAAGGCTGAATAAATCTATTCAGCCGGCTGAATATTTTCAACGGCTATTTTTTTTGAAAAGACGCATCTCTTCATCGAAGAGAAACATCTTCAAATCAACAGTTGTGACTGTTTCTTTTCAACGTTAACTTTCATCAATGGTTGCGACTTTTTAATCTCTATAAATAGATTTCAGATTTCAACAAACAATCAACTTAATTGATTTTAATATTCTTGAATTCTTATCTCTTATTCTCTATTTTCAAACTGCACTCAAACTTCTTACATTCTCTAATCGTTGATCACTCTATCTTCCACAATTCTCAAGCACATTACACTATATATAATAAAGGAGAAGATTAAAGGAAGATTGTACTTAATTGACTTATCAGTGCTATTTAAAGAGCATACTACAGTCAAATACTTTTGTTATTTGTAAAGAAGTCCTGTTCGGTTACTCAGGCAGTAGAAGTCATATTCGGTTGCTTAGGCGATAGAAGTCCTGTTCGGTTGCTCAGGTGGTGTAAACCTATTCCTCCGGGTTAAGTGAGGGTTGCTTGTTTACTTCCGGAAGGAGTCTGGGACTGGACGTAGAATGGGGGTTCGAACCAGTATAAAAATATCTGGTGTTATTTACTTTACTGCTTTAATTATTTACTTGCTTAATTATTATTCTGCACAAGTAGTTTATCCCTATTACACGATCCTATAACATAGTCACTTTCATTTGGTATCAGAGCTCTTTCATTTGGTGTTAGAGCCTGGGATTCTAGAGATCGTAACAACATCCTAGAATAAATGGATATAAAGAGATCTTGTCAAGGCAATAGGAAGAGGAAGAGCAATAAAGAAGAATCAAAGGAGAAAACAAACAAATGCTTCATGGCTAAACTTAGATCATAATCGGTATGCTTAGATTCTTTATGTAAAAATCTTCTATTAGCACATGATGAATTGTTAAAAGATTGTAAAACCTTGAATAAAATTAATAGAATTGCTTTAGCTAAGTTAAAAGATTGTGAGCAAGAAATTTCCAGTTTAAAAGAGGAAAATAAATTTTTGATAAAACAAACTAAATGTTTTGAAAATACCGTAGCAGAACTTGTTTCACAAAAAGATTTCCTACAAAAAGAAAATGAGAAGTTAGAAGATAAAAACAATGATCTTTTGGAGGAAACCAATGTTTTGCAAAATAAAAATACTATGTTCGATAAAGAAAAAGAAATTTTTTCAAAAGAAATTACGGATTTGAAAAGACAAAATGATTTATTACAATCATCTTTAGATAATTCAAAATCTCGAATTTTTCTTCTCGAAAATGAGAACTGTACGATAAAAAGTGAGAATTCTGAATTAAACATGCAAATTGATATTTTGAAAAACAATAATATTTCTTTTGAAAATAATAATTTTGACTTCAAAGCTAAATTTGATAAACTTAACACTAAAGTCACAAAATTTAATAAAGGTCAAAACGATTTAAACATGATTTTATCTAGTTCTAGACCTTTACATGATAAAACTCGTTTAGGATATAATAAAACTGATCGTAGAAATAGCACTAGATACGCTTTCATGTACAATAAAAATGTTAGTGCTAGTACTAAATTTCAAGTAAGTCTAAATCCAATTTTTATAGAAATTCAAATACTGCTATGACCAATAATGTTTATAATTTCTCTAGAAGTACAAAATCATTGACGAGAAATATGAATAAAAATTATCTAAGTATTTGGGTTCCTGTTAATTGGAAAAATAGAGAAAAATACATTTATGATTATTTTGATATGGTAGTTAATAATGAAAAATATATTTATAAAGGTTCAACCACACCCAAATGGGTATGGTTTCCCAAGACCTAACCCCCTGGACCATAACATAGTAAGTGGGTACCGAAAATGATTATTATTTATTGTAGGTACTCGGAGAAACAAATGGAAAATGATAGATTTTGGAATTCTAAAGGATGTTCCATACGTTTAATAGAATTACGTGCTTACAATGAAATATGGACTTCAGAAAATATGGTAAAATCTATTTTATTTTTTCTCTATAATTAATATTGATTTTATCCTACTATTTACAAGATATTTTATAAAATTTATTATATTCCCTCATTCTTTTTGATAATGACAAAGGGGGAGAAATTCATATGCATATTGATAGAGGGAGAGATTATACTTAGGAGGAGTGTTATCCTGCCTTTTGGCAAGGCCGTGACACCAAGGAATTGACTAGTAACCAATGACGGCCCATCCTAGAGATCAGTTATACACAGGCTCACTATGGATATCGACGAATTTTGTCCGAGTCCAGATCGAGCCAAAATTGGTAGGACATGACAAGCTAAGCCATGAGAGCCAACGTTCCAAATCCCAAGTCAATCCGAGTTCGTATGCTCAAGTTATGAACGATACAAAATTGGACGAAAATCAATTACCGATCGACTCGCTCCCTTCGACTCGCTCCACGTCCCTCAAATGCCAACTTCGACTCGCTTCGCTCAGAGGCCAACTTCGAGTCACTCAGGTTCGACTCGCTTCACACCCATCAGAAGTGTCCACATCGACTCGCTTCGCTCGGAGGCCAACTTCGAGTCGCTCAGGTTCGACTCGCTTCACAGCCATCAGAAGTGCCCACATCGACTCGCTTCGCTCGGAGGCCAACTTCGAGTCGCTCCATTCGAACCACTGTTCGACTCCATCAACTTCGACTCCATTGGCAAAGCCGCTGCTCAAACCTCTCAGGACGCTCCATTTCGACTTGCTCGATCAGTGAATACTTCGACTCGCTCGATCTGGGTACACTTAGACTCGCTCGATCGGTGAACATTTCGACTCGCTCGAAACAGCATCAAGGGTAGGGTGTGATTCAAGCGCCACGTCACCGAGTCAAATGGAAGCGAGTCGAAGGAAACAACCTACCGAAAACATTGTTTCGTATCGATCATATCTCCCAATCTACTGGTCAAAATGCTATGAAATTTTGACAGAAGACTACGTGCATGCTGAAGAATGTCCACGCCAAATTTCGACTCCATTGTATGGGATCTTGATCGATATGAAATCTGTTCGTATCGATCACGGATCGGACCAAAACTTCACGGTCTTGGACGTGCGGGCCTGGTCACGTGCCAGAGAGGGTCTCCCGAGATCTGAGCGAAATATCAGCCTCCTACACCTATCAATAGACCCCCAAAGCCAACAAAAAAGGGGTTCTTCTTCCTCTTTGAGATCTCGAACGCCCGGACTCCACCAGATCCAGATCTGAACTCAATTGCTGCTGCTACCAATGAAATTCATTGCTGCAAATCATAATTGCCTGCTGTAAATAATTGAATTCACTTGTAAACTCAAAAGAAAGATCAATAAAGTAAACTACTTCATAGTGGACGTAGGCGATACGCCGAACCACTCTAAATTCTTGTGTCTCCTTGCACTTTAATTATTCTCATTTCTGAAATTTGGAGTTTTTGTTAGATAATTTCTCTTTTTCCATTTAATTTCTTCACTTTATCTCTTCAAAGACTTCCGAAGAGTGTTGTGCCCAATTTTGGTACAAACACTTTGGTGCTTTCACTGAGAAAAACCAATTTTTCTCCTGCTCTTTGGATCTACTATCTATATGCGATTGAATAAATCTAAGAAGAAGATCCAGATCTAGAATTTTGAAGCCCTTCCATTCTATTCAGATTTGCATCAGATGTAGAAAAGGACTTTCATCTCCTCACCATGGTGAGCACACATACCACTTCTACAACTGCTGATCAAGGAGCACGGGACCGACAAAATCCCGTGCAATCACCTCCATCCAACCAAAATGCTGCAGGACCTTCAGATCCGTCAGGTCCAATCACTAGGCAAGAATTCTAGACATTGCTTCAAGAGTTGACCCAAAGTCGACAACAGCTAACTGAGCAATTGCGCGCCAACACAGAGTTGACTAACCAGCTAAACCGCCAAAGGAGAAGAAGATCCAGAAGAGACCAAGGTTCTTATTCTTCCACAGAAAGTTCAGCCTCCTCCGATGGCCAAACCAGATCCACACGTCCACGACTAGGCGTAAGCTACACCCAAGCCACGGGACACCAACCTGCTTCGAACCTTAGGCAACCTAGAGTTGGACAATCCGCTAGTCTCCGTACATAACCTTCAACTCGAGGAGGAGCTGCTCCTTACCATGTTACCGGCAACATTGCTACTGCCACCACCGCCGGACGGGGAGGTGATGCTAGAAACCAAGCTGATCCTTAACATAACCAACGAGAGCTGACTCCTGAGCCTTATGTCCCTGAGGATGTTGAACTAAGAGGGCGAGGCACGGATCATCGACTGCGCCCGGTCCAGACTTGCGCTGTGGAACCCGACCACACCTTGGCACAACATGCTCCAAGTACCCGAACGCCGGATATACCAGCGATGATCTGCCAAATGATCCGTGAAAGTCAGGGTCTCTCTAATGATGACTGGGGAATCTCCCGGAGTCATACCCCTTTCACCAATGATGTTTTATATGCTGAACCACCTCGGCACTTCAGGATGCCAGCTTTGCCAGTTTATGAAGGTAGTTCTGATCCCAATCAACACGTCCTGAAATACGAATGGCTGATGAATGCTGCTAGAGCTGATGACGCAGTAAAGTGTCGTAGTTTCCCCATTTCCCTAAGGGGCATCGCTACCATGTGGTTCACTCGTTTGCCACCGCGATCCATCTCTAACTTTGATCAGATGGCCACCAAGTTTGTCGAATAGTTCAGTATGCATGTGGCGAGGCCTAAGGACGTTAACACCCTGTCTAGTGTTACACAAGCTCCCAGGGAAACACTCAGGCGTTACTTGGAGCATTTCCATGCCGCGTGTGTAGAAATAAGCAATCCCAATGATAACTCTATCCTGATGGCATTGACTAAGGGGATTGATGTTGATTCCAAGTTCGGAAACTGGTTAGCTGGAAAACCACCTGCATCATTAGACCGTTTCTGTTCCAAGGCAGCCCAATTCTTGAGAAGGGAGGATGTGAAACAGTCTAGGAAGCAGGATGATGCAGGGCCCAACATCGAAGGAATCCAAAGTAACATCGCTGTAAAACAGTCTGGAGGTAGTTTTGGAAAAGTTCAGTTGAACGTACAGAATAAACAGAATCAGCAAAGGGGCAATGGGAATCAAAATAAGAAGCGTGATCATAATCGTGGTCCACGGCGTAGAGCTTCCATGTACGATAATTATACTCCGTTGAACACGTCGTTGGAAAATGTGTATTTGCAAACCTGCAATACCATGCAATACAAAAAGCCTGCCCCAAAACCGCCAACTGAGAGGCAAATCCAAACAGGAAAATTCTGTAGATTCCATGAGAGTTATGGCCACAACACCAATGAGTGTCGTCACTTACAAGACCTCATTGAAAAACTGATACGTGAGCGGAAGTTGGATCAGTATGTGCGGGCGTCGCAGTCCGGTGGTGCGGGCCCATCAAATTAGAATCGTGCTCCAAATCTGTAACGCCCCACTCCAAGACCCTCATTAGCAAAGAGAATCACGAAGGTGATTCCGTCTGCTAATGCAGAGAATAGAGTATAATAGGAGCGACTAAATCTAACTATGCTATAACTATCTACCGAATACGTCGAAAGGTGGAATCTATTTTTTTTTCAATCAGGTGGTTCAACATATTCGATAAATACTTATAATAAAATTACAAATGGCTAAAGATCTATCAGAACAAAGCATAATAACATAATGAAATAGCATCATAGAACAGTATCACATAACAGCACAGAGTCTCAGAACAATACATCGTCAATACAGATCCAAATATATCATAAGGTGGGTACAAAGCCACCATTCACACAAGTGAGTCAAAAATATGTACATAAGAGACTGAATAATCAGAGTATCAAAATAGTGGACAAATATAAAGAGCTATCTATCAGCAAAGCAGATAATGTCCAAGCGGAAGCACAGAAAGCTAAGTCCAGAGACCTAACCTGAAACAACTCGGTCTGACCCGAGCGAAAAACACTCGGGTCAGGCTAACTAAACAATCAGTTAATAAACTGAGATAAACATGATAGATAATGAGGCGATATATAACATAGTACTATAGACCACAAACTCTCACATAGAAATAAACATCTAAGTAGAGATGTATAACAAGCCTTGTATCATGGGCATAACATAGTCACAAATATCAAAACAAAACATCTAAGTAGAGATGTATAATAAGCCTCATATCATCGGCATAACGTAAGCACAAATGCCAAAAACAAAAACATCTAAGTAGAGATGTATAATAAGCCTCATATCATCGGCATAATGTAAGCACAAATGCCAAAACAAAAACATCTAAGTAGAGATGTTAAAAAAACAATACATCTAAGTAGAGATGTATAACAGGCCATCTAAGTAGAGATGCCAAAAATGATACATCTATGTAGAGATGTATAACGGCCATCTAAGTAGAGATGCCAAAACGGTACCTTTAAGGGAGACAGTCGGAAGACACTATCCCAAAGGTAATACAAGGAGTGTGTCACGAACTTTTAGCAAGGAACCCGTAAAGTGTTAACGTGAGTCCCATACCCCACGTTCGCACTAAACGGTTTACTAACCAATCGTAAGCTTCCACACTGAAAACAGTACAAAGTTCACCTCATGTCATCGGTAAATTAGGCCGAAAGGCCAAAACGATCAATCGAATAGGTCGGGGATTAACCGGAAAGGAAATACACACGGTTTCATAGGCCGGAGTTTTTCCCAACCGTTTAAGAACCTTTCCACATCGCTCGAAGTGCTAAAGTATGAGTGTGGGATTTTAGTATAGAAAATAATTATGGAAAACGGATTTATAATTGGTTTGAAATCACTTTAAAACGGCCTTTGAAAACTCTCCTATTATGGAGTGATTAATTTAATAATTAAAAATAATATTATATAATAATTTCGAAAGCCATTTCAGAGCGAAAAATCCTTTTAAAACCTTTTTATAAGGCCCATGTACAAAATCCAGAGACAAATCTCAAAGAAATCGATAAAACCAGAAAACACTGAAAATATTCAAAGTGTTGGAAAATAGTCCAAAACTGACGCGAACCCAAGTTCGGAAAATTATTCGGACTAGCAGACTGAATCCGAATGGCATGAAAATTTGTAGGAACATAGTCCGACATTCCTACTTCAGAACTCAAAAATAAGTACTCAATTCCGACTTGAAACGAAGGCGTAGCGACGTAAGTCGGACTCAGAAACATGAAATGCACTTTTGCACAGCGATCTGGGTTCAACTCTGATAGGAAATTCGAAGGGTCTAATGAACTCAGATGATGACCAAACTTTCCAAATATGGAGTTCGTAACTCCATCTTTCCAACGAGACCAAAATCGTCAAATTCCGACTAGCGGCTAAAAAGTTATGACCAAAATAGTTTCAGTTTCATCCACAGAGCTAATATGTGTATCGCTCTCGGGAAGATAGTAGAAAAATCAATTTTTGACCTAGTTAGCTTCAAAATTACAGAAAACTCACTGAATAAAAACTGTAGCATATGTTTTAAGCTTTCCGGAACATACAAAATTATCTAATTCGGATCAAAAACGAGAGAGATACAGGCAAAACAATATCAGATTAAAACTCAGGATAACTTGTTAAAGACAGAATTGGTCTTCTGTCTTTGAACGCATTTCAGGTCATCTAAATGGCAAAATTACAGAAAACTCACTAAACAAAAATTGTAGCATATATTTTAGGATTTCCGGAACATCCAAAATTATCTAATTCGGATCAAAAACGAGAGAGATATAGGCAAAACAATATCAGATTGAAACTCAGGATAACTTGTTAAAGACAGAATTGGTCTTCTGTCTTTGAACGCATTTCAGGTCATCTAAATCGCAAAATTATAGAAAACTCACTGAACAAAAAGTGTTCCTTATTGAATCTAGTTTGCAGCACAGAAAACCTAACCAAAAACGGATGAGAAATGAAGAAGTTATGTCTGATTTCGTTTCAGCTACAATTCCAAAACGAAAATTATAGAAGCATCAAGTAAAAAAAAGGATTTAGCTAGCAATTTTACCTCAACCAATGCAAGAAAAATATGCACAAACACTTGGCGTGCACTCCAAAAGCTAGAGAGAGGAGATCAATAGGCTTCATAACAAAAATAAACCAAAAACCATGTATTAAAAATTAATTTCAGAAATTAGAATGAAGATTAGAGAGTGATTAGAGAAGGATTGCTTTACCTTTTAACTTGTATTAACCTAGATTAGCTATGTGGAGAGGAAAATGGATCTTCTACCAAATGGAGGCCATTAATTAGGTTTTTATGAGGTGTTTAGGTTTGAGGAAATTATGAAGAGGAGGGTTAGGGTTTAGGGTGGGTTTAAGATAATATATAGAGGTGGGTAATGGGTTTGGTTTCACTAATTGAACCAATAAGAGAAGTGGCATCCTAATGTTCACTAAAACTATTTAATGCTTCATTAGCCAACTAAAACACACCATTATAAAACCACCCGTTTTTTTTTCTTTTCAAATAACTTTATTTTAAAGAAATTAGCCTATCCAAAAAAATCCATTTTTAGCTCCATTTGAATTAAAATCATAATTTTAATTTATTATTCGGTACTTGCAATCCCGGGTTGTTACAAAATCAAGAAAGACAGAAGGAACCCGGTCGTACAGACGGGAGGTTGGTTATCAATACAATAAGTGGTGGCACTCACCCAGCAGATCGAAGCTGGAAGGAAATGGAGTCGTATGCCAGTTCTATCAGGCATGCGAACTTCGAATGCTATAGTAACTCTGATGAAGGGGCTCCGACCAAGCAACAGAAAATGATGACGGATGACATAGTGTTCAGAAACAAAGACGTTGATAAAGTCAAAGCTCCCACTATCGATCCACTGGTCATCTCAGCACAAGTAGGTCCCGCTTGGATGAAAAGGATCTTAGTTGATAGTGGAAGCTCTGTGAATATTATGTTCAAGCGAGCTTATGATCAAATAAAGATGGAAGCCAAGGACTTGAAGCCTTGTCAATCTCGAGTCCATGGTTTCAACGGGAGTGCCACTATACCCACTGGAACGGTGGAACTACCAGTAGAATTGGGAGTTGGAGAACGTCGGAGAGTACGGATGTTGCAGTTCATTGTTTTGGACATAGACTCCCCTTACAACGCCTTTTTAGGCCGACCGGCCCTCGCTGAGTTCAGGGCAGCCATTGCCCCATGGTGTTTGACTTTAAAATTCCCCACTGATTGTGGAGTGGGGATCATTCAAGGAGATCAGGCTACTGCCAGAGCCTGTTATGTTGCTGAGCTGCGGGAGGCGCAGCGAAAGGAGAAAGGAAAGGGCATAGAGGAATCTCTCTGCGTCCGTTTTGCTGATAATTGACAATTATCGCCCGGGCCGAGGCCCGGCCACCCCAGCCAATTCCTCAAGGATCTTGACCCAAGAGAAACTGAAGACGAAGGAGAGTCTAAAGAAAGTCAAGCATCCCCGGCCGAACTGATGATTGATGTCCCTATTGACGATTACGATGATTCGAAAATGATGAAGATTGTGTCTCAGCTAAGCCAGCAAAATCAAGAGGAATTGGTTGAATTTCTGCTGGCAAATCTTGACGTATTTGCCTGGACGCATTCTGACATGTGTGGGATCTCGCCAAACATCGCGAGCCACACGCTGAATATTGACCCGCGGCACGTCCCGGTCAAGCAGAAAAAGCATGGTATGGATCCAGAGAGATCCGCCGCCATTAAACAAGAAGTGGAAAAGCTTGAGGCGAATGGATTCATTCGAGATGCGTTATATCCTGAATGGTTGTCCAATCCCGTGCTCGTCCGAAAGCCGAATGGAAAGTGGAGAACATGTGTCGATTATTCCGATCTGAATTAGGCATGTCCCAAAGACAGTTTCCCACTTCCCAGAATTGATCAGCTAGTAGATTCGACAATTGGGCATGAACTCTTATCCTTCATGGACGCGTACTCTGGCTACAATCAGATACTGTTGCATTTACCTGATCAAGAACACACTAGCTTCATGACCAATCTGGGGCTTTATTGCTACATGGTTATGCCATTCGGACTCAAGAACGCCGGAGCTACTTATCAACGATTGGTCAACCGGATGTTTGCCAATCAAATCGGGAAGACCATGGAAGTATATGTAGACGACATGCTTGTGAAGTCACGACTCTCCACTGACCATGTTAGAGACCTGGAAACTATGTTCAACATACTCCGAGAATACAAAATGAAGCTTAACCCACTGAAATGTCACTTTGGAGTTGCATCCGGGATATTCCTTGGGTTCATTGTCAACGCCCGGGGGATCGAAGCTAATCCTGAAAAGATTTGGGCAATCAGAAACCTTGAAACTCCAAAGACTTTAAAGCAAGTCCAGAGTCTCAATGGAAAGGTAGCAACATTGAGAAGGTTCATTTCAAAGTCCACTGACAAATGCATTCCCTTCTTCGATCTGATCCGAAAAGGGAAACAAAACTTTGAAAGGACCACGGAGTGTGAGGGCGCTTTCCAAGCACTAGTTCAACATCTATCCACACCGCCAATACTGTCAAAGCCTATGGATCATGAGAAGTTGTACGCATACTTGGCAATATCAGAAAACACTATCAACACTGCCTTGGTTCGAGAAGAAGACGAGATACAAAAGCCAGTGTACTACGTCAGTAAACGATTGACTGGGGATGAAAGGAAATATCCAAAGCTAGAAAAGTTGGCTTATTGCCTTGTGATCGCATCAAGAAAACTCCGACCGTATTTCCAAGCACATGCCATAAATGTTTACACTAACCAGCCGTTACGACGGGTCCTTTCGCGGCCTGAGACGTCTGGTAGGCTACTCAAGTAGAACATCGAACTGAGTCAGTTTGATATTACTTACACTCCAAGACGAGCAATCCAAGGACAAGTCCTCGCTGATTTAATAGCTGAATTCACCATTCCAGAGGACTTGCCCGAAACCAGTAAATCCCCCGAATATGTCTGGAAGTTGTATACTGATGGTGCATCGAACGACCAGTGTTCGGGCGCTGGTGTTGTGCTCGAAACCCCCGAAGGTCGATCTATATGTTATGCTTTGAAGTTTGATTTCCATGCGACTAATAATGAAGCTGAATATGAAGCGCTCTTAGCCGGCTTAAAACTTGCTAGAGATTTGAGAATTATTGCAGTGGAACTTTATTGTGATTCACAATTAGTTGTGTGTCAGGTACGGGGAGAGTATCAAGCAAGAGATCGAAGGCTGGCTGCTTAATTAGCTCGAGTTAAGGAAGTACTGGATCAGTTCGATTGCTATGCCATCTACTGTATACCTCGAGTACGCAACCAAAAAGCTCATTAATTGGCAAAGCTAGCCAGCATAGGCGAAGCTCAACAAATGGGACTCGTTCCCATAGAGACGTTACCCTCTCCAAGCATTGACCGTGCAAAAATAAACCGGGTATGCGAAACCGTTCTCGAAAAGGATTCATGGATGACCCCACTCAGAAATTACATCGAGCACGGAACCCTGCCAGAGCGCAGGAGTGAAAAGAGACAAGTCCTTCGGAAGGCCTCACGATTTACCATCCAGAATGGACTCATGTACAGAAGGGGGTACTCAGTCCCTCTACTTCGGTGTATCGCTCATGATGAAATTAAGCAAGTATTGCACAATGTGCACGAGGGAGAATGTGGCGATCACACCAGGGGGCAAGCACTTGCTAAGAAAATACTTCGCTACAGATATTACTGGCCTACCGTGAATCGCGATGCGTTGGATTATGCAAAGAAATGTGATAGGTGCTAGAAATATGCCCGAATCCCTAGAGCTCCTCCTACTAAGATAACGCAAATGGTCAGCCCATGGCCGTTCGCAATGTGGAGCATCGACATCATCGGTGCTCTACCTCTAGAAAAAGGTGGTGCGAAGTACGCCACCGTCGCAGTTGATTACTTTACAAAGTGGGCTGAAGCCGAAGCTCTCCCTACCATTACAACGAAGAAAGTAATCAACTTTGTGGTTCGTAACATCATCTGTCGATTCGGTCTCCCACACACCATTATTACGGACAACGGAACCCAATTCGACAGTGCTGAATTCAAAGATTTCTGCAAACGATTTCACATCCAAAAGAAATTCTCCGCAGTTGCACACCCTTAGGCAAACGGACAGATCAAAGCAGTTAATAAAGTTATAAAGTCCATCCTGAAGAAATGACTGGAAAAGGTCGGGGGAAAGTGGATCGATGAACTTCCTATGGCTCTATGGGCTTACCAAACTACCCACAAGACCGCGACTGGCCACACTCCATTATCTCTTTCTTACAGTTCAGAGGCCATTATTCCAGTCGAGCTAGAAGTACCTTCTCATCGTGTGACATACTATGATCCAAAGACAAATGCTATATTACTTGCTGAATCTCACGATCTACTGGATGAGAAGCGTGAAGAGGCTGATTTGAGGGCAGCTGCGCATCGAAGTCGAGTCGCCCGATTGTACAACGCCAAGGTCCGTCCGCAAACCTTCGAGCTAGGCGATCTCGTCTTAAAACTAATCTATCCGGTTCCTTCACATATGAAGCCGACATGGGAAGGACCGTATGTTATTGAACGAAGGCTCAGAGATGGCACATTCAAGTTATCGTCCGTCGACGGTCTTACCCTGCCAAGAGCTTGGAATAGCGAGAGCCTTCGCCGCTATTACACCTGACATGCTATATTTATCCATTTAGTTTACTTTCCTTTTCTGCAATTTGTTTATGCATTTCGAAATTAGAACTTGTAATAAGGCAACTGACTTTGCCATACTTTCTTATTTCAGCAATAAAATGCAACCTCTTCGAGTCAGAGCTGTGAATTACTTGAAATACTTCATATGACCATCACTATGCACAGAGAGCTAAGTTTCACCATGCGGTGGTATTTATTCAAATAGAGAGTGATTGTGATGCAACCAATCACTCGCTAAGTGAAACCCGACCTTGGGGGCAAGCCATCACATCAAAGTCAAAAAGTGATTGATACACGACAATCCTTCATCAACTCCGTATTCCCAGAGTGCGAAGCGGAGTATAAACATCAACTCCGTATTCCCAGAGTGCGAAGCGGAGCACAAACATCCAACTCCGTATTCCCAGAGTGCGAAGCGGAGTATAAACATTCAATTCTGAGTTCCCAGAGTGCGAACCGGAGTATAAGCTTCAACTCCGAACTCTCAGAGCGCGAGTCGGAGTATAAACATCAACTCCGTATTCCCAGAGTGCGAAGCGGAGTATAAACATCAACTCCGTATTCCCAGAGTGCGAAGCGGAGTAGAAACATTCAACTCCGTATTCCCAGAGTGCGAAGCGGAGTACAAACATCCAACTCCGAGTACCCAGAGCACGAACCGGAGTATAAACATCAACTCTGTATTCCCAGAGTGCGAACCGGAGTATAAACATCCAACTCCGAGTTCCCAGAACACGAACCGGAGTATAAACATCAACTCCGTATTCCCAGAGTGCGAAGCGGAGTATAAACATCCAACTCCGAGTTCCCAGAGCGCGAACCGGAGTATAAACATCCAACTCTATATTCCCAGAGTGCGTAGCGGAGTATAAACATTCAACTCCCATTTCCCAAAGTGCGAACCGGAGTATAAACATCAACTCCGAACTCCCAGAGTGCGAGTCGGAGTATAAACATCAACTCCGTATTCCCAGAGCGCGAATCGGAGCATCGACATCGACTCTGGATTCCCAGAATGCGAAACGGAGCGTAAACACCAACTTCAAGTTCCCAAAGCATGAATCGAGGTATAATTATCAACTCCAAACTCCCGGAGCATGAGTCGGAGTACAAATGCCAATTCCAAGTCCCCAGATAGTGGACATATGATTATAACTCAAGCCAGCGTGACCAACCGCCTGTAAACGAATGAGGATCCCCGGAGTGCGGATATGATCATCGACAATCGGACAAGCGTGAATAAATCGCTCAATCCCCGTTTGTCTCAAACATCCATTCAGCAGTGCTAGACTCGGTATACTATAAGAAAAGGGCGATCGCTGACTGATGTTTTACAACTCATCCCCAAGACTGGGGGCAGGACTTAAGCATCAGCCATTGATCGAAGCAATGCAACGTCAGAATTCAACTCTCTTCTCGGTCAAAAACCATGTCCACGGTTTTCGAACTTGGCAAACAAAACAAACTTGATTCGGAATCTGAGACTTCACAAGTGCACTCCAGATATTGAAACACTTAGATAAATACGCAATAACAGAAAAGAAACCAAAAAAGGGAAGTTTCGTTTCTATTCATTGTAAAAGAAGTTTGTATGCAAGTTTGTTCCAAAAATTCCTACTAGCAGGGGCCGAACCCGCATCTATACATGGTCAACAAAATGAAAGTCAAAATGCACCGGGAAAGCATGTCTAATCTTTCTTCTTCCTGGGCTTCCTTCTCGGCGTAGACCCACTGGAGCCACCACTAATCTTCCTCTTCGAGCCTTTGCCTTTCGGCGATTGGTCTTCAGGCAAGGGCATTATTTCAACGTCTTCCTCCGAACTCGAATGGACGGGGATGCTTCCTGCAAGAGGAGTCGGAGGGATAGGATCAAATGTGGAAGATGGAATAGCCGCACTAGTGTTAGAAAATGTACCGCCAGGCGATATCATTTTAAGCGGAGCCGGACCGAGTGCCGCCATTCCACCTCCAAAACTGCAGCCATGTGTTGCTGCATCCATTTCAGCAACAATTTGCGCCAAGATATCCTCTTCAGCAGCCAACCGAGCCTCGTTGGGAGCTTCAGAAGTCGGCATTGAAAATCTTGTCGCAGGAGCGCCTCCGCCATGACAAAGGGCAAATCAGCTAAAGGGTCACCATGGCGGCGAAAGAGTTCATCTATCATCTGCTCATCGAACACAAGCGTACTCTCCTGTATATCATCTAGAGATGCAGCAGTGGTGGTCACGGTGATCGCTTCGGTAACGATGGCCTCCTGTGCTTGATGTGATCCTTGAATAATAGGAGGCTCAAAATGGGCAGCATCGATCATTGGACAAAGAATAAGAGAACTGTTAGAACTTAACTCAATTGAAGATTTCGACTTAAGAGAGAAATGTGGAATGTCGAGAATACCTTCCTAAATTTGGCTCGTAGGTGGCAGAGCGGGTCAATAACTTGCGCTGCAGCTGGTGACATCTGCGGCTGATCTGGATTATAAGCAGGAACAGCCTGGGGATCGACCGCAGATGAGGGTTCGGGCTGGGTTGACGATGGAACTTCAAGGCTTGCTTCATGATGGTCAACTCCAGAACCCTCTCCCACTTCAAAGTGCTGAGCGCCGAGCTTTTCCTTCTCATGCAGAATCATCAACTCGTGGAGAATCTTCTTTTCATCATCAGTAAGAATATGGTTCTCGAGTTCGAATTCATCCACAGACTCGCCCTGATGCGCCTCCTTCTCTTCCTCCACCAGTCGGCTCCAAGCATTATAGAGATGCGTCGAAAAGTCATCGAGCAAGGCTAGGCCCCTATGCCTCAGCACATTAGCATTATAAACAACAAGGAGGTCTTCGATGTCAGCCTCTAGCCTGGACTCGGCCAACTTCACCCTCTCCTCGACCTCAGTCTCCACCTTCTAGACTTTAACCACCACTGCATCCCATTCATCCCTGAGCAAAACAGCTTGTTCGCACGCCTCTTGGGTTTCGTTGTTCGCATCATCTTTCTCCTTGGCCATATCAGCAAATTCGGCCTTGAGTTCCTTAAGCTCCTTGACCGCCGCGTCCCGCTCGGCGGTGACTTTGGTGTTTTGGTGGCCCATTCCTCCACCAGGGCAACGTGAGTCTGTCCCAACCTCTCCATTTCCGCCTTCGCTTCGTTAGCCCTTTTAACGACCTCGATCTCAGATTTTCGAGAAGACTCGGACTCAGCGGTGAGTACCTGAATAATCCGATCCCGTTTTGCAAGCCCGGTCTCCATCTTCTTGAGCGCTTTGGCTTGCTCAAAGGCCACTTTGGAAGCTTTTTCAACAGCCTTTACCCACTCTCTGTACTGGGTGTATATGTCATGAACGTACTCATGCATCGTTTTCTCCACTCCAGACGGAATTCTTTTTAAGTGTGGCGGGAAGACATAGCCATCAAAGCAAATGTTTGGAAAGTCTTTCCTCATCTGAGCCAGCTTAAGGGCCCCTTCTCTGTGGGTTCAGTTGGGACCTGCTCTGTAATCATGGATGCCGTGGTCTCAACTCTCTGAAGATGAGTCTCAGATCTAGAAGAATGAGAAGATGGCTTGTGACGAGGAGGTTCAGGCGGATGTGAGATGGAAACAAGGGGTGGAGACGGAAGTCTAGGAGGAGGAGAGCGTGATCTGGATCGGTGTCTATACTCTCTGTCATGCCCGTACCTGTCCTGACTAGAGTATTCGCGATCGCGATCTCTGTCTGAATCCCTCCTGCGAGAATCATAGTAACCAGAAGCCTTTCGGGCTGAGCGAAGATTCCCGAGCATAGATCCTCTTCCGGACATAGTACCTGAGAATGAGAAATGAAGAAGAGTTAGCGATTTCCTAAGATTGGATGATTTACAGTTGTGAATTATGCAGTGTAGTGAAGTGTATGCATGTGCAACCCCCCGACCAACCGTAAATGTCGGCCGCACTCATGGCAGGCGACCCGCTCGATTCATGAACACTATCGAGCTCCTCCATCCCGGCTTCGTGTTGAGACGACACAAAGTCAGGAATCGGAACATCGGCAAGTCCTTCAAAAAGATTCTCTACTGGCGGGGGAGTAGCCTCCGCAATTCTAATCCCCGGGACGGGCAAAGACACGACCACGGATTTAAATCTCCCAGATTTAGAATGTTTATAAGCAACGACCTTGCCTTTTCTCTTTCCTCCGGAATCTTGAACATCGGAAGAAGGCCCAGCTGGGAGCTCGGTATCGGTAGGCGTTCTTTCTGGATCAACTTCTTCGGCGATCACGACTGCGGGCGCTTTGCGCTTCACCCGTTTCTTCGGGACCACTCTATGTATCCCTTCCAAATGTATGCTTTGTTTCCGTTCTATCAGCCCGACAGTCCTCAAATTCCTACACTACAACAAAAAGGACTTTTTATAGCATGTAAAAACCGCTATAAAAACTTTCTATAGCGATTCTATAATCGCCATAGATCAACATGTTGTAAAAAGTCTAGTAGATACTATAGCGTGTCATACTTGCAATGGAAAACGTATTTTTCTTGCCATCTAAAATAGGCCATATTGGTGCAACTGCTTTTCTATAGCATTATGAAACGTGCTATAGAACTTTTTATGACGCATTTTAGTTGCTATAAATATGTCGACATGCTATATTATTATAGCATTTGAACGTGCTATGGAATCATCGTGTCAACCTTTTATGACACATTGAAATGCTATAGAAAATTCATTACTATCTATTATAGCACCGTCTTAGTGCTATGAAAACTATTTACTCTTTGCAAAATATTTTGTATAGCACTAACATGATGCTATAGTACAACAAAGCTGAACAATTTTTCTTTTTATTGCATAGTTAGAACGCTATAAAAAAATTCTATTGCACATTTTTTACTGCCATAACATTCAAAGCTTACAATTTTCAATTCTACTTATATATTATAACTCAAAAAACCACATTCGTCACATTAACATAAGTACACAAATTGAGTCATAAGCCAAATCACAATATATATATATTTCCATAATATTTCGTACATGAAGAATTAAACATAAATATTTATGATAAAAATTAAACATAAGTACACAAATTGAGTGTAGCATACCAAAATGATACATACTAAAAATATTTTAATGACCGTCGATAAGCATGACCGATTTAAAGCAGAAAGAGTGCGACATCATGTATTAACCTCAAAAGCATCATACAACACCTATGAAGAAGAAACAGAAACATACATATGTTAGTCAATATATACAAGTATGTATAAGTACAAAAGATGCATCGCCAAAGACTAAGTTACTGAAACTAACATAACCCCTAATGAACCTGTTATTGTGATCAATCATGCTTTAAAGAAGCACACTAAGGACAGTGGCACTGGCTTGCTAGGAGCACGTAGAAGGTTGAGCACGTAGAAGGTCAAGAAATGTCCTAGGAGCCGCCATGAAGCATCAGCCCTAAAAGAGGAATGTTCAATTAAAGTATAATTGTTGTATCAAGGTTGTTCTTGTATTTTATGCGGTCGAACTTGAGACTGTATGTAATTGGGCCGTAGCTCGTTTTGAGGTTGCAATAAAATTTAACCAATTTTCAAAAAAAAAATACATAATACATATAATAATATATATCATATAATAAGATGATGAAGCAACAAAAATAATACATATAATCAAGACTCCAAGATGATGAAACAACAAGGTATATACAACAATAATAAGAAAATTACAGAAACTGAATGTATGCAAAATCCATATTATGGTAACTTAAATAAATCCATGTGCACTGTATGCAGAGAAACCTAATGCAAAATACTGCCAAAATAATAAGAGCAACAGAAAATTTTATCAACCCGTCTTTCTGAGAGAAATCAGTTAGAGATGCATGTATACCAAAATTCTAGATAGAAAAGATCTGAAAAAGATAAAAAATTGAAATCAATTGTTTTGATTTTTAATATACCCTCCATGCGAATAGGTTACTAGACTTAATATCACAATGCTCTACCCCTACCTAAAAACTGCAATGAGAAATTTTAAATTTTTGATGTTATTTGATAAGTTCTGGTAGAAGGAGGTTTGGGGTCGGCGTAATAAAATGAACATTGAATTTAAAGTCTAATAACCAAATCAACATGAGGATTATGCTAAAAGAATCCCTTATGAGATCGTGATCAAACCAGAAAAAACTCATTAGCGACTGATACATGGTATACAGAACCTTTATCTCGTGCACATCATGCAACTGATAACCCTACTCTTGTCATTTCGCTGGCACTGGTAGCACATTAAGGCATCTTCTCCTTTACGAATCTTTCTTCAAATGCTATTAGTCATAGAACAATTTTAAGATTTAAAATGTTAAACTAGAGAATATATGAACCTGGTGTGGTATTTGTTTTACTTGGTACATATAATTTCTGTTTATTCAAATATTAAACTAAATACCATACCAAGACAGATATTTAAATTAGAGAGGGACGGAGAATTTGTTAAACCTCCTACAAACTTTGAATTTATTATAAAGCAACAATTTTAACCTGTGAAAGATATTAACTGTTTACTTCCACAAGACCAAAGAACATCAACAATAATTTAAAACTTGCATCTAATGCTCTACTTTTACTTCACTGTCAAAAAAGTATTTGACTTGAAGCAAATCCTTGTAGAAGGATACTATTCTTTGAATGTGTGCATGCCTAGTATAAACAAATCCAAGAAGTAATAATTTCCCACACAAATTGCAAAAGGAAGTTGTGGCATAAATTACCTCAGGCTTCTCTTTACTATCAAGACCCTTTTGTAGAGAAGATTTACGTTCTGTACTAGACCGATCACCGTTTTGTTTTCCTCTTTTCTCAACCTTCTCCGACAATCTGCACCTTCTTTTATTACTGATTCGTTGATCCATATCAATATTCTGCAACACCGTTGAGTACCATCTTCATTTCCCTGAAAATAAATGTTAGTGATCATTAGACTAACCTTCTCAATAGTAGAGGACTACTAACATTTGTTAACTTGAATCCAGTTGCATTAATCACTTCCTTTTCGTATGGATCACAGGTATAGGAGGATTTGCCAAATGGTGGAGTCGAGAATAATTGTTTCATTTGTACGCTGTTCTTTGTTTTAGCTTTTTGATAGCATACTCAAATGCATCCAGGTAAGAACCTGCTAATCTTTAAACAGAAGTACAAATGACAGGAAAACAACCAATCGAACTGCAACTCCTAAAATTAAAGAAAATCAACAAAATTAAAGACTAAGGAACAAAAACAACGTTAGAGAAAAACGAATATCGCCATCTTACCAACATTTCATCTGCATTTACCACAATGAGAACCACGTCATCGTGATCAACATCAAGCTTACTGTTTATGCAATCAACCATATAATCGCACTTCCTACTCCATTTTCCATGAAAGAACACCACGATCAGCTTGTCTGTAAGATTTGCTTCCTTTGGTTCGTTCGCCTTTAGTCAGTAAGTCACCAGATCAGCTAATTGTATGACGTTGGCCACCATTCTTTTTATTGCATTGTCACCTGTGACAATAAATAGAAATGTAAAGAAAAGATTAAGCAACTTTATACCTTGATTTGTATCTGCTTTGATTTATGGAACGATCCGAATGCATCTTTATAAGTATGCTTGCATTTTATAGTCTTATATTAGGCCAAGGATTATATAGGCTTTAATTTTCAGGCATAGAGTATTATCAGACTTAATCACATGAGCCCAAATTTTAACCAGACATAAAATGCTTACTATCCAACCTTTTCACATGTAATTAACATGATCTGAAGATAGTTTATTTTGTAGTAAAAAAATTTGTAAGTTTGGCATGTATACACAGTAATATCATATCTCTCCTTATACTTGTCTTTATGTTTGTGTTGATGCCACAAAGGTAACAAAAAACAATGAAAAGAATATGATTCAATCAATGGGCATTTAGTATAAAATTTGATTCTAATTTAAATGGTAGATAAAAATCATTTGGATTCTAATCATAGTCCTATTATAACACAATCATAATCAATATAAAAATCAAAACCTTTGTACATAGTAAATTCTCAATAAGATTCAGATCAAACTCAGTATACGATATTATAACACATTGAGGAGGAAATAAAACCCAAGTCTGTCGATCTTAGATAGTTCTGTGGTGCTTTCTAAAATAAATTTTTTTGCAATAGATATTTGTTAGCAACCTAAATATAGACAAATGATTAAATTATAAGTGAGTTGATCATCAATTTCACACTAACTCTAGCATATAAGTTTTGGTAATTAAATTAACACAATAAAATCGCACCATAACTAAAATGCCGAGCGGGACATACCAAGCGACCAAAATTTTGCCAATTTAGTACGTTTAGTGCTTTGCTTCCTGTGATAGCCTTTAAATTAACAAGATTATAAAATTTTATGCCAACGAACTATACCATATAAGTATATTTGTGATTTAATGCTTGTTCATGTTTTGAACTATCTTAATAAATCTCGGAACTTGAAAGGTCAGTGTGGTGACTTGTATATCTTATATTATAGACTCTAGTTATCATACATACCAGAATATAACAAGACCATAGACCATCCATGATACTCCTGACAAGTTTGTAAGAGTCATGTGAAGAATAAAGATGCTTGGGAGACAAATAATTCAATGCATTTGAAATTATGCAAGATTCAATGAATTTGTCTTAACAGTAGAGGAAACTCAATTTCGGTTAGTCAAACAATGCCACGAGTACTAGGCTTTTGTAGCCATTGTCAGCTCTTTTTAAATCATAGGGCTCTATTCCACAAGTGATGCAGCGCAGCCCATATTTGTCAAAGGTATAAGTCGAGACCGACTCAAGGAAGGCAAAGACATAAGTCGAGTAAGTAGTGAGGAAGGTGAAGGCATAAGTCGTAACCGACTTAAGGAAGAAGGTGTAAGTCGTGACCGACTTAAGGAAGGAGCTATGAGTCATCAACGACTTAAGGGACGTGCTAGGTTACGACCTAAGACTATGGGAAGAACAACACCAGTTGAAAAATGCGAAGGTTTAAGTCGTTGCCGAGTTAACGACTTAGTTTTGGTGAGTATACGACTTAACAAAGCAGGGAATAAGTCGTTGCCGAGTTACGACTTAGTTGAGTCGCGTGAACGACCTAACGAGTCAGGAGTTAAGTCGCGTAAAGATGGAAACCGTTGATTCCTCTGCCGAGTTAATCTCTGCCTTTGATTTCCTTGAGTCGTTGATCTGGGACGCCGCATGTTTTAAATCGCTGAAGCTGTTGTCGTTGATTCTTCTGCGAGTTAATCTAGACCGTTGTTTTGAAGTCACTGCTATTGATGAGTCGTGATATGTTGTTAAGTCGGCAACGACCTAAGTGAATAACTCTGTTGTATTTACTGTTATAAGTCATAAGTCATAAGTCGTTACATATCTGTTTTAGGTCGCTTACATGTTATATTGTTTCTTTGATCATGTTGTTAAGTCGTTCTGTTATAAGGCTTAAGTCGTGATGTTTGTAAGTCGTAAGTCGGCTGAATTTTTAGGTCGTGACTGTTAGGTCGGCGACGACTTAGGAGTTGTATTTTTTTTTCTGTTTTGCGTGTTGTAGCCTATAAATAGGCAAGTTGTTTCACTTGTAAAGGTTGTTGATTTTTGAATAAAAATTCTCTTTGTAAGCTTTGTACTTTCATTCAAATTGGTAGTTAAGTGTAATCTCCTATCTCCTCTTTCGGTTAATCGAGTGCGCTCGATTCAACGATTGTAGAAGCCGATTCGCGGAATCAAGTGTGCTTGATCAACGCTTGAAGAATTGAAGATCTTTGAACCCGGTATCGTGCGCGATCAACGAGTTCGGGATAGCTAGAATTCGGTATCTTCGGATCAACGAATTCGGGCATTTCAGTATTCATCAATCCATCAATTGCTACTTTCACCGATTGAAGATTGTTTAGTTTAATCCGCTGCGTCAGTTTTTGGTATCAGAGCTTGTTCTAGCCAATCATAGCTAGATCGAGACTTGGAGCCTAATCAATTTGGAATTTGAAGTTGAAGTGAAGATTTGAGTTTGTTTATCACGGCCAAGAGCTAGTTGAAGTTGTTCGCATTTGTATTGAAGTTTGAAGATCGGATTTGTGATTTGGAGAAGTTGTGTTCACCGTGATCATCGCGATTTGCAACAAAGTGGAAGTTTCGATCCATTTCATCTTGGATCAAAGTTCGAATTGTGTTTGAATTTGAGGCGTTTGTGAAGATTTCAAGTATGCCGCCAAGAAGAGCTAATCGTCACCAAAACGTAGAAGCTTTGTATCGAAGAGAAGAAGCTGATGAGATGGAGCAAAGAATCAATGATAACTTTAGTGAAAAGCTTAACGAAGGAATTGGCCGGTTAGAGAAGCTTATGACGGAGATGAATCAAAATCGGAGAAGGGTTTCACCTGAATCTAACCATGGGGGTAGTAGAGTCTCGCCACATTCCAATCAAGACAGAAGTGTTGAAAATGATCAAGGGTGTGGGAGGAACGTGAATGATCGTGAACGGAGGAATGTAGATAGAAGGAATGATGGTGGTAGACGTGAAGGTAGTAGAGATGTGGGTGGACGAGATAGACAACGATATACATCTGATTTTGAAGAGGAGTATGATGGTGGTAGTGTTTGAGGACAAGGACGAGGACAAGGAAGAAATTACTCTGAGTATGATCACAAGTGGGAGTCGGGGATGAAGACTGAAATTCCTAAATTCAAAGGTGGTATGCCAGCGGAGGAGTTTCTAGATTGGATGGCTAATGTAGAAGAGATTTTTGACTTCAAGGAAGTTCCAGAACATCGTAGAGTGAAGTTGGTTGCTACAAGGTTGAGGGGTAGAGCTTTGGCATGGTGGCAGCAAACCAAACTTATACGTGAACGGATGGGGAAGTCAAAGATTGAATCTTGGGAGAAGATGAAGAAATTGATGAAAGCGACATTCTTACCTTATAATTATCAATCGCTTATGTATCAGAGGTTGCAGAACTTGAGACAAGGAACGAAATCTGTGAATGACTATGATGACGAATTTTATCAACTGATTGCAAGGAATGATATTATGGAGACAGAAGAACAGTTAACAGCTAGATTTGTTGGAGGGTTGCGAATGCAGATTCAGGATATGGTTAATATGTTTGATCCTAGATCTGTAGTGGAAGCACATCAGAAAGCGTTGGCGTGGGAGAAACAGGGACGACGAGGAAGTGGTGTGTTTACTAATTCTAACAATCAAGCGAAGGGTGTTAGTGAGAGTTCTAATGTTTCAAAAGCTGTTGTGAAACCAGTTGTGAATGAGGTTGGGAAGGCGAAAGTCAATAATGGTTTCAAATGTTACAATTGCCAAGAGTTGGGCCACAAAAGTAGCGAATGTCCGAAGCCGAAGAAGAGAGGTATGATAGCGGAGGTTGAGGATGAGGATGGAGAAGCTGAATGTTCCAATTCACCACCTGATGAGGAGGAAGAAGAAGTGTCGGGAGACGAAGGTTATAATCTCATGATGAAGAGGTCCTGTTTCACATCAAAGCAAGAGGAGGATTGTAGTTGGTTAAGGAGCAATATTTTTCAGTCTACATGTACCATTCTGGGAAAGGTTTGCAAATTTGTTATTGATGCTGGAAGCTGTGAAATATAATTTCTTCCGAGGCTGTGAGGAAGTTGGCATTGAAGACTGAGAAACATCCGAAGCCATACAAGCTAGCTTGGTTAAGGAAAGGCGGGGAGGTGAAGGTTGGACGAAGGGCTCGTGTGAAGTTTTCAATTGGGAAGAAATACAAAGATGAAATCTGGTGCGATGTGGTAGATATGGACGTTTGTCATTTGTTGTTGGGAAGACCGTGGCAGTATGATAGAGTAGTGCAACATGATGGGCGTACCAACAGTTACAGTTTCATGTTTGAAGGCACGAAGATTACTCTCGTTCCCAAGAAGCGTCAACAAGAAGAAAACAAACTGGAGGAGATTGAAGAGCTGAAAACTTTATTAACCTTGAAGGAGTTTGTTAAAGAAGTCGAAGAGGAGCCGGAAGTATTCTTGTTAATTGGGCGTGAGAGCAGTGAAGAAGTTGAAATTCCAGAAGAAGTTAAACCAGTATTGAAAGAATTTGAGGATGTATTTCCAGAGGAGTTGCCAACGGAGTTACCGCCATTGAGGGACATTCAATATCAAATTGATCTAGTTCCAGGAGCTGTGTTACCTCACAGACCACACTACAGAATGAGTCCAAAAGAGCATGAGGAGTTGCGAAGGCAGGTAGAGGAATTGCTTGAACAGGGGCGTGTGCAGGAGAGTTTAAGTCCTTGTGCTGTACCAGCTTTATTGGTACCCAAAAAGGATGGAACGTGGAGGATGTGCACTGACAGTCGAGCCTTGAATAAGATTACTGTGAGATATAGATTTCCAATGCCGAG
Organism: Allium fistulosum; assembly: GCA_030737815.1. NCBI lineage: Eukaryota > Viridiplantae > Streptophyta > Magnoliopsida > Asparagales > Amaryllidaceae > Allium > Allium fistulosum. Next base: position 731,561,673 of record CM060908.1, read on the forward strand.
GTTGGATGACTTGTTAGATCAAATAAGCGGAGCTACTATCTTTTCGAAGATTGATTTGAAGAGCGGATATCATCAAATTCGTATCCGACCAGGTGATGAGTGGAAGACTGCTTTTAAAACCAGGGAGGGTCTATACGAATGGTTGGTAATGCCATTTGGCTTATCAAATGCACCAAGTACATTTATGCGGGTGATGAATCAAATTTTCAGACCATACATTGGAAAATTTGTTGTGGTTTACTTTGATGATATTATGATCTACAGTGCTAGTAAAGAAGAGCATGTTCAGCATTTGAAGAAAGTGTTAATTATACTTCGTGAAGAACAATTTTATGCTGCAACGAAGAAATGCGTGTTCATGACGCATAGCGTTTTATTTCTGGGGTATGTTGTGTCGGAAAAGGGAATACATGTTGACTAAAGTAAAATCGAAGCTATTAGGGATTGGCCGCAACCCAAGACGATAACGTAAGTTCGTAGTTTTCACGGGTTGGCTTCATTTTATCGAAGGTTTATTCCACACTTTAGTAGTGTGATGGCACCTGTGACTGATTGTATGAAGGGTAAACAATTTGCATGGACGAAGGAAGCCGAAGTTGCTTTTGATTGGATCAAGGAACTCTTGACGTCTGCACCAATTCTAATATTACCTGATTTTCAGTTAGTGTTTGAACTACATACTGATGCATCCAAGGTTGGAATTGGAGGAGTGTTGAGTCAGAGGGGACGTCCTATTGCATATTTCAGTGAGAAGTTGTCAGGAGCGAAGATGCGATACAGTACATATGATGTGGAGTTTTATGCTGTTGTGCAAGCTATTAAACACTGGAGACATTATCTATTCCAGAAAGAGTTTGTTCTGTATACTGATCATGAGGCCTTGAAGCATTTGCAAGGGCAAGACAAGATTTCAGCAAGACATGCATCGTGGATTGCATATCTGCAACAGTTTACCTTTGTTGTGAAAAACAAATCGGGAGTGACGAATCGTGTGGCTGATGCTTTGAGTAGGAGGAGTCATTTGTTGACTACACTGAAGGTTGAAGTGATGGGGTTTGATATGTTGCCAGAATTATTTGCCGATGATCCTTACTTTGCAAAGTTTGTTGATAAAGTTAAGGAGGGGAAAACAGATGAGTTCGTGATGGTAGATGGTTTTATGTTCAAAGGAAATCGATTGTGCATATCGGATTGTAGTTTGAGAATGAAAATTGTTAAAGAGCTACATGAAGAAGGGCATGTTGGGAGAGACCGTACATTATAATTGATTTCACAATCTTACTTTTGGCCATCAATGAGGAAAGAAGTGGAGAGGTTTGTGGAGCGATGTCATATCTGTTAGGTTTCGAAAGGAACTGCAACTAATGCTGGGTTATATACGCCGTTACCTGTACCAACTAAACCATGGGTTGATGTGAGTATGGACTTTGTGTTGGGGTTGCCGAGAACGCAGCGTGGTAATGATTCCATTTATGTGGTAGTTGACCGATTTTCGAAAATGGCACATTTTATTGCTTGTAAGAAGACGGCGGATGCTGTTCATGTTGCTCAATTGTTTTTCAAGGAGATCTATCGACTTCATGGATTGCCAGAATCTATTGTGTCGGATAGAGATACTCGATTTCTGAGTCACTTTTGGTTGAGTTTGTGGAAAATGGTGGGAACGAAGCTGAAGTTTAGTAGTGCTTATCATCCGCAAACGGATGGACAGACCGAGGTTGTGAACAGATCATTGGGGAATTTACTGAGGTGTCTTGTGCAAGATAATCTGAAGAGTTGGGATGTAAAGTTATGCCAGGCAGAATTTGCTCATAATCATGCGGTGAATCGTAGTACAGGGTTCAGTCCATTCCAGATAGTATATTCAAGCTTACCGAAGGGACCGTTGGAACTAACGATAGTGCCACAATCAAAGAAGACAATAAAGAAAGCTGCTGATTTTGTTGATGGATTGGCGGAATGTCATAAAATCGTTCAGGAACGATTGGAGAAAGCAAACGAGATGTATAAACGATCTGCAGACTTGAAGCGAAGAAATGTTGAATTTAATGAAGGTGATTTGGTTTATGCAGTGTTAACAAAGGATCGTTTTCCAGTGGGCGCTTATAACAAGTTAAAAGCCAGAAAAATTGGTCCTGTAGAAGTCGTGAAACGGATTAATGAAAATGCTTATAAGTTGAAGCTGCCAGAAGATGTGTACACTTCTGATGTGTTCAATGTTAAACATCTCGTACCATATCATGGGGATGAACGAGCTGATGTGGAAGAATTTACAAATTCGAGGTCGAATTTTTCTCAACCTGGGGAGGATGATGTAGCGCAGCCCACATTTGTCAAAGGTATAAGTCGAGACCGACTCAAGGAAGGCAAAGACATAAGTCGAGTAAGTAGTGAGGAAGGTGAAGGCATAAGTCGTAACCGACTTAAGGAAGAAGGTGTAAGTCGTGACCGACTTAAGGAAGGAGCTATGACTCGTCAACGACTTAAGGGACGTGCTGGGTTACGACCTAAGACTACGGGAAGAACAACACCAGTTGAAAAATGCGAAGGTTTAAGTCGTTGCCGAGTTAACGACTTAGTTTTGGTGAGTATACGACTTAACAAAGCAGGGAATAAGTCATTGCCGAGTTACGACTTAGTTGAGTCGCGTGAACGACCTAACGAGTCAGGAGTTAAGTCGCGTAAAGATGGAAACCGTTGATTCCTCTGCCGAGTTAATCTCTGCCTTTGATTTCCTTGAGTCGTTAATCTGGGACGCCGCATGTTTTAAATCGCTGAAGCTGTTGCCGTTGATTCTTCTGCGAGTTAATCTAGACCGTTGTTTTGAAGTCACTGCTATTGATGAGTCGTGATATGTTGTTAAGTCGGCAACGACCTAAGTGAATAACTCTGTTGTATTTACTCTTATAAGTCGTAAGTCATAAGTCATTACATATCTGTTTTAGGTCGCTTACATGTTGTATTGTTTCTTTGAACATGTTGTTAAGTCGTTCTGTTATAAGGCTTAAGTCGTGATGTTTGTAAGTCGTAAGTCGGCTGAATTTTTAGGTCGTGACTGTTAGGTCGGCGACGACTTAGGAGTTGTATTTTTTTTTTCTGTTTTGCGTATTGTAGCCTATAAATAGGCAAGTTGTTTCACTTGTAAAGGTTGTTGATTTTTGAATAAAAATTCTCTTTGTTAGCTTTGTGCTTTCATTCAAATTGGTAGTTGAGTGTAATCTCCTATCTCCTCTTTCGGTTAATCGAGTGCGCTCGATTCAACGATTGTAGAAGCCGATTCGCGCAATCAAGTGCGCTTGATCAACGCTTGAAGAATTGAAGATCTTTGAACCCGGTATCGTGCGCGATCAACGAGTTCGGGATACCTAGAATTCGGTATCTTCGGATCAACGAATTCGGGCATTTCAGTATTCATCAATCCATCGATTGCTACTTTCACCGATTGAAGATTGTTTAGTTTAATCCGCTGCGTCAACAAGATTCACTATCTTCATCAATCAACAACTCAGAAACTATGTTGCAAGTGTCTAAGCTAACATGCAAAACTTCCATAGTGTAGGAAACATATATGAGGGCAAGTAGAACAAAAATTTGATCATTCTTACTCTATGTTAGATATCAAGAATTTCATTAATCTGATGCATCATGCATGTTTGTAAATATAAGGTATCTAAAGGCAATGTTGTCACTTACAATACTCGGATTGAAGTGTTTAAATCATAACATTTTAGAAGGAATGGCCATTATAATGAGTTCCATTAAAGACAATGCATTCTCTATCCCATTAAAGAAATAATCATTTAGTGCAATTATGTTAAATTATTATATAATATATTTTATATATAGCTAGTACAATATCAGGATACCAAGATCTAATAAGGATATATGATTATGAAAGAAAACTATATATAGCAGCATCAGTAGTAGAATAATCTATTTAAACAAAGCTCTTATCGAATTCATAGAGACATGAGTCCTATCTTTGTTGTCGGTTTGGTGTTCATACATGGAAACAATATTCAAGATAAGTAAAACAATATGTCCATAACAACCATATATTTACATCTAACTTGTAATGTATAAAAAGCAAATTTATAACCGTGATGCAAAAATGAAACGATTAAAAGCAAATATATAACCGCGATGCCAAAAATGAAAAAATTATAGGAAACATGTACATGAATTAAATCTTAAAAATAAATGAATTAGTGAAGAAGTCACCCGATTATCCATGTTTGTTGATTTCCATCACACGGTTTAACACCACCAAAACAATCTATGAAATAGTGATACGATAACATCTAAAATTGGAAAAGAAAGAACTACTTGCTCTTATTCTAATATTATGAATATTTCTGAATATCTCCATTGTCAAACTCGGTTAATGAAACTCATTTTGGTGAAAATAAATGTTTATACAAATATCAATCAATAAAAATAAAGATTTTTAAAAAACCTAATAGTCACAATGTTAAGCACAATACCTGAAGGAAGCGCTAATATGAAATTTTAATATAGCAGGTTATATCCAAAACATGAAATGCAAAGATTTGTTGCATGTATATACACATAGTGCATAACAAATTAATGGCAAGTCTCCGAATACCCTAGCACTACTCTCCGGAGTAGGGTTTTTAAGAAATAAATGACAAATCAAACTATAACATTGATAATAAATGAACTTACAAGGAACTGATGGAAAAAAGTGTTTTGATTTTTGATCAAAGATGCAGCTTGACCAAGACATCCTAAAGTAAGGCAATGGAGAACAAGAAAGACTAACCTAAGCTTCAGTTTTAACTTAGAATAACATGGACTGAAAAGGTCACATGGAATAGACATTTACCCTAATTAAATTTCCATAAAATATACATCTGGAAACATAGCCTAAACTTCGGATATAAATGTGCCTAGGCTCTATAAATTAATAACCAAGTACAATTCTAAGTTTCTATCTATATTTTTGAATAATGCAGTTCAAATTAGTTGGCTTTTTTTATTGATTCAAGGACATGGTTATTGATAACTAGTAGAACAAAACACATTTCATTAAGTGAAGGGTATCATATAATCATTTCCTTTAAAGAACAAAGAAAATAATTTTATCTTCCATTTTAATAACCATGTACTATTTTTTTCAACCAGTTAATTTATAAGCTACTGGTAGGACAAGATCAAGAATAAAAATTCAAACACTTAGAAAGAGATCTAATTCCACTCTTCCATTTTCCAAATTAACCAAATGTTTATAACCCATAACATCATAATACTAAACAATACCATACCATAAAAAATTCTCTATCCATAATACCATATTGTCGATGATAATCACATTTTCTAAAGTTTGAAGCTGATGTTTGTATTTGTAACCATAACACCTTTATTATGCTATATTTTCATATTTTTCTTCTTTTATTTGAAAAAAAGACGAATGTAGTGAATGAATTTTCAAGGATCTAATATTACATGTAATTAAACACATAACCCATACATAGAGTAATAAATGGCAAGCCATCGGAGTTTAACCAACTTGTCCTTACGGGGAAAACACTTGATATAAAGAAGATTAATATGGAAATTCAATAACTCACCATTGAACAAATTCCTGCTTCAGACTCAACTTTGGATGATGTAATGTGTACAATCGCAGATAGAAATTCAGACTAGAAAGACTTTGCAGCTTCACTTCCCTGTAAACTTTCTTCCTTAACTGCTAGGGAGTTTTGCGAATATTTTATTCCCTTAATAAATTTATGCATTTTAGATTTTTCTTTGGCAATTCTGATAGGAGCATTTCTTGTTCCACAAATGGATACAATGATCATTATGGTACTTGGAGACAATACAATGCATACAACACATACAACTCACCTATGTTCTTAACGTCGGATTTATCTTTGTTAAAGCCAATACAAAATTTAGTTTTATCAGCTTTGGAAAAAATTTCATGCATATTCATACAGCTAACAAAAGAGTATTAGTACATGCAATGTTTTTCCCCAGCTTTATGAAGCTCATTTTCACCATTACTTATTTTAAGTTAGCAGTGTGATGTTTTTCATATATTAATTTTTTTCTCTTTTCTTTGGTCACCAGTGTATTACAATCTGAATGTTCGGTCACTAATACAAAAAATAATTGGGTAAAATCCAAAACATAGTATTAAGAATTACCTTCATATGTTGAGAATTGGAACTGAGAAGGAAATCGTCAACCTAAATGCTCACAGGATTCCCTTCCTTGGAGGGCGACAAGCTAATAACCGTGACATGAAGTCCAAATGCTTTATCAAACTTAACTACCATTAACAATTGAAGAGCTTTCAGAGCGTGAAATCGACTTCTTTGAGGAATCACGGGAAATCGAACTCTAAGGAGTCGAGCGGGTTGAAAAATCAAGATTTCAGAGTGAGAAGGGATTCATGATTGAAGAGGGATTTGTGAGTGAAGAGAAGATTCATGAGCGAAGAAGTCTCGTGTTTTGGATTTGGAATTGAAGGTGAAAAGAGGGAATGTCTGGCGGCAAAGGAAAAAGGAGGAGGGAAATGTAATATTGGATTGAAAAATTTTCTTTTGTGGTTTAACGATGGCATGAACACAAGCTATCTTTTTAACCTAAATCACCATTAACATTTAACCATAGCAAGTTGAGTTTCCATGCAATCCTTGCTTGCTATTAATAGAACATTTTCTTGTAGTGCTATCGGTCAGGACCAAGTCGATATGCCTCTCTTCGCCCAGAAACGCTTGAAGAATCCGAACAAGCTCTCTGACGTATGCGCCATCTGGACGAGAGATTGCGGCTATAAGAAAGGAAAAGTATGTCAGTTTTGAAGTCAGTTACTAGTATCTCAATGACTCAAGAGAGAAAAGGAAACACTTACGTCTATCCAACCACCGCCTAGCAAATCCATGGGGACACCGAACGTAGAACCATTCAGTCTTATAATAACTTAGCCTTCCCCAGGAGCCCAGTACAATGTGGCAGTTTCTGACCGATTCCAGGAAGGTGAAAGAAGGGCTATCTCCACGGCTCTTGACATTGAATAAATATCTGATCTCGATCGGCTTCGGCGGTCGAAAGAGGATCTCCATAAAGAGAACAAAGGTGTTGTTCAATAAGGCATACCCGTTGGGATGCAGCTGAGATGGAGCTATGCCAAGAAATGATAAAATCTCCCTTATATATTAGTTGAAGGGAGGAACCGTCCCCGCCGTACAGGCATGACGGTTGAAAGCAGTAAACCCTCCAGGGGATTGTTTGGCCTGTCAGTTAGCCCAGGAAGTAGCACGTCGTCAAGCGACAAACCATGCCTTAAGCAAATCCGTCCTAGCATATCTTCGGAGATACCCGACGGCACGGAATCTGTTGGATTGAGAATAAACCGAGCACCCGGACGCTCATCCGGAGCTGGCTCTATGACTTCGGCTTCGATAACTGGTATCTCTATGGTTGGAGGAATAGAACTTGGGAGTTCCGGCTGCTGAGAACTTGAAGGGTGCATGACTAGCTAGCTTATAAAAAATCATTGTTAGACTGAAAAATAACACTCGTGCATCCCCTAGTGTAAAGTGTGTGAGTGTGTTGTGCAGTGCAGTACTGTATATTATGTGAGAAAATCAACAGGATTGAAGGAAGCGTGTAAGCGACGAGACTTCGGAATTCGGTTGGAAGGACCGTCATCGCTGACCGTCACAACCATACCATCCAAGTATTGACCATCATTTCAAGTCAAAGTTTATTGTCATTTTTATAAGTTGCAGTTTCATCGACGAGCTTCGATAGGAAATCAAATATGCAGTGAAACGGTTAAGTCCAGTTATGCGAATTTGAAGCTCGTCAGAGGCAATTGTTCAAGTGTGTGAGAAGTTTCAAACTTTATGATGATCAAATTTGTAACGCTCGCGAGAGCCGTGTTTGCATCAATAAGTCATGGTCATCAGCGTATGAGTTAGGCTTGGTCAGAAGGTGGGCATGCAAGTTCGACTCGAACTAGAGGCTGGGGATTTCGAATCGATCAGAGCACCACATTTCGAATCGATTAAAGGCCTCCGGTTCGACTCGCTCCCCAAGACCATCGAGTTCGACTTGGTCCAAAGAACACAAAGTTCAACTCGCTCCCAAGACCACACAGTTCGACTCGCTCCCAAGACCATCGAGTTCGAATCGGTCCCAAGAACGTGAAGTTCGACTCGCTCCCAAGACCACACAGTTCGACTCGCTCCCCAAGACCATCGAGTTCGACTAGGTCCCAAGAACGTGAAGTTCGACTCGCTCCCAAGACTGCACACTTCGACTCGATCGGAAACCACCCTTTTCGACTCGATCCAAGGCCATCATTTTGAGTCCATCAGGCGCGACCCCTTCATATCGATCCATGAATTCAAAGCACTCGATTCGATACGAAGCTCCACCATCGATCGATACGAAGACCTTTGCCTCATCATCTCGAAACCCATATTCCAGAGCGACACAAAGCTGAGGCCAGAGAGCTTTCGATCGACTACGACTCTGATTGATTTGATGTTAAGAAAACCCGAGCCTCATCGTTTATGTGTGGATTCGCTTATTGGATTACCTAGATCTATCAGTTAGTTCAAACGATTGAAGATAGGAATCGATTCGAAGGAAGGAATGTGTCATTCGTTCTTCTCGAGTTTCTGAGCGATACGAAGAAAAGGAAGGAAAACGAAAGGTAAAAAAGTGAAAAACGGCTAAGTGAAAAGTATTTATATGGACTTGGAAATAAAGGGAATAAACGCTTCGTATCCCGATGGATTCGAACACGCGTTTCAACTCCCTCTCCAGTGCGTCAATACGAAGCTCTCCTTCGTATCGCTTGCCTTCGACTCCATCGATACGAGACCACCCTTTGTATCGATAACCCATTTTGACTCCGACTACTATGCAGCTCGAACCCCAGACTGAGTCGAATGAGCAGTTCGAATCCATCAGGGAATCTACATCGACTCGCTCCACTTCGACTCGCTCAGTTCCAGTCTGTCATCAAGTCGAACAAGCACTTCGCATCCATCAAATCGTGGCTTCCAGAGGCCAACTCCATCAAATCGGAATACTTACTACGTATCCATAACATCAATGGAAGTCGTCTTCAAGGTTTCAATCCTTCACATCGATTCAGAAGAGGATCGTTACGAAGGAAAATTCAAAAGCAACCGTCAAGCGTTGTTGCAACGAATTTCACATCGGTTCAGGAGAGGATCGATACGGAATTCAAAAGTAAAATAAACTGACAACGACTAGTGGACGTACAAATGTCAGCAAGAGTCAGGTTAACATATATGCATGAATTTCGGACTAATATTCAATATTCCAGAGGTTCAGGAATCAAAAACTCATCCAACAACGATTACAACAACAAACGGGTAACTACTAGCATACAACAATCAGTTGCAACAATACATGGTACAACAGTCGACAGTCAACGGTTTACATTATCAAGAAGAGCGGTCAAAGGTTACAGCTTTCATCAAAAAGACAATAACTATTCAGAGTAAAGATGCAGTATTTCAAAGCACATCATGTTTTCACAAGACGTACTTTGGGGGGCAAATGTTATCCCGCCTTTTGGCAAGGCCGTGACACCAAGAAATTGACTAGTAACCAATGACGGCCCATCCTAGAGATCAGTTATACACAGGCTCACTATGGATATCGACGAATTTTGTCCGAGTCCGGATCGAGCCAAAATTGGTAGGACATGACAAGCTAAGCCATGAGAGCCAACGTTCCAAATCCTAAGTCAATCCGAGTTCGTATGCTCAAGTTATGAACGATACAAAATTGGACGAAAATCAATTACCGGTCGACTCGCTCCCTTCAACTTGCTCCACGTCCCTCATATCCAACTTCGACTCGCTTCGCTCAGAGGCCAACTTCGAGTCGCTCAGGTTCGACTCGCTTCACAGTCATCAGAAGTGCCCACATCGACTCGCTTCGCTCGGAGGCCAACTTCGAGTCGCTTAGGTTCGACTTGCTTCACAGCCATCAGAAGTGCCCACATCGACTCGCTTCGCTCGGAGGCCAACTTTGAGTCGCTCCATTCGAAACACTGTTCGACTCCATCAACTTCGACTCCATTGGCAAAGCCGCTGCTCAAACCTCTCAGGACGCTCCATTTCGACTCGCTCGATCAGTGCATACTTCAACTCGCTCGATCTGGGCACACGTCGACTCGCTCGATCGGTGAACATTTCGACTCGCTCAAAACAGCATCAAGGGCAGGGAGAGATTCAAGCGCCACGTCACCGAGTCAAATGGAAGCAAGTCGAAATGGAAGCGAGTCGAAGGAAACAGCCTACCGAAAACCTCGTTTTGTATCGATCATATCTCCCAATCTACAGTTCCAAATGCTATGAAATTTTCACAGAAGACTACGTGCATGCTAAAGAATGTCCACGCCAAATTTCGACTCCATTGGATGAGAACTTGATCGATACAAAATCTGTTCGTATCGATCACGGATCAGACCAAAACTTCACGGGCTTGGGCGTGCGGGCCTGGTCAGGTGCCAGAGAGGGTCTCCCGAGATCTGAGCGAAATATCAGCCTCCTACACCTATAAATAGACCCCCAAAGCCAACAGAAAAGGGGTTCTTCTTCCTCTTTGAGATCTCGAACGCCCGGACTCCGCCAGATCCAGATATGAACTCAATTACTGCTGCTACCAACGAAATTCATTGCTGCAAATCATAATTGCCTGCTGTAAATCATTGAATTCATTTGTAAACTCAAAAGAAAGATCAATAAAGTAAACTACTTCATAATGGACGTAGGCGATACGCCGAACCACTCTAAATTATTGTGTCTCCTTGCACTTTAATTATTCTCATTTCTGAAATTTGGAGTTTTTGTTAGATAATTCCTCTTTTTCCATTTAATTTCTTCACTTTATCTCTTCAAAGACTTCCAAAGAGTGTTGTGCCCAATTTTGGTACAAACAAGGATCTTTAAACATATTAATACTGTTTTATATATAGAATGAATATTTTTAAAAAAATTATATAGTTGTCATCATCAAAAAGGGGGGAGAATGTTAGAACCTCTATTATTGTATTTTAATGACAACAACTATACAATTATGCCAAAGAATCTCTAAGCTAATTTGCAGGTACATGAGCATCAAAAAGAGACAAACAAATATGGTCAAAATGAAGATACACAATACAAAAAAAGGATGAAAGTATGTATATAGAGATATAAGAAGAGATATACACGATAGAGACAAGACGAAGGTGACAAACAAAGTATTATTAGTCATAGAGTGTCGTATCTAGAGTTTACAAATGTTAAAATCTTCTTAAAATGGTATACACACATATACATTCATATTTTAAATGAAAAATCATTTTTTCAAAAATTGCATGGAGCGGGGCTCGAACCCAGGTCACTAGTTTAAAAGGCAAGTGCTCTAACCAAATGAGCTATGGTAACTTTTGCTTATCAACAGAATTCAGTCGGCTGAATAATATATTCAGATGGCCGAATGTTGAAACATAGCATAATTTTTTATGCAGTTTCAGCCGACTGAATGGTTTTATTCAATCGGCTGAATTAGACCAAAAATTGCCTATTTCTTTGCTGTTTTCAATTTTTAAATTTCAAAAGGCTGAATAAATCTATTCAACCGGCTAGATATTTTCAATGGCAATTTTTTATGAAAAGACACTTCTCTTCATCAAAGAGAAACATCTTCAAATCAACAATTGTGCTTGTTTCTTTTCAACGTTATATTTCATCAATGGTTGCAACTTTTTAATCTCTATAAATAGATTTCAGAATTCAAAAAACAATCAACTTAACTGATTTTAATATTCTTGAATTCTTATCTCTTATTCTCTATTTTCAAACTGCACTCAAATTGCTTACATTCTCTGATCGCTGATCACCCTATCTTCCACAATTCTCAAGCACATTACACTATATATCATAAAGGAAAAGATTATAGGAAGATTGTACTTAATTGACTTATCAGTGCTATTTAAAGAGCATAATACATTCAGATACTTTTGTTATTTGTAAAGAAGTCCTATTCGATTGCTTAGGCGGTAGAAGTCCTGTTTGGATGCTCAGGTGGTGTAAACCTATTCCTCCGGGTTAAGTGAGGGTTGCTAGTTTAATTCCAGAAGGAGTTTGGGATTGGACGTAGAACGGGAGTTCGAACCAGTATAAAAATCTCTGGTGTCATTTACTTTACTTCTTTAATTATTTACTTGTGTAATTATTATTCCGCACAAGTAGTTTATCCATATTACACGATCCTATAGCACAGTCACTTTCATTTGGTATTAGAGCTCTTTCAACGATTCTCCCTAGGGGAACCAAGATTTATCAAGACAAGAAGAGGAGTTTCTACCGGAAAGGTATGAAGAAGGATGTTGGCTTGTAGGTAAGGCAATGTGTGAACTATCTACAAGTGAAGGCTGAACATTAGAAGTCGAGTGGCTTGCTTCAACCTTTGGAGATACCTGTTTGGAAATGGGATTCGATATCCATGAATTTTATAGACGGGTTACTAAGATCGAATAGTGGAAATGAAAGTATATGGATCATATTGGGCAGGTCGACCAAGAGTGCCCATTTTATTCCGATTAAGTCAACCAGGACGTCATCTGTTTTAGGTAAATTATTTATGAAGAACATAATTAGACTGCATGTAATTGCTAGTAGTTTAGTAAGTGGTAGAGATACTTTGTTTACTAATGAGTTCTGAAGGGGTTTATAGGATGTGCTAGGTACCAAGCTCAAGATGAATACTGCTTATCAATCTTAGACAGATGGGTAGACAGGGAGAGTTAACAAGGTACTTGAGGATTTATTAAGAGCTTATGTGTTAGACTTTGGTGGATCTTGGGAGGATCACCTACACTTAGTTGAGCTTTCCTATATAACAGTTATCAAACTAGTATAGAAATGGTGCCTTCAAAAGCTTTGTATGGAAGGCCATTCAATCACCAACGTGTTGGTTGGAAACTGGAGACAGATTAGTCTTAGGATTAGATCTGGTAAGCGAGGCAACGGAGAAGATTCAGTTGATCAGAAGTAGTATGAAGGAAACTTAGTTTAGATAGAAGAGTTATGCAGATAAGAGGTATAAAGATCTAGAGTTCATAGTTGGAGATAAGGTTTTCATTAAAGTGTCATCGATGAAATGTGTGGTACGATTTGGAAATTCAGAGAAACTAACACTGAGATATGTTGGACTGTTCCCAATTATAGATAGGAGCGAAAAGCTCGCACACAGAGTAGAGTTGCCGAGCAATTTGGCAAGTGTCCACAATGTATTTCATGTGTCTTATCTTCGTAAGTATGTGCATGATCCAGACACTACTATGCCTCCGACTGCGTTGGGAGATTTAATAATAGAATCGAATTTGACTTTTGTTAGACAACCTGTTCGGGTTGTAGCGAGAGATGAGAAGAAGTTAAGAAACAAGACGGTAAAGTTGGTGAAAGTTTAGTGGAGCAACAACGAGAAGGACTGTACTTGGGAGACAAAATACATGATTAGGGATACTTATCCTAATTTTCTGTAGGGATATGTTCTATATTTTCTTTATATAAACTTGTTTGCTAGTCAGGTAGGCTAGTATGGTAGTTAGGAGATGTTACAGATGATTTCTATGATTAGTATTTAGTCCTCACTGAATTTTGAGGATGAAATTCTTTAAGGATGGGAGCCTGTAACACTCCTAATTTTAAATAACAATATCAAGAGATTTAATTAGATAAATTAAATAGAATAATGTAAATACTGGAGTGACAAGGGGTTGAGATTTGAGAACTAAATAGAGGTTTTTCCTTAACCAAGTGAAATCATAAGAATGGCTTTATAAGTTAACTACTCAAGGGAATAAGTCAAGGGCATTATGGGAATAGCCATATATAACCCCATAGCCTCTGAACCCTTACCTCATTCTCATTTTCATACTTCCATAAAAACAAAAACAAAAGAGATCAAGGTTGGCCATAGCCCTAGGAGAAAAGGGGATCAAAATCAACTAGAGGCTAAGGATTCAAGCAAGGAAGAATTAAGCAAGATCAAATCTCAAGTTCCTTATCCAAAACAAAGTGAATAATGATCTAAACCATCTCATATATGTTTTTATGAAGATCTTAATTTTGGGTTTAAGGTTTTTAAACCATTTGGATGGTTTAAATGATGATATGCTTTGATTATATGCCATATGTCATTTAAACAAGTATATTTGTAAAAGGTTTGTTTCGATTTTAAGGTTAAAACCATGTAAAATGGGTTTCAAATGCTATGAAGATTGAGTATGTGATATAAAGCATAATTTTGGAGAAGGATTTAAATTTTCATAATATTCCAAGCTAAGGATAATTTATTATGGATTTTGAATGGGAGAAATAGATAATTTGGGTTTAAAAATTTATTACGGCTATTATATAAAGGATTTTGGGTCCAAAATTTTATATGTTAGAAAACACATTAAAAGTGAATTAAGATGATTTTTGGGGATTTTCCATAAGTGAATTACTGTGGAAATTAAATTAATTAAGATTGAGGACTTAAATGTCTTAATTGTTTTGTTAAGGGAAAGGGCTTCATTGCTAAAAATATTTTGATTATTAATTGATGAATTCAGTAGCCTTTTATAAAAAGATTTTGGTAAAGGATTTGGCAACCAACCATATTTTGATAAATAAGGCAAGTAGGTGAAAAGAAATTTCTTCTAAAGGCTAAAATTCAGTTTTCTTTGGATTTACTACTTCGCCACTTCCCTCTGATGGCTTTCGACACCATACCTCCAGCAAAGAAGCTATTTGAAACCAATGCACATGGTGTCAAGCAATTGATAGGTAGTGCATTGGAGAAAGTCTGAAGGTACAGTATCGAAACCTAGCTTTCGAAGAGGTAAAATTTATCCACTACTCACTTCTACTTATGAAAGAAGCTTTCAAAGGGGTAAAGGTCAATTCTATAAGCTTTCGAATACGTTAATTGCATTTGCATTTTAAAGAAGCTTTCGAAAGGGTTGAAGTCACTTGTAAATAACTTTCAAAGGGATTGCCGCTTACCTCTATTTTAAAAGTGCTTTCGATTGAGTTGCCACATATTAAGTTTTGAAAAGGAGCTTTCGAAAGGGCAGTTGCTTTTGAACCTAGTCAAACCCTAGCTGCCATCTTCATACCTTTCGAATTGGTTAAAGGTTGTTTTTCTTTATGGCCTTATAACAATGAGTTTGAAAGGGAAGCTTTTGTTTTATTAATATAGAAGCCACATCCCAATGCTTTTGAAAGGGTCCATGTAGTCACTTATATTAAAGGTTTCGAAGGCAATGGCATCGAAAGATTGTTTCAAAGCTATCCTTTTCCCCCAATTATTTTACTTAAAGATCATTGATTTCAAAATGGTTGTTTCAAAGCCATCCGTTCCCTAAATTATTTCACTTGGAGATTAAATTTTTCGAAAGGGTTACTTTCACTTATGTTCACTTTGACCCAGAAGTTATACTTAAGGTTAAACCCAATGATTTTGAAAGGGATAGTTTCATTTGGTTTCGAAGCCATGCTTCTATAAATCCTACTTGAACTAAGTGCTTTTGGAAGATAAGCTTTAATAATTTCGAAAGGAATGTTTTAATGGTTTCGAAAGAAAGGTTTTAATGCTTTCGAAAGGGAAGTTTTGATTGTTTCGAAAGGCATATATTTTAGTGTTTTGAAAAGAATGTTTGACTACTTTCAAAGGATATATTTTAATGGTTTCGAAAGATAAGGCCTAAGGTTTCGAGAGCCTTAGGTTTCAAACAAGAAACCTAATCTCAATTTTTAAAGAACACATGGTAATATGAAAGAGTTTTTAAAATGGCATTTAACTTTGGAGTTTTTGAAGAAGATTTCCTTACTAAAAATAATAAATTAAAGTTATTAACCATGTTTCATTTGAAAAATGATTAGAAGGAAATTGAACCGTAGATGTTTATGTTTTTATGTATTGATCAGTTATCATATGTGCTTCTTCTGTAAACATGTTCACTTTCTAATTAACCCATATCTGCAATTTTGGGTGCTAAGGGTAGAATAACTAGTTAGGTTGACCCAGCAGTGAATATATATTGACTTAACTTCTGTGTGAGTAGAATTGCACCCAAGATGTCAGATAAACTAGAATATAGGATGCCCAAAGACTGATCAAAGGACTATTGGTTTATATAGGTTCTTAGTAAGCTCATGAAAACTAAGTATGGAAAAAGTTATTGGCAGAGGCTAATAGGTTCTTAGTGATCCCATGAAAACTACATTTGAATTAAGTTATTGACAGAGATTAATAGGTTCATAGTTATCCCATGAAAATTATGATACGGGAGAAGTTATTGGAGAACCCAATAGGTTCAGAGTGAGCCCATGAAAACTATAATTGGATGAAGTTATTGGTAGATACCAATAAGTTCTTAGTGAACCTATGAAAACTATGAAACTGGGTAGATAGTCCGTAAGCTTTGAATAGGTTATTAGTCAGCCCATGAAAATTAATAGGTTAATAGCGACCCTAAAAACCATAACTTAGACAGATAGTCAAATGAATGGGGATGGAAAATCTGGAATATATTGCATGTTTTCATATCATCATGATACATTTTATTATGTTATGTTTTTACCATTGTGGATGCAGGTGCACAGTATATGGTTATTATAAATTTGAGTTAAGATACTAGTGAGGGGAAACTCATTCCGCTAAGCGACATGGTCTCACTTAATATCTATATGGTTCAAGGTAGTAGGTTATTATTCATACCGGACTTTTTGTCTGACTCCAAGTTTAAGTTTTCCTCTTAAACTCTCGGATGCTCAATTGATTTTGAGTAGTTTGAGAGTTAAGTTTTTTAGGTTCTCCTTTAGACGAATAAGCTTCCGGAGACGTGTAGGAGGCAAGCTAGCTATTAGGAGTTCTTTCTATTTGATTCCGCTGTGTTTTGGATGTAATGGAAAAATTGTTAAATTGCATATATTTAGAATTCGATCATTCAAGGGGGCATCTTCATATGTTTCTCTTAGTGTATTTTGTAATAATTATATTTCTCTGAATGTGGTACGAAGTGGGATTATTTAATAAATTTGAAACATGATTTGAAGTTGGATGAGAAATCTGTTTTATGATGTTAAAATTTTTCATATTCACGTGTTTCTGTTATATCAATGTATTTAAACATTACCGTATTCGGTCATCGAAAATTAATAACTATGGATGACTACAGCATCCGTAGCTGTTAGTTTTGGGCCTCCAAGTGGGCGATGTTACATCAGTCTGGTAAAACCAACATGAGAAACATAATCAATCAAATTACCTAAAGTAATAAATATCCTTTTGGAAATAAAGGTCTCTCGTAAGACCATGCCATACATAAACACGGACGGGTTTACACCTTATGATAGCCAAACCATTTTTATTATAAAATCCAATGATATTATAGTAAGGTCGAGAATTCACATAAAATAAGGAATCATAGTCGAAATTGTTGCATTAATTAAATTCCAACATAATAGGTATACAACTAAATATGTAGAGGCACGTATTGGAGATTGGATTTCCATCAATGACAAGTCTACTGGGGTACCACCTGCCACAGTACACCTCTAGAAAAATGTACCGAGGGACTTACACACTACCCCATAAATGGCCTACTGCAACACAAAAAAAATGTTGGCTCAGGCCCGAAAAATGTTGCCATAGGTCTATGGCAACACTTTTAGGGTGATGCAATTTTTGCCGTTGCCTTAGACCTCAAAGGCAACATTTTGACTATCTAAGGCAACATAAGTAATATTGTTCCAATAGAACCCTATTTGGGTCTATGGCAACACCCATAGGTATCTGTAGCAACATTCCAAAATGTTGCTATAGATATGAACTTTTTGAATTTGTGGGGCCCACAATGTAGAGCATATTTGATTTTTTAATAAAAATAAATATTTATTTAATAAAATGCTATTACACAGAATTTGATATTTAAACAGTAATTTATTTAAATAAATATTTTATTTCAACATTTGAAATAGTACAAATTCCTGACTCCACTATTTTACAATTCAATGATATATAACACCGATATTCACATATACGGATATTCCTCACTACATCACTCACTTCACTCATTACATATGCAGTTTCAATTTATACAAACACCGACACTGACAAATATATGCCGAGCCGAAGGCGAGCCGAGTGCCGAGCCGAAGGCGAGCCGAGAAGCGGGTCCGGGCGCAGCGCCGGCGGGGGTCCGGGGCACCGCAGTCCCGGCGGGGATCGACCTTCTTTGAAACCTGTCTTCAGCTCATGCATTCATACACTCATGCACATTTGATTTGACTCTGTCTTCAAGCTTGTATCCAGCTGTCCAGTCTTCAATACCTGTCACATATAATTCAAAAGCAGTAATCTGGAAAATAATATTTAACTCAAACAGAAAATGAAAATATTTTTGTTATAATATTTGCCTCAGGTATTTGGGTTGTTTCTTTTCATAAGTGCATAAGCCAAACATGAATGCAACACATGGATACAAGGACACTACACAAGGTCAAACCCGAGTCATCGACTGGATTCAACTCAGGGCCAAGCAACCAACAAAACAAACAAGAACCAGGTTCAGCAAAATATAGACAAGCCAGTGCAAGAACACAGCAGTACACATAGGCAGCCCATCAAGCAAAAACAGTGAATGCATCAGGCATGTACAAGAGAAACATAGGCAGTAATATGATATATAGAGGACTTGGAGCACCAGTTCATGTTCTGGTTTAACAAATGCAGCAGAAAGGAGCTAACAAGCTCAGACCATACATCATCGCAATCCAACATACCAATACATCATCGCAATCCAACATACCAGATTTATCAAAGTCCAACAGAAAGATTAAACCCGAGATTATAGGAAATAAAGCCTATAAATAAATCCCAATTCATCATCGGCAAAAGCATGCGAGTGTAACCAAAATCGAGAATAATCAAGTAAACTAGAAGGCATAAAACATACCAAATAATATCACATCGCACCCGACGACGAAGTCAAAGCAATTCGAGCAATCAATCAAGGAATTGAAACAGGTTTTATGATTGCTGGCCAATTTGAAAATTTAAGCGGCATTCTCTCAAACAAGAAATCTGCGTTTGACATCTTCCTTGAATCCGAAAATGGTACTTTTTGAAGCAATCGAGCAAAGCTTCATCAGAATCGAACTTCTTCTGAACATTGGCGAGAAAGATTCAAGCATCAGATCTGGTCGAAGTATCATAAATTGCCAACCCTACCGTCACGAAACCACCAGATTCGAGGAACAGTGGCTGAGCCACAACTATCGCCGACGTATCCTCCTCGATGGGTCCGTTAAGGCAGATGACGCGCTCTTTGAGAAGCCGGGAAAAGATATCGCAGGCACGCTGGCCACGGGATGTGTGCTCGATGACCATCGGAATCAGGCTGTAGAAACGGTAGTGGGGTAGTGGAGTTTTGTTGGGGGCTGCGGTTGGTAGGATTTGGGAGAGGTTGCGTATCGACATGTAGGCAACAACAGCGAAATTGGGGGTGAGAACGAAATGGGAACGAAAATATGATTTGGAAATTAGTGATTTGGAAATTGGGGATTTGGATTTGGAAATTAGGGGTGAGAACGAAATGGTATGAACAGTAAAGCGGGAAAACGAAAAATTAGGGCAAAATGTAGCGGTGATCCATGTTAACAATCAGATTAAATGTAGACCGTTGGATCGTATTCACGCGGATTGCTAATTTTATTAATTTTTTAATTTGAAAACATCTATAGCAACACTATATAAAAATGTTGCATCGTGTTACACTTGTTTAGCTAGAGCAACACATTTTTATGGCTAAGGTAACACTAAAAATACAACGTTGCAGTAGGACCAAAATTTTATAGCTATCGCAACATTTTAGCTGGCAACACCTTGCAAAAATGTTGCAGAAGGTCATTTATGGCGTAGTGACATGGACCCCCCGAAAAAATTGAATCGGCTGCCCTTTAACATGGCATACAAGATTACATCATTTCCCGGGCGCCAAGGCTACTAAACAATGTGCAACGGCCATGGCCGCATATTTTCCATGTGCATGCATATCAAATCCATAAATATAGATTCTAGATCGAGGAATGACTACTCCTAATGGTAACGAACCACTTAGCTCTGTTGCATATCCCTTGTTTTATTCATTACTAGGTTGTGAGGCTTGTCAAGTCACAATTACATTTTTACTCTCTTAGCAATTCCCACTTAGAATGTTAACACTACCTTTTGGATACCATACAATGCCAGCATCCATCCATACAAGTTGTTCAGTTTAACAATAATCTGAAGGCATTACATCTACTACATCCATTTTGGAATCACCCACAGGATTAGTAGCAAGTAGCCCTTGCACTTCAAAGAGCTCCGTCTTCGATCATCTCGAACCAACCTTGAACCTCTTCCAAAGTGTCGAACACGCATATGGTTTTGGAGTGGTTACGGTTTCGAGTCATCTCATAAAAGCACACTCCCCTGCTTACCGGTCAGTCTAAAACTACGTCAATGGTTCTGGTAAAATCAACCCCAGTTCTTTTGAAAATAATCAAACAGTAAACAAGAGCGGAGATCACCTCCAAACCGTTTAAGTAGACGAATTTCCTTGTCATTTGTATTAGGAGAATAAAAAGAGATTTATATGCATAGTACAGCATCATCGAAGATGACTATGTCATATAACTCTCGTGTTTCTCCTAGATATTTCCAAATTTATATTTACGGCCAAGATCTGATAGTCAGTCATTTAACTATCAAATAACAAACAATCGAACAAAGATTTAGTTCCATACGGGATCCACTAAGCCTCAATTAATGAATCCTTCATTAATTAAATCTCTTTCAATTATTTGGTTCAAAATACCATCACAAAAGCACATATATATATTCACAAACCCCTTATATTCCTTCAATACTTGGAAAAAATCCATATACTTATCTCACAGGTATAAGTATATCAACAAAACATTATATTTTCAATGCTTAAAAAATATAACCATATACTTATCTCAATGGTATAACTATATTAACAAAACATAAGAAAGGTTTTCTCTTCCCACATTTTATATTTAAATGGGACAAAACAAATATTATTTAAAATATTTCCTATTATAAACCAAACCACCCATCCTTCGGTGTTTTGTATGAAAGGAATGTTTCCAACCACCATAATTAAGAAGGATTAATTATCAAAAATCAAATCATTCCTTTTATAAAATTCCCTTTTATAAGCACATTTCATATTTCAAAACCTTTTATAAATCTCCAAATTAATTAATAAAACTTCTTTTATAAATCTCTAAAATGCATTATAACCTCCATACAAAACTCCTTTACAAAATATCGTTTAAAATCTCCTTTACAAAACTAAACCAATTAACTAACTTAAAACAACACTAATAATATAATTACATTACTTAAATAGCATTAATCATATAATTAATTAAATTTAAACATCTTAATAAAATAATTAATTAACTTACTTTACAGCATTATTAGCAAAATAATTAATTAACTAAACATCATTAATAAAATAATTAAATCATTTATAATTAAATAGACACTCAACCTCAACTTATTATAAAATTAAAGTTACTTTTAAATCCATAACCTTTTCAAATTCAGAAAAGAGACATAGCGACACAATGATACTTAGACAAGCTGCCACTTAATTTCAATTTGCCTTTTTCCAAGCCATATCACTGGTATTTACATAAGCATGCATAAATGTAAATAAAATCAACAATTCACAATCACTAGTTAATCCATCACTTACCTAATATTAACTAACCTACACATTAATTAACCGATATATAAATAAATATCCAAATTAATGAATAGCAAAATGGGGTTTTATTCTGCTAAACAGATGTCATCAATAATCTATTCAATTTGATTTTAGTAGAATGGTGTTTTATTTAGCCACATAGATATCACCAATAAATTGATTTAGTTACGTTATTATTTAAATCATGTAATTATATTCAGTCGGTATTATTTTATCATTAAATTTTACTTCACTAAAACTAATAACTGTTTATACCATAGTGTTCTACTAGTCCATACGAACCTAATGCAAATATTCGTGGGTCAGATAGTTTAAATATGAATGAGATAAAGCGTTTCAAAGTTTGTCACTTTAATGTATAAAATTTTATAACAAATCAAATTCTTTATTAACAAACCAAAGCCCAAGGTTCAAGTTCCCTTACCCACCAGGATCCACAATGCACAGTACTTCATCTCCACTCCCAAATTAAACCCCAAATTCAAAAACGCTTGGAACCTCAATCGTACACGGCCGTGCACGTGCACACGTTATCCCCTCCACCATACATCGATCCAAGGCCACCCGCACGACCACCTTGTTGAGCTCGTCACAATGGCACCACTGCCACCATCTCAGGCCACCCTTATCGATTTTCGACCCTCGCACCCAAAAATAGAATGCACCTATACACTCTAACCAGTCATGTCGCAACCCCTCATCCTAGCGCCGAACACCTCTAAACTCGGCTATAAGATAAAGTTCTACAAGCTAAAGCCGACTCCACTCTCCGTTACACATAATGCCACCCTAGCTTCGGAAGATCGTCGACGATCGTCACCAAACTCTGTTGGACCCTCGCCAAAAATACTACACGACCCCAAGATCCTAACGACGCATATGCTGCTTCCCCATTCTTCACGGATAAAGAGAATATTTTTTTAGAAAAGTCTAAGTTCAAATTCACCGCTTATTGACATTTAACCACCATGACCACTATGCCTGACCAAAACATAAGCGATCATTTTTATAAAATATTAGAGAGGAAGACGAACAACTATTTTGTAGGAAGCCAGGGCTAAAAGTTCATGGATTGTGAGATATAGATTTTAGAAGCTAAAAAAATGTTCATATTTATTTTCAAAGAACGGGTATAAGAGAAGAAAGAGGAAATAGTCATGTATATCAATATCCTTGTACATGTTTCTATTTCCAGTAACACATCTTTCAATTCAAAGCAAAGAACAACAAAGGTAAGATTTTTAACCAATATTATAAACATGTTTGCATACCAAAAAAAATTACTAACCAATTCACAACATTTATTATTTCGTTATAAGGCTGAAAAAAATTGTATATCTCACATACCTTCCTGGATTAGCAAACCCAAGCTTCAAGGTTAAATTTTTGAATGTTTTAAGCTAAAAGATGTGAATTTTTTTCCAAAATAAAAAGAAAAGGAGAAGTTGAAAAACAAAGTTAAGAAGTAGAAAGGCAGAAAATGAAATAAAACAAAGGAAGTGCATATGTATATATAAAATGAAATAGAGATGTATAAAATCAATGAATGTGCAATATATATAGAAACCCAAAAATACCGTCAAATCAAAATTTTCAAACTTTCCATCATTTAATAAGCCACCAAAATGTCACCCTTATCAAAATATGGTGGATATTAGCATTGATCATGTACTTTTTTTAATATGTATACTTAAGGAATCTTTAGATTTCAATTCAAACTTCATATCCATCACTTTCTTATTTTAAACTTCAAATATATTTTGTAATATTATCATTATTATTATTGTATATTCTTACATTTCAAAATAAAATGTTCAAACATTTAAATGTTGTCTAAAGTATATACAAAGATATTACAACTTCCTATAACTTGTTGTTCGATAAAAAGTCGAAAATCCGAGTAACGGGTTTCGGTCACATTTTCAATTTTTCATCGAACTACCTATTTATGTAAACAAAATTCAAAAATTAATTTTCCACCATTAGTGATTAATTAAAAAAAATTATTTAATTATTAAAACCCTTAATTGAATATTTAAAATAAATTAAATATTCACAAATCAAAGAGATAAAATTCCGGGTGGTTATAAGAGTCGTATATCATTATTATATGATAACAATGTCGTGATATAGATCAGAAAAGAAACTAAAACTCACTAGAAGTTGATAAACATACTCCAAAATGTTTAATACGATAAAGATAGTTTATCACCGTCTGAGAGAATTGATCGACAGAGTAGATAATTAAAACAAAGTAACATACCCATTCACTAAAGTAGTAGCCTAATTAGTTTTTGAGAAAATCAATCAAAGGAATTGGAATAAGATTCCATAATTGACCCAAGTGCAAGTTGGAGATTGATAGAGTTAGTTGTATGCCCTATAGATAATTATGTACTTTGTTATAGATATGTAACTCGTTAACTATAACGACCTGCCTTTTCGACCATTGAAAGTTATCACCGAATACATCCACGGTATTCAAATGTCGAACATCCAATCACTGGAAAAGAAGATTGTTAGTGTAAAATAAAAAAAGAACAAAGAAAGGGGAAATGAGAATATCTCAGCGGAATCGACAACATATAATATAACAAAGACAGTAAAAACTGTTACTCCAAAATATAGAGTACATTAGAGTTAAGAACAAACCTTATCAACTGGATAGTTATAAAATTACGACCTTACAAATTGCTGATGGGTATAAAATATGATACAGTGGAAAATAAAACAATACGATAGGTGAACATCCAACGCTTCTCCAATAACTGCATATAACCAAAGCCAACCTAGAAAAAATCGGTTTGACCCGAGCATTATAATAAAATAACACACGGGTTAGTTTGGAAAACCAGCATGAGAAAACTCAAGTAATAAAATGAACATATAAAAATTTTATAAGACCAAGCTGTAACGTGAAGCTGGTTTTTACCTCATAAGAAGAACATTCATAAATGAAGAAACGGGAAACAAATCAGAACAATAATCCAATCAAGAAAGAACGAAAATAAATAACAAAAACAATCCAAATGAAAGGGTGAATACTAGTAGGAACAAATCCCATACTTAATAAATGGAATAAATAATATCAAATTCCAGACTTGAAAGAATGGTCACAAATAATTGAACATAAAGAAGAGCATAAGGTAGTTCTCCATGCAATTAAGAAAACAATTCAAGGATTTGAACTAAAAACAAGGGAAAGAGAAGTTTTTCCAAAAATAACTAGAAGGGTGAGCCCTCCTTACCAAAATTACACCTCTAAAAATATACTTAAGAACTTCGATGTCTCTTGAAAACCACTAAACCGGACCCCATCAACCGTTACCGAGAATCCGAATATTTCACATCTTATTGCGCTACACCGAATCCAATCTAGAGTGGATGTGAAAATATCCTAATGGGAGCAACCCCACATAGCTTGGCCCCCACTCACTCTTTGGGTTTTTTCATTTCCGACAAAGGATAACAAGGCTCAAATGAGCAACACATCGTATTAGAGTGACAAAATATAAAGAAGAAAGTAGAGTCAAAGTCAATATTCGATAAATCAACTATCGAAAATGATAAGATGGTTGTTTTCAATTGCGCTTGATTTTCAATCATAATACTTTTAAAGACACTTTAAAAACACTCTGATGAAAATATTCTTTTAAAGGGGAAAATTATATTTTCTAAGTGTATTGAAACCAAGATCAGAACAAATGTCAAAACATTGTTTATTATAAACACAAACAATTTACACTTTGCTTTATTTTAAAACAATTCTTTTTAAAAGATCATTTTGTTTATAAACTATTATTTATAAATTTTAAAACAATATTTATTGTCCTAAAAGAGAATTAATCAATTAAATTACATTTATAAATTATTAGTCAAAGGTTAACCATCCCAAAGGATAATGTATAACATCCTTTTATAATCTTTATAAATTTAAAAACAATATTAATTATCCCGAAAGATAATAAATCAAATTTATAATCTCTTTTAATAAATCAATCAATTTTCTTTATTTAAACAATTAATTGTTTCTAAAACACTTCTATTAAATGAATAAATTAACTTTGAAACCTTTATTAAATTAGATAATTAACTTTAAAATACTAAATTAGTTAATTTACTTTAAAAGTGTTAACCCACCTTTTGCTAAGGCAGCATACATGTGGATTTAACCCAACAGACTTCATGATTATCAAGGTCGATGAGTATAGAGTGGCGATTGTAGGGCCTAGAAATCAGGTATAGATTATAGTATCAAGTCAAGATTGAATGGAATTGATAAATATGCAAGGCAGAATGTTTAAAGTATGAAATATGGCTCAATGCATAAGTGGGATCGGCATAGATTGGCTACAACAAGAGGATCAGCATACTTCAAAGTACAAGAGCATTCTTGTGGAAAACAATCAATATCTCAAGATCTGCAAGTCCGATGCATATGAAACATTGTGAGCAAGATTTGGGGACCCTAGGGAGCCTACCCTAGGGATCACATATCATTTGGATGAAGAAAGAGGGATCGGTACCCATCCCTCTTAGGGGTCGGCTAAACCTAACTACATAGCATAGATCGATCAATATCTCAACATCTACACATCCAATTGACATGAAACTTGGAGGACAAGCTAATTAGAACATGTGGGTCGCATGGCATTTTGAGCAAGTTGGAAGGATCGGTACTTATCCCTCCATAGGAATCGGCTATAATCAGCCTTCACAACATATTGAAATAAAGATTGATCAATAACTCGATTTCTACTAGTCCAATTGGCGTGAAACTTGGAGGCTAAACATAATACAACATAAAGAAGCTCCCCTAGGGATCACATGTTATTTGGAGCAAGATGGAGGGATCGGTACCTATCCCTCAAGAGGGATCGACATAAACCAAAATTCAAGTAATACTACTTCATGGAAAATGCGATATCTCACAAACCGTAAGTCAAAATGGCATAAAATTTGGGGAGCAAGTAGCTAACATCATGGGGAATCCCCCAGAGGGATCGCACCCCATTTGGACACAAAAATAGGGATCGGTGGCGATCCGTATTGTTTGCCCCAATGGGCCTGGAAACTTTTGGATGGCCTCGTCTTGGTTTCTCGAACCTTCTTTCAAAATTTTAGCTCGATCCATGCACGTCTTCCCCTATAAATACAGCAGGCATGGCGTTAGAAAAGGGATCTTTTTACTGCTTCTTTTTATCTTCAACCTAGGCTACACTCTGCCAATTTGATTCTTGGATTATAGATTGTAACTGTAAACTAACTTCAGTATAATAAAAAGTATATTTGGAAGTGGACGTAGGCCGGAGTTACTAAACCACTATAAATCTTGTCACTTTTTACTTGCTTTCAGATTGTTTTTATTTTATTCTACATTTATTTCTCTTCCTATTTCTGTGGTTGGATTGGATATTGGTACTTTTACATAATTGGGTGTTGGTGGCCAATTTTGATGCAAACAAAAACATTTTCATTACATTGGTTAATTTACTTTAAACCCTTTTATTAAATCAATTAATTAACTTTTAAAACACCATTAATTAAAATATTAACTAAATTCAAATATCATTAATTAGAATGATAAATTAGATTCAAACATGTTAATTAAAATGATTTATTAAATTCAAATAATCATTAATTAAAACAATTGATTAAATTAAAACATCATTAATTAAAATAATTAATTAATTTTAAGCGTCATTAATTAAATTTTTTATTAAATTCAAATAATCATTAATTAAAATGGTTAAGTAAATAAAATATCATTAATTAAAATGATTAATTTATTTTAAATATCATTAACTAAAATGATTAATAAATTTAAATATATATTTTTTGAAAATACAAGCTCAATACAACACACATGAAGGGTTTAGGAGATGATATTCAATTATTGACGTTATAGAGAAAATTGCTATAAATACACTTTAAAAATTTTGATAGAAAATCACGATTGATTACAACTAAATATTAATTTAAGTAGCATAAGGAAGTACGTAATAATTATTGGCGAGAAACCCCTTAGGATCTCTCTACAAATGTTCCCTGCAAAACAATGGTTACATACAATATATATAATCATATTGGTTCTCAATAGTTAAATTAATATGTCATACATTTTTCAAAATGGGATTTCAACCAAACAATCAATCAAACAACAATTTAACTAACATCCAAGCAATCAACAATAGTCTATAGCAGATATTATATAGCAAATTTGAAGGTGAGTAAACTCATAGAAATTCCAATAGACGTGACACTTCGGTTTGGACTAAAATAGAACGGGCATTCGATTTTGGCCTAAAATTCCACTAGCTTCAAATATAATTAATCCTATTCCATTGTATAGATATTGTCGATACGAGTCTAATGCAAAAGACAGCGTTCGAATCCGACCTCGGATGCAAAAGTTATTCAAATCATAAGTTTTCGGATTTAAATAATATAATTAAATAGTTAACTACATTACTTAACTTAATCACCCTTACTAACCACTCAACTAATCCTTCTTCCCAAAAGTAAAAAACATGCATCTCCTATGCATTTCCTACCATTAATGCAAACATAAAACGACGATATCTCCTTCGTTTCTGAACAAAACGACCACCCATTTTCGCCAATGCGTCCTTCTTCGTATGCCCTTCGACCTCGACCTCTCGGATCCGCCTCCGCCTACTCTAAAAAATCTAACCTACTATCTCCATTGACTGTCCATATAATGGACGCAATCCACATTACTCCATTTCGGTCCACCAAACTCCGCTGCCCCATGCCCTTCGCCAAGATGAACACATTCCCACCATCTGAACGAGCTAACTCCGCTTATATCTCCAACCAACTAGAGCCCTAACCTTGCTGTCATGAACGACCTCCTTTAAAAATGACAACGTACCCTCAATCGGACCCACGGTCTTGAAGCCCTCGAGCATATGAACTCAACGGATCCATTTCCATGATTTTTAGTTGCCTAGGTTCCAAGATTTTGATTTTTTAAAGGTGGATGATTTTCTTTTATTTATAGAAGTGATAAGAATGGAAAATGCAAGAGGAAAAGAAACAATAGACTTTGGTTAAGTGTTGAAGTGATTTTAAAATAAAAATTTCTTAACAAACAAAACGATAATGCTTTCTAAATCAAAGATCCACATTTCCTAGCAGCAAGAAACATGGAAAATTATTTGTGTGCAAGTGTGCTTATGTTTTTGTTTGATAATATATAATTCGCGATTTCTGGCATTTCACTGCATAGATTTTTGGTTGAGTACGAACTTCGAACGAAAAAAATAAAGTTGCGCTTAGAACAACAATGCGCCCCCAAAATAATAATAATATACATTGGTTATTGAGTTCTGTAAAATCATAAAAAGATTGCCATTTGTCGATAAATCGTCAAACGACAATTATCTGTATTTTTCAAATTAAAAATTATGGAAAAATCGTATAAATTAGATTAAAAATACGTCAATAAAAATCGAGTCGATATAATAAAAATAAATTCTTCTTATTATTTATCTGATTGTTTTTGTAAATATATTTACAAAATGAATTCACCATTGTTATTTTGTTAATTTAAATGGAGTTAAATAAGATTATTAAATTCATTTAATCAATATTTAATTCACAATTCAAATATTTAAACGATCACTAAATTCAAGGTATTAAATTCCAAAATCCAATTATTTTAAATATTTAAAATTAAATAAACCTTTAAAATTCAATGACCAAAATTCTGGGTTGTTACATTAACAAATCTTGTTCCTAATAAAGTTTTTTGATTTCTATGATATTCTTTGTTATATTGGGATATAATTAATTTAAAGTATATTAGATAGAGAATCCTTAAATGATATATTGTGTGATAGTAATTATAATGTATTGTAATAAAAAGAATTATGTTACATTAAAATAACATATTATTTTAAGTATTCATAGTTAAGATGTTTCAAGAAAGGATATCAATTTATGCGTTGAGACTATAATACGTAGCGATCTCCAAAGGTTGGGTAGTGTATTACTCATGGCTGCCAGGGCAACTAAGGGGCTACGTATTAATAGTCATTGTATAACTATAGAATGACGTACACGAGAGTTTTATATTGGTTAATATAACTAAGGTCAAACAAAGAATCTTGAAGTGATGATGTTAAACAGTTCCCTCAAATTGAGAATACCATGGAACTTAAAAGTGAACACTTCACTTTTAATGCAATTACATCATGAAATGATGACCATTCAAAGAAAATAGTTAGCTCTGAGTTAAAGATTGGATGTGAAATGCCATTCAGTATAGAATTCTTATCCCAAGTTATAAAGGGTTAGTACCCTGGTCAACTGGAGTCAACTCAAAGTCAAAATCTCTTGCTGAAGCCGTATGGTTAATAATATTTCTAATATTGAACCAAGGATTTTTTTTGTTTGGAATAATCAAGTTGAATGTGAACTATATTGGAATTTTGACCAAAACTAAATTTTGTAAATCCTAACGTGATATAGTTTTAACGAAGAAAATTGGTGCAAATAATCATTGCTACCACGTATCACTTATAATAGTAAAGTTGGATTTTTATCGAAAAGGTATGTAAGTGATAAATTCAGTTAAAATGTCACATGACTAGTTAAGGTGACATGTGAATGTTAATATTCGAATTGTTCGATATTAATCGTTCACTGAATTTACACTTTTGAGTCACACAACCGTAATGAAGAATACTCTAAAAGACCACATAATTTAATTAATTTATAATCATTGTAAATTAATTAATATTTATGATATATTAATTGTTATATTTTATTTGATTTGATGTTTGAATGCCATTAGTATTTACTAAAAATTGTATATATAAAAGTTATGTATACACGTATGAGTATACAATATTAATAAAATATTTACAGAGAAATTAATTACTAAATGGTTTTGGAAATCTCAAATTCCTTGGCCATTTCTTGGTCGGATATGCATGTAAAAGAAGGGGGGATTTGATAGAGATTTAATGAAGAATTAAAGAGGTGAGGTTTTAAGAAAGGAATTGAAAATGTTTCAATTATTTCTTTAGAACAGAAATCCTTTCATTCATTCATTCAATTCTCCTAACAATTCATTTTTCTCAAGCTATCCTCCCTCTCCCTATGAACAAAAATTTCATGGCTTCATGGAAAAATATATTTCCATAACTAAATCAAAACAAATAAAATAAATACAAAAGTTATGCTTTGAATCATTGTAATTTTTAGTTGTGATTCAATCGGATTTAGAAGGTTTAATACATTCAAGGTGCAAATTATAGGCAATATCTTTTGGTAAGTTTTCAATCTCAATTATATTTACATGCATCATTATGTTAATGTTGATTAGATACCATATGCTCTTTAATGAATTTATATGTGCCTATGTTGTCAGATCTAATATTTACATATGTATTAGTCTTCAAATTGATTTGAATAAAAAACAATACAATTTTATTATAATATGTATGTATGTATCTCAGTTATTATAGTTTATTTTAGTAAATAATATTTTTGACTTTATACAATTTTGTTACATAAAATTATATATGTATAAACACGCACACACACACATATGTATATATGCATGCATACGTACATACATACATATGTTCTAAATAGCTTAAAAATGTTTTGCATCTATACCTATTATTTTGGATTAAAAAATGAATTTTGATTTGGCCTCACATGTATATACATTTAATATATATGTTAATGTGTATTTTATTTTAGAATAATTTTTTCTGGCTTACAAATAATATGCATATGTGTGTATGTATATTGAAAATTCAATTCCATTTGAAATATACATATGTTTTGTAGTATCCAGTTCAAGCTTCAAAATAGATATGTCGTTTGAAAATATTAATCTAAGTTTGATTTTCAAATCACAATTAGATTTATAACATATTTCTTTATTTTGAAAATATATGCAATTAGTCACAACTGGTTTTAAAATATATTTATTATTTTTATTGTTATATCAATGGGAAATTGATTTATAATTATGTGTATGTGTGTGTGTATAATTTCGAATGATAAATAGGGACAACAAAGGGACATATAAAGAGGAACTGGGTCTGTTATGATGTAAATGGCAACACCTATCAACGTGTGCATCAACTATGTACATTATCTATATGCTGAACGTGCATTATACAGACGTGGGTGTTTTTGATATACTTGTAATATCATAATCTGGTTTAAAATTAAACAACCTTTTTCAAAACAAATTAATTAAATATGGTAAATTGTTTATGTAACGACCCACCTTTTTGGACGGTTCAAATCGACAATAAACCACATGTAACGACCCACTATTTTGGACCATTCAAATCGACAATAATCCACACATGTCAGACTTGAATAATGCAAAATAATAGATTGTAATAAAATTTGGAGCAAATAAAACCAATCACAGAATCACAGACACAGAATATCAGAATAACTCGTAGTGGAAAATAAAATAAATAGTAGGTCATGAAGCCACTACAATACAAAGTCTCAAAACAGATACAAAATACATAGTCTGAAAACAAATACAGTTCTGAAACAAGTACACTAGAAATCCCAAATACATATGACTCTAATACAAAGCTGACATAGAAATACTGAACGGAAATAAATCGCAACTAGATAAAAGATGATCTCCAGCAGTCCTAGCTCCAAAAGGTGAGATCCAAAGCTGATACTCAGGCTGACCCGAGCGTAAATAAAACACAAACACTCGAGTCAGGACATACATACTTATACAATGTAAGCCAACTCAAATGAACTGTAATAAAGGTACAAGTAATTTAAAGAATGCTTGGGATCGCCCATTCTTTAAGGATTCGTTAAACTATCTACTATGTAGTAATATTCGCTATTATAATAATGTAATATAAAATAAACATACTTTTAAATAGCATTAAGGCTTTACATTTTCCACCTTAACACGTAATAGTCCCAGTAGTCTATCCAGTATTAGCATACTCCCAGAATGGGGGCTACCCTCAATACTCCACAGGCTACGAGAGAAATCCAAACTCGTAGTAAAGTTCGATATGGTAGGTGACATGGCACAACTAGGCAATGCCAGGGTAGATATACCAATTACGCATCCGGGCTGGTGGAAACGCATAGTAGCCACTACCGCCCACCTCGAGCCACACTCCCAAAATCAAGGGGTGCACCCAATCAATCACAAAAGTAATAGAATGGTATCGAAGAAGTGTGTCCGATCAGAGGTGCTACCTCATTGGCCCGTCAATCGCTCCTGTTTTAGCCACCTTATGCCAACTCACAGGAGTTGGGTCCACGTTCATACCACAATAGGATCGTCGCCACCATCCTACTTCATTCTGGAATCTCCACTGCGTACACAGTTGTTAAAGTGGTTTTCGGTATCGACAGAGAGTATGTCCATATCCGATCCCGGTCTCTTTAACAACCAATCGTTAATATAACCCGTGGTTATAAATTTCAGAAATAATTTATATTTCAAATCAAAATACTTCATTTAAACCATTTAAAAATAAAGTCATTATACCTATAAATCAAATATTCAATTCCCAAAAATTTAACCTTTTCTGAGCTCATTTATTCACTTAAATACATTAAAACATTAAAATTCCAACTTTCACAGCACTTAGAAAATGCTGCGGTAAGTTATATTTGAAAACAATTCATTTCAGCAAAGATAGCGTTTAAAAACTGCTGTAGTAGTTCAGCGTTTAATTTAAAAGGTTTAATCCAATTCAGCAAAGAAAGCATTTACAAAATTGCTGCAGTAGTTCAATTATATTCAAAAATCTCATTCCAGCCAACTACAAGTGCTACAATAGCTCTTTCATTAGTTTCAGGTTCAAGTTAGTTTCTACAACTACAGCACTTACAAAGTTCTGTCATAGCCCTTAGTTAATTTTAGCCTTTTAGTTTACTTCTGCAACTACAGCACTTACAAAGTGCTGCAGATTCTATTAGTTCAGTTTTAGTTCATTTTCAGAAACGATAGCATTTCTGAAGTGTTACTAAAAGAATTTCCAAATTTTAAATAGAATTCCAGCCACAAATAAGCCTCAATTTAAATCATTTTAACTTATAAAATCACATTTGCTACTTCAAAAATAGTCATTTAAATACCCTTTAACTTATGATTTTTATAAAGTAAATTTTACAATAAAATCCAATTTCCCAATAATTTCACTTATTAAATTCAAGTGTAATATTTCCTTATTCTTTCAATTTTAACAATTTACCTTTGCACTTAATTTAAATGTCCATTTCATAAATAAAACTTAATTCCATTTTTATTTAATTAACTCAAACTTCCATTTAAAATCACATCACAAATTTCCAAATTAAGTTATGTTTAAATCACAATTTTTCTATTCATTTATTTAACATTTTTAATACATAGAAAAATCATTATCACTTTTATTAAATCATTTTAAATTCAATTTAAATCAAATTATCATATTTTTACATTTAAAAATACTTAAAATTTTCCAGAAAAATATAAAAAATAACCATGGGTCTGTATAATATTTTCTAGCCTAAGTCAAGTGATATGGATAATATATCATTTCAATCCGTAATTTACAAAGAAAATCTGGGTTCTATCATTTCAAACCCGCAATCCCAAGTAAATAAAACTAAATAAAAATCGCTTAGGCTTATCATTTCAGCCCATAACGATTTTTCCCTATTCTAAAGTCCGTTCGGGTATGTATCATTTCAACCCATAGTGATTCTATTCTACAGGGAACTTGCAGTGTGAGAAACAAAAATAAATAAACAGTATAACAGAATATAACATAGCAGATGATGTGACAAGTTTATAACAGGGTTTAACATCATATAATTACATCATAGGCAGGTATAACGAGATATAATAGTTTCTACACATTCACTTGTTGTCACTTCACAAATTATATAAGTATAAATGTCATGTGTGAATACTCACATTTTTACGCTGGAGTTAGCAAATCAAACACACAAACAAAAATCCAGAAAGCACGATAGCACGACTTTGATTTGAGTAGAGAGATAGCCAAGATGTTAATCTTGTACACAACAATAAAATAAAGCAACATAAATATATATTTATAATACAAAGATTAAATTGAAACAAATGGAAATAGAATTAGACAAATGACATCACCAAGCTTTTAATCAATTTTGCTTGACCAATACTCAACATTTTCTCAACCATAACATGTTATAGGCTCGGCCATGATGGTCTTATAGGTTGAAATGGATCTGGTTTGGGCTCAATAGGCACGGCTACACAAGAATACAAACGGGTAGGAGTTTGTAAGCAAGGAAGGCAAAGAGACAAGGCTAACAAAGGGGAGTTTATTCAACATCTAGGCTCGGCCTATGGGTCAAGTGGCTCGGCTAGAGGATGCTACAGGTTAGGTCATGATGGTCAGGAGTCATGTCATGCTGGTGGTTAAGGCGGTGGTCGTGGCTACAAAGAAGGGGGTTGTCACATACCGAAATTTTCGACTTTCGAAAATTCGACATCGATACTCACTTTATCGACTGTCGAGCAATCAAGTGCCGGAAACTCCAATAGTGATGGTTTAAGAAAGAATAAAAGGGCAGAAGAAGAAGAAGATAGAAGAAAAAAAAGAGAAGAAGAGAAAAGAGAAGAAAGAAGAACAACAGAACAACATCAGAACAGAAAACAATATCAGAATCTTACACATCGCAGCGGAACAATATATAATAGATAATTACTAGTCTTTTAAAACAAAGAACTATATCAGTTTATACATACATCAATCAGAGTCAATATACAACTCAATACAACAATGGACAGTTATGTAAACTTGTCCTCATACAGAATACACAGCGGAATAAATAATATCAGAAACAAATACTACGTCTCGCCATCCAGCTTGCTTCCAAAGCTCCAGAATATCCAGAATATCCTGATAACATAACTCTAGGCTGCCCGTGTGGAAATTGGTGGGCACCCAGAGTTTAGAAGGGAACAATAAACTCCGAGTCAGTCATGGTGACTGGTGTGAGATCGTAAAACAGTTATTTTTCACAAAGAAAATAAAACAAATTCGCAATTCTTTTGGAAAATGAAACTACCATAAGACCTCCCACCACACACACAATGCAAACGCAGAATTGGAGGAGATTTCTTCTTATGATAGTCAAAGATGCTTACTACGCAAAATCAAATCATTTTTGATATTATTATTAGTGCATAGTGTAGAAAACATTTCGAAAGTATAATATAAATCTTAGCCAACATACGTACCATTATAGCATGCTTGCTATAGCTGCCATATTAGATGGCAGGTTCTACAACTAAAACCGTACAAGGTGCGTATTGGGGTTTGGATTTCCAACAAATGGTCAGGCCAAGGAACTTCCTTTTCCATGATGGGTACGTCCCTGGAATAGACGACCCGAGAAATAACCTAACATTACGGTTAGATCTCTGCCAACACAAGGCCGGGTTACCTCTGCAAATGTAGGTAACTACTGACACGCGTATGTCATCCCCCGATCGTAACCGATCTTCCCGAGGATCCCCGATTTCCAACAACCACAAAGTAATAAATTTGCAGCAACCACATAGGTTAAGTATCTGGGCTCCATACCATGATACCACCTCTATCCAGAAGGAATGACATACACTAAGGGGCGCTACTCCCTAGAACCTTGCCGCATCCTTCCTGTTTTGACCATTTCCGGGGTGTGAGGCTCGTCGAAGTCTCGTCCACAAAGCTACGCTTCTCAAAAAGCCATGCTTCGGGTCAAACAAATGATCAACCTATGATCACAAAGATATAAGATCAAACAAATGATCATATCGCAAATGATCAAACACTGATCATTTCACAGCAACACTCAGTATGCCACGTTACCAAATTGGGAGTATATCGCTGATAAATTTCAACTACATAACCTCTGAGCTCGTACGTCTCAGAGAAGGGTGTTAAGCTAAGAGAATAAATTCTCCGCCACCAACAGAAATGTATTTGAAAGAAATCAGCTTTATATCTCAAATTGTAACGTCAGACACACAATCCATATAAGTCTGTTCCGGGATCGAACAGAACCGAAGGCACTTCTCACGAAGCCCTTGCACATCCGGATAATTTTCTAATCACGTCCGGACTTCCCGTCACTAAGGGTGATAAAACCTCTAAATCGGAGATCAGCCGATGTAGAGTAACTCGACGGTAATCCTTCCGTTTTCAAAAATATCCGGTCTTCAACACCGGTCTTCGAATGCAATTCATAACGACGTATCACATATTCGGAATGGGTTATACGACCCCATGGTCCTTTCCCGGCTAACCCGAATAGTGAGCGATTATTCAAACATAAGTGTGGCATTCAAATTCATCCAATTCACAACAAATACCTATCTAAAGGTAATTATTGATAGTCGGTTATTTAACTATCAATAAAGATGCGCAACATCATCAGATTCCAAATAATTTTCCCAATTATTTCATCTTCAAAAATATCTTTACTAGATATAAAATTTCCACACTTCGAAAATAAATCAATGTTTATTTTTAAACAGATTCCCTTTCCTTTATAAATCCCATAGTGAATTTATATTTCAAAATATCTACTGATATACGATTTTCAATCGATTTCAAACATTCACTTTCAATTTATCTTTAAGAAGATAAATTCTCAAAACGTTTCATTTCATATTGGGAAAGCATTTCCATACTTATTTAATAATAAGTAGTTCACAAATCTATTTTATTTTCAACACTTGAAAATATTTGATATACTTAAATCAAAATTAAGTATAAATTCATTCTTTAAGGAAATCATTCTCTTAAGCACATTTATTTGAGTCAAAACGAATGTTACGTAAAACATCGTTACGACGACTCAAAATCACTAGTATAGGGATTCAGATTTTTAAGATAGATTTATAAATCCCAATACTAGATAAAAACATTTCCTTTCGGAAATCATTTACTACAACAACAGTGTTATAGTCCATCATTTCCTTCTTCCTCGAAAACGTCTATTTCAACAATGAACGTTGAAATCTATGGTTTCGATACTTAACACGTTTTAAAACATCTTTTAAAACAATTACTTCATTTCATAATATCACTTCTCTGAAACATTTCCGTTTTATTTAATAATATATTCACTGTCCAAAATCGTGAATATACTTTATTTACCCAAATCAATGTTTCTACACATTTATTAAAAGATTATCCATGATCTAAAATCGTGAATATAATTTCTTTAATTAACTTCAAAAATTCACTTATCAAATCAAGTGATTTCGGATTTATAAACAACATTTATAAATTCCATTTATTATTTTATAACTACTTCAACTTATAAATCCCTTTTATTATCCAATTCGTTTATTTACAAAATCGTTCTTTTAGGACTTCCCAAATCGTTTATTCTATCCTTTATAAAACCCATTTTAACATCATTTAAAACGTCTTTAAAACTCCTTTAAAATTTCATCACTTTGATTTATAAAAATCAAATTTTATAAATCCTATATATAGAGCTTTCCTAATAAATTCAAAAATCTCTATTTAAACAATTTAATAAATAAATCGACTTTTGTTTCAAAATTCACATTTTTCTTATATTTCATAAAAATCCCAATTTTCATAACACGAGGTTTTAAACATTCATTTATTTAAAATGAATCGATTCCAAAATTCAATAAAATGTATATTTTAAAAAAAATCACTTTGAAATCCTTTTAAAAATAATATCGTTATTTTTAACTTCAAAAATGGATCCGATGATGCTACAGCATCAAGCAATCAATCACAGCAATCAAAACATCATATATCGTCATATGACAACAGAATATATAACAATATCTGTAAATAAATCAATACGGTGAGGAATCCAGTTGGATCCCTCCAACCTGTTTCCCTGCATCCATAGATGCTAGCACAATACCAATTCCGCTCCAGGACGGAATTATCGCGGTATATGGGTTTAATAAATATTATCCGCTTACTAACGGCGCAATAGGGTCTCATCCGCTATACGAGGCGGGAAATCAATCAATCCAATATATACATATGCCAATATGTATATATTGCTATATATATAATAGATATATCCTACTATATCTAATATCACATCCAAATAGCAATCAATCAAATCAATAACTGCAATACAAATTTAAATCTGAGTGAGGAGATCTCACCGTGATTTTTCCGATATAAATTTGTAGCGTTCCATTTTGAATAAATTAAACAGACGTTTAACTTCACACAAAATTTTCACTGACTCCGATCTCTTCCAATTCAGTTGCATCGCGTAGTGTTCGATGATCCAAACCCGTCGCAATTTGTTTCGTCCAGTTTGGATCTCGTATCAAAAAGATATGGCTTTTTAAACTTTGAACAGATTTAAAATAAAATAATTATCATTTTCTTTTTAAATTAATAACCTTCCTACATCCTGGCCGTTCATCCCCTCAGCATCAAATCTGGCCACCGAACGCAATTATCATCTTCCCAGGCATCGTTCACGCGAGAACCCAACGAGCCGCCCTATTTTCCCTAATTCACGCAACCACCCCGACAACTTCCACTTCGATCAGAGACCTCCATTCCATGCGCCTGCCATAGCATCACCCACGGCCAAAACATCATCAAACTCGGTCGAGCCATTGCCTCTAAATTCGTGCCCTAAGTCGAGATGAACGCGGCCACCTATCATCTTCAAACGACGACGATTACCCAAATCCACCGTTGGATTTATAGCTTACGCTATACTCTACAATACTCTAGTTGAACTTTTCATCAATCGATCGATGGATTGCAAGAGAATTGAGGGAGAACGAAATCAAATTCTGGCCGTTGATAATGTTAGAAGCGGCGGCTCCTGGATGAAACCCTAGTTTGTTGTTTGCAAAATGAAGAAAGAAGGTCCTTTTATAGAAAAAGCTTCAAAACACTATTCACCGAAAAATTTCCGAACTCCAAATCGAGCGTGCCGGTTGACGTCCCTAAGGTTTACCCCACGTTCCGAACGCAATGGAACAGGTTTCGGAAGCTAATTCGATTGTATGTGTGAGATATGGCAATAAACGATCAATTTAAATTAAACCGATTTAAATTGATTTCGATGCGTTTTGGCTTGCCCCGGACAAATGGTAAATCCAAAAATTACGAAATTTGAAACCATGCAATAATATCACATTACGGATCCGATGAAAATGGTTTCGTCGAAATCTGAGACCTTTTGAAAAAAGACTATTTTTAACTCGACGATTTAAAATTAAAACGATATCGATGCGTTTCGAGCTGCCACGGTCAAGCGACAACTCCGATGGATACAAAAATTGAAATCCGATAATAACTAACTATTACGGATCCAATGGAACTGGTTTCGTTCAATTCTGAGACTGTTCGAAAATTGGCTATTTTTACAGTCGATAATTAAATATTAAAATATTCAATT
Source organism: Allium fistulosum (assembly GCA_030737815.1). Classification (NCBI taxonomy): domain Eukaryota; kingdom Viridiplantae; phylum Streptophyta; class Magnoliopsida; order Asparagales; family Amaryllidaceae; genus Allium; species Allium fistulosum. The sequence continues at coordinate 731,601,961 of CM060908.1, forward strand.
TTCACAGATTAACTCCAAATTCGATTCTGAAAGTTCTAAAATATTTCTATAACTCCAGTATGATTAAATAAAATTTTACAAATCATTTTCAATCATTTTAAACTCGATTTTCAATTATCTCTGGAATTTCAATCATTAAATTATCGATTTAATTGACCAAATTAAATCCAATATCCTTTAAATAAATTATTCGACTTATTAAATTCATTTATTAATATTTAAAATCAATTAAATATTCGAATTTTAATTATCAAAAATTCTGGGTCGTTACAAACTTCCCCCCTTAAAAGAATTTCGTCCTCGAAATTACCAAGTAAGGAAAAGATACAAAATCCGTTAATTTCTCAAAACAAACTGTTCAAATTAGATTTTCAAATTTTCCAATTTCTCAAAAATATTCTAACGCCTTAAATTTTCGAAAAATTTCGCCATAGCCTCCTTTGCGCGGCTAATACGGTACGACTACAAAACGTCCCTACGGACTCTCAGATTTCAAAAAGAAAAGAAAAAGCCAAGCGGCTAGACAAGAAATCATCAAATTTCATATTGAAATTTAAATACTTACCTTTTGTCGAGCAATTCAAATTCTCTTCAAAATTAAAATCCCAATTCCTTTACACCTGTATATCCTACTAGCCATAATATCTAGTTACATATTCAAACCATTTTGCAAATTCCATTACAAAAATTTTTGATACTTACTTCTTATACATTTTTACTTCACTGTTGAAGTTATATATCTATTTTCATTCAGTTTTACATTTCAATTTTCATTTGAATTTAATTCACAATTCCAATCTTATTTGGATTCTATTTAACTTCTGAATATTGAATTTTATCAATTATCTTTCATTCACAACTGCATCATTTTAAATTAGTTTCATTTACTAATTTATCACAAATTGTAATTCACTTTATTCAAATTTGTTTTCAATATTCAGTTTCAATTCCAGTTTTATTCTTTCGTTCATTCCCAAAATTTATTTTCAATTCACTATTTTTGGTTTATAACCTCTTATATTAACTAGATTTCAAATCCCATATGAATTTTAATTCATCTTTCATTTATAATTAGTCAATTCCATTCTATTGCTTACAAATTTGAAATGAATCTCAACTTTCAATTTCACTTTCATTAAATTGATTCACTTGTACTTACATTAATTTAACTTCATCCTTTAAGTTAAGTTTATTCTATCACAATTCAAATTGTACAAGTTATCAACTTAATAATATTTCATAAATATTTTTATATAGTATTCCAGAGTCTTTTCAACCTTTTCAAAACCATTTTTGAAAACAATTCAAACCATTCTTTAAATTTCTAAAACAAAACCCAAATTTTCAAACAACTTCCATTTAAAACAATTTGGCAGCAATTCCTCTTTTGGAAATCCGAAAATGAACATCGATGATGCTGCAGTCATTACCGAAGTTATTTTCCAGCGACCGAAAAGAGTTTAGAGCTTTTCATCTCTTCAAAATACTTTTCAAAACCTTTGAAATTCATTTTCAAATCAAAAAGGAATTTAAACTTTCCAAATCTCCAAAATTTTCAGATTCTTTTCAAAACATTTCCAAAAACTTCTCTGGACTTCCAATTATAAGTCACATTTATAATTTACATTTCTTAATTTCATTTGTATGTGAATTTTATTTCTTAACTTTGGAGTTATGATTTCAATTTCTTGTTTAATTTCAATGATAATAGATTAATATTATCACTTCTAGCAACCATGCAACCATATACTATAGTACTTCATAGAAAAACATTTCTTTTCTATACAAAAATAGTTTTGGGCAAAATTATTTCATTCACCCTATTTAAAACAATATTGTGCCGAACTGTTCTATTCGAGCGTTTAGAAACCCCTTCGATACAGTTTTGCAGACTGTGCCGACGAAGGTTCATATAGCACTCAATAAATCAATCATCACAATATAAAAAAAAATTATATTCACCAACAAATACGCGCTCATATCTATTATTACACTCAACTCATTCTAGAGTACTACTGACTCTATCTCTAATGAGTAACACCCAACAGAACAGGGTTGTCGCTTAACCATATGCTCTGATACCACTCTGTCACATACCGAAATTTTCGACTTTCGAAAATTCGACATCGATACTCACTTTATCGACTGTCGAGCAATCAAGTGCCGGAAACTCCAATAGTGATGGTTTAAGAAAGAAGAAAAGGGCAGAAGAAGAAGAAGATAGAAGAAAAAAAAGAGAAGAAGATAAAAGAGAAGAAAGAAGAACAACAGAACAACATCAGAACAGAAAACAATATCAGAATCTTACACATCGCAGCGGAACAATATATAATAGATAATTACTAGTCTTTTAAAACAAAGAACTATATCAGTTTATACATACATCAATCAGAGTCAATATACAACTCAATACAACAATGGACAGTTATGTAAACTTGTCCTCATACAGAATACACAGCGGGATAAATAATATCAGATACAAATACTACGTCTCACCATCTAGCTTGCTTCCAAAGCTCCAGAATATCCAGAATATCCTGATAACATAACTCTAGGCTGCCCGTGTGAAAATTTGTGGGCACCCAGAGTTTAGAAGGGAACAATAAACTCCGAGTCAGTCATGGTGACTGGTGTGAGATCGTAAAACAGTTATTTTTCACAAAGAAAATAAAACAAATTCGCAATGCTTTTGGAAAATGAAACTACCATAAGACCTCCCACCACACACACAATGCAAACGCAGAATTGGAGGAGATTTCTTCTTATGATAGTCAAAGATGCTTACTACGCAAAATCAAATCATTTTTGATATTATTATTAGTGCATAGTGTAGAAAACATTTCGAAAGTACAATATAAATCTTAGCCAGCATACGTACCATTATAGCATGCTTGCTATAGCTGCCATATTAGATGGCAGGTTCTACAACTAAAACCGTACAAGGTGCGTATTGGGGTTTGGATTTCCAACAAATGGTCAGGCTAAGGAACTTCCTTTTCCACGATGGGTACGTCCCTGGAATAAACCACCCAAGAAATAACCTAACATTACGGTTAGATCTCTGCCAACACAAGGCCGGGTTACCTCTGCAAAAGTAGGTAACTACTGACACGCGTAAGCCATCCCCCGATCATAACCGATCTTCCCAAGGATCCCCGATTTCCAACAACCACAAAGTAATAAATTTGCAGTAACCACATAGGTTAAGTATCTGGGCTCCATACCATGATACCACCTTTATCCAGAAGGAATGACATACACTAAGGGGCGCTACTCCCTAGAACCTTGCCGCATCCTTCCTGTTTTGACCATTTCCGGGGTGTGAGGCTCGTCGAAGTCTCGTCCACAAAGCTACGCTTCTCAAAAAGCCATGCTTCGGGTCAAACAAATGATCAACCTATGATCACAAAGATATAAGATCAAACAAATGATCATATCGCAAATGATCAAACACTGATCATTTCACAGCAACACTCAGTATGCCACGTTACCAAATTGGGAGTATATCGCTGATAAATTTCAACTACATAACCTCTGAGCTCGTACGTCTCAGAGAAGGGTGTTAAGCTAAGAGAATAAATTCTCCGCCACCAACAGAAATGTATTTGAAAGAAATCAGCTTTATATCTCAAATTGTAACGTCAGACACACAATCCATACAAGTCTGTTCCGGGATCGAACAGAACCGAAGGCACTTCTCACGAAGCCCTTGCACATCCGGATAATTTTCTAATCACGTCCGGACTTCCCGTCACTAAGGGTGATAAAACCTCTAAATCGGAGATCAGCCGATGTAGAGTAACTCGACGGTAATCCTTCCGTTTTCAAAAATATCCGGTCTTCAACACCGGTCTTCGAATGCAATTCATAACGACGTATCACATATTCGGAATGGGTTATACGACCCCATGGTCCTTTCCCAGCTAACCCGAATAGTGAGCGATTATTCAAAAATAAGTGTGGCATTCAAATTCATCCAATTCACAACAAATACCTATCTAAAGGTAATTATTGATAGTCGGTTATTTAACTATCAATAAAGATGCGCAACATCATCAGATTCCAAATAATTTTCCCAATTATTTCATCTTCAAAAATATCTTTACTAGATATAAAATTTCCACACTTCGAAAATAAATCAATGTTTATTTTTAAACAGATTCCCTTCCTTTATAAATCCCATAGTGAATTTATATTTCAAAATATCTACTGATATACGATTTTCAATCGATTTCAAACATTCACTTTCAATTTATCTTTAAGAAGATAAATTCTCAAAACGTTTCATTTCATATTGGGAAAGCATTTCCATACTTATTTAATAATAAGTAGTTCACAAATCTATTTTATTTTCAACACTTGAAAATATTTGATATACTTAAATCAAAATTAAGTATAAATTCATTCTTTAAGGAAATCATTCTCTTAAGCACATTTATTTGAGTCAAAACGAATGTTACGTAAAACATCGTTACGACGACTCAAAATCACTAGTATAGGGATTCGGATTTTTAAGATAGATTTATAAATCCCAATACTAGATAAAAACATTTCCTTTCGGAAATCATTTACTATAACAACAGTGTTATAGTCCATCATTTCCTTCTTCCTCGAAAACGTCTATTTCAACAATGAACGTTGAAATCTATGGTTTCGATACTTAACACGTTTTAAAACATCTTTTAAAACAATTACTTCATTTCGTAATATCACTTCTCTGAAACATTTCCGTTTTATTTAATAATATATTCACTGTCCAAAATCGTGAATATACTTTATTTACCCAAATCAATGTTTCTACACATTTATTAAAAGATTATCCATGATCCAAAATCGTGAATATAATTTCTTTAATTAACTTCAAAAATTGACTTATCAAATCAAGTGATTTCGGATTTATAAACAACGTTTATAAATTCCATTTATTATTTTATAACTACTTCAACTTATAAATCCCTTTTATTATCCAATTCGTTTATTTACAAAATCGTTCTTTTAGGACTTCCCAAATCGTTTATTCTATCCTTTATAAAACCCATTTTAACATCATTTAAAACGTCTTTAAAACTCCTTTAAAATTTCATCACTTTGATTTATAAAAATCAAATTTTATAAATCCTATATATAGAGCTTTCCTAATAAATTCCAAAATCTCTATTTAAACAATTTAATAAATAAATCGACTTTTGTTTCAAAATTCACATTTTTCTTATATTTCACAAAAATCCCAATTTTCATAACACGAGATTTTAAACATTCATTTATTTAAAATGAATCGATTCCAAAATTCAATAAAATGTATATTTTAAAAAAAATCACTTTGAAATCCTTTTAAAAATAATATCGTTATTTTTAACTTCAAAAATGGATCCGATGATGCTACAGCATCAAGCAATCAATCACAGCAATCAAAACATCATATATCGTCATATGACAACAGAATATATAACAATATCTGTAAATAAATCAATACGGTGAGGAATCCAGTTGGATCCCTCCAACCTGTTTCCCTACATCCATAGATGCTAGCACAATACCAATTCCGCTCCAGTATGGAATTATCGCGGTATATGGGTTTAATAAATATTATCCGCTTACTAACGGCGCAATAGGGTCTCATCCGCTATACGAGGCGAGAAATCAATCAATCCAACATATACATATGCCAATATGTATATATTGCTATATATATAATAGATATATCCTACTATATCTAATATCACATCCAAATAGCAATCAATCAAATCAATAACTGCAATACAAATTTAAATCTGAGTGAGGAGATCTCACCGTGATTTTTCCAATAGAAATTTGTAGCGTTCCATTTTGAATAAAATTAAACAGACGTTTAACTTCACTCAAAATTTTCACTGACTCCGATCGCTTCCAATTCAGTTGCATCGCGTAGTGTTCGACGATACGAACCCGTCGCAATTTGTTTCGTCCAGTTTGGATCTCGTATCAAAAAGATATGGTTTTTAAACTTTGAACAGATTTAAAATAAAATAATTATCATTTTCTTTTTAAATTAATAACCTTCCTACATCCTGGCCGTTCATCCCCTCAGCATCAAATCTGGCCACCGAACGCAATTATCATCTTCCCAGGCATCGTTAACGCGAGGACCCAACGAGCCGCCCTATTTGCCCTAATTCACGCAACCACCCCGACAACTTCCACTTCGATCAGAGACCTCCATTCCATGCGCCTACCATAGCATCACCCATGGCCAAAACATCATCAAACTCGGTCGAGCCATTGCCTCCAAATTGGTGCACTAAGTCGAGATGAACGCGGCCACCTATCGTCTTCAAACGACGACGATTACCCAAATCCACCGTTGGATTTATAGCTTACGCTATACTCTACAATACTCTAGTTGAACTTTTCATCAATCGATCGATGGATTGCAAGAGAATTGAGGGAGAATGAAATCAAATTATGGTCGTTGATAATGTTAGAAGCGGCGGTTCCTGGATGAAACCCTAGTTTGTTGTTTGCAAAATGAAGAAAGAAGGTCCTTTTATAGAAAAAGCTTCAAAACACTATTCACCGAAAAATTTCCGAACTCCAAATCGAGTGTGCCGGCTGACGTCCCTAAGGTTTACCCCGCGTTCCGAACGCAATGGAACAGGTTTCGGAAGCTAATTCGATCGTATGTGTGAGATATGGCAATAAACGATCAATTTAAATTAAACCGATTTAAATCGATTTCGATGCGTTTTGGCTTGCCCCGGACAAATGGTAAATCCAAAAATTACGAAATTTGAAACCATGCAATAATATCACATTACGGATCCGATGAAAATGGTTTCGTCGAAATCCGAGACCTTTTGAAAAATGACTATTTTTAACTCGACGATTTAAAATTAAAACGATATCGATGCGTTTCGAGCTGCCACGGTCAAGCGACAACTCCGATGGATACGAAAATTGAAATCAGATAATAACTAACTATTACGGATCCAATGGAACTAGTTTCGTTCAATTCTGAGACTGTTCGAAAATTGGCTTTTTTTACAGTCGATAATTAAATATTAAAATATTCAATTTTCACAGATTAACTCCAAATTCGATTCTGAAAGTTCTAAAATATTTCTATAACTCCAGTATGATTAAATAAAATTTTACAAATCATTTTCAATCATTTTAAACTCGATTTTCAATTATCTCTGGAATTTCAATCATTAAATTATCGATTTAATTAACCAAATTAAATCCAATATCCTTTAAATAAATTATTCGACTTATTAAATTCATTTATTAATATTTAAAATCAATTAAATATTCGAATTTTAATTATCAAAAATTTTGGGTCGTTACAGGGGTGGTGATGAAAGGCTCGGCTATGTAGTGTTTTATGGAGTTTACAACATGGAATGGTCACGGCCACTTGCTGGTCAGAGGGGATGGAGGTCAGGCCTTGGATGATGTGGGTAAGGAAGTGGTGTGGTCGGTGGAGGAGATGGTGGAGGGGTTAGGCCGAGGAAAGCTATGAATAAGTCAAGCAAAAATCATTGAAAAAATGAAGAAAAGAGCAGAAAAAAAAGAAGAAGCCATTACCAAAATTTTCAGAAATGAGTTTGGCCATGAGAAATGAAATGAATGGGAAGTTTTCATGTGAAAAACAAATTAAAACATATGGCTACAATTAAGTTTTGAACGGCCAAAGAAATTGAAAAGTCTAGAAAATGAAAAGTCAAATGTTTTAAAGCATTTTGTCTCTTAGAATTTCCAATTCATTTTAATTCAATATAAGCAAAAACAAATCAGTAAATAAAAATAAAAGACAAACAAAAATAAAGTAAAATGAAAATAAAAAATTATTCTTAAGAAAAATAAAAAGAAAATAAAAGTAAATATAGAAAATAGCTTATTATATTGAAACAAGAATTAAAAATTGCAAACAAAAATACAATTAACTTTAGAAAATTATAACTTTACTTCTAAAATGTTTTAAAAATAAAATATTTAAATAAAATTTAATTTAAAATAATTTAAAAATATTTGCAAAAATATTGGGTTGTTACACCACACATGTCAGACTCGAACCATTCAAAAGGGTGGATTGTTAATGGGGTAAATAAGAAGAAAAAAGGAAAACAAAACATAGAATCTCGTAGCAGAACGACAAAATATAATAATCAAATAAACAGTTCATGAAGCTATTTTACAAATAACATTTGATTACACTTTTACAATTCAAATCAGAGTTATACATACATTAGAAATAAACAAATAATGCAACGGAACATAAAATGTAGTGGAATAATAAATAGCAATAATATACCGAATCTTCGTCTTCGTCCTCCAGAAAATAGTTTTCACTACACTGAAAAAGCTCGGACTGACCCGAGCGTAATAAAAAGACAAAACAATCAAGTCGAAACTAAAAGATCTTATGTAAGTTAGATCAAAATAAGTAAAATAGAAATATTAGTACAATGGTTTCATAGAAGTTATGGGATTTTCAGATCCCATCAAGTGTACAACGTGAATATAATTATTTAAAGAGTTTCAAATAATTCGAAATATCAATCTTAATTATCTAATTAAAACAAATCCGAAGTCTGAATTAACTTAAACCCTTCAAATAATTCAATTCCAAATAAAATCCAAATTCAAGAAATTATATGGGTATATGTCATTTCAACCAGTATCAAAAATCAACATTTCCAAATCAATGAAAACCGCTCGGGTTTATCATTTCAACCCATAACGATTTTCCCCTAATGTATAAGAACGTTCGGGTATGTACCATTTCAACCCATAGGGATAACAGAGATATAGACATAAATAACATCCAATCATCCAAAATGTTAACCAATAACATCCATCCAATCACCCAAAAATCAACAATTGAACATACAGCACAATCATCATTGAAATCAACCAAGAACTACCAACAATTTACTGGTTATCATTAACAGGTATTTAACTGGCAATTTAAATTTCAATATTAAATTAAATGGAAATTAAGTTCAATAAAAGTCACATTTAACTGGAATGACAATTTAAAATATACTAAACAGCAACTAATCAATTTCTAATCACATCATAAATTCAGTTGAACTAACATAAGAAAATCTAGTAGTTGTGAGTGTTTGCTCACCCTTCGTGGCTACAAAGGTGATGATAAAATTAGAGCAATATGGAGATTCCTAGCAAAGATCCAAATGCAAAGCAAATCCAACCAAGCTTAGACACAAACACGAATCAATAAACAAGTTTCAACTACTTCCAACTTCCAAACAACCCAAGATCCAAATGACGGACAAATCTGAAACTAGGTCATTTTAAGAAAATATTCGGACCATGGTATTACTGAATCTGTAAAAGTGACTAACTAGAAAGTTATTACAAATTATTTTCTCTCCACTTCAAAAAAAAATCAGTCAAAAAGCTTCTGTCTTGAGGAAGTTATGGTCAAAACAAACAGAGGTGTTTTTTTAGTTGAAAATCTAAGTTCAAAAATACTTCGAAAAGATTTCAGTTTTTAGCGTAGAAAATTAAGTAATTTGAAGAACATATCTAAAAGAAAGTTGGAGCCATTCGAAAAATAAACGGTTTGAAAAAAAGAATCACATAATTTGGTTCATTCCTGAAGGAGAGATGATTGATACAATATGGGGTATTTTCGGCCAAAACTGGACCCGAGAAAGGACTCGAAAAATGGAGATTTTGATATAGAAATATTTGGAATAGGAAGAAGGGTTCAACAGCAAAGTTGTTGCCATTGAAATTATACATGGTTTCAAAAAAAATTGATTTGGAGTAGTTTAGTGGAATATAGAAGCCATGGAAATAAGAGGAAGAAAGAGGGAAAATAGGGAAGGGGAAAAGAAGGGAAAAAGGAGAAAAAAGCGGAGAGGGAAGGTGGAAGGAGATGGCCTTGTAGATGGTGAGAAGGCGGCGGCTATATGGGAGGAGGAAGGATTGAAGGAGAGGAGGAAATGAGTTTTGATTTGTGAGGTTTTTTGGAGTTTTAGATCTAGAGTTCTTTGTAGATTTTGAGGAGAAAGAAAAAGTGTGCAGAAAAAGTTTCTCAGGAGAAAAATTATGTACGTAGATGTTATCATATAAGAAACATAAGCTCGTAGGCAAAGGAATGGGCACATGACTGACTAGAATCTCTTGGTTAAACAAGGCCCATTAGACCAAACAAACCTAATATGCCTTCGTCAAATAAAACACAACTAAACACTACCAATTCATGTTGATTCTCCATAGTAATTCAAATTTTTAGAGCAATAGGAATTTGATTTTGACGAATTGAAAAGTGGAGGGAAGATCAGAATTTAGTCTAGTATCATATAAAAAGAATAAAATTTTAAAATTCAAATTTAAAATTTTCAGCCAAAAGTCAATCTTTGACTAAGTTTAACCAAAATTTAAAATTTCACTAAAATTTTATTCTATTAAATTTGGTAAAATAAAACACTCAACGTCACAAATTCAAATTTTGTTTTTATTTAAATTCAAAATACTGCCATTTTAAAGTTGTTAAAAGTTACGGATCGTTACACTTTATCTTAATTAAAAGATGTAATATCAATTAATGCAATATTAATTTGTTTCCCCTTATCATATTTAAAAGGTTAAATGACATTAACTACGCATCCAATTCTCATCCAATTACATTCAAACCTATGTTATCATCCTTATTATTCACTCAAAAATATCCTATGAATTATATTAACATAAGTTTACATTTTATTACATTCATTATTTTACCGTTAACATCTTTTACCATATTTACTGCAATAATTAATTACATAAATTTTTGTTGATTTCCAAATTAATTCCAAACATGTTAAATAATGAGATGATAAATGAACAATTGCTACCTTTAAGTAATTTAACCGTATTTATAAGTTTATTATCTACAACAAATGTTATGACTACTTAAACATCACTGATTATATTCATTTTCAATTAACAACATACGATTCCAACATTCAGTTGCCTTAATTCCATTAATTACCCATTTAATATTCAAACGGACAAATTAATGAGATGATAATTACAACCATCGTTTATAATAATAGTTCATATCCATTATCTTATCATTTACAACCAAGGGTTATAACAAAATGATTTTATATTCTATATTAACCTATTCCAATCAGTTACATATAATCTCATCATTAAATGCATCATATAATTTATTTCATTATTTACAATTATAACCAAATAACCTTACAATTATATCCATTGATTGAAATTGGATTAAATGGTTATCAATTACATTAAATCAACATTACTATATTACATTCTAATTGTTTTATCATTACAAATCATAAATTTTAATTTCTTACAATATTAATATTTCAAAATCTTATTAAATTTAATATTTTAATTACTAAAAATATGGTTCGTTACACTCTCCCCCACTCAAAACATTTCGTCCTCGAAAAGGGAAAATAAGGAATTAAGGGATTAATATATTTTATTCAAAGCATTCAATTTATAAACAATTAACATAATTAAGTATTTTTAATAAAATATACTAATTAATAAACAATCAAATCTTTATATTCAAGTTTACTAAAGTTTGAAAAAATATTTTCACTTCCACAAAAAATTTCTAAGTCTAAAATTCACAGAAAATTTCGGAAGAGTCTCCTTTGTACGGAGAGGTCTGGAAAATAATAATAATATCAATAATAACCTTATATATATATCATATTTGAAAATAAAATATCCTAATCACAGGAAAACAATATAATATCGCTAGAAAACGTAATCCGAAAACGTACCTATTTGACGGGCAAACAACGCTTATTTATGAAACCAAAAGCAGTAGTTATTGCTTCCATAAACATGTATTTCACTTATATAATCCAAAATAGGTTAATAATTATGCAAAAATAGAAATATTTAAATTGTTCAATTTGCAACAAAAGAAAATCACTATAAAACATATACATACAAACAATACAACCATTATATGCAACCACAGATCCATCATACATTCATAGCAAACAAAATCAATGGTTTGTTTAGTTCAGAAACTTTTAATCATACAAGGGTGACGAATAAACTATCAAGTGTATCCTATGCTCAACAGCCTTTGGTAATTACTTAATAGATTATCCATACAACCTTAAACAATTAGAAGTATCCTATCCAAACATCTCATAAGCCAAAACAATCAAGAATTTCCACACATTATTTAAGTTTATTTACTAGGTTTCTTTTCACATAATTATTTACCTTTTTTTTCTTTTTTTCATTCATACATTGTCATTTTCTTTCTTTCATGTACTTACATAAATTATTTCACAATATTAACTTATATTATAACATTTCTTGTACATTGAAATTCTTATTTAGAAATAATTTCATTGAACACTTCCATTACTTTAGTTTTACATATATAATATTCAATTAAATATTCTATTAACATTTCAACTTATTAAACATTTCTGGTAAGTTATTTATATATATATATATATATATAATTTAGGAATGTAATTGAATGTTACACAAGTTTTTGGTATTCTCCCTTGAAGAGAAAAGAAATATTTTGATATATCTAAAAATTCAATTAAAACATTTAACCTCTTTTAGTTAGTAAGAATATAAGATATATTTAAAACATCTTCATAGCATTATGCAAGAATTTTCCAGAAAGTTTAAACAATATTAGAAGTTTATATCAAAACATTAGGATAAGCCCTTATTTTTAATAAAGTTCCTTAAATTTGATAATTTATTAGACTCGTTATTTTAAAATAAGTATAACCCTATATTATTAAATTGAAACTAATAATATACTCAAATCTTACATTAAATACCCAAATCAAAGTATAAAATTTCATATCTTCATAATTAATTTTACACACTTGTTTAAAATGAATATTCAAATCATGGAAAAACATTTATTATGGTTTAATATAAAAATTCAAATAGTAAATAAACCTATAAATTTACTGTTAGTGCTTCGAAATCAAGTAAATATTTCAAATTATAGTTCCAAAATAGAAATTCAAATTTATTGGTCAAGTATATTACTATAAATAATACTTCGCAAATCATTTTTTTTCATTTATATAATATCTTTAAATTATACATTCAAAGAAACTTATATAAATTTTACTTGAAATATACATTTGAAAACTTCATTTGCAAATCAATCATCTTTAATACTTTAATACTTTACGGAAAAATTTCATTTGTAAAATTTCTTGCTTCATTTATAAATACCACATAAAAAAATTTAAATGACATCTTTATAAATATATGTAAACTATTTGAAAACAATTATTTACATCATTACTTATATTTAAAAAGAAGTTATTGAAAACCTTAAATCCATTATTTATAAATTTTATTAGTTTTAAATCTCAAAATACTTTTAAACATCATTAATAAATTAATAATCATTAACTTTACATATGTTTTATTTAATTAATAACTTCTCACAATATCTACAACACTAATAATTTACTACTAAACCATGTTGTACATAAATAAACAATATTTTAAACATTTTAAAGTATTTAGAAATGGAAAAAATGACCAAAATATCTTTTATATAATACTTTATCAAAATACTTTTATAACTTGATGTTTTAACAGGTTTATCCTCGTTCTTGCAGACTCTGGTCATACATTGATCAAGCGTAAGACAAGAAATCTCCAAGTACTTAGTAGACATGTTTCAACACCCAGTTAAAATACTTAAAAACAGGTATGAGAAGTACGACTCAAAATCTGATGTCAAATGATGATGTTACGATAGCAGTGGCCCGCTGCTGATCTAGTGTTTACGCAATAGACACAAAACTTTTCAGAAGATCCTTCCACCTTCCGGATTCCAAAAAATTATCGTAGCCATTTCATAAACAAAAAACCATCGACCCCTGCTGCAGTGGTAACTGTTGATTCAATGATTTATGCAATGGATGTACTTCCTTCCCGGAAGATCTATAAACAACAGATCCCAGGATCGAAAGCACCTCCATCGGGTAAACTAAAGAATCATCTACCCTAGAAAAAAAATCGACGAACTCATGAGTTTAAGTCCGAACAACCATATCGGTTCGAATCCATTTCTGAATTCACCCAAGTATATTAGGTTTTATCAGTCGAATCCATTCCTGGATTCCCAAGTCCATCTGGGTCGAAGCATATCATACCATACTTCTTCGCGGAGGGTACTTCTCCATTCCATTTACTTCAAAATAATAACATACCATATATAGTACTCTTTCAAAATCATAACTCAACTCTCACAGTTATAAAAATTCCATTATATATAAGATTTCATTTTCAGATAGAGTACTTTGCAAAGTCAATAGTATTGAATAAATCAAATCATTCTTATATAAATTCCTTTGTATATAAGATTTATCTCGTCAGATTGAATACCCTCCAAAATCAATAGTCTTCCAAATCACTATATACTTATATAAAGTCCATCTTATATAAGAATTAAATTTTCCCAAAATCAATTTCGTTGTATGAAGAGCCATATGGGATTGAACATCTTTGCTTTATAAAAGGTTTTGAATTTAGAATAGTTTTGTATATATAGAATAGTTTGTAAAATAGTTTGCATATAAAATAGTTTGAAAAATAGTTTGTAAATAAAATAGTTTGTAAAATAGTCTGTAAATAAAATAGTTTGTAAATAAAATAGTTTGTAAAATAGTTTGTAAATAAAATAGTTTGTAAAATAGTCTATAAATAAAATAGTTTGTAAAATAGTTTTGTATATAAAATAGAATAAACTAGTTTGTATAAGAAAATTAAAAGAAAATAGTTTTGTAAAATGGTTTTAAATTAATAGTAGTATTGCATAAAAGAAAAATTCCAATTTAAATTACAAAGATTATCCAACCCAAAAACTTTCAATTTCAACGTTAAAGCATATCAATAATGTTAGAACATAAGATGTACATATGTCATCATTTCGCAAAATCACATTCGATCGCTCGCTCGATCATACAAGTTCGCTTTTGAACTAGTATTGTTCATTCGACTTCCCTAATGCAGACTTCGATAAGGTTTCTTGACTAGAAATCATCATTCTCCTTGCATAGCCATACACTATGATAGAGAATTTTAAAATCAAATCAAAAATCCATATCAAATATTCGCCATCAAGAATCGAATGAAAAATTCTAATACGAAATGGTGTAATTCATCTCGAACTTGTGTACTCAAATCCGGATCAAATTAATTATACGAAAAAAACAATATACGTACAAGTACGTACTTATTCCAATTTGTTTCATCACCATTACATTTTGATTTAAATTCATTATTAATCTCATTGATTAACACAAATATCACTGCATACTTTAATATTTGTTTCACAGAATTTATCCACTTAATATAAAACATTAATATATTCATTCTCATAACATTGCTTGTATTTCTCTTCATTTTTAAATTAAATTCAATTTCACATGTAATATTTCTCATTTAATACTACATTTATTGCAATATTCATTTATTTCATAAACAATTTACAAGTCGTGACTTTATTTAAAATCATTTCACTTTTAGTTCATATTCGTTTATCCAATTAGTTTTCACTTACTTTTCAAATTTATTTATGCCACATTTCATAAATTTAATTAAGTTCATAACACTTTTTTTTAATCTCATTTACAGCTTTTCCTTAATCACAATTTCGATTTAAACATGCCAAGGCTTAAAGTTCACATATGTATATTATTCCATTACATGCCAATAATGTATACAACAATTCTATTCGTTTACTAACATAAATATAACAAATTTAACCTTGTTTCACTTGCTTTCAATTTAAGGTTACCAAATTCAACTCCATAATTCAACAAAATTTCTACATTTCAACTCATATATTAATTCAGATGTTTCGACTATCCAAAATATCCAGATATTCCATTTTATTTCAATAGTTGAAACTACCAATCAACAAAAAACAATATTCACAACCAAACATTTCAATTTCATAACCAAATATCCTAATTATTCATTTTATTCTCTTTAATACACCATTACTAAACTAGTGTTTAGTCCATAAATTAAATCAACAATAATTAGCCAATGCTTATAAACTAACTAAATACAATAAATCAACAATACATGATAATAATTAAATATTACCATTTCACAAATCAAACACATTACAAATAACTATAATAGTTATAAATTTTTAATTCCTTTATATATAACATATAATATTAGGAAAAATTATTTCATTTCAAAAAATATATAAACATTTTATAATGCTAACAATTACGCGCTTCCGTATATACATTCAGACAACTCATTCTAGGATATTGCTACCCTATCTCTAATGAGTTAACCCCAATAGGCTAAGGTATGTCTAAACCTGGCTCTGATACCAACTGTAATGACCTACATTTTTGGACGGTTCAAATCGACAATAAACCACACATGTCAGACTCAAACCATTCAAAAGGGAGGATTGTTGATAAGGTAAATAAGAAGAAAATAATGAAAACAAAACATAGAATCTCGCAACGGAACGAAAAAATATAATAATCAAATAAACAGTTCATGAAGCTGTTTTACAAATAACATTTGATTACACTTTTACAATTCAAATCAGAGTTATACATACATTAGAAATAATGCAACGGAACACAGAATGCGGTGGAATAATAAATAGCAATAATATAACGAATCTTCATCTTTGTCCTCTAGAAAATAGTCTTCAATACACTGAAAAAGGTCAGACAGACCTGAGCATAATGAAAAGACAAAACACTCGAGTCAGAACTAAAATATCTTATGCAAGTCAGATCAAAAGAAGTAAAATAGAAATATTAGTGCAATGGTTTCATAGATGTTACGGGATTTTCGTCTCCTATCAAGTGTACAATGTGAATGTAATTATTTAAAGGGTTTCAAATAATTCGAAATATCAATCTTAGTCATCTAATTAAAACAAATCCGAAGTTTGAATTAACTTAAACCCTTATTCAATTCCAAATAAAATCCAAATTTAAGAAATTATATAGGTATAGGTCATTTCAACCAGTATCAAAAATCAACATTTCCAATTCAATAAAAACCGCCCAGGTTTATCATTTCAACCCATAGCGATTTTCCCCTAATCTATAAAATCGTTCGGATATGTATCATTTCAATCCATAGGGATAACAGAGATATTGACATAAATAACATCCAATCATCCAAAATGTCAAACAATAACATCCATCCAATCACCCAAAAATCAACAATTGAACATTCAGCACAATCTTCATTGAAATCAACCAATAACTACCAACAATTTACCGGTTATCATTAATAGGTATTTAACTGGCAATTTAAATTTCCATATTAAATTAAATGGAAATTAAATTCAATAAAAGTCAGATTTAACTGGAATGACAATTTAAAATATATTAAACAGCAACCAATCAATTTATAATCACATCATAAATTCAGTTTAACTAACATAAGAAAATCTAGTAGTTGTGAGTGTTTGCTCACCTTTCGTGGCTACAAAGGTGATGATAAAATGGAGCAATATGGAGATTCCTAGCAAAGATCCAAATGCAAAGCAAATCCAACAAAGCTTAGACACGAACGCGAATCAATAAACAAGTATTAACTACTTCCAACTTCCAAACAACCCAAGATCCAAACTACGGACAAACCTGAAACTAGGTAACCTTTAAGAAAATATTAGAACCATAATATTACTGAATCTGTAAAATTCACTAACTAGAAAGTTATTACAAATTCTTTTCTATCCACTTTAAAAAAAGAATCACTCAAAAAGCTTCTGTCTTGAGGAAGTTATGGTCAAAACAAACAGAGGTGTTTTCTGAGTTGAAAATCTAAGTTCAAAAATACTTCGAAAAGATTTGACTTTTTGGCATAGCAAATTAAGGAATTTGAAGAACAGATCTAAAAGAAAGTTGAAGCCAATTGAAAAGTAAATGATTTGAAGAAAAGATTCACATAATTTGGTTCATTCCTGAAGAAGAGATGACTAATACAATATGGGGTATTTTCGGCCAAAACTGGACTCGAGAAAGGACTTGAAAAATGGAGATTTTGATATAGAAATATTTGGAATGGGAAGAAGGGTTCAACAACAAAGTTGTTTCCATTGAATGGTTTCAAAAAAAAATTAATTTGGAGTAGTTTAGTGTAATATAGAAGCCATGGAAATAAGAGGAAGAAAGAGGGAAAATAGGGAAGGGGAAAAGAAGGGAAAAGGAGAAAAAAGAGGAGAGGGAAGGTGGAAGTACATGGCCTTGGAGATGGTGGAGAAGGCGGCGGCTATAGGTGAGGAGGAAGGGTTGAAGGAGAGGAGGAAAGGAGTTTTGATTTGTGAGGTTTTTTGGAGTTTTAGATCTAGAGTTCTCTGTAGATTTTGAGGAGAAAGAAGAAGTGTGCAGAGAAAGTTTCTTAGGAGAAAAATTATGTACGTAGATGTTATTAGATAAGAAACATAAGGTCATAGGCAAAGGAATGGCCACATGACTGACTAGAATCTCTTGGTTAACCAAGGCCCATTAGACCAAACAAACCTAATATGCCTTGGCCAAATAAAACACAACTAAACACTACCAATTCATGTTAATTTTTCATAGTAATTCAAATTTTTAGAGCAATAGGAATTTGATTTTGACGAAACGAAAAGTGATGGGAAGATCAAATTTGGTCTAGATATGTAAAAAGAATAAAATTTTACAATTCAAATTTAAAATTTTCAACCAAAAATCAATCTTTGACTAAGTTTTACCAAAATTTAAAATTTCACTAAAATTTTATTCTATTAAATTTGGTCAAATAATACACTCAACGTCACAAATTCAAATTTGTTTTTATTTAATTTTTAGTTAAATTCAAAATACTGCCATTTTAAAGTTGTTAAAAGTTACGGATCGTTAAACTTTATCTTAATTAAAAGATGTAATATTAATTAATGCAATATTAATTTGTTTCCCCTTATCATATTTAAAAGGTAAAATGCCATTAACTACGCATCCAATTCTCATCCAATTACATTCAAACCTATGTTATCATCCTTATTATTCAATCAACCTTTCCCATATGAATTATATAATATAAGTTTACATTTTATTACATTCATTATTTTACCGTTAACATCATTTACCATATTTACTGCAATAATTAATTACATATATTTTCGTTGATTTCCAAATTAATTCCAAACATGTTAAATAATGAGATGATAAAAAACAATTGCTACCTTTAAGTAATTTAATCATATTTATAAGTTTATTATCTGGAACAAATGTTATGACTACTTACACATCACTAATTATATTCATTTTCAATTAACAACATATGATTCCGACATTCAATTGCCTTAATTCCATTAATTACCCATTTACTATTCAAACGGACAAATTAATGAGATGATAATTACAACCATCGTTTATAATAATAGTTCATATCCATTATTTTATCATTTACAACCACGGGTTATAACAAAATGATTGTATATTCTATATTAACCTATTCCAATCCATTACATATAATCTTATCATTAAATGCATCATTTAATTTATTTCATTATTTACAATTATAACCAAATAACCTTACAATTATATCCATTGATTGACATTTGATTAAAATGGTTATTTGTAACAACCCGGATTTTTGTGCTGATTAATATCGTCATTAGACGATTAAATCTTGCTGCTAATTGCTGTTTAGTGTTGTAATCAGTTGCAAATTCGTTTAGAAATTAATTAAGTGTTGGTGATCTTTGAAAATAAAATCTTGGCCATGTTTTATTTGGGTCGTGATTCTTTTGAACGGTTGATAACCATCCCCCCCCCCTTCTCGTTTTTCATTCGAAACCCTTAACCTAAAAAGAAAAAGAAACGAAACGAAGAGAAATAATGGCGGCTCAGATCTTCGTTCTTCCTTCCCCAAATCAGGCACGCGAGATTTTGTGAAGTCGCCGACCTCTGGTCGCTCGGTTGTAAGCATCTACGATCAACTATCCCTGGGTGCTGCCTTGGCCGCTTCTATTAGATTGAGTTCGTCGCCACTTCGAAGCAAGGTGAGTAATTTCAGTACTCACATCTAATTCAGCTTAGTGGTTTCCTCTGCTTGTTTGGGTTTTGATGTTGATTTCGTTCTCGCTCTCGTATCGTTCCAATTTGGTTTCGATTGGAGCCATGGTATTCACGCACGTCTAATTCACTTTACTGCTAGTATATAATTCGATGCCCATAAATTTTGTTGTATCCATTAGCTTGAATTTTTCACTTGAGCATTCTCGGCCATTTGTATTTTGGCTTTCACCGATCATTATGGATTTGATTTTGGGTGGCCCCTGTGTACTTCGGCTCTGACCATCTTTGTGTTCCCCCTCTGAGTATTTTCAATAAGTTGTTTGTCTTGATTTGTCGAGATCATAGTGGCATTTGTTCCAGTCATGTGCACTTAATCTTGTTCTTGAATGTGGCATACTTGATGCACATAAGTTTGGTCATTACCTTGTTGTTGCCTCCTGTTGCATCGTGTTCCCTCTGGTACACTTTGTACCTGGCTCAAGTCTGCACTGATGGGTATTCATGTAGTTTCTGGTTTTGATCTTGATATCACAATGCTTTTTGCATTGCTTTGGAATCTTCGTTGATCTTTGCATTTGTACATATGATAGCACAGTCTTCATTATTAATGTTCCATATTATCAGTCTTGAACTTCTAGCCATTTGATCTGAGCACATGTATGTTGTACTGTATCACTGTAAAGTGTTCTCTGTATTCACTTCAACCATTGTTGTCACTGGGTTGCATTTTCATTACTGTTTCAGTTTGATTTAATGCTTGAGTATCACTGAGCCTTATGATCTTCATACCCTTCCTGTTGTTCATCACCTGTGATGTTGCTCGAACTTCTGTTGTTCATGATGTTGCATGTATCGTTGAGTCTCCATTTGAAATTACAGTCCTTATACATCATGGTTTCAGTTGCAGTTTCTTTTTGCTGTTTCATTCGATTTGGACATGTATGTGCACTCGAGTATGTGCATACATGTACTTTCGTAGACTTTGATTATCTTAGGGGATTTTAGACTCGAGCTTGCCTTAGTTTGAGTTTTGCTTCTGGAGTGCAAACACTTAATTGGGTTGCTTCAGTATGTATATTGAGAACTGACACTCGACTGTTATACTTGATCATATCTCTGTTTTGTTTCACTTGATTTGTAGAATTTCTTTGTATTGGTGCATTCATCCCAGTAGTTTTAGATGCACTATTGCATTTGATTTATCTGGACATGTATTTGCTGCTTTTGCCTTAAGCATTTCACTGTGGCTTAGGCACTTGATACTTCATATATATATATATATATACATTTTTGTACGTATATATGTGTTTGTTTCATGATTCTCTGTCTACTTGACAGTTTCGCATTACTTGTATGCTACATTGCACATGTCTTGATGGCTGAGGCAGTTCTGGCTTGTTTCAGTTGTCTTTGGCATTGTTGCACCCATTCCTTTGATATTGCAGTCTAATAATCTTCACTCTGGCCATACTGCACCGTTCCAGTTGAGTCCGGCATGTGTATTTAGTCTGAATTCTTTTGTTTCAGTTTGATCTGGTTTATATTTCCTTGTAATGTTTATTCGAAGTTGTGCAGTTCCCTTGTCTTTGCTTGCACACTGTTTTTGTGATGCTTTGGTTTGTTGCACTCAGTTGATTGTTTGGTGCCTTCTTGAATTTCCGGTCTTGTTCATTTACCTTGTGTTGAACCCAGTTTTTAACAATTTGGGTTTGACCTTGTGCTTATGATGAGACTCTGAATATATTGCACTTGAGTTGAACCTGTCTGTATATTTGGGTTTGACCTTGCTTTTTTTGATTTCTGTGCTTTTTGTTTGATTCGAGCACACTAGTTGGCGAGGCCGTACACGCGTGCGTGTACGGCAGCTAATTAAACTTTTGATGGTTTGATAAATTGTTTATTTATCTCTGTTGATGATTTAAATCTGCTGATTTTTGCTAAACACTGTTAAGTGTTATATTGACCGTTATCCGGTTTCTTTGTTTAAAGAATCGGATAGACGGGGATTATTGTGACTGTCGTCTATCTAAATTATTACTGCCTATATGCACTAATAAACTGGTTTGAATTAGACTGACCTGGGTATTATTTTCTTTTGAATGTAATACTCGGGTCAGACCCGAGTTATTTCAGGTTGTAGATTTTCTTCTTTGAGTTGCTGTTCAGGATATGAAGACTTTTCACATCTTCTGAAGTTGTCCGCGTCATTTTGTAGTAGTCGTGTCATTATATAGAACGATATGTATTCATGTATATTAGTTGATAATGTACTTGTATATATAACTTCTAGAGTCAACAGTTGTAGTTGTATCATATGTATTGTGTCAATTATGTATCAACTGACATCAGTTATATATATATGAGACTTTTGTTTTATCTGTGTTCCGCATTTATATTATCTGTGTTATAGTTATATCTAATGTCCTAAACTATTATGAACTATCGTAGTTTGTTTTACACTGATAATTGGATATGTCGATGGGAGTAAATAAATAATAGATGAAAAATAAAAAGTATACACCACTCCTACCGAGATAACCAATATTAGTGTAAGGCCAATTACGGATGGTCGCTCCTATCCAGCCTTATTCTTCGTAATAATAGACAGTATTTCTTTTAATACTCTTTGTTATTATGAGCATAGAGGTGGGGCGTCACAGTTGGTATCAAAGCTTGGGGTTTATGGACATAATATAAAACATAACTTGGATGGAACATATGTTACAACTATTAGTCGATGTTTTAATTGTGTTTGAGTCAAAACTAAAGTTTTGAAATTTGAATGAAATTTTTAAATATCTTTATTTAAAAATAATAGTGAAATTGTGTTCTGATGATTTGATTGATTTGTGTTCTGTTTATCAGAATGCGCAGCGGAAACAGTGAAACTGTCTTCGTTGAGTACCACTGATAATCTTTTTGATTTAAAAATCAAAATACGAAACTGATATGAATTTCAATTGTTGTTTACATAGCTGTAATTATTTTATTTCTTTGAGAACTTCGAATCCGAATTGAGGATTCGAAGAAATTGCAGATATGTGATTTTTGTTGAAATTTCCGCTGGCTTTCTTTTGTACTAATCATCTATTGATTAGATTTTTGCTGTTTTAAATTATCTTCATTGAAGATACATTTGAATGATTCTTTGTTCATTTTGTAGTACGTGCAAAAATTTAAATTGCACGTTATTGCATTTATTTTACGTTGAACCGATGCTTGGTTATGAAACGTATTTTGTTGCCGTTATTTTTACAACGGAATTTTACACCAATGCTATATTTTGAAGTACGGTGTTTTGTGGCATTTTGATGAATGAGAATTCACTGACATTACATTTTAATGTAGATTGTTTTGATGTGATTTTGACGTTTTTAAAATTACTGTCGCTTTGGCTTCAGTAACCGTCAAGTTTTAAAAGTGGATTTTCAAGCGGTTATTCCGCAATACTGATTTGTGACCATTTTTACGGTATTTTGAGAAGTACAGTTTCCTTATCGAAATTGTTACTGATTTGCTGTTTTAATCACGTGATTGGAAAATCGTTTTAAAATGAAAATTGTTTTATAAAATTTTAGCAGTTTGCGTTTTCAAAAGAATGAGAAAGCGACTTAAACGATTCAGCAAAATCGAGGATTATGACCCCTTTCTTTTACTGATTCGCTTAACTCCGGACTTGTCCAGTTGAGAATGTGAATTGTTATTTTTACAAAATAAATAAAATTGTTTTCAGAAATTTTAACAGTTTGCGCTTTCAAAAGAATGAGGAAGCGATTTAAACGTTTCAGCAAAATCGAGGACTATGACCCCTTTCTTTTACTGATTCGCTTAATTCCGGACTTGTCCGTTTGAGAATGTGAAATGTAATTTTACAAAATACACAATTTTGCACTTTCAAGGAAACGATGAAGAGAATCAAATGATTTAGTAAAACACGTGGTATGGGACATGTGCGTTTGCTATTTCGGTTAATTCCGGACTCGTTAATTGAAATATTTGATGATTTCATGTGCTTTCGAGCCACTATGTTGGACCTTCGGGTCATTTGTTGGACCTTCGGGTCATTTGTTGGGCTTTCGGGCCACTCTGCGGACCTTCGGGTCAAATACCAGTACTAGACCTTCGGGTCACTCTGCGGACCTTCGGGTCAATCTGATGGGCGCCAAAATTATGTTGAGTACTTGGTAGGCTTCGGCCACTCTGAGATGCACGTGCGACGAATTAAAAACTCGCCATCTGATGGGATCGATCCAAGCTTTTATGTTGATTTTCTAGTCTTCTTAATTGATTTCTAGATATTTGTTGTTTCCAATTATCTGCAGGTAATTGGATATTTGTTGCTATGAGTTCTGATTATCGTTTTTGACAATCAGATATTTGTTGTTTCTAATTATCGCTTGTGATAATTAGATATTTGTTGATATGAGTTCTGATTATCGTTTTTGATAATCGGATATTTGTTGCTTTTAATTATCGCTTTAGATAATTAAATATTTGTTGCTTTGAGATTTAATTATCGCTTTTGATAATTAAATATTTGCTGATTTCGAATTTAATTATCGCTTGAGATAATTAAACATTTGTTGCTTTGAGATTTAATTATCGCTTGAGTTAATTAAATAATTGCTGAATTTGAAATTTGATTATCGTTTTTGATAATTGAATATTTGTTTTCTGACTATCGTTTGAGATAAGTAAATATTTGAGATTTTTGAGATTTGAGTTTCGTCTTTTTCTCTGGAGATTCAGGTGAGTAATTTGATTTACTCACATTCAATTCGTGCTCTGTAGGGGATTTCTGCTCTGTTTTTCCTTCTCTTTTAGTTGCTGGAACTCGATTGTTCTTGCTTTTGTTAGTCGTCTGATTTTGATCCCTGATTCCCACGATGTTGATTCTTTTGATTTGAAGCAGTCGAACCTTTTGATTTCATATCTAGTACTTCCCCTGCTGACATTTGCTTTGCTTATGCACTCGTCATTGCCTTGCTCTTTTGGTTGTTACCTTTTGTCCATTTATTCCCTATGATTGCGTGGACGCAATTTTTATAAGGAGGGGAGTCTGTAACAACCCGGATTTTTGTGCTGATTAATATCGTCGTTAGACGATTAAATCTTGCTGCTAATTGCTGTTTAGTGTTGTAATCAGTTGCAAATTCGTTTAGAAATTAATTAAGTGTTGGTGATCTTTGAAAATAAAATCTTGGCCATGTTTTATTTGGGTCGTGATTCTTTTGAACGGTTGATAACCGTCCCCCCCCCCCTTCTCGTTTTTCATTCGAAACCCTTAACCTAAAAAGAAAAAGAAACGAAACGAAGAGAAATAATGGCGGCTCAGATCTTCGTTCTTCCTTCCCCAAATCAGGCACGCGAGATTTTGTGAAGTCGCCGACCTCTGGTCGCTCGGTTGTAAGCATCTACGATCAACTATCCCTGGGTGCTGCCTTGGCCGCTTCTATTAGATTGAGTTCGTCGCCACTTCGAAGCAAGGTGAGTAATTTCAGTACTCACATCTAATTCAGCTTAGTGGTTTCCTTTGCTTGTTTGGGTTTTGATGTTGATTTCGTTCTCGCTCTCGTATCGTTCCAATTTGGTTTCGATTGGAGCCATGGTATTCACGCACGTCTAATTCACTTTATTGCTAGTATATAATTCGATGCCCATAAATTTTGTTGTATCCATTAGCTTGAATTTTTCACTTGAGCATTCTCGGCCATTTGTATTTTGGCTTTCACCGATCATTATGGATTTGATTTTGGGTGGCCCCTGTGTACTTCGGCTCTGACCATCTTTGTGTTCCCCCTCTGAGTATTTTCAATAAGTTGTTTGTCTTGATTTGTCGAGATCACAATGGCATTTGTTCCAGTCATGTGCACTTAATCTTGTTCTTGAATGTGGCATACTTGATGCACATAAGTTTGGTCATTACCTTGTTGTTGCCTCCTGTTGCATCGTGTTCCCTCTGGTACACTTTGTACCTGGCTCAAGTCTGCACTGATGGGTATTCATGTAGTTTCTGGTTTTGATCTTGATGTCACAATGCTTTTTGCATTGCTTTGGAGTCTTCATTGATCTTTGCATTTGTACATATGATAGCACAGTCTTCATTATTAATGTTCCATATTATCAGTCTTGAACTTCTAGCCATTTGATCTGAGCACATGTATGTTGTACTGTATCACTGTAAAGTGTTCTCTGTATTCACTTCAACCATTGTTGTCACTGGGTTGCATTTTCATTACTGTTTCAGTTTGATTTAATGCTTGAGTATCACTGAGCCTTATGATCTTCATACCCTTCCTGTTGTTCATCACCTGTGATGTTGCTCGAACTTCTGTTGTTCATGATGTTGCATGTATCGTTGAGTCTCCATTTGAAATTACAGTCCTTATACATCACGGTTTCAGTTGCAGTTTCTTTTTGCTGTTTCATTCGATTTGGACATGTATGTGCACTCGAGTATGTGCATACATGTACTTTCGTAGACTTTGATTATCTTAGGGGATTTTAGACTCGAGCTTGCCTTAGTTTGAGTTTTGCTTCTGGAGTGCAAACACTTAATTGGGTTGCTTCAGTATGTATATTGAGAACTGACACTCGACTGTTATACTTGATCATATCTCTGTTTTGTTTCACTTGATTTGTAGAATTTCTTTGTATTGGTGCATTCATCCCAGTAGTTTTAGATGCACTATTGCATTTGATTTATCTGGACATGTATTTGCTGCTTTTGCCTTAAGCATTTCACTGTGGCTTAGGCACTTGATACTTCATATATATATATACATTTTTGTACGTATATATGTGTTTGTTTCATGATTCTCTGCCTACTTGACAGTTTCGCATTACTTGTATGCTACATTGCACATGTCTTGATGGCTGAGGCAGTTCTGGCTTGTTTCAGTTGTCTTTGGCATTGTTGCACCCATTCCTTTGATATTGCAGTCTAATAATCTTCACTCTGGCCATACTGCACCGTTCCAGTTGAGTCCGGCATGTGTATTTAGTCTGAATTCTTTTGTTTCAGTTTGATCTGGTTTATATTTCCTTGTAATGTTTATTCGAAGTTGTGCAGTTCCCTTGTCTTTGCTTGCACACTGTTTTTGTGATGCTTTGGTTTGTTGCACTCAGTTGATTGTTTGGTGCCTTCTTGAATTTCCGGTCTTGTTCATTTACCTTGTGTTGAACCCAGTTTTTAACAATTTGGGTTTGACCTTGTGCTTATGATGAGACTCTGAATATATTGCACTTGAGTTGAACCTGTCTGTATATTTGGGTTTGACCTTGCTTTTTTTGATTTCTGTGCTTTTTGTTTGATTCGAGCACACTAGTTGGCGAGGCCGTACACGCGTGCGTGTACGACAGCTAATTAAACTTTTGATGGTTTGATAAATTGTTTATTTATCTCTGTTGATGATTTAAATCTGCTGATTTTTGCTAAACACTGTTAAGTGTTATATTGACCGTTATCCGGTTTCTTTGTTTAAAGAATCGGATAGACGGGAATTATTGTGACCGTCGTCTATTTAAATTATTACTGCCTATATGCACTAATAAACTGGTTTGAATTAGACTGACCTGGGTATTATTTTCTTTTGAATGTAATACTCGGATCAGACCCGAGTTATTTCAGGTTGTAGATTTTCTTCTTTGAGTTGCTGTTCAGGATATGAAGACTTTTCACATCTTCTGAAGTTGTCCGCGTCATTTTGTAGTAGTCGTGTCATTATATAGAACGATATGTATTCATGTATATTAGTTGATAATGTACTTGTATATATAACTTCTAGAGTCAACAGTTGTAGTTGTATCATATGTATTGTGTCAATTATGTATCAACTGACATCAGTTATATATATATGAGACTTTTGTTTTATTTGTGTTCCGCATTTATATTATCTGTGTTATAGTTATATCTAATGTCCTAAACTATTATGAACTATCGTAGTTTGTTTTACACTGATAATTGGATATGTCGATGGGAGTAAATAAATAATAGATGAAAAATAAAAAGTATACACCACTCCTACCGAGATAACCAATATTAGTGTAAGGCCAATTACGGATGGTCGCTCCTATCCAGCCTTATTCTTCGTAATAATAGACAGTATTTCTTTTAATACTCTTTGTTATTATGAGCATAGAGGTGGGGCGTCACATTATTAGTTACATTAAATCAACATTACTATATTACATTCTAATTGTTTTATCATTACAAATCATAAATTTTAATTTCTTACAATATTAATATTTCGAAATCTTATTAAATTTAATATTTTAATTACCGAAAAATATGGGTCGTTATAGTTTATAAAAGTAGTAAGTGTAACTCCTAATTATTTACACCCTCTTAACATTTATGTCATATTAATTTGCCACCCATAAATAACATCTTGACTCTTCACTTACCAAAGCAATAATATAAAACAATTAACTATTACAAACATATGCATATAAGAGTATATTTGATATACTCCCCTTTACATAAATCTCAAATTAATTAAATTACAAATAGTTAAATCTTCTTTCAAACAAAATTATATAAAACGAGATTTTATTTAAAACTATTAGGTTAGATCTAATAAACCCTTTAAAGTTCATAGGTCCAATGGATCCAAAAATAGATTTTTTTTTTGTGAAATCTACCTATTTTACCTACTTCCGACTGGCCTAGTTCCTTTAAAATATTGGCCTGGAAATCTATCGAGCGACTATAATTGTGTTTGAGTTAAAGTAGTGAAATACTGTGCAATAGAGAATTCATCTCCTCGGTTTTAAGATATTAGTCTTACGGTTAACTATGTCCAACTCAAAGTCAAATCTCTAGCCAGAGCGGCATTGTTAATAAAAATGTTATTATTGAACCAAGGATTTTGTATTTGGGCTAACCAAGTTGAATTTGGACGATATAGGAATTTGGAACAAAACCAAATTTCATGATCCCTAACACTACAAGAAAATTCATTTTTAGCAGCATCAAATTGCAGCGTTTTATAAAAAATGTTGTTTCTTACATCTCAAAACAATAAAAAATATACCTAAAACGCTGCTTCTCAATAATATATGGCCCGCGCTTTTTTTTACGCATGCTCGCTTACACTTTCCCCAATCTCTTTTCCCTCCTAAATTTCCTTCCCTCTCACTTCCCCTTTTTTACCCAATTTGTTTTCTCTCGTAGATACCCAAATTTCTTTCCAAAAACCTGCGATTTCAATTCATTTTTCCTCCTCTTAACGTTAATCCTTTTTTCCTCCATATACGAACACTGCCTCCTCTCAAAACTTCACTAGTTTGATTTCTTCTTAGCATTGTTGATAGAGTTTCGTATTTGATTTTGTTTAATTGGGTTCTGCAACAATTTGATCCAGCTACAAGCTATTGTGCTCCAATATATCGACCTGTTGTTGCTGATATAGATGGTCGTTTCTCATTCTTTTTCACAACGCTTACTGCTGCTGCCAAGTACTAGATCAAACTGGCCAAACATAACAAGAGGTACATCGCTGATTTTTTTTACTAGTTTACTCTTAGCTTCAATGATGTTTACCATATTGTTGAAGTTTTATATTTGATTTCTTAGGTATTGGTATTTCTCTTTATAGTCTAAATTTTTTTCTTCTAATTTAGTTGAACGCTAGTGGATTCAATTTCAAGTAATTCATCCCTTTGCCAATAGTTATACATTTATTCTCCAATTATATTTATTGGAAAGCCATACAAATGATTTATATCTTGCTTCTTGTTTGAAAATTAATACTACTGCAGTTACACTTCTTCTTTCAGTAGTTTTCTATTATTATTATTTTATAGAAAAAACATTGAAAGTTGGACAAACCAACGTAAGTGTCGATGTTGAGTTTATCGTAATGGTTATAGTGAGCATTTGATAAATGGGAAGAAGGTGCTTTATTTGTGTACTTGTCCAATTGCATCCCGGTCCACATTTTGTTGATTCATATTGCATTAATATATATATGCAGAGTGGGATGTCATCAAGTGGGGTAACTTCGACAGTAAAGCAAGGTCCCGGCATGATCTAAAGCTCAGTTACTATTAGCCAACAGCCAGTTCCTGTATTTAGGCAGCCACCTAGTATGCATCTCTCACACTTTCCTACCAACTACCTTCCATACAGCCAATATGTACCACAATTCTACTTTCAACCTCCTCTTATGCACCCTTTCTTAAGCAATGGTACCTTCTCCCAGCAAGCCCAGCCCGATAATGTGTATCCAGGCCTTGGGCCTACTGCAACTGTTAAATGTATCTCTCAGTATAAACCGACCACTAATGTTGGCAGTCAAACTCAATTTGCAATGCCAGCTGCAAGTGATGACCATGCTTCTTTTCGGTACAAGGAGAATAATAATGTCTATGCTGCTGGGCAACAAGTACCACTAATTATTATTTTCTGGTATTTATATAGTTAGAAATACAACAATTAAATGTTGAAAAAAATTACCGAATGGATGAAATTAGCAATATAGGCAAACATATAAGTAAATGAGAAAAGTGCCAGTGGGTAGCTTTAAATCTATTTATAAGCAACACATTATGATAGATGGAAAATTGTATTTGGTTAATAAAATTATATAATAGATTGCTAGGTAATAAACATATATTAAATGTTTATTAGAAATGACCATTTATGTTTTTCTTCTTAGCACCTAATCAATATACTAGAAAATTATGTTTATATTACCATTTATTTTTTCAATGGTTCAATAATAATAGCTCATAAATATATTATCATTAATTTTTTTAAGTTAATTCACTTAAAATTACAATGTTTTTTCTTTTTAATTTCTTCTAACATTTTGTTTACATATGTCAACTTGTGGGTAGCAAGCTGATACAATCTTCATTATTCTAATTTTATTGAAGTTTACATTTCTTTTTCTGAAAGTGTCATTCACGGATGCTTAGAAGGATAAAACTGTATGAATCTATAATTTTGTATCCATTGATTATCTTAAGTATCCTACAATTTAAGATGTGAATTGTTTGTGTTTATTACTGACTGAGCATGATATGGACCATTTGTCTCCTTACTCCATTTTATTTAAAGAATATCTCAAATGGAATAACTTTCTGATGAAGTTAATTATGATACTTATTGCATTATTTTATTGATTTTTATCTTCATCGTACTTAGATCAACTATTTTACATATGGATATTTTGATTTCCCTTTGTGCCTTAAAACTAAGGATAGATCTAAGATCAATATTGATGGGCAGTATAAATATAATGACCGTTTCAGAACATGTATCAAATAACCAAACAAAATTGCAAATAATAATAATACTAATAATAATAAAGTTCAAGCATTTAATACTTGTGCTCGATGAGAATGTAAACTGATAGAGTTAATGGAAAACACACACGATGACCTGATTCATGAGTACTTGATTCATATTTAGGACATTGTACCTGTTGATTTTGGGATGGAGTTGTACAGATGATTTCGTGATAAATTCAAACAGTTTAAATTTTAGAAATGGGATATTTAGATGG
Organism: Allium fistulosum; assembly: GCA_030737815.1. Lineage (NCBI taxonomy): Eukaryota > Viridiplantae > Streptophyta > Magnoliopsida > Asparagales > Amaryllidaceae > Allium > Allium fistulosum. Next base: position 731,633,507 of record CM060908.1, read on the forward strand.
AATTTGGCCTGAGAAGTTATTTTTTGCTCAAGTTAATGTATGTAAGTTCTATACAATATTGTAGTGAGATTGGAGTTGAACCTGAAAGCAAATTTCACCTAAGATCCGATTATACTAGCTTATGAAGTTAGGATATTAAACTCTGTATTGTACCATGGAAATTGTTGTAACTAAGGAAAATGGATTCTAAGTCAAAATGTTTTGAAATAGGACTAGGAATCGAACTCGATAGTAAATTATTTGATAAGTTAAGTTGAGAAAATAGAGACGGGTTCTGATCAGAGTTCAAGTTTATGGATATAGACCCAAATAGATAGTTGTTACATAACTTAAGTAAATTGAGTTCGGGCAAGCAAATAAATTTGAAGGAATAGTTCCATTAAAGTAGTTTTGGCCTGGTGTTAAGGGTTTGTAAATCAGAAATTAAAAAAACTTATTACAAGTTGGCTTGCGACTTCATCCTAACAAAAACCCTGGTGATGAGGTATTTGATAATTTCTTTATTGGAGTAACAATTACTATTCTTCTAATAATGTATTGGATGTCTATATTATTCTCAACCTTTTTATTCTTTTACATTTCATGAAGCTAAGGAAAAATTTCAGCTTTTACAGAAAGTGACGTCAATTCTTGGCGATGAAGAGAAAAAAAGCACTTTATGATCAGACTGGGTGCACCAATGATGAGGTATCAAAACTTGTACTGCTGAGCATCATTCACTCATCATGATACTTAAATATTTACATATGAACTGGGAGGCGTATATCAAATTGCACAATAATCTTTTGTTAGTGGTCATACTCTTTTATTTTTAGTTTGTTCTTTACAACATATATCTCATATTATGAATTAAACTTTTAAAAGTGTGTGTGTGTGTACTAACAAGTACTTTGAAGTTAGTTTTAGGTGTAATTTATAGTATATCATAGAGACTTCTGTGTGGGTAGTGCATTACTCTTTTTAAGTCCATTCTGACATATGCTTATATTTTTGTCAAGCGCTATCTAGTGAAGCTGCTGATAATCTGCAAAAATAGTTCAGGACAGTGTATAAAATGGTATGCTTTAATATTTAAATACTTATTAACCAAATTAGTATTAACATATTTATTATCACACAGTTTTAACCTAGAGCTTATTTCAGAACCCTATAAGGAATCGTTTTGATTGTATTCTGTTAAGTTTTCCTGGTTGTTGATCATTATTGCTTGCTACAGGTTATAGAAGTTGATATTGAAGAATTTAAAGTTAATTATAGGGGATCAAAATCCGAGAAGAAAGACTTAAAGGACCTATACACACAATTCAAAGGCAACATGAATAGGTTCATTCAAATAATTATTGATGGTTTGTTCAACAAAAATTAGTGTGTATTTCAACAAGTGAATTTCTTTCTTTTTCATGTTTAATAGAATTTTCTGTTCAATTCTTTGTTCTGACCAGAAGCTTTATTCACATCGCTTCATGGATATAATTGATAAAGAAATAGCTATTGGTATGATATGTTTAAAATATACAGTATTTAATTTTAAATTTATTTGTTATAGGAATGGGGACATGTCAACCTTTATGTATCAAAAATTTTATTTTTTATGCATTTTCAAAATCAAATGCAATAGAGCAAGCAACATTATATGGCAATAGTAAGACGTCTTCAGGTTTTTGTTTAATCTGCAAACAGTTTGACACAACCTATGTTTGCCGCTAAAAATAGATCAAAAGTGTGATCTAATATTCCATTAAAAGCTATTTTGCATGACACTGTAATTGCACATATATTCTATTAAAAGCTATTTCCATGTACTCTCAATTATCACTATTTTCCTTTGCAAGTGCTGCTCCAATGTTGATTTTGATTTACTACGTGCAATTGCCCCTCAGTTCGTGTTAGTGCATAGCCTCACGCTACCTAGTATCTTCTAAAGCATGAAAATCATAACCGACTACCTTTCCTTGCTTCTCACCTCAAGAGTCAAGACCCCGCCTACCATTTGCTACTTCTACTACTTTTCATGTGAGTACCAATTAATTATGCCTTTTGAATTAAAATTATATGTTTGGATTTTAATTCATAATACTGTAACTAAAATGAATTTAATCGAGGGTGCTCTGTTTTTCATATTCTAATTTGATCTGGAAAAGAGGAATTTTTATCTTCGTGCCGCCTTGAATGTTTTATAGATGGGAGGGTTTCAGTTTTAACGAGTTGTATTGATTGTTATGGAGTGATACATGGTGTAATCTAGGGGTTTTCCTTTTTGTGTTACTGGCTTAAAGGTTTAATAAGATTTCGGTAGAGTAGCCGGTGCATGCACCCGAGCATTCACTGTTTGTATGTGTTTGGGCCGCCTGAACCGGCTGTTTTTAATTTATGGTTTATTAATTTATTTGTTACTTCTAAATAAATAAATAAACTAAGCGGCTAATAATCAAACATATCAAGTTGCATAAGTAATTTCAAAATGGTTTTTACTACTCATAAGCTATTGGCAAACAGCCTTATAAGTTTTACGGGGTTTAAATAATAAAAAATAGAAATGTTTGGATAGGTAAGCAGAAATTTTCGCAAAATATAGTTGTAAACTATATGATAAGTCGTAACTTGTCAAATGTTTTTAAGTCACAGAAGTAACTTATATACTATTATTTTTTCTTTGTATGAGTTATTGTCGAACACCCTTTTGGAGCATTGCTAGGGTTGATACCCATGTTTATTATTACTCGTTTTGGTCACCAAACGAGCGGTGTTATTTTTTAATTTTATTTTTTATTATTATTTTATTTTTTTTGTTATTGACTTGGGTAAAAGCAAGAATTGGGTGATAATAAGTTAAAAAAATAAAAAAATGCAGAAAACAATGCTCTCTATTCGAGTGACCTTACTTACATGGTAATTGAAAACCTTTAGTTGGAGAAGCTTCAAGTTCATATCCCCTGGACCACTTGTATGAATGGGGATTGAGTGAACTTAGGTTTCATGGTGGTCTCTGACAGGCTATGTGGATCCCACACTCAAATTGTTTCGTGCACATCTTTAAATCATTTAGTTGTTTGTGTAGTCACATGAGTTATGTTTAGGGGTCACAATGACAAAAATAACATGTGTATGTTAAATGTTGATGTTAGGCTATGTAAGGTGCAAGAGACATTACATTATCCTCAGTTTTCTCTTTTATAATTATTTCTTTTTTGGTCTTTCCAGCAAATTTATAAATTGTTGGCAATTTTTTGGGTTAGTTTTTGATTTTTTAATGAGTGAACCATGTTAATTATATTGAAATTTACGTGTTTGCCCATCCCAGTGCATATTGAATTAAAGATGTCGACGAGAAGTTGCTTATGTTTGAGCATGCTAATGCTTGGTTTAAAGTTTACTTCTGTGAGAATGAGAATAATGGATTTTGTTTTGGAAATTTAAAATTGAATTTAAAAAGCATTGGGGTCTTTTCATCCTGTACTCAAATATCTTATAATACAATAATATAAAGTATTAATATTGATGTTCAATTGTTAATCATATCATTAGTAATTAAAATGGGTAAAAAGAATAAAAATTAACAGAGTCACCGTTACAGATATGTAGCAACTGACTTGGCAACAGATATCACTATGATTGCTGGGGATATGAAGTTTCGTTTTGCACAAGGTATCAATTCTGTCCTTTGTTGAACAAGCGTTATTTAGTTCATAATTCCTTGCATATGGTGCTTTCACATTCCTTATTGTTTTACAGGTCTAAAATTAATAAAACTCTCTAAATTTCTTCTACTAGTTACTTGGTTATTGTATGTCTTTAATACCAGTGCCTTGCATGCATATAGAGCCTTGTTTTCTTTGATACGTTAATGATATTGTTCTATGTTATCTGTAATTTAGACTATTTTGGATAAATCTAATGGCTCACATGCTTGGGTGAACTATATTTCATCAAAGCAAGTGATCTCGGTTCATTTTTCTGATAAGTATATGGGATCCTTAAATTATTCTTTGTACAAATTTGCAGTTCCCTCTCCTATCAAAAAGTGGATGCTTGCAAAAATTAGCGAGTTTAGCAGAAGAAGAAAACAATAATGTGGTCAGCATCCCCGATATTCCAGGAGGGCCAAAGCCTTCGAAATATGTGCCAAATTTTGCTATGGCATGACCGTTACTCTGGACTATAGATTATTAACTGCGTTTATAGCATCCCCATTTTGTAGGCCAAGAGGTCATAATATAGTCGTTGCATTATGTAAATATTTTCTCTGTTGAAGGTGTCTTCGTTATCGTATGTATTGGGGACAACAGTTTTAAAGCATTTATGACGTCCTGTTGGCTTTATTTGGACACCACTTCATCTCACCTCCTAATTCAGTTGAAACCCTTCTAGAGGATGCCAACGATTTGCATGTTTCCTTACAATGTGCAGCCACAGGGTATTAAATTTGGTATTAAATAAACTAACATGTAGATTATTTTTGGCTTTCCTATCCTGTCTTTCTAATTACTTATATTAATATTTATTTTTGATGTTACTGTATGTATGGCAATTGCAGATCCATTCTATTGCTAGCATTTTGGGTAAGAACAATTTGATCAAATATAATAGGAAGAGTGGCTATTTACAAGTTACTAACCTTGATAGAATTGAAAGTAATTACAATATAACTCATGGAACAATAGCTACATACAATAAGTACTTAAAGCCCACAATAGATGATATTTTACTGTTGCGTATTGTCTCCCTCAGTGAAGAATTTAAGCGTGTATCAGTTAGGTAAGATGAAAAGATGGAATTGACAAAGCTTATTGATACCGTGCCTGTTCCTGTAAAAGAAAGCTTGGAAGAACCAAGTGCCAAAGTCAATGTTCTTCTATAGATTTATATATCATAACTGAAGCTTGAAGGGCATTCACTCACATCTGATATGGTGTATATCGGACAGGTATGTTTTACATGCAAAGTTTACGCCGATGCATTTGTTTAATAATAGTGTGCATCTTAATGAGTTTACAGTCGATCTTGCATTTTAGTATTTTATCAATGTAGCATTTCAGGTAAATTGATTTAGGGGTAACATGTTGGTTTTACTTGACACTTGAATTATGTGGTAGGGATATTTTTGGTAGTTTGTATGAAACTAGAAATAATTGCTTATCATTCTACTCGTATTTTTATTTGTAGCTCAACTGAAATAAAAACTGTGTAATGGTTGATGAGGCAAGTCCTTCCAAAAGTATAGTCTAACCTTTATTCTCTTTTATACGGTAGACATGACATAAGTTCTCTGTTGCATATGTATCAATGTGGTTCCACTATCAATGAAAGGAAAGCACACAAATTAATAATAAATGAAAGGAAAGCACACAATTTTTTTTAAAGCGGTTCCACTATCAATGTGACAGTGTACATCCACTAAATATTATTAAAATTAAATAAGTTTATAAAAATTAACTAAGTATTATAAAAGTTCAATGAAGTTAATTAAGATTTATAAAAATCAACAAGTTTATAGTAATGATGATGATGATGTTAACTAACTTAATAATAGTAATAATAAAATCAATAACCAAGTTAACTAAGTTTTATAAAAATCAACTTACTTTATTATAATAATAGTAATAAATTATAAAATGTTAATCCAGTTAACCAAGTCTTATAAAAATTAACTAAATTTATGCAATAATAACAATAATAATTTGACTAAGCTAACTAAGTTCTACAAAAATAATAATAAGTTAACTAAGTTATATGAAAGCTAACTACGTTTATACTAATAATATAACAACAACAATAATAATAAATTAACTACGCTAACTAATTTTTTTAGAAATTAACTAAGATTTATAAAAATTAAATAAGTCTATAAAAATCAACTAAGTATTATAGAATTTTAACTAAATAAAAATTAACAAAGTATATAATAACAATAGTAATAATAATAGTTATAATGGTTAACTAAGTTTATAGCAATAATAATAATAATAATAAATTATAAAATATTAACCCATTTAACGAAGTTTTAAAAAAATTAACTTAATTTATAATAATAATAATTTAACTAAGTTAACTAAGTTTTATAAATAATAATAATAAATTAACTAGGTTAGTAAGTTTATAGTAGTAGTAGTAGTAATAATAATAATAAATTAACTAGGTTAGTAAGTTTATAGTAGTAGTAGTAATAATAATAATAATAAATTAACTAAGTTAACTGAATTTAATAAAAATAAACTAAGATTGATAAAAATTAAATAAGTTTATAAATATTAACTGTATAAATAAGTTTACCAAGTTTTATAAAAATTTACAAGTTTATAATAATGATGATGATTAACTAAGTTGATAATAATAATAAATTATAAAATATTAACCAAGTTAACTAAGTTTTATAAATTAAATTAAATTTATAATAGTAATAATAAATTAACTAAGTTAACTAATTTTTATAAAAATTAACTAAGATTTATAAAAATTAAAAAAATTTATAAAAAGTAACTAAGTATTGTAAAAACTCAGCTAAGTTAACTAAGTTTTATAAAAATTAACAAGTTTATAGTAATTATGATGATGATGATTAACTAACTTAATAATAATAATAAAATTAATAACCATGTGTGATAACCCGGATTTTTTTTTAGCATCTAATAGTTGGATAACTATCTGGTTTATAGATTGAACAGATTAGAATTCTAATAATAAAGAATATCTGAATATAAATAATAGAAACTGAATTTTTATATCTGGATAAATAATTATTTAATAACCTCCTAGTATAATTATTTAGAATGGAAAACCTATTTTTTCAAACAAATTAAATTTATGTTTGTTTAGATAAAAATACATATATTTGAATTAATTTTAAATTAGATTTTAAATTAATTTGAATTTAAATTCGAAAGATATATATATATATATCTTAAAAATATTTGGATTTGAAATATATGAATAAAGGTTTAAAATAAGATTGTTTTATATTATTTTCTTTAAAGGAAATTTATTTATATGAATTTAGAAAAGCATTTACTTATTTACAAAGGTATTTATCAATTAGGAAAATTAATATAAAAGCTTTAAAAATCTTTTAAAGATAATATAAATATAAATTATTACAAATGTTAAGATATAAACCCTTAGAATAACAAGTGTTAAGCAATTAAACTAGGTGAAAGACAAGTGTCAATAGTTTGTTTTATTTTCTTTCACTTTAAATTTTATTCTAATTTAATCTATTAAACATGCACTTTCTATCTTCAACTCTTTTTCTATTTTCATTACTAATAACAAAGCAAACACAAAACAAGAACTTCATCTCTAAAACCAGAAATTTTCATGCAATCCAAAATCTGAAACCTTTCCTAAAAAATCAAAATAAACCTGGAAATTTCCTCTAACCTGAATCTAAGGCCTAAAATTCATTCCTCAAGACAAATGCAAACCAAATGAAATATGAATTAATCTGATGAACACTCCAACTTATAGATCATCTCAAAATAGAAAACAGACCTGTAAAGCAACAAACCTGGGGAAAGCAAGATTCAGAACAACCTTGTATCAACCTTACAAGTTTCCAAAGTTAATCTCTGAATCAAGCAATTAAAGAAGATTCAACTCAGTAATCAGAGCAAATGTCAACATCAAGTTTAAATTCAAACCAAGAACAGTTTGTTTTCAAGATTCAGGTCTTCTCTGTCTTTGAGTTGAACAGGTGAGCAAGCATTCTTATTAAAAACTTAAGTAAATGAAAATCTATTGCATGTGAATTCCTGGAATGAATCATGCTTTGCAAGTATATACATAAGTGTGATTTCTGTATATATGGATGTGTTAGAAGTGTGCATGTCTGATATACCTATGTTCATCTCTGTTTTAAGTTACAGAATTTAAATTTAGAAAAAAATCCAAATCTCCTCATCTATTCTCTGATAGGTTTTAGTTTTTAAACAATTTTTGTTTGTTTAAACCTAAACTAAGTTTTACAAATATATTTAAGAATGATAGTTTTGAATATCATCTGGAAAATGTAAAAAGACAGTGAAACCTTGGAAACTTGTTAAAATCAATCATCATGATATGCTGATTCAGGTATATAGTCTGAATTGACATTGGAAATCATTATTTTTAAAAGAAAAATTACAATTTCTAGTATTGTATCAAGTGAGGAAATCGGGGTTGAACGTGAATTGGTTTTCAAGGCTTTTCTGGTGATCGGCGGAGAAGTGGGTCTCGTGATCGTAGCTGGAAGTAGCTGGGGGGTCGTCGATCATAGGAAAAATGTTAGGAGGATTTTTAGATGGCGGTGGTGGTGTAACGACGTCGAACTAGGGTTCGATTGCTAGTTTTAGTATATGGTTTTGTTGAGGCAATCGCGACGACGTCAAGGTACCGGAATGAATCGCACCAGGGGGAAAAGAAGCCTAGGACAGTGGCGTAGCTATGGTAGTGATGGTGAGGCTCATCGAGGTCGAGATCGTCGGCGAGGTGTGAATTTTCGATGCTGGTTCGAGGGAATTTTCTGGTGATGTTTGGTTTCCAGGTTCGACTGGAAAGCTCGAATTCGTTTTGGACTGTGTTGTGATTAATTGATGATCGAATTCGTTTGTTGTGTCGATCGTTGTCTTGTCGGAGGTGGTGAGAGTCGCCGGAGCGCCGCCGTGGCACTGTGCACGTACACGGTGGGTTTTGGTGTGTCAGTTTTTGGAAGGGAAGTTAGACTCGGGGAAAGACTCGAGTGATTGGGTAGGGAACTCGAGTAAGGACTCGAGTAGGAACGTGAGTGAAGTCATGTTTCAGGTTTAAGTTTAAGCTAACTAAGTTTTGAAAATAAAAATAAAGAGAAGGGGAAATACTCGGGTAGGACTCGAGTGAGTTATCGGGTGGACCCCGAAGCAGGATTTTAAACAAGTTTTTAATTTAAAAATAAGCAAATTTTTAAATTTAAGATAAAACTAGATTAAATCTATTTCTTAAATCAAAATTCTTTACATAATAAATATTTTTAAATAATGGATTTAAGTAAGGGATATAATTTGTTTAACTTGAATTTGTTAAAGATAAATTTTTAAGTTATTTCAAACTTAATTTAGAAATGTATTTAAGGGTTAATTTAAAATAATTAAATGTTTTAAATATACATGTTAATCATAATTAGGTAATTAATAAAGATTAAGATTTATCTTAAAGTTAATTAAGGTTTTGATAATTAATGATTAATTAAATTAATGAATTAATTAAGAGAAATTAATTAATTTAATTAACTAATGATTAAGGATTAATTAATTTATAATTGAGGGTTATAATTAATTAAAAAAAGGTTAATTAATTGTAATTAAATATTTTTAATTAAGTAATTAGGATTGATTAATTAATGATTAAAGATTAATTAATAGAATTAGAGATTAATTAATTTAAGTAATTAGATGTAAATTAATTGGTAATTTAAGAAAGTATTTAATTTATGATTAAGTTCTATTAATTGATAATTAAGGTTAATTAATTAATAATTAAAGAATAATTAATCTATAATTAAGATTAATTAATTGGTATAAGGTAATTAAGGGATGAATTACCAAGTGTAATTATTAAAATGAATGTGATTAATTTAAGTATAATTAATTTGTATAATTAATTAAAGGCTAATTACTTTATGTAATTAAAGAGAAAAAAATTAATAAAAAATGATTAATAAGTTATTTAAAGTATGATTAATTAATTAAAAAGAGTTGATAATTAATTAAGGATAATTAAGTAGGATTTAAGGGTAATTAATTTAATTTATTAGGTGATTAAATTAATTATAGATGATGATAATTAATCTTGCTATGGATGATCAAAATTGTATTGAATATTTGGATAAATGTCTCTAGTCTAATAAGTTATGTTGTTCTGTCATATGATATGTTTAAGTAGAACTGTGATAATGTGGGATATTTATCATTGATGAATTGTTGTGTAAATTGACATCTTGTATCTAAGAATTGAATTGTTTTTCACTTAAACAATTTGGATTAAAGATGGTATTGGATTCGAAGAGACCGGAGTCGGATATTAGCAATATCCGAAACCACTTCGATTAGTAATCTATAATTTCTTATAGATTTGATTTGTAAATAAATAGGCTTGAATGGAATAAATCAAGTAACATGACTATTTAAACTAAGTAACGGTACTTAGTTATTGTGAAAATAAGTGTTGACTATATAAGTTGTTTACTTGTAATAATGTACGAGTTACCCCGGGTTTTAAATAAGTTCTATGGATTGGAATTTCTTGTTAGATGAGTTTACTCACGCTGGTTTCCAGCCTGACCCGGGTGTTACTTTGATGTAATGCTCGGGTCAGACCGAGTATTACAGATTTCAGGTAAGGACGTTTTGGAGCTCAGGAGGCGAGCTGGATGGCAGGAACGTATGGAGTATATTCCGCTGTGATATATTATAGTTGTCTGAGACATGTTAATTCTAACTGTCTAGTACATTTGTGAATGTTGTAACTCTGATGTATTAAAATGTAATTAACAAATATAGTTTTCCTTGTATAACTGATATTATTATTTGTTATTATATTTAATCCGCTGCGAATGTGGGATGTTGTGTTCTCTGTTCTTCTTTCTTCTTTCTATTTCTTCCTTCTATCTCTTTCTTTTTCTTCTAACTATCTGGAATTTTCGGGTTCGAAAATTCCGGGTCGTTACATTTGGTATCAGAGCAAAGGTTAAGCGAGAACCTTGGCTCTGTTAGGGTTTACTCATTAAGGATAGGGTCAATTGTACCCTAGAATGAGTTGAGTGTATATATATATGAGAGCGTACTTGTTATTTTCTTATATAAAGATTTTAAAATGGTTCTAAAATTAAATGATATTTATATAAGTTATCTTTTGATATATATAGAAATAATTTTTCTAATTATTAAATATATTAAAGAAATTGGTTGTTGAATTAATTGGAATAAAATAAAATAATGAGAATTAAGGGGTAATAGTAATACAACCAAATTGAAATTGAATGAAGATAAGTTTGAAATGGATCCAAACTGAAATTAAAAATCCAATTGGAATTGAAGATAATTTAAAATTGTGAAATTTTAAATCTAAATCCAGAAAACTTGAAAATTGTTTTAAAGAAGTTTGTTTTGAATTAAAACCAAAGGTGGTTTAAAAATTTAAAGTATAACTTAGTGTGTAAAGAAAATGTATATATGAGGAATATACATAATACTAATGATGATTTGAAATTTAAATTTAACTTGGGTAGTTAAATGGTTAATTTAAATGGGAGTTATGAGTGATCTCAAAATAGGTTTGAGATTTGGAAATTGAAAATGGATAATAAATTAGAATCTGAAGATTAAATTGTTTTTGAATTCTTATTTGAACTTTGTAATAAGTTAAGTAAAGATAATTTTAAAATGGAATTTTGGAATTTGGATTCAGAATTAAATGGTTTAAAGATTTAAGTTGTCAAATTAAAAATAAAGGTTGATTTGATTTAAAAGTAAAGGGTTAATTTGACTTAAGGGATTAAATCAACATTTAAAAATTTAACTCGAATTTATATAATTCGAGATAGTTTAAAATTTAGAATTAAATTGAATTAGTTCAAACTGAAATTGATTTGAATAAATGGGAATTGTGATTTAAGATGGATAAGTTTAAAATTCAAATGGAAAATTTGAATTGGATTAATTTGAAATAAAATTGAAGATTGAATGAGTTCAAATTCAAATGGAATTGGGATTAATTCATATAGGAATTGAAATGATTTGAAATTGAAGTGGATTCAATTTGAAATTAGTTTGAATAATTTGAAATTGTAATTAAAATGAATATGTTTAAAATCAAATGGAATTTGATTTGAATTTGGAAAGGAATTAAGATTAATTCAACTTGAATTGGGATTGAATCAAATTCAATGGAAATTGAAGTATTGAGTCAATTTAAATGGAAGTGGAAATTTAAATTGAATTGATGGGAAATTAAACAGTTTGGCTCTGGATTATTTTCAAAATAAATTGTTTTTAATACAAATATATTTTTCCAAACTATTTACTATACAATCTTTCTTCTTAAACCCCAAACTATCTTATACTTATTTTACAATTATTTTGGAACTATTTAACTATTTTGAAACTGTCTTATAAACTAATTACTATTTTTCAGTTACTTATATCTAATCACTATTTTAAAAACTATTTTGCAATTATCTAACTATTTTATACCTACTTAACTATTTTACAGCTATTTTACAAACTAGTAATTTTTATTTTATTTTTTTTCAACTACTTATCTATTTTAAACTTTTCCAAGCTATTTTTAAATTTAAATTGGTCAGAGTTCAAACTGTTTATAATTGAAGTAATAACTCAAATGGGAAATGGAAGCAATTGAGAATAAGAGAATAGAATTAAAGGAATGTGAATAGAAAAGAGAATTGATTTGGCTAATAACCAATAAAGATAAATACGTAGGATATACGTATATTATTCTATTCGCATAGTGATTTGATCCAGATTCGAACACAGAATTTTGAGATAGTATTATCGATCCGAGTTAGGATTTTTCGCTCGATTTTCGACGGCGAACCTGGATATGGATTGTTGATTGGTTCTGGATATTCTCTATCATAGTTGTGACTATGCAAGGAGAATGACGGTTTCTGATCAGGAAACCAGATCTGAGTCCGCACTAGGAAGCCGGGTGGACAATACTAGTTCGGAAGTGAAATTGTGTGATCGATTGAGCGATCAGATTGATATAGCGTACGGATGATATGTGTACATCGTACGGGTTTGAATGAAATTGGAATTTAAAATTTTAGGATAAGAAATTTGAAATGGTTTTCGAAAATGAAAGGTACATTATGTGAAATATAATGGAATTGGGTATTTCTTTGGTTGAAATTTACTTTATGGAGATAAGTAAATGGTAAATAACTTTATAAAGAAGTCAAACTTGAATATTTGATTTGGCAATAAATAAAGTTGTATTTTGTAATATGATAAACTTCCCTTATTGAATCTAGCCAGAATAAAAAGGGATTTTGGAAGTATTTGAAGTATAAAAGAGGTTTTATACAAGTTGAGGTGATCCAAAGATTTTCAAAGTTATATATATCTATATCTATATATATATAAAGGATCTTATGAGAATGATTTTGAAAAAGATTTTGGAAACCTATGAATTTGGAAAAGGCTTTTGATTTTTGGGAAAATCAATTTTGGATTTTGGAAAGCCTAGTTTGAGAATTATCGATTTTGGTAATCGATTTTGTGTAAAGGAGATTTTGATAAATCATAAAGGGTATGATTTGAAGATACTATAAGTATATAGTATAAAATGTTTTGAGTATAGCTCTGGGGAAAAAGGCGCTCCCTTGAAATGAACTTCTCAGGAGTACCACTGGGTGGTACTGCCTTGAGCCCCAAGGGGGGTTTCTAAAGTTGATCCTGTGAGGAGTCCGGAATAAACTAGTTCCTGAGGATTATTTTTGTAGCGAAAGTCGAGGGGCTGGTGCCCACAGAGGCATTTGGGTTATGCTGTGACGACAGTTTAACTCGATGTCACTGCGATCTACTGCAGACCATAGCGAAAGTCATGTGTGCCGCTGAGAGCCAACTGTCTACGTTTGATTTTATATCGGTAGACTGTGACACTATGGTAACATAGCGAAAGTCGTTTGTGCCGCTGAGAGCCAACAGTCTGCGTTTGATTTTATATCGGTAGACTGCGACCTATGTGGGAGAAGTTTCATTTTGACAGCGAAATCGTGTGTGCCGCTGAGAGCCAACAGTTACATGGACTTTTGCTGTGATGGCAACGTAACCCTGGATGTAACTGCGATCTGTTGTGGGTTCCATGCTGTTATCAGTTACATGGACTTTTGCTGCGATGGCAACGTAACCCGTGATGTAACTGTGACCATGGATGGGAGTGATGATTTCCAGAGCATTCTCACCAAAGATGTTTCCTCTATTTCCAAAAATGTTTTCTATATTTTCAATAAATTATTTTCCAAGTATTTTCACTGGGTGTTGAAAACGGGTCTGCTAAGATCTTATAGATTTTCAGTTCTACGCCTGATCAACGTATGACCGAATTTCTGTAAGAACAAGGATTGACTTGTTAAGACATCGAGTTATAAAAGTATTTTTATAAAAACTAATTTATTAATATTATAAAGATTTTTAAGGTGTTTTAAAAATGGTTCAAAGAGAAAATTTAACAGATATTAAGAATTTTAATAAATTTTGGCTTCGTTCCTTTTCGAGGACGAAAAGATTCTAAGGGGGGAGGAATGTGATAACCTGGATTTTTTTTTAGCATCTAATAGTTGGATAACTATCTGGTTTATAGATTGAACAGATTAGAATTCTAATAATAAAGAATATCTGAATATAAATAATAGAAACTGAATTTTTATATCTGGATAAATAATTATTTAATAACCTCCTAGTATAATTATTTAGAATGGAAAACCTATTTTTTCAAACAAATTAAATTTATGTTTGTTTAGATAAAAATACATATATTTGAATTAATTTTAAATTAGATTTTAAATTAATTTGAATTTAAATTCGAAAGATATATATATATATATATATCTTAAAATTATTTGGATTTGAAATATATGAATAAAGGTTTAAAATAAGATTGTTTTATATTATTTTCTTTAAAGGAAATTTATTTATATGAATTTAGAAAAGCATTTACTTATTTACAAAGGTATTTATCAATTAGGAAAATTAATATAAAAGCTTTAAAAATCTTTTAAAGATAATATAAATATAAATTATTACAAATGTTAAGATATAAACCCTTAGAATAACAAGTGTTAAGCAATTAAACTAGGTGAAAGACAAGTGTCAATAGTTTGTTTTATTTTCTTTCACTTTAAATTTTATTCTAATTTAATCTATTAAACATGCACTTTCTATCTTCAACTCTTTTTCTATTTTCATTACTAATAACAAAGCAAACACAAAACAAGAACTTCATCTCTAAAACCAGAAATTTTCATGCAATCCAAAATCTGAAACCTTTCCTAAAAAATCAAAATAAACCTGGAAATTTCCTCTAACCTGAATCTAAGGCCTAAAATTCATTCCTCAAGACAAATGCAAACCAAATGAAATATGAATTAATCTGATGAACACTCTAACTTATAGATCATCTCAAAATAGAAAACAGACCTGTAAAGCAACAAACCTGGGGAAAGCAAGATTCAGAACAACCTTGTATCAACCTTACAAGTTTCCAAAGTTAATCTCTGAATCAAGCAATTAAAGAAGATTCAACTCAGTAATCAGAGCAAATGTCAACATCAAGTTTAAATTCAAACCAAGAACAGTTTGTTTTCAAGATTCAGGTCTTCTCTGTCTTTGAGTTGAACAGGTGAGCAAGCATTCTTATTAAAAACTTAAGTAAATGAAAATCTATTGCATGTGAATTCCTGGAATGAATCATGCTTTGCAAGTATATACATAAGTGTGATTTCTGTATATATGGATGTGTTAGAAGTGTGCATGTCTGATATACCTATGTTCATCTCTGTTTTAAGTTACAGAATTTAAATTTAGAAAAAAAATCCAAATCTCCTCATCTATTCTCTGATAGGTTTTAGTTTTTAAACAATTTTTGTTTGTTTAAACCTAAACTAAGTTTTACAAATATATTTAAGAATGATAGTTTTGAATATCATCTGGAAAATGTAAAAAGACAGTGAAACCTTGGAAACTTGTTAAAATCAATCATCATGATATGCTGATTCAGGTATATAGTCTGAATTGACATTGGAAATCATTATTTTTAAAAGAAAAATTACAATTTCTAGTATTGTATCAAGTGAGGAAATCGGGGTTGAACGTGAATTGGTTTTCAAGGCTTTTCTGGTGATCGGCGGAGAAGTGGGTCTCGTGATCGTAGCTGGAAGTAGCTGGGGGGTCGTCGATCATAGGAAAAATGTTAGGAGGATTTTTAGATGGCGGTGGTGGTGTAACGACGTCGAACTAGGGTTCGATTGCTAGTTTTAGTATATGGTTTTGTTGAGGCAATCGCGACGACGTCAAGGTACCGGAATGAATCGCACCAGGGGGAAAAGAAGCCTAGGACAGTGGCGTAGCTATGGTAGTGATGGTGAGGCTCATCGAGGTCGAGATCGTCGGCGAGGTGTGAATTTTCGATGCTGGTTCGAGGGAATTTTCTGGTGATGTTTGGTTTCCAGGTTCGACTGGAAAGCTCGAATTCGTTTTGGACTGTGTTGTGATTAATTGATGATCGGATTCGTTTGTTGTGTCGATCGTTGTCTTGTCGGAGGTGGTGAGAGTCGCCGGAGCGCCGCCGTGGCACTGTGCACGTACACGGTGGGTTTTGGTGTGTCAGTTTTTGGAAGGGAAGTTAGACTCGGGGAAAGACTCGAGTGATTGGGTAGGGAACTCGAGTAAGGACTCGAGTAGGAACGTGAGTGAAGTCATGTTTCAGGTTTAAGTTTAAGCTAACTAAGTTTTGAAAATAAAAATAAAGAGAAGGGGAAATACTCGGGTAGGACTCGAGTGAGTTATCGGGTGGACCCCGAAGCAGGATTTTAAACAAGTTTTTAATTTAAAAATAAGCAAATTTTTAAATTTAAGATAAAACTAGATTAAATCTATTTCTTAAATCAAAATTCTTTACATAATAAATATTTTTAAATAATGGATTTAAGTAAGGGATATAATTTGTTTAACTTGAATTTGTTAAAGATAAATTTTTAAGTTATTTCAAACTTAATTTAGAAATGTATTTAAGGGTTAATTTAAAAGAATTAAATGTTTTAAATATACATGTTAATCATAATTAGGTAATTAATAAAGATTAAGATTTATCTTAAAGTTAATTAAGGTTTTGATAATTAATGATTAATTAAATTAATGAATTAATTAAGAGAAATTAATTAATTTAATTAACTAATGATTAAGGATTAATTAATTTATAATTGAGGGTTATAATTAATTAAAAAAAGGTTAATTAATTGTAATTAAAGATTTTTAATTAAGTAATTAGGATTGATTAATTAATGATTAAAGATTAATTAATAGAATTAGAGATTAATTAATTTAAGTAATTAGATGTAAATTAATTGGTAATTTAAGAAGTATTTAATTTATGATTAAGTTCTATTAATTGATAATTAAGGTTAATTAATTAATAATTAAAGAATAATTAATCTATAATTAAGATTAATTAATTGGTATAAGGTAATTAAGGGATGAATTACCAAGTGTAATTATTAAAATGAATGTGATTAATTTAAGTATAATTAATTTGTATAATTAATTAAAGGCTAATTACTTTATGTAATTAAAGAGAAAAAAATTAATAAAAAATGATTAATAAGTTATTTAAAGTATGATTAATTAATTAAAAAGAGTTGATAATTAATTAAGGATAATTAAGCATGATTTAAGGGTAATTAATTTAATTTATTAGGTGATTAAATTAATTATAGATGATGATAATTAATCTTGCTATGGATGATCAAAATTGTATTGAATATTTGGATAAATGTCTCTAGTCTAATAAGTTATGTTGTTCTGTCATATGATATGTTTAAGTAGAACTGTGATAATGTGGGATATTTATCATTGATGAATTGTTGTGTAAATTGACATCTTGTATCTAAGAATTGAATTGTTTTTCACTTAAACAATTTGGATTAAAGATGGTATTGGATTCGAAGAGACCGGAGTCGGATATTAGCAATATCCGAAACCACTTCGATTAGTAATCTATAATTTCTTATAGATTTGATTTGTAAATAAATAGGCTTGAATGGAATAAATCAAGTAACATGACTATTTAAACTAAGTAACGGTACTTAGTTATTGTGAAAATAAGTGTTGACTATATAAGTTGTTTACTTGTAATAATGTACGAGTTACCCCGGGTTTTAAATAAGTTCTATGGATTGGAATTTCTTGTTAGATGAGTTTACTCACGCTGGTTTCCAGCCTGACCCAGGTGTTACTTTGATGTAATGCTCGGGTCAGACCGAGTATTACAGATTTCAGGTAAGGACGTTTTGGAGCTCAGGAGGCGAGCTGGATGGCAGGAACGTATGGAGTATATTCCGCTGTGATATATTATAGTTGTCTGAGACATGTTAATTCTAACTGTCTAGTACATTTGTGAATGTTGTAACTCTGATGTATTAAAATGTAATTAACAAATACAGTTTTCCTTGTATAACTGATATTATTATTTGTTATTATATTTAATCCGCTGCGAATGTGGGATGTTGTGTTCTCTGTTCTTCTTTCTTCTTTCTGTTTCTTCCTTCTATCTCTTTCTTTTTCTTCTAACTATCTGGAATTTTCGGGTTCGAAAATTCCGGGTCGTTACACCATGTTAACTAAGTTATATAAAAATTAACTTACTTTATTATTATTATTATTATTATAATAGTAGTAGTGTAGTAGTATTAATAAATTATAAAATGTTAATCAAGTTAACCAAGTTTTATAAAATTAACTAAATTTATGCAATAATCAACAAGTTTTATATCTTTGAGAAGTTTGTTGATTGTAGTACAATCAAAATATATCTAGAGTATTTATATGTTCCTTGTAATATTAATTTGCGTAAATCTCTATCTTAATTCATTTCAAATACTAATTAAATAGAGTATTTATGCATGTGTAATTTTAAATACTGATTAAATTTTAAATTTACATATAATCTCTGTCTAGTTGGTACTGTTTATCAATGGCTTTGATTATTGTGGTTCCTAAGCATTTTTAACAGTTTATTGCCTCATTGATTTAGTTTTTTTGGTGCAAACTATTAAGCTTTCAAACAGGAGTTTGAAAAATCAATTTCTACATATATGGTACTTGTTTGAGTATTTTGGCACTTCAATACCAAGGCTCAATATGAATGATGGTGTTACCTGGTTGTTTACCTTTCCACTAACTGTCTGATCGGGTATTACAAATTTTCTTTGGTTCCTATGTTTATTAGAAGTTTCTTATCTTGTTGTTGTGTTGGGTTATAAAGAAAATCCACAATAAATGGAGAACACCATAATATTTAGCATTCAGTGAATACAATAAATTTTACAACCATAGATGTTAGAAGAAATGGCTTTCTTGGACTGCCAGCGAAGTTCCAGGTTCAAATTCCATGTCCTGCTCCAAGTGCAAGGTATCCATTTTGAGCAGTGCCATCTAAATCCATTTGTATGCTCCATTTTACTCCAATGGACAAAATGAAGTATAAAAATTACTCGTTTAGAGACATTAAATATCACCCGCTATCTAGTAACTGTATTTGACTATGCCAATTTGGTGTAGTGTAAGCGTGTTTGGTGTTTCACCTGAATCGGTGCAATGTTGCTATGATTCGAATGAAAACAGTGTGCCAACTATTCTGTTACTTATGCAAGAAAGATTGTACTCACAAGGAGGTCTTAAGGTACAACTCAGTTCATCTTACAACTTATATATGGACGGTTTATACAAATATATCTAAAATGTACTGTCAAAATGCACAACAGGCAGAAGGTATATTTAGAATAACCCCAGAAAACAACGAAGAAAAAGATCAAAGAAATTAGTTAAACAAAGGAATCATACCTGAGGACATTGGTGTGCATTGCTTAGCAGCCCTGATAAAGGTATGAAAATCATTATGCATTTATATTCCAGTTTTCAAAGTTCAACATTGTGATGTACATTTTGATAAATAGGCATGGCTCAGAGAATTACCTGAAGGAGTACTTGATAGCCTTTCACCTGGACAAGTTATACAAAGCGAAATAGAAGAAGACTGTTATAAACTCGTTAAGTCGCTCCCTAGTATGCAGTTTGGGCTACTGAGCTGGGCAATTGATTTAATGGCTGTTGTTGTTGAGGAAGAGGATTTGAATAAAACGAATGCGAGAGATATCTCTGTGGTATTTTCTCCTAATATGACACAGGTGTGGACAATGATGTTTATCCATAATACAGTGTGATAATCATACACCGCTCTGTTTGAATCTGACAAATGGTCTTCATCTTCTCTTTCTTTTCCTTTGAACAATAGTCTCTGCTCTCTTAGTTTTAATCCTGTCACCATTGACACTAATAGCTTAAGCTCTCCTGCATTAATAAAATCAAACAATGAGACTGTGATTTGGTCGAAACACTCATTATGTATATTACTCTTTACTTAAAAAATTTAACGCTATTTACTGTATTTAAGACTATGATTTGGTCGAAAATTTTGCCATGCATGAGTACCAAATTCAACCAGACTTCTGTTCGTTAGGACAGTATGCCTCACATACATGTAAAATATGTGATTTGTGTGCAATTGTTAATATGGAATTCACCATGCTAGAATTTCAAGTTTGTTTATGGTTATAATCATAATTCATAATATACATATATTTATTGGTTGCGGAAAAAACATATATCAGACCAGTGCATTAATAATATCTTATATGAGACAGTGGTATCTCCTTTGATTATCCGTGAAGATGTGTTGGCATTGAATCCTCTCGCCGACAACTAAATTATGTTCAAAAAAATAGTTTAGGTCTAACAATAGTTTTTTCAAATACAAGGACTGTTAAAATTAGGACTAGGTAGTCATAGCTAAAATTAATTTTAATATATTAGAAAAGATAAAAATAAGTAAACGTTTTGTACAGATGAGGGATAATAAATTAAATTCAAAATTTACGCCTACAATATATCTTTAAAAAATAAGACAGGTATGATTGGAATTGGATTTAAGTGGTTAAATTTTAATTTAATGTTTATTTTGTAATCTATAGAAAATTATACGTCGTTTTCACCGTACAGTGGGCCATTGTCTTCTTCTCCAATTAATAATCTTCATTGTAGAATTCGTTCCCTATGTTTGGTTGCTATGGCTACTACCGGTACCGTAGAGCCAATGCTTATTTGAAATACATATAATGAGATTTACCTACTAAAAATGATAAGCAGTTCTATATTTGACTGCTAACAACAAGAGTTTTAGTTCCTTCTAAATTTTGATAAGAAACATCAAAATATAATGAGATGAAATAGAACATATTTGCTAAATAAGTCCATATTTTCTCTCTTCTACCGGTTTCTAATTGCATTTTTCCCTTATAGGCATATTGGACTCTTGAAGAAGACGGACTTGGACTTTCCACGGTTTATTTGCTTTTTTAGCAAGCTCTTTTTATTAGATTATGTTGCTAACATTTTGGCTTAAAACATTTCTCATGAAATATTTTATTCGACTAAAAAAATTTATATATGAAATTAATGTAGCTTTGATTATGTTTAATCTTTATAACTGCTTATATTATCAGATTATATCTATTGGTGTTTTTTGAATTAAGCATTTTATTTTTGAATACATTTTTCATAGCTATTATAACTGTTTTAAAACTGCTGCAGTAGTTGTTAAACGTAGGAAAAAACATTAATATAACGCAACGTTATGAAAGTGCTGCAAAATGTTGAAGCGAAACAAGCCGCAGCAAAATGGAAACGCTGCAAGTATAAGACTATTATCTAATATGCTGCGATAATTCCTTTTGTAGCGTTTCAAAAATGCCGTATAAGACCGGTCCTGTTGAAGCTTGGTGTTAGTCTGCATTCTATGAAATGCTGCTAAATGAGTTGGCAATGTTTCAGAAACGCTGCACAAATAATTTACAGCAGCATTTTATAAAATCTTCAATACCCATTTTTTAGCAACATTTCTGAAAACGCTGCGGTATCTACAAACTCTATTGAAGCATGATATTAAACAGCGTTCTTCGAAACGCTGCAAATGGGTACATCAGCATTTTTAAAATGCTGCAAAAGGTCTTTTTTGTTGTACTGTAAAGCGATATAGTTTTGATGAAAAGAATTGGTGTAAATAATCGTTACTACTAGGTACTTCCTAAAATAGTAAAAATGGACTATAGCAAAAATATGCCTAACTAATAATTTTGGCTAAACTGTTACACCATTAGCAAAGGTGACATATGAACATTAATATTCAAATTATTTAGTATTAATCTCTGACTGAATTTACACCTTTGAGTCATAAAACCGTAATGATGAATCCTTTGAAAAACCACATGGTTTAATTAATTTATAAGATGTTGTAAATTAACCGAATCATTTAATTTTTTAAGAAATATTAATTATTATTTAATTTATTTGATGTTTAAGAGTTGTTTGCAGTTATTTGAAAGCATTTATAAAAGTTATATTTGTGCGCATCGATATATGATATCAATGTAACTTTAAACGGGTTTAAATGAAAGATAATTGCATGAAGGGATTTATGAATATTTTATGCCATAATTTTTTTCCTGAACATGTGAAGAGAGAGGAATGGGGGAGGGAAGAGAGAAAATTAAGGGAATTGATTATAGAAGTTTTAATTAAAAGAGTAAGAAAGGTGTCATTCTTTCAATAAAAGCAAATCCACTAATTTATTTCCTATAGTCATCCATTTTTATTCACTTTTCTCTTCACTCCTCCTAACCTTCGAAGAAATCAAATGAACTTTTCCAAAATTTTATCAACTTCAAATCAAATGCAAACATCAAATATAATAAAACAAGTGGTTCATCCTGCACTAGCAAACCCGGTGCGGAACTTGGAGATTTGAAGATAAAATTTTCATTCAATGTGCAAATTATAGGCTACCTCTTTATGGATCTTTTAATTTTATTATCACTTATATTTACGTCATTTGATCGTATAAATTATAATTTAATATGTTATAATGAATTGATATATTCATGTGTTGTCTGATTCAATTTGTATATTCAAATTGTTCAAATTAAAATAATATTAATAAGGAAACATGAAAACAATTTTTTTATGATACAAATTGAATTTGTTAATGGTTTGGAACATAATTTTTTTTTAAGATCAATTGAATTTGTTTTAAAGGTATTCATCCAAAACAATGGTTATAAAAGTTAAAGTTTTAAGGGTTAATTTAATAGTAAGTTATACAAAGCTTAAATAATTTCCTTAAATAAGTGTTCTGATTCAGATTTTAAAATAGATCTATGGAAACATCTTTATAATACCAATTAAAATTCTTTTAAAAGCGTTCATATAAAATAATGATTACAAAGGTTAAATGTTAATTTTAACAATTTATATAAAGTTTAACAATTTCTTTAAACTACTGTTATAATTCAAAATTTTAAATAGATTTTGTTTAAAAACATAAATCTTATTTTTAATTCTTCTAGATTTCAAAAAGTTAATTTTAAATTACAAAACACATAAAATATGTCATAATTAATTTTATTATGTATAAGGGTTTAAGTGATGCTGATTTGAATTGGCGTTGAATGAATGAGTAAAGGAAAGAGAAAATCCTCCACCTTTTCACTCTTCTTAAATGCCTACTTAAACTTATTAATTGTCATATTGTTAATATTATTAAACCATTGCAATTGGTTAAAAATATTTTATAACATATTATATATAAATATAAGTAAACCATGTATATTTAAATATATAATATTTTTTATATTTTCAAAATATTATAGACAACAAAGGCATGTATAAAGGGAAAATGTGTTTGTTACGGTGTAAATCTCAACACCAATGGACATACACATTAGCCATGTACATTGTTTATATGCTACACTTACACTATATGCATATGAGTTATTTGATATGCTCATTATAATATACTTAATTTAAATTAAATTAAAACATCCTTTTAAACAACATAAATAAAATAAGATTTGATTTAAAAGAATTTTTAGATTGGATATTTATGGACCCAATTAAGTACTCTGCACTACCTGGATATTAGCCTGGTCCAAAGGATGATGTAAGCCCAAAGGTTGTCCCCAGTATATAGGCTCGGATGGAATTGGGGCCTTGTGTAACACCCCTAATTTTGATAACATTATTCAGAAGATTTAATTAGGTAAATAACATAAGAATAATGATGATAAGGGGATTGAGATTTGGATAAAACTATAAGAAGGTCGTGCTTAAGTAATTAATTAAATGAGCTTAGAATGGCTTATATGTTATTAATTAAAAACATGTGCATATTAGTAAATAGCGGTAGCTTTTATTCATGGCTATACCCATTCACATCTCATTTTTTCGTTTTTTACGTTCGTTCTAATAACATAAAAACGCAAATCAAACCCTAAGAGAAGCCGGCCATTAACATGGGAAAAGAGGAAGAAAAATTAAATCAAAGCTAAGGAGCAAAGCTAGGGGAATCAATCTTCTACAAATCTCAAATTCCTTATCATATTTAAGGTGAATAATGATTCATTCCATTTCTATTCTATTTTTATAATCATATGTTTTCGGATTGAAGATTAAATTTGTTTTTATGATGTTTTAGATGATGATATGCTTGAATTATTACATGTTTGAGTTAAACCAATTCGTTTACAAATGAATTTGCACGGTTTTAGAGCAAAACCAATTGTTATTGAATTTAGAATGCCATGGAATAATTATATGTTGGGTAAAACATAATTTTAGAGATGGATTTAAATTTTCATAATTTTCCAAGTTATGGAAAATTTGTTATGAATTTCCAAAGGAAAATATGATATATTTGGGTTTAAAATTTATTTCAATTATTTCAGGAAGAAATTGGGTCTGAAATTTTACTATGTTAGATAACATGATGAAATTGAATTTCTATGATTTTTGGGAATTTTTCCTAATTGATTTGCTATGGAAAATAAATTATTTTAAAAGGACTTATTTTCAATATTGGTTTTGCTTAATGAAAGGGCTTAAACGTAAAAAAATTCCTTTGATTTAGATCTGATAAATGCGGCAGTTATTCTGTAAAGAATTTGAAAAGTTTTAAGGCACCCAATTAAAACAACACACATAGGCAGGTTAGTTAAAGCATTTACTAAAATGAGCATGATTTCAGCCTTTAATCAGAAAACTGTGTTCCGCCTCCATTAGTAATACCTTCCGACTCCATTGCTTTCGCTCCAACTCAGTCTAAACCAACCCTGTTGAAATCCACCTAGTCGAAACCAATACACAAGGTACCACTTAGATGGTACGAGGTGGATTGGAGGAAAGGCGGAAGCTATGGTGTCGGAAGCAATGCTTCCGATGAGTTTGAAACCTTAGTTCTGTTTTCAAATGTTAAGTGCTTGCTTTGTTTTACCTAAAGAATTAACGTAGTCGAAACCTATTTTTTCGAAAGGGGTTTTCCTAAATAGCTTTCTAAGTAGGTTGCCATATCATGTTTAAGTATGAGCTTTCGAATGGGTTCCTTTATTTTATATAATGCTTTCGAGAGGGTTGGTCCCAACCTGGTTGAAACCCAACCGCTATTCTTTTAACTTTCGGATGTATTGCAGCCATCATTGCTTTTGAAAGGTTCTCTTTGTTCTAAATTTAAGCTAAGTCACATCCTAAATTCTTTCGAAGGGGGTTCAGGGGTTTCGAAGGCAATAATGTTGAAAGGGAGTTTCGATGCTATCCTTTAAAGTTTTACTCCAAATTTTTTAGCTTCCGAATAGATGGTTTCGGCACCATCAATTTTTCCCCAAAAATATTTTATTAAAGGTTTTGAAAGAGATACTTTCGTGTGTAACCACTTTGACCCAAAAATGTTTTAAAAAGCAAAACACAATGTTTTCGAAGGGGTACTTTCATTCGAAAGGTACGACTTTATTCATAAATACCCCCAACATATAATTATCATAATGGGATGACTATATTTCCAAAGATTATTTAGCAATGTTTTGACACATTCGAAAGGTACGACTTGGTTTCGAAAGGATTGATTTATAGAACTTCGAAAGCTATATACTTAGAGTTTTGAAAAGAGGTTTTATATGCTTTCGATGGAGGTCATCCAGTGGTTCCGAAAGTGATGATTTAAGGTTTCAAAACAAATAACCCATTCTCATTTTAAAGGAAATACCATGGCACAAATAAAGATTTTTGAGAATATTACTTTGTTGTATTGATTGCTTCTTCATATAATTATTCACATTGTAATTAACCCATAACGGTACTTTGGGGAAGGGCAGAATAACTAGCTAGGTGACCGAGTAGTGAATATAACTTAAGAAATGTTAAAATCTTAACTAAAGATATTGGCAGGGGCCAATAGTTTCACAGTAAGCCCATGAAAACTGTGTAAAGGGAAAGATATTGGCAGGGGCTAATAGGTTCATAGTCAACCCATGATTTGGTATTGGCGGGGCCAATAGGTTTATAGTTAGCACATGAATACTATATCCAGATTAAAGATATTGACAGTTAGTCAATAAGTTCCTAGTCAGCCCATGAAAACTAGGATAAGAGAAAAGATAT
The DNA here is from genome assembly GCA_030737815.1 of Allium fistulosum. NCBI lineage: Eukaryota > Viridiplantae > Streptophyta > Magnoliopsida > Asparagales > Amaryllidaceae > Allium > Allium fistulosum. The sequence goes on from CM060908.1 coordinate 731,659,792, forward strand.
TGGAGTTACCAATATGTTCTTAGTGATTCCATGAAAACTATGAAATCAGACAGGTAGTCCATAAACATTTAACCGGTTATTAGTGAGCCCATAAAAACTAATAGGTTGATAGTAATCCTAGAAACTATAATAGAGATAGACAGTCAAAATGAATGGGGATGGGTAATCCACAATTAACTTACTTGTTTGCATATCATCATATTATTTTGAATTGTTTTAACTATTGGGGAATGCAGGAGCACAGTATATGGTTCTATAAAGGTTTTAAGATACTAGTGAGGGGAAAACCCGTTCCGCTAAGCGGCGTGGTCCCACTAGATATCTAAATGATTTGAGATGGTAGATTATTATTCATACCAGGCTTTATGTCTGACTCGAAGTTTTTGTTTTCCCCTTAAATCTCGAGAACTCAATTGATTTTGAGTAGTTTGAGGTATAGGGTTTTCAGGTGTTCTTTTAGACGAATAAAGCTTTCGGTGACGTGCGGGAGGCATGTTAGCTACTTAGAGTTCTTTTATTTCCGCTGTGTTTGGTTGTAAAGGCAAACTTGTTTTATTGCCATATTATATACTCTGATCATCCAAGGAAGCATCTTCATATGTCGCACTTGGCGTATTTTTTAAGAAGTATATTTTTTCTGAACGTGGTTTGTGCTCTAGGGTTATTGTAACGACCCGTAATTTTCGATAATTTAAATTAGTTAATTTAATAAGATTTTGGTAATTTAATATTGAAAGAAAGAAAAATTTGTAATTTAATAAAAAAAAACACTAAAATGAAATACAACAATGTTAATTAAAGTTAAACATTTACAATTTGTATGAAATTCCAATTAATTGAAATGATTTAAAATGTATGCTTGATTATAAATTGAATATAAGAAACCAAATGTAAATATTGAATTAATTAATGGAATAGTATATAATTAATGTAATTGAATAAAATCAGTGTTATGTAAGCAATTTTAACATTTGTTTGTTAATAATAACTTATAAGTGTGAATAAAAGTTAATGGTAATAATTATTATATGTTACCTATTTATTTAGTCAGTTAAATTTAATTGGAAATCAATTGCAATTAATTCACTTAATTAGAGCAGTTAATGTAGGTTAAATTAATAACTATAGAATGTTAATTCAATAAGATGTAACCAATGAAAATTTTATGCATAATATGACAATTGACTGAATAAAAAGAATTGGAATCAAGTTGCTCAATTTATTGGAATTTAAATTATAATAAGTGAACTTATTTCAATTAAATGTAATTAAAGATTACGTTAATGAAAAGTAAGATGAAATGGTAAAATATTGATGTAATGAAATATAAAACAATATTAACTATGTCTATAGAATAATAGTTGATTAAATAAAAAGATTGAAACCAAATTTAATAAATTTATTGAAATTAAATTTTATAAATTGGATTTAATTACAATGTTAATTGAACACTATAATTTATGAAATATTTAACACCGAATTATATGTAAACTTGTTTTAATTGATCATAGAGGTCTATGAAATCAAAAATGATATTAATGGTCAGTTATTAAAGTTGAATTGAAAAAGTGATTTAATTAATTTAATATTTATTTATTTAATTAATGTGAAAATAGCAATTTTGGCCACTGTCTTGGATTTCGACGAAACCAGTTTCATCGAATCCGTAATGGTGAATAATTGTAAGATTTCAAGTTTCGTAGCGATCGGACCTGTTGTTTGATCGTATGGACTTGGAACGCCTAGAAATCAATTTAATTAAATTCAATTGAAATCAATTTTAAATCTGCTGATTTTAAACTAACTTCTTCATGCGATGGAATTAGGACTTGAAACCTGTTCCATTGAATTTGAAATCATCAAAAACATCTATTTTGATATATGGGATGACCCATTTTCGTTCCGGAGACAGAACGGGCTTTTCGGGTCGTTTATCATTCAACTTCCAAATCAAATCTTGTACATTCATTCTATTTTTAGCTTTGCCTATAAATAGCCCGTTATAAACCCTAGCCACTTCTTATTGTCATTGGTCTATACGTACATCTTCTGTCCATTTCTCCTTCTCAATGGCAGACAAACAAATTTCCAATTCAATTTCAAATCAAATTTCAATCGAAAATTCAAACTCCTCAATATATTTAAAATTATATATCAATTTGAAGTTCTCGACGAACGCAGGTCAAATTTGCAGTTCGTTTTTCGATTCGGGTTTCTGTGTGGTTGAAATTGGGCGATTTATTCTCAGCCGTTCGTCGATCGTCGATCAACTTCGACTGATCGTCAAATCAATGATATAGTCTTGTAGAGAGGACTGAGGGGAGTGCATCCATGCAAGTTGGAGGGCGATCGGACGGTTGGATTGGTGGAAATAATTTGATTAGGGTTTAGTGTAATTGGCGGCGGCTGCTTGTTTTGGGGCGTTTGGGCGACGATGCATGGTCGAGGTAGGTAGCGTTCGGTCGGTGCGGCTAGGCATAGTGGCAAGTGAGGCTCGGTGGTAGTGGCGGCGTGCTCGCGTGCGAGATAGGTAGCTTATCGCGTTCATACGTATGGTGGCTGATAGGAACGAGGTCGCGATGTTTTCGGCCTAGGGTTTCAATGCGTGGGAAACGAGTGGCTGACATGGCTCAATGTAAGGATTTTGTTTTTTTATTTAATTCTAATTTTAAAAAGTTCTAATCACCATAACTTTTTCATACGGACTCGGATTTTGACGCGGTTTGTTTTGTTGGGATCGTATCAAAATTCCGGAAATTTTGACTCTTTTTTAACGAATTTTGAGACTATTTGAATTTGGGCCCTAAATTGGATTTTAAATCGATTTAAATTCAAAGGTGAGTGTTTTGACCCACTGACTACTTCTAAAATTTCTTATGTTTGTTAAATTAAATTTATGATGTGATTAGAAATTTATTTATGGCTATTTGGTATATTTTAAATCGTCATCTCAGTTGATTTGGATTTATTTGGATTAAATTGTTATTTAATTTATTATTGAATTTAAATTTGCCAGCTAAATACCTGTTATTAATAATTAGTTAATTGTTGATATGTATTGATTGAATTGAATGATGATTATGATGAATGTTTGGTTGTTGATATTGGTTGATTGGATGTTATGTTTGAGTTATAAAATGTTATCAATCTACTAGTTCCCTTAGTTATTATTTGGAAAATCACTATGGGTTGAAATGATATATACTCGAACGATCTATAGATTAGGGAAAAATCGTTATGGGTTGAAATGATAGACTCGAGCAATTTTATTGATTTTATTAATAAATTCAGGATTACGGTTTGAAATGATATATAACCGTATAATTTTAAATTGCGGATTGAAATGATAAATATCCGTATCACTTGACCCTATGGTAGAGAATTATATACGGACACCGGATTGGTTAAATTAAATGATTTTAAACCCTTGATTTCGAATCTAGTTAAAGGATATTTTTGAAATAAAATTTGATGTATATAAATTGAATTATTATTGGAAAATCAAGTTTTTTGTTGAAATGTGAATTGGTTTAAAGGAACTGCTTTAAGAAATTTAATTGAAGGTTTAAAGTTGAATTTTTAAGTATAAATGAAATTTATTAGAATTGAGTTATTGAATTGGTTTGAAATACAACTTTGAAATGTATTGAAATTGGAATAATTTAAATTGATATTTCAAACATGGATTGGAAAGAATTTGAGTTGAAGATTCGAAATTGGGTTTTGTTAATTTGGAATTGATGGTCCAGATATGTTGAAAAATTAATAGTTAAATTGATATTAATTTCAAACTCATATTTTAATATAAACTGTTTTAAAATATATTATTTTAAAGACTTTAATTTTTAAGGTTTTCAAACTATTAAACTAGTTTAACCTATGTTAACTATATTAAATCATTTTAACCTATTTTAAACCATTTAATTTATTTTAAACTAATTAACCCCTTTTAACTTATTTTAAATCTAATTAATCTATTTTAAAGCTATTTAATCTATTTTAATTATATTTAATTTATTTTAAAAATATTTAACTATCTTAAATCAATTTAATAGTATCTTTAATCTATAACTAAACTATTTTAGAGTATTTTAACTATTTATAACTATTTTAACTATTTATAATTATTTAAACTAATTTCTAAATTTTCGGACTAAGTAAGAGGGAAGTGTTTATATTCAAATTCACTGGTTTAAAGGCAAATACGGTTAAATGATGTTATAACCTAAATTGGGATTTAAATGTTATAATTAATTGAATATGATGATTTTGAGGATTTAACCTAATTGGAATATGATTTTTGAAAGAAATTATGATTTCAAAAACGATATGATTTCAAGGGTGAATATGATTTCAAAGTGAATATGATTTTGAAAGTGAATATAGTTTGGGAATGAATATGATTTCAAAAGAGATATGATTTGAAACTGAAGATGATATTTTGATATAAACTATGAATTGACTTTTGAAATGTAAAAGAACCATCCGGTGTGAAATAAGCGTTTGGTTGTTAAAGAGACCGGGATCGGATATTGTCATACTCTCTGCCAATACCGAAAACCACTTTAACAATTGTGTACGTGGTGGAGATTCCAGGAATGAAGTAGGATGGTCTGCCGAATGATTTCTGTATGAGGTATGACGTGACCCTGACTCCCGTGAGTTGGCTTAGATGTGACTAAAACAGGAGCCACGCCAGGCCAAGTGAGGTCATTCCTCCGATCGGATATATTTCTTCGATACTATGTTTTGACTTTGTGATTGATTTGGTGGCCACCCCTTGATTTTGATTTGGGAGTGTGTTCCGAGGTGGGCGGTAGTAGCTGCTATGCGTTACCACCAGTCCGGATCCGCAATTGGTATATCTACCATGGCATTGCCTCGAGTGCTGTGTTCATATAACAACCCACATATTTATCGATTTTATATTTAAATATTTTATTTAAATATTTTATCGATAGTCGGATTTTAGTCCGAAAAGCTACTTTTTGCATACGGTCAAATTAGGACTCGAGACTACTTCCATTGAGTTCAAAACATCGTTTGCAATCTTTTAAGTATAAACTCCGATATGTTGGAGATAGTGAAATTTTCGTCACTTTTTGCTTTGAGCTTTGGTTTGGGTTGGACCATTCACTAACTCAGCCCAACCCCCTCCTTCTCTTCACAACTTCATTCTTCATTTCCTAAACATAGAAGCTTCATCAAAAATGGAGGAGGGAATGGGAAATTAAAACTCCAAGCTCAAATTCAATTGCAATCCATCATTCAACTCCAAATTCAAGAAGAAGACATTGATTCAAGCTTGGGACTGTTCTTGCTTTGCTTCAAGCTTCATCTTCATTGATTTTTGGTGCAAAGGTGAGATTTCTATCTCACATCCTTGCCTATAACTGTCATTGGACTGTTGGGAATGATTTCCTATCGCATTTGCATGTACATTTGCTTTTGGTTTGGATTGAATTGGTGAAAAACCCCGATTTTCAGCGTTGTTGGCAAATTCTGGGCCTTAGGTCGCACTGCCTCGAAGACCAGCCTGCATATTTTCGTTCGCTCTTAGGTCGTTCGGCATTAGGTCGCTAGGTCGTAGTTCACTGGGCTTTAGGTCGCTCTGGCGTGGAAAAGCCTCTGACTGGATGTAGCTCGTTCTGGGCTTAGGTCGCTCGATCATTTTAAGTCGCTCGCGTGCTTAGGTCGTAGGTCGCTTGACCATTATATTGTTAGGTCGCGCCTTATCTTAGCTCGTCCACCACTTTAGGTCGTTTGTACCTTAGGTCGTTCGCCCTATTAAGTCGCACACACATTAGGTCGCGTACCAACTTAGGTCGCGTACTATCTTAGGTCGCGTACCACCTTAGGTCGCGTACCAACTTAGGTCGTGTACCACCTTAGGTCACGTACCACTTAGGTCGCGTACCACTTAGGTCGCACCATTAGGTCGTTAGGTCGCATGACCCCAATTCTGTTAGGTCGCCTGACCTTAATTACTTTAGGTCGTTAGTCCTTACTCCCTTTAGGTCGTTCGACCTCATAATCACTTAGGTCGCTGGACCTTATATCCCTTAGGTCGCTAGGTCGTTTGACCTGCTTGCACTCCTTAGCTCGACCCTGTTAGGTCGCGCGCCTTTTTATCTTGGCTTTGTTAGGTCGCGCCACCCTGTTAGGTCGCGCAGCAGCTTAGGTCGCATCACTTATAGGTCGTTCGACCTATATTTCCTTAGGTTGCTCGGCATGTTAGGCCGCACCTCCTATTTTCTACTTTGATGCATTTTGAGCTGACTTCCTTGGATTTCATTCACGTCTTCGAATGTGAATTTTTGTGAAAGATTGTTCTACAATCGTTTTGTGGTTTGTCACTTTAAAAATATGTAGGTTTCAATACTAGTAGTAAATATCAAAACTCTTTTACCAACTCGATTTCAACACTATTTTATTACAAAACTCTTTTTCTCAAACTGTTTTCCAATCTACTAGTATATACAAACCTTTACCTCACTCGCACGAGAAATCTAATTAAACGACTTAGTAAAACGAGTGGTATGAAATGCTTGCGTTCACTTCGTCGGTTAATTCTTGGTGTTCGATTGAACAACTTGTGACAATTTTCTAGTGAAGATCTACAGCTTGTTCGTAAATATTTAAGTTAAGCAAGTGGTTATGGGACATGAAGCTAAACTCATATATTTACTAGCTTGGTGTGATTGACACTTCTTGATGATCATGACGATCAATTTTGTGATTTTATTTAGACTAGCAATTGTGCGATGTCTCTTTGTCTACGAGGGAGACTAAACCCCGTTTGTGTGATGTTTCACCATCACATATGTGGGGTAGCGCCCTACGGTCTTCGGGCCATTCTTGTGGAGTTTCGGCTCAAAACTAATGGTTAGCTACCATGAGATAGCGTCTCGTCTTGTGTTACACGTGTTGGTGAGTTTTCATACTCCCGTTTTGTGATAGGCCTCCCACTTCTTGTGATTTCTGGATTTCTTGTGATGATTTCTGGAATTTTGTGCTTCACCAATTTTCGTGATTTCAATTGATAAGTTTTATCAATTTTTGTGCATTGGTGAATTTGTGTGTCATTGACTTGTTATGAATACAAGTTTAGGGTATGATACACTATTTTATCTTTGAGAAGATTCTTGTGATATTGATTAATCTCTTGTTGATTTTCAATTACATACTTATAGTAGTATGCCATTATGGTTGTTACACGTTCATGTCATGTCTTTTATTTTATACCATATCATCTGATATTTATAGCTAGACTGATCCGTTTATTATTTTCTTATAAATAATACTCGGGTCAGACCGAGATGTTATAGGTGCTTCTGCTTGACTTCTCTTATAGGATTATTCTGACTTTTGGCTAACTACTTAGATTAGTAGTTTTTGGATGTACACATTTGAGATATAGACTCTATGTTGTGTACTTATTCTTTTGTATAGCACGTGTTGCTATCCTTTTGTATTATCGTGGATCTTTCTGACCACTACTCTGATGTACACTTTCATGTGTTATATATATATACTCATATCTTTTTCCGCCTTTGTGATATGGATGTCTGTGACTGATTTATGTTATGTTTATTTCTATGTTTGTTTCCGAAGATTATATATAGCCACTGTGTGATAGCTTTGAGTCTGTATCGGTATGTCGGATTTCCTCCTTAAATGAAGTACATACTATTCTATCTGACATATCGGTGCTCGCGCAAAGAAGTTACATGGATGGTCGCTCCTCAACAGCCTTATTCTCCGTGCTAGTTGATAGCATTACTCCGTAGTGTTCTTGGCTAGCATGTGTATAGAGGTGGGGCGTCACAGCTTGGTTCAGAACCAAACTTCGGAACAATGTAGAATAACTTAACAAGGATCATCGTCCTAAGTCCAACTTAGGAGTCGTGCCTTAGGATTTAATTCGAGTCTTCGTACCAATTTATCCTATTTCCTTTTATGTATCCTTGTTCTATCTATCAAGATTTGCTTGATATTTAATTGGAGAATAACTTTTCTTCTTTTTCTCTTCCTCAAAGAAGAGAATGTCTAGACCAGGCCGTCCCAGAGCTGGACCATCTACTGTTACTCCCCAGGATGGAGTTTTTATGACTGCTCAACAGCTTCTTGATTTAGTAAAGAATGCTCAGGCAGTTGGTCCTAATCCGGAACCTACTCATCCTAAGTCTGGGTTTGCACGCTTGTGCAACGATTATACCAACTTGGGTGGGAAACCATTCAAAGGTTTCGAAACTATTATTGAAGTCCAGGCTTGGTTAAGAACATGCGATCGAATCTTTTCGCGCATGAATCTTATCGATCTTAACCGTGTTCAGGTGGCCTCTAGTATGCTCCAAGAAAGAGCATTGGACTGGTACGAACTTCTTATTTCTGAAATCAATGAAGCGGATCTCACCTGGGACCAATTCCGGGAATGCTTTGAATTGAAATTTGTACCAGAGGCTGAGAAAGTGACATTGGCTTGTCGTTTCATAGACCTTGTTCAAGGTGAATCCTCTGTGACAGATTATGTCGCATCCTTCGAGTCACTGTCTAAATATGGGGTTGAATACATCAACACCCCATTGAAGAAGAATCAAAGATTTGTCTATGGCTTGAATCAAAATCTTAAGAAGCCATTACTTCTAAAATTGGAAGTTTCTTTTGATCAGCTCATTGATATCGCTCTTCGTCTTGAAGAGGCGGATAAGGAGAGTGATGTTGAGGTTGTGGGTGCCAAACCAAACTTCAACAACAAGAAGAGGCCAAATAAATTCAAAGGTCCTTATCCCAACAAAAAGGGGAAACCTACACCTCCGGCAGCAAAGACTTCTACCCCTAGTAGCGGGCAATGCTTTAACTGTGGTTCTAAGGACCATTTTGCGAACAAGTGTTCAAAGCCCCGTTCTTGTCGCTATTGCAAGAGCACGGATCATTATATACATTTGTGCCCCAGACTTCAGGGCAAGAAGGAGGGAAAGCTTAATGTAGCTCAAGCCCCTGGCAACACATCTCGCGATCAAGGTATGTCTCATTCTGTCCTTGATGGCATTATTATATTTCATGATCAACCTATTAGAGTTCTCTTTGATACGGGTGTGTCCCATTATTTTATATCAAAGGAACTTGTCGATACTTTTTCTTTAAGTGTTGTTGCTTTAATGACTTCTCTGAGAATTGTGAATCCTGTTGGTGGATCCGCAACACTCAGTTTGCTTTGTAAAGATGTCGAGATTATTTTGTGTGATTTTTCTTTCCTAGCCGACTTGCATGTCATGCGTTACTTAGGCTTTGGAATGATTTTGGGTATGGATTGGCTTAATCGTTATGAAGCTCATATCCTATGTCCTGAGCGGACTATTTGTCTTCGACATCCACTATCTGTTAAGCAGATTTCTATTATTCTTAAAGATTCGGATTCCGCTTTGGTTGCATCTTTATATTTTTTAAATCCTCGTGATGATGACAATGATGATGAGGAAGATGTCATTTCTCTTATTCGCGTCGTTCGCGAATTTTCTGACATATTCGAGCCCGTCTTAGGATTACCACCTAAGCGAGCAATTGAGTTCAAAATTAATCTTATACCTGGAGCTCAACCTATTACCCGTCCTCCTTATCGCATGTCCAATAAGGAGAATGAAGAGATGCGCAAACAACTATCCGAGTTGGAGACGAAGCAACTTATTCGCTCTAGTTCCTCGCCTTAGGGAGCTTCAGCTATTTTCGTAAATAAGTTTGATGGTACACTTAGGCTTTGCGTCGACTACCGCAAGCTTAACGATCTTACTATTAAGAATAAATATCCTTTACCTCGGATTGATGATTTGTTTGATCAGCTTAGTAGTGCTAGAGTCTTTTCACAATTGGACTTGGCTACCGGTTTTCATCAGCTTCGTATTGCAGAGGATAGTATTCCTTTAACTTTGTTCCGTACTCGTTATGGATCTTATGAATGGCTAGTTATGCCATTTGGTTTAACGAATGCTCCGGCTTATTTCGTTGACCTTATGAATCGAGTTTTCAAAGATTTCCTCGATCGGTTTGTTCTCATCTTTATTGATGATATTCTTGTGTATTCTAAAACCGAAGAGGAACATGAAAAGCATCTTCGGATTGTATTGGAAACTCTTAGGAGAAATCAATTGAAAACAAAAATTTCTAAATGCCACTTTTGACAATCTAGTGTGAAGTTTCTCGGCCATATCATTTCCGAATTCGGAATATCAGTGGATCCTTCAAAGATTGAAGCAATTCAAAACTGGAAGAGACCGGAGAGCGTAACTGAAATTCGTAGCTTTCTCGGATTGGCAGGTTATTACCGCCATTTCATAAAAGACTTTTCTAAGATTGTCGTGCCTCTTACCGGCTTAACAAAGAAAGGTGTTAAATACATTTGGTCGGACAAATGTGAAACTTCTTTTCAGAAATTAAAAGAACTCCTTTCTGATGCTCCTATTCTTGTTATTCCCGAAGGGAATCAAGATTTTGTTGTTTATACCGATGCTAGTCGCGTTGGTTTGGGTGCCGTTCTTATGCAAAAAGAACGTGTTATTGCTTATGCTTCTAGGCAATTGAAGCCGGCTGAGACTAGATATGCCACACATATATTAGAACTCGTGGCTATCATTTTCGCCCTTCGAATTTGACGACATTATCTTTTGGGAGAGAAATTTATACTTTATACCGATCATAAGTCTTTGAAATATTTATTTTCTCAAAAGCAACTTAAATTGCGTCAACAGCGTTGGCTCGAGTTCCTTGCCTCTTATGATCTTGATATCCTTTATACTCCCGGAAAGGGAAATCGAGTTGCCGATGCACTTAGTCGCAAGCAACAAGCGGTTGTTTCTATGATGATATCCGAATGGAGGGATCTCGAGGTTTTAGCCACTTGTGAAATTCGAGATCGTGTCTCCAATTTATGTTCATCTCTTGTTTTATGTAGCCTTGAGGCTCATCCTTCTCTTTTAGACCGCATTCTTGAAGCTCAATAGCTAGATCCTGAATTGGCTTTGCTTGGCCAAAAACTTAAGGATAAAACCGATATTGAAGGTTTGAAGGACTTTGATATTGATTTTCGTGGCGGCATTCGAAAATTTGATAGACTTATCATACCAAATAGTCGAGATCTTCGTAAAGATATTTTAGAAGATTCTCATCGTTCCAAATTTTCCATTCATCCCGGTAGCAATAAAATGTACGCAGATATGAAGCGACTTTATTACTGGGAGGGAATGAAATCTGATATTGCTAACTTTGTTAAGTGTTGCATGACTTGCCAACTTGTTAAGGTCGAACATCAAAGGCCAGGTGGGTTATTGCAACCATTGGAAATTCCAGTTTGGAAGTAGGATCAAATTTCCATGGATTTTATTGATGGCCTTCCCCGTTCTCGTTCGGGTCATAATAGCTTATGGGTGATTGTTGATAGACTTACTAAATCTGCCCATTTTATACCCGTTCGGTCGAACCGAACCGTTCCTCTTCTGGCCAAACTCTTTATCAAAGAAATTGTTAAATTGCATGGAGTTCCTACTTCTATTGTTAGTGATCATGATCCATTATTTACTAGTTGATTTTGGAAGAGTCTTCAAAAAGCTTTGGGAACGAAGCTTAATTTTAGCACCGCTTATCACCCCCAGTCCGATGGACAAACCGAGCGTGTGAATCAAACTCTTGAAGATCTTCTTCGTTCTTGTGTGCTTGATTTCGATGGAAGTTGGGAAGATCATATTTCACTTATTGAATTTTCCTATAACAACAGCTTCCAATCTATTATTGGTATGGCACCTTTCGAGGCACTCTATGGAAGGCCATGCTGATCTCCTTCTTGTTGGCTTGAGGCCGGTCAGAAGTTGGTCTTAGGTCCAGATTTTATTCGAGATTCCACAGAAAAGATTGAACTTATTCGTCATAGGATGAAAGCAGCTCAGAGTAGACAAAAGTCCTATGCCGATAATCGAAGAAGGAAATTAGAATTTTCTATTGGTGATCTTGTATTTATTCGTGTTTCACCTATGAAGGGTGTTGTACGTTTCAGTCGATCGGGAAAGTTAGCGCCTCGATACAGTGGGCCATTTCCTATCACTGAACGTATTGGTTCCATGGCTTATCGTCTTTCATTACTGGCTCAGTTTTCTACCATGCATGACGTGTTTCACGTTTCTCAATTACGGAAGTGCCTTCGGGATTCCGATTCTATTCTTGACCCCGGTGTTGTGGAAGAGATTGAAGTTTCTCCTAATTTAACTTATGAGCAGCATCCTATTCAAATTATTGCTTCGGAGGTTAAACGACTTCGAAATAAAGATGTTCCGCTTGTTAAAGTTCAATGGTCCTCAAATCCTAAGGATTGCTCTTGGGAAACTAGAGAATTCATCGAACGAACACATCCGGACTTACTTTCTCATGCTCTTTGAGGTAAAACTTCTTATTTCAAATTTCTTTTGTGTTAATAAGCTTTTATGGTTGTTACTTTTTATTTCCATCTTATATATTGCGAGGACGCAATTTCTCTAATGAGGGGAGTCTGTAACAACCCGCATATTTATCGATTTTATATTTAAATATTTTATTTAAATATTTTATCGATAGTCGGATTTTAGTCCGAAAAGCTACTTTTTGCATATGGTCAAATTAGGACTCGAGACCACTTCCATTGAGTTCAAACGTCATTTGCAATCTTTTAAGTATAAACTCCGATATGTTTGGAGATAGTGAAATTTTCATCACTTTTTGCTTTGAGCTTTGGTTTGGGTTGGACCATTCACTAACTCAGCCCAACCCCCTCCTTCTCTTCACAACTTCATTCTTCATTTCCTAAACATAGAAGCTTCATCAAAAATGGAGGAGGGAATGGGAAATTAAAACTCCAAGCTCAAATTCAATTGCAATCCATCATTCAACTCCAAATTCAAGAAGAAGACATTGATTCAAGCTTGGGACTGTTCTTGCTTTGCTTCAAGCTTCATCTTCATTGATTTTTGGTGCAAAGGTGAGATTTTTATCTCACATCCTTGCCTATAACTGTCATTGGACTGTTGGGAATGATTCCCTATCGCATTTGCATGTACATTTGCTTTTGGTTTGGATTGAATTGGTGAATAACTCCGATTTTCAGCGTTGTTGGCAAATTCTGGGCCTTAGGTCGCACTGCCTCGAAGACCAGCCCTGCATATTTTCATTCACTCTTAGGTCGTTTGGCATTAGGTCACTAGGTCGTAGGTCGCTGGGCTTTAGGTCGCTCTGGCATGGAAAAGCCTCTGACTGCATGTAGCTCGTTCTGGGCTTAGGTCGCTGATCATGTTAAGTCGCTCGCGTGCTTAAGTCGTAGGTCGCTTGACCATTATATTGTTAGGTTGCGCCTTATCTTAGCTCGTCCACCACTTTAGGTCATTTGTACCTTAGGTTGTTCGCCCTATTAAGTCGCGCACACATTAGGTCGCGTACCAACTTAGGTCGTGTACCATCTTAGGTCGCGTACCACCTTAGGTCGCATACCAACTTAGGTCGCGTACCACCTTAGGTCGCGTACCACTTAGGTCGCGTACCACTTAGGTCGCACCATTAGGTCATTAGGTCGCATGACCCCAATTCCGTTAGGTCGCCTGACCTTAATTACTTTAGGTAGTTAGGCCTTACTCCCTTTAGGTCGTTCGACCTTATAATCACTTAGGTCGCTGGACCTTATATCCCTTAGGTCGCTAGGTCGTTTGACCTGCTTGCACTCCTTAGCTCGACCCTGTTAGGTCGCGCGCCTTTTTAGCTTGGCTTTGTTAGGTCGCGCCACCCTGTTAGGTCGCGCAGCAGCTTAGGTCGCATCACTTATAGGTCGTTCGACCTATATTTCCTTAGGTCGCTCGGCATGTTAGGTCGCACCTCCTATTTTCTACTTTGATGCATTTTGAGCCGACTTCCTTGGATTTCATTCACGTCTTCGAATGTGAATTTTTGTGAAAGATTGTTCCACAATCGTTTTGTGGTTTGTCACTTTAAAAATATGAAGGTTTCAATACTAGTAGTAAATATCAAAACTCTTTTACCAACTCGATTTCAACACTATTTTATTACAAAACTCTTTTTCTCAAACCGTTTTCCAATCTACTAGTATATACAAACCTTTACCTCGCTCGCACGAGAAATCTAATTAAACGACTTAGTAAAACAAGTGGTATGAAACGCTTGCGTTCACTTCGTCGGTTAATTCTTGGACTTGTTCGATTGGACCACTTGTGACAATTTTCTAGTGAAGATCTACAACTTGTTCGTAAATATTTAAGTTAAGCAAGTGGTTATGGGACATGAAGCTAAACTCATATATTTACTAGCTTGGTGTGATTGACACTTCTTGATGATCATGACGATCATTTTTGTGATTTGATTTAGACTAGCAATTGTGTGATGTCTCTTTGTCTACGAGGGAGACTAAACCCCGTTTGTGTGATGTTTCACCATCACATATATGGGGTAGCGCCCCATGGTCTTCGGGCCATTCTTGTGGAGTTTCGGCTCAAAACTAATGGTTAGCTACCATGAGATAGCATCTCGTCTTGTGTTACACGTGTTGGTGAGTTTTCATACTCCCGTTTTGTGATAGGCCACCCCCTTCTTGTGATTTCTGGATTTCTTGTGATGATTTCTGGAATTTTGTGCTTCACCAATTTTCGTGATTTCAATTGATAAGTTTTATCAATTTTTGTGCATTGGTGAATTTGTGTGTCATTGACTTGTTATGAATACAAGTTTAGGGTATGATACCCTATTTTATCTTTGAGAAGATTCTTGTGATATTGATTAATCTCTTGTTGATTTTCAATTACATACTTATAGTAGTATGCCATTATGGTTGTTACACGTTCATGCCATGTCTTTTATTTTATACCATATCATCTGATATTTATAGCTAGATTGATCCGTTTATTATTTTCTTATAAATAATACTCGGGTCAGACCGAGATGTTACAGGTGCTTCTGCTTGACTTCTCTTATGGGATTATTCTGACTTTTGGCTAACTACTTAGATTAGTAGTTTTTGGATGTACACATTTGAGATATAGACACTATGTTGTGTACTTATTCTTTTGTATAGCACGTGTTGCTATCCTTTTGTATTATCGTGGATCTTTCTGACCACTACTCTGATGTACACTTTCATGTGTTATATATATATACTCATATCTTTTTCCGCCTTTGTGATATGGATGTCTGTGACTGATTTATGTTATGTTTATTTCTATGTTTGTTTCCGAAGATTATATATAGCCACTGTGTGATAGCTTTGAGTCTGTATCGGTATGTCGGATTTCCTCCTTAAATGAAGTACATACTATTCTATCTGACATATCAGTGCTCGCACAAAGAAGTTACATGGATGGTCGCTCCTCAACAGCCTTATTCTCCATGCTAGTTGATAGCATTACTCCGTAGTGTTCTTGGCTAGCATGGGTATAGAGGTGGGGCATCATAGTTCACATGCCCTAGCGTGCCTTCTACGAGTTTGGTTTGTACCATACCTATGGAGTGCCCTCTGATAGCCCTCCAGTTTACGGATGAATTACGGTACTGTAAAGACTATGGGAATATATAAAAATGTGTTAAGGGGGATATGGGTAATGCCTTAACGCTATTTTAATACTTTACTTTATTGTAGAAACTATTATAATAGTGTATTATACTACATAGTAGATAGTTTAACGGATCCTTAGGAGATGGAAATCTTGAACATCTCTTAAGTTACTAAACTCACGTTAGACACTGGATAGGAGATTTCAAACCCCATAATCATCTCTGACGCCGTTCCACCCATATTTATTTACCATTGATTTAACTTACATAAGATCTTTTAGTTCTGACTCGAGTGTTTTGTCTTTTCAATTCGCTCGGGTCAGCCTGAGCATTTCAGGGTTGAAGACCTTATTTCTGGAGGACGAAGACGAAGATTTGTACTAGTATTATTTATTATATTCCGCTGCATCATGTTGTTCCGCTGTATTTATTTATTTATTTATTCTTGTTTATGTAACTCTGATATTTGTGTTGTAAAAGAATAATCAAATGGATTTATAAAACAGCTTCATGAACTATTATTTGATTATTATATTTTGTCATTCTTCTGCGAGATTCTATATTTGTTTTATTTCTTTCTCCTTTTCTTATTCACCCCATAACAATTTTCCATTTTGAATGGTTTGAGTTCGACATGTGTGTCTGCTTAAAACGTTCAAAAAGGCTGGTCGTTACAGTTATGTAATGAATTTGAAAATATTTTGAAATGGAATGTGGATTTTGTTTTGTGTTTGAAATATTTTCATATTCATGTGTTTCTGTGTATCAATGTATCTAACATTGCCTTATTTGATCGTCGAGGATTAATAACTATGGATGACTGCAGCATCCGTAGCCGTTAGTTTTGGGCCTCCAAGTAGGGGAATGTTACACCTTGTGCTAATTTTCAAATTCAATTTAAAATTTTGAAATTATATTTTGAATTTAAAAGTTAAATTTAAATAAGTTGCCAAATATTTTTCCAAATTATTTTGAAACAATACTGATATTTTTTGAAAATTATTTAATAATTTTATTAATTGGACTAATTAAAAAATAATTAATTAAAATGGTTGATCGATTAAAATAAACATATATGCATATACATATGTGTATACATATATACATGTATATGTGTACATATATATACAATTAATAAATCAATATATGTATATAATAATTTATGTATGTAAAACTATAAGTGTTATGGTTAATATTCATTTTAAATTATTTAAGGTGAATGAAATAAAATTTTGAAAATTTAAAATAATTTAATTAATTTTCTAATTGAAATTATAAATTAAAATTAATTAAATACAACTAGTTAATATATATATATATGTATATAAGAATATTATATAAGTTACTAAATTATAAACTATTATATATGTATTAAACTTATATAATATGAATGTATAACACTTAAGTGAACCGTGAGAAACTTCACTTAGGTTTAAGAAACAAGTATATGTGTATTGAATGTATACTGTGATACAAGTGTGATTTCAGACGTGCCTACGAGGGTATTTCTTAAGAAATACATTATTCCCTAAATCAACATCACATAATGTGTGTGTATCAAAAATAAAAAATTATTAATATATAAGTTTCCATCTACCATTTGTATATTAATATATTACTTTATACTCTATAGCTATTGAACAAACTAAAACTAGGGATGTTATGTGCATTACTATAAACATACTAACCAGATGAGGTAAGATACATGCATGTATTTGTTGACCAAACTCATGGTATTTGCATTATACTTAGGCCATTATGAAATAGTGGGTATGAGTGAAGAATCTCTTTCAATTTGTTGAGCAAACTCAAGGTCGAGATTGAGATTAGGAAAAAGACCACAGGTTATGAGTCATATATAATACAACCAATAAAGTGTTATCCATCGCTTGAAGGCCTATGTTTTGTTGAGCAAACTCAAGATCGGAACCCCAAAGTAAGCGAGTTCTAACATCCACTAGAGGAATTAAAATATTTCCATATTGTTCTTTGGGTTTTGAGAAACATAAAAATCTAGTGGGAGTCTTATTAGGAAAATGAAATGGTAACATTTAACATTTTTGATATTGTTAGAACAAATGTTGTGCAATGTTAAAATGATCAACATCGATAAATGTGCAATCAATATAGATTGATAAAATGATTTTCAACTAAAAATATAAAAATGAACTAAATCAAGATTGACAAAAGAATTATAAACATACACTTAACAATAAATCTTGTAGCATGTTGCCACTTTAAGACCCATGTAAGAGCCAAATAATACAATTTCTATAAACATTCGTACCCTGGCCATTTAAGATTTTATTTGCCTGAGACTGTGTATTGACTTTTATGAGTTTTAAACTCTTGAGCAATACAAGAATATAGATATTCATCCATATTCGATCATGTATAAATGTTATGTAGTGAACAGTTGTGAATCGTAAAGTACGAAACTTCGACGAAATTAGTTCATTTAGAATAAGCAAGTAAGCCATAATGCGAGATAGTGTATATAATACGACTGATTACAATAACGAACTTGTTGTATTAGATGTAGCACCACACCATAAGCTGCAAGATGAATCTAGGAATCCGATCATCGAAATGTAAGTTTGATCGATTTACGTAAAGTATAACTTGTTTGATATCCTTAATGGTTAAGGATAACCAAATTCACTTTTGTAAATAGTTCGTTATGGTCTTGCAGTAAGAATTTCCCTTTTAATGGTTTGACCATTTGGAAAGAAAAGAAAAGGTATGAGTATGGATATAATATAGGCATAGTTGGGATAAAGAGAGTGAATGGTCGCTTCTGATTCATGAAGAGATATTGGAAACTAGAATTGTATAAAATGGTAAAAGATACCTAATATGGAATGTGAAATGTGATTTCTATCCCAAATATATTTTCATATAGAAAATTGTTTTCTATGAAGTTATTTCTTCACGTTCAAACTATAGTGTATGAAATAAATTACGTGTTAAGTGGTTGAATGAAGCTTCATATTTTATAAGCTATTATAACAATGGCGAAAATAATGAGAGTACACCATATAACACTTCTTTGTGGACACATCAAGTTATGATAAGTTGTTTTCATAAACATACCAAATATTAAATAATAATTGTTTTCAGTATTGATTGAAAATAGATATAGTTTTATGTCAAATATGAATATCATAAATATTCATTATAAGATAAAACTATAAATGGTGTTTGGTTTCATAACAAAATGATGCTTTAGAAAATAAAGAAGCATTTGAAATCTTATGATAATTTGGAATTATATACTAAGACAAAGTTATGAGAAATAATTCATTAATAATATGATTATGAATCCTATGGTACGAGAGAATATATCTTAAATGATTAAGGGGAAAACACTCATTTAGTAGGAGCGCCATAAGAGTTGGTTAACTCTTAGGATTGATATAAATGTATGCAATCATAGGTCTAATGACACCAAAACGGTTCCACATAGTTTACTAAATTCATCGATGAATTATCATAGATATGAACATGTATATTTGATACGCATATGATATGTGTGTGATAAGTTCATAAATCATAAAATAGAAGTAAATAACATGATATAATATAAAATGATTTGATTTGCTCGAATAGACAAATGTAGTGAAAAGGAGTTCTGAATGTACCTAAAATAAATAATATTCAATCTCAAAAGGTCACACCTCCCTATGATACATAATGATGTATCAATAAGAACTAACCGGACTTTTTTCGACAAAATACGAATGATGGTGAGCGATGTTGAGTTAACTTCTTTCTATAAAGACATGTATTTAAGAGTAAGTACATAAGATAAAATTTAATATCATCTAAAATAAAATTCTACAAAATCAACAAGGTAAGTGCTAATGACATGGCCCTTACATATTCTAGGTTAAGAAGTCGAAAGGTTGTGTGAGTCGAGAGGCTGCACCTAATACTGTTTGTAAGGGATATTGTGTGGACCACCCTAAATGAGTTTGGGACGGATCAATATTGATTGGTCAATTTAAGTTATGAACATAAGTTCTATAAATTTAAAAACCAAATCAGTTTTATACAGACAATTCATAAAATGTATATGAATATCCATTTCACTGCACTAAGAGAAAATTGTTGTTTTAAAAAACATCAACTTCACGACAAAGGAATTTCTTTTAGAAGTTATTGATAATGAGATGGATCTGGATATAATTCAAAGATAAAACTTATTACAATGGATGAAATGAAATTGAGAAAACCAAAATGGATACAACTAATTAGAATGCCTAAGAAGAACTTTCGCACATTCAAGAGAAACTATACTTTTCTTATCAATGTCAAAAAAAGAATTTTCTCAATTGTCAATAATCCATTAAGACCATTAACTCTACTTTACGGTACGATTCTTAAATCCGGAATCTATGCCATGTACATTATAAAATATGACTTTGATAGTTGTAACCGAAGGGATATGATCCATCAACCGTAAAGGTGTCTCCAAGAAGAAGACCAATATGGTTGGACATTGACGTTTGACTTCCTAGGCTTTGGATCGATGTGTTTGGAAGTGTGGATTATTAAACATAGGGTAGTGAAGTTATACAATTGTAGGCATATATATTGTTTCAATGGAAATGCGAATATTAGTGTGCATAGAGAAATTAGAGATTTGATAATAAAAAGCAACAGCAGTTGCTTAAAACGTCTATTTTCTAATCTGGAAATGTTAGGGCATTTTATTACTGGTGGAGGGTAACTTTTTTAAGAGTTACGAGGCTGGGGAACAAAAATATACAAGTTCGAAATGAAGAGGAAGAAGAAGATCATTGCAACCTTTCACAAAAGTAAACATTGCATAAGAAAACATGCAACCAAGACTACCATAGGTCCACCTATGGGAAAACAATAGGTCGACTTGTGGTAATCCATAGGTTGACTTGTGTTTTTCTGTAGGTTGACCTATCAGCTCGTGTAATGTAGATACCAGGTCAGATGCTTTCTATTTTTCATTTTACAACTCCATTTCTTCGAAAATTCTAGAAATATTCTCAAAAATACTAGATGACATGTAGAATTGTAACATCCCAACTTTTTGTATACTTAAGCAGACACACGTGCCAACTTAAACCATACAGAAGGGTGGATTGTTATGGGGTAAATAAGAAAAAGTGGAGAAATAAAAGAAACAAAATAGAATCTTGCAGCGGAATGATAAAATATAATAATCAAATAACAGTTCATGAAGCTGTTTTACAAAACATTTGATTATACTTATACAATACATATCAGAGTTACATAAACCATAGAATGATAATTATGCAGCGGAATACAATGGTGTAGTAGAATATATAACAAATAGTAATAATAAAATCTTCGTCTTCGTCCTTCAGAAATAAGGCCTTCAAATCCTAAAATGCTCAGGCTGACCCGAGCGAATTGAAAAGACAAAACACTCGAGTCGGAACTAAAAGATCTTATGTAAGTTAAATCAATGAAATAAATATGAGTGTAAACGGCGTCAGAGATGTTTACGGGGTTTGACATCTCCTATCCAGTGTCTAACGTGAGTGTAGTAACTTAAGAAATGTTCGGGATTCACATCTCTTAAGGATCCGTTAAACTATCTACTATGTAGTAATATTCACTATATACAGTAGTGTCTAATCAGTAAAGTATAATCATATAGAAAATAGCGTTAAGGGGATGGAGAACCTTAACGCGGTCGGATCTTAAAATCATAATCGCAGTAAAGCTAGATATGGTAGGTGACACGGCACAACTAGGCAATGCCAGGGTAGATATACCAATTACGCATCCGGACTGGTGGTGACGCATAGCAGCCACTACCGCCCACCTCGAACAACACTCCCAAATCGAAGGGTGGCCACCAAAATAACAAAGTAATAGAATGGTATCGAAGAAGTGTGTCCGATCAGAGGTGCTACCTCATTGGTCCGTCAATCTCTCCTGTTTTAGCCACCTTATACCAACTCGCGGGAGTTGGGTCCACGTATATACCTTAGGATCGTCGCCACCATCCTACTTCATTCTGGAAACTCCACCGCGTACACAGTTGTCAAAGTGGTTTTCGGGTATCGACAGAGAGTATGTCCATATCCGATCCCGGTCTCTTTAACAACCAATCGTTATTATAACACCGTGATCATTTTAAAAATATATATACCTTTAAAAACACAATCATTGCCCTTTCAAAACATATTCTTTATTTCAAAATAGTATATACATCAAAAACCAAAATATTATTGCCATTTCAAACCATATCCTTTACTTCAAAATAGTATATACTTTAAAACCGAAATATTATTGCTATTTCAAAACATATCATTTACTTCAAAATAGTATATACTTTAAAACCAAATTCAATAATATATCATTTAAATAAAATCCAAATTTTCAATCACTATTCTTACTTTTAATTATAAAACTTGAAATATTCTTTAAAACCATCTTAAACCCAAATCACAAAATGCAGTCATATTCTTAATCTCAAAATTTCAATCGGTTTCAAATCAATATATTTAAAGATAATTCTTAAATAAATTCTATTTCAAATAAATTCATTTTTCAAACCATATTACTTTCAAAGTTATAACAATTTCGAAACCAATACTTTGAAAAACAATAATACCTTAATTTCAATAAAACATTTAAATTTTGATATAGATCAAGTCTTTAAATATTCCAAAATTCCTAACCAAATCTGATAATCTTATATATACCTTAATTCAATTTACAATTATGTAGTTTAGAAATATTTATTTAATAAATTCAAGATCACTTAAATAAAGCTCAAACTTGAAATATTCGTAAATCAAACTTAAAACATCATCAAGTCATACATAGCTTAAATTTTAGAATTTAACCATATATAAAATAATATTTATATAATATCAAAATTTAATATTTATTAAACCGTATATTTCTTCCCAAACCATAGAAAATCCCTTAAAATATTTTATATATAGACCACGGTGCCTGTATATAATTTTCTATCCTATGGTCAAGTGATACGGATATTTATCATTTCAATCCGCAATTTAAAAAAATAAAAGTTTACGGTTATATATCATTTCAAACCGCAATCCCGAATGGAATGAAAATGCATAATAACTTGTAGTTTATATAAAATATAGCATCCATTCATCCAAATATCAATAAACAACCATTTATTACAATCATCATCCAATTTAAACAAAACATCAATATAAAGCATATAAAATATAACAGGCATCAACGAATAGTTTATATTCAATAAAAATTAATAACTGTTTAACTGGCAGTTTATATGCAATAATAAATAAATTTAACTATCATATTATATGCAATAAAAAAATAATTAAATAACAATTTAATTTAAATAAATGCTATCTAACTGAGATGATGATTAAATATATGCCCAAACAATCATAGATAAATTTTAAATCACATCAAAATTTAATTTAACAAACATAAGAAATTTTAGAAGTTGTGAGTGGGTTATAACACTCACCTTTTGAATTTAAATTCAATTTAAACCCAAAATTTTTATAGTCTCAGAATTCGTCCAAACAAGCGTCAAAAGATCTGGAATTTCAATACGATCCTAACAAAAGAAACCGCGTCCAAATCCGAGTCCGTATGCAAAAGTTATGAAAATTTGAAGATTGGAAAATTCTGGTCCTGAGTCGACTTCGAGTTCAACCCGGTCCGCCGCCTCAAATACCCAATGCTTGCTCTGAGTTTTTGCCAAAATGACCCGGAGACCCGAGTCATTTTCTTCGTGACACGAAGTAGATCCAGGGTTTTTCCCCTTGAAACCCGAAGCGCGACCCGAAGCGCGTAAATCTCGAATTTTTTTTTTGAAATTAGATTTTGGAATTTGGGAATTAGGTTTTGTCTGCCATTGGAATGAGGAGCTAAGAAGAAGATGAATTGTACGTACAGACAAATGAAGATTAGGGAGGCTAGGGTTTATAACTGTGTTTATATAGGTAGGTTAGAGAGAGTAGATAGACTGGATAGATGAACGTGCGGAACAAACTATGGCCCGAAAAGCCCGTTCTGACCCCGGAACGAAATTGAGTAAACCCATATATCAGTATAAGTGTTTTAAAATATTCAGAGCACGATGGAAAAAGTTTCACGTCCAAATTCCATTGTATGAAGAAGTTATGCTGAAAAAGAAATTCTCAAATTGATTTCAAAAATTGATTTCAATTAAATCGATTTCAAGGCGTTTCTCGTTCGTACGATCAAACGACAAGTCCGATCGTTACGAAACTTGAAACCCTACAATAATTCACTGATACGGATCCGATGAAACTAGTTTTGTCGAAATCCGAGTCAGTGACAAAAATGGCTATTTTTATATTAATTAAATAAATTAAGAATTAGTAAATAAATCCAATTTTTATATTTCAGTTTCGGAATTGGCAAATTTTATCACTTAAAAATTTTCAAACATTTAAAATGATTTAACAATTTTTAAATGTCAATTTATTAAAGATTAAATCAATATAACTCTTAAATTTCATAAAATTCAAAATTATAGGTAAATTTCCAAAATTTCCATAAATTCTACTTTACCCATAATTATTCCATTCATATTTCAAATAGGAGGCTTGCCATTGGATTTACAATTATTACATAAATATTTCCCATTATTCAACTAAATTTTTAATTTAACGTAATAATTAAATTTTCATTTCATTTATTTCAATAAGTCCAACAATTATAAATTAAAAATTAACTCATTATTAAAGATTCAACTTCAAAAATTCATAAAGTTCATCATCTTGATTTACTCAATAATTCATAATTCTTTAAACCAATTCCGTTCTAAATTTTAAAGTAACTAAATTTACCAAATCATAGTATTTATTTCAATTTCTTAAACTAACCCCCTTCATTATAAATTGAATCTAATTTATTAAAATAAGTTTCCAAATTTAATGTATTAGATTCAATTTCACTTTTTAACTTACACTTAAATTTAGGTCATAATCAATTTTTACGTATTCCTTTCTTAGTTACTATTTTACATACTTCTTGCATAAATTTCACAATTAACCATTATTATTAAAGTAACGCTAATAATAAATACGACCTTACTATTACTCA
Organism: Allium fistulosum; assembly: GCA_030737815.1. Classification (NCBI taxonomy): domain Eukaryota; kingdom Viridiplantae; phylum Streptophyta; class Magnoliopsida; order Asparagales; family Amaryllidaceae; genus Allium; species Allium fistulosum. The sequence goes on from CM060908.1 coordinate 731,684,455, forward strand.
ACATTTAAACGAACGTTACTTCATTTCCATTAGTGTAACATTTATTTCCTTATCACTTATTACCAATTCAAATTTCATTAACAATAAGTAGGTAATTTATAATATATGTTTACAAATTTTGAATTAATCGTTATTCAAACCACTATTCATTATTATTTACTTAAATTTAGCATTAATTACCTTGCATTACATTGTTGCTTAAATTCCCAATCCGATTGTAATTAATACTCTAAATAAATACGCTTACTCCTTTCGTTATTTATTAATTGTCACAAGAAACGTTTAATAATTTCAACAACATTGTAATTACTAATTACCTACATTGATTGTATACGTTTTCCATTATTATCATTTATTAGAATTATGTTCAACTTTCCATCTTATGCATATAGTTAACCTTTATATTGATTTTACCTTCAAAATTTCCAGTTATTCTCTTAACTTACAAAAAAACAATGATTAATTTCATTTTAATCGCTATTAATTACATGCATGGTTAACGGACAATAGTTGTCATCATTTTACAATTTTTAACATTTGAAATTTATTCTCTACAACAATTATTACCTATCAATATTAATTTGCCCATAAATACAAAACTTGCAATTGTTCTTATTATCATATTCCATTTACTGTTAACAATGTGTTTATTACATTATATTAGTTTAATATTTTCCTTAAATCCTTATATTCAATTCATATACAGGTAAAATTCTTTTCACTACTTAAAATCATTTGAATTAACTTCGAATTACTATAAGTAGTTTTTTTTCTTCTAAATTTAATTACAAACTCCTATTAAATTAACTAATTTAATTGTCAAAATTTACGGGTCGTTACACTCTCCCCCACTCAAAACTTTTCGTCCCCGAAAAGGAAAAGAAAGGAAAAGAAGAATTAAGAAATCTATATATATTCTATTTAAAACTTTATAACCAATTAAATTTATAAAATCAATTAATTGAGATAAAATATACTACTTTATAACTATTAAATCTTTATTTTTTTTATTTATAAAGTTTGGAAAACATTTCAAAATAATTTCTAAGTCCAAAATTTTACGGAAAATTTTGGCAGAGTCTCCTTTGTACGGAGAGGCTCGGAAGAAAATATAATATAAATATATCAATATACCACATATAATATCCAAAATTTAATATCCCAACACGGAAAAACAATATAATATCGCTATAAACCGTAATCCGAAAACGTACCTATTTGTCGGGCAATTAACGCTTATTTATGGAACCAAAAGCAGTAGCAATTTGCTTCCATAACCTGCATTTCGCTTATATAAATCCGATAAGCGTTAGAAATTTTATAGAAATATTTAAGTTGTTCAATCACTAACAACAATCAATACAACAACCATCCATTTCTACAACAGCATACACAACAAATACAAAACAACCATTCAATAAAAAACAAATAGTTGTTCGGGTTCAAAACTTGAAATTGTACGGAATGAAAATAACTATCAAGTGCATCATATACTCAACAGTCTTAGATGGAACAAAAATAGATTATTTATTCATCCAACAACTTCAAATTTCCTTACCCAACCAACCATAAAACAAGTAATAACAATTCAAACCAACAAACCAAATTAACTTATTATAAATTTATTTCATACTTTAGTTGTTTGATTTCCTTTCTTTCATTTATTCAGTGATTACTTCATTTATTTTCATTTTATTATTATTTTTTTCTATTTTATTTGGAAATAACTTCAACCCTTTTCTTAAGTTTACAATTTCCCTTTATTATATTACACTCATTTATTTGCACTTACTACTTACTATTATTCATTCATTTATTATTTCGTGATCTTATTTATCCACACTTTAATTACTTAAGTTTATAATCATTCATTTGTCACACTTACCTTTAATTATATTTACTTGGTAAAATTTCAATTATAACTTAAGTTTATAACATTAAATTATCATTTAACAGCAATTTCATTGAATACTTTCATTATTTCAAAATTCTACTTGTATAATATTCTATTACAATTTAAACACTTGCAACAAGGCATACAACCATAAAATCAATCATTCATTCATATCAAACAAAAGAAATAGTTGTTCAGGTTCATAACTTTAAATTGTACAGAATGAAGAATAAACTACTAAGTGTACCCTTCACTCAGCAGTCTTAGGTGAAACTAAATAGATTATTCCTACATCCAAACAATATTAAATATCCTTGCCCAAACAACCATAAGCCAAACAAACAACAAATTCAACAATAGATCAAGTTCATTATTATTAATTTCATTCCATATATTGTTGTTTGATTTCCTCTTTATTCATCATTTATTTTTATCCATTCAACCAAATTCCTTGGTAGGTAAATTTATAACTTAAGTTTTACAGTCATTTTCCAGTATTCATCTTTTATTCTAAGGTAACTTCAACCTATTACTTAAGTTTATTATTATTTATATATAACATTTAAGTCCATAACAACTAGAACATCAATACTTATTAATTTCATTTATTCATTTTTAAATTAATTTACTTTGCATATTTATTCATTTACTTAATTTTATTTATTCATTTATTAATAATATTCATGTTCAATTTTAGTTACTTGGCATAACAGTTATACTTTAATTCTTATTTATAAAAGAAATTTACTGAATATTTCATTACATAAGTTTACTTGTACAATTTACTATACATTTTCTTATTAAACATTTTCAACTTTTATAAATTTTTGGTAAGTTATATTTATGCCTTTAAAGACTGAAATTGAAAGTTGTACAAGTTTTCTCATTTCTTTTAATTATTTTAATGTTCAATAATTATTTCCTTTATTTCATAGGTTACAATTTCAACTTTCATTTAATACCATTTATATCCTAGCGTTAAATCTCTTATTTCCTCTAGAGGTTTCAATTTATTAATTACCTACGTTCCAATTCACTTCAGTAATTAGGACTATTTATTAATGGAAACTTAAGAATTAAATACCGGGTTTTATTCAAAAATCATTTTAAAATAATAGATAATATATATACTTATAATTTGTATATCCAGTTATATTTAAAGCAATTTAAAATAAAATAATCTTGTAGTAAAACTACTACAGTGGCCTTCCCACTTTGAAACTCGAAAATGAATGTCGATGATGCGGCCGCCATCACCGAAGTTATTTTCCAGCGACAAAAAGGGGAGTACAACTTATTTCTTTGCGGAATTTCTTTTAAAACATTTCTTTCAAATTCTATTGAAATATTTATATCAGAAAATACTTCTAACAATATTATTATTATATTCCAAAATCAATTGAAAGACATCTTCAAAAACCCCGGAACTTAAGCTCTAAATTTCCAAATTTCATTTATTTTATTTTGCAATCTTATTTCTATTATTATTTACACTTTATTACCTAACAACCAATCTATTGCAGCCAAATATAGATATCATTTGAAACATTTTATTTTATATATAGAAAATATAATAGGCAAAATTATTTCATTCACCTATATTAAAAACAAATATTATGTCGGTCTGTCCTATTAAGTGTTTAGAAACCCCTATTGATGTCACAGCGTCCCATGCATCAACCGAAATTTATAAATACAAAACGGAACAGATTACCATAATATTAAAACCTTTTATAACACTAACAAATACGCTCTCTCATATATATACACACAGCGACTCCCATAGGGTATTACTACCCTATTAGTAAAGAGTCAGACCCCACAAAGCTAAGGTTTATCACTAAACCAAAGCTCTAATACCAACTGTAACATCCCACCTTTTTGTATACTTAAGCAGACACACGTGCCAACTTAAACCATACAGAAGGGTGGATTGTTATGGGGTAAATAAGAAAAAGTGGAGAAATAAAAGAAACAAAATAGAATCTTGCAGCGGAACGATAAAATATAATAATCAAGAAACAGTTCATGAAGCTGTTTTACAAAACATTTGATTATACTTATACAATACATATCAGAGTTACATATACCAGAGAATGATAATTATGCAGCGGAATACAATGGTGTAGTAGAATATATAACAAATAGTAATAATAAAATCTTCGTCTTCGTCCTTCAGAAATAGGGCCTTCAAATCCTGAAATGCTCAGGCTGACCCGAGCGAATTGAAAAGACAAAACACTCGAGTCAGAACTAAAAGATCTTATGTAAGTTAAATCAATGAAATAAATATGAGTGTAAACGACGTCAGAGATGTTTACGGGGTTTGACATCTCCTATCCAGTGTCTAACGTGAGTGTAGTAACTTAAGAAATGTTCGGGATTCACATCTCTTAAGGATCCGTTAAACTATCTACTATGTAGTAATATTCGCTATATACAGTAGTGTCTAATCAGTAAAGTATAATCATATAGAAAATAGTGTTAAGGGGATGGAGAACCTTAACGCGGTCGGATCTTAAAATCATAATCGTAGTAAAGCTCGATATGGTAGGTGACACGGCACAACTAGGCAATGCTAGGGTAGATATACCAATTACGCATCCGGACTGGTGGTGACGCATAGCAGCCACTACCGCCCACCTCGAACAACACTCCCAAATCGAAGGGTGGCCATCGAAATAACAAAGTAATAGAATGGTATCGAAGAAGTGTGTCCGATCAGAGGTGCTACCTCATTGGTCCGTCAATCGCTCCTGTTTTAGCCACCTTATGCCAACTCGCGGGAGTTGGGTCCATGTATATACCTTAGGATCGTCGCCACCATCCTACTTCATTCTGGAAACTCCACCGCGTACACAGTTGTCAAAGTGGTTTTCGGTATCGACAGAGAGTATGTCCATATCTGATCCCGGTCTCTTTAACAACCAATCGTTATTATAACACCGTGAGCATTTTAAAAATACATATACCTTTAAAAACACAATCATTGCCCTTTCAAAACATATTCTTTATTTCAAAATAGTATATACATCAAAAACCAAAATATTATTGCCATTTCAAACCATATCCTTTACTTCAAAATAGTATATACTTTAAAACCGAAATATTATTGCTATTTCAAAACATATCATTTACTTCAAAATAGTATATACTTTAAAACCAAATTCAATAATATATCATTTAAATAAAATCCAAATTTTCAATCACTATTCTTACTTTTAATTATAAAACTTGAAATATTCTTTAAAACCATCTTAAACCCAAATCACAAAATGCAGTCATATTCTTAATCTCAAAATTTCAATCGGTTTCAAATCAATATATTTAAAGATAATTCTTAAATAAATTCTATTTCAAATAAATTCATTTTTCAAACCATATTACTTTCAAAGTTATAAAAATTTCGAAACCAATACTTTGAAAAACAATAATACCTTAATTTCAATAAAACATTTAAATTTTGATATAGATCAAGTCTTTAAATATTCCAAAATTCCTAACCAAATCTGATAATCTTATATATACCTTAATTCAATTTACAATTATGTAGTTTAGAAATATTTATTTAATAAATTCAAGATCACTTAAATAAAGCTCAAACTTGAAATATTCGTAAATCAAACTTAAAACATCATCAAGTCATACATAGCTTAAATTTTAGAATTTAACCATATATAAAATAATATTTATATAATATCAAAATTTAATATTTATTAAACCGTATATTTCTTCCCAAACCATAGAAAATCCCTTAAAATATTTTATATATAGACCACGGTGCCTGTATATAATTTTCTATCCTATTGTCAAGTGATACGGATATTTATCATTTCAATCCGCAATTTAAAAAAATAAAAGTTTACGGTTATATATCATTTCAAACCGCAATCCCGAATGGAATGAAAATGCATAATAACTTGCAGTTTATATAAAATATAGCATCCATTCATCCAAATATCAATAAACAACCATTTATTACAATCATCATCCAATTTAAACAAAACATCAATATAAAGCATATAAAATATAACAGGCATCAACGAATAGTTTATATTCAATAAAAATTAATAACTGTTTAACTGGTAGTTTATATGCAATAATAAATAAATTTAACTATCACATTATATGCAATAAAAAAAATTAAATAACAATTTAATTTAAATAAATGCTATCTAACTGAGATGATGATTAAATATATGCCCAAACAATCATAGATAAATTTTAAATCACATCAAAATTTAATTTAACAAACATAAGAAATTTTAGAAGTTGTGAGTGGGTTAAAACACTCACCTTTTGAATTTAAATTCAATTTAAACCCAAAAATTTTACTTTCTCAGAATTCGTCCAAACCAGCGTCAAAAGATCTGGAATTTCAATACGATCCTAACAAAAGACACCGCGTCCAAATCCGAGTCCGTATGCAAAAGTTATGAAAATTTGAAGATTGGAAAATTCTGGTCCTGAGTCGACTTCGAGTTCAACCCGGTCCGCCGCCTCAAATACCCGATGCTTGCTCTGAGTTTTTGCCAAAACGACCCGAAGACCCGAGTCATTTTCTTCGTGACACGAAGTAGCTCCAGGGTTTTTCCCCTTGAAACCCCAAGCGCGACCCGAAGCGCGTAAATCTCGAATTTTTTTTTTTGAAATTAGATTTTGGAATTTGGGAATTAGGTTTTGTCTGCCATTGGAATGAGGAGCTAAGAAGAAGATGAATTGTACGTACAGACAAATGAAGATTAGGAAGGCTAGGGTTTATAACTATGTTTATATAGGTAGGTTAGAGATAGAGTAGATAGACTGGATAGATGAACGTGCGGAACAAACTATGGCCCGAAAAGCCCGTTCTGACCCCGGAACGAAATTGAGTAAACCCATATATCAAAATAAGTGTTTCAAAATATTCTGAGCGCGATGGAAAAATTTTCACGTCCAAATTCCATTGTATGAAGAAGTTATGCTGAAAAAGAAATTCTCAAATTGATTTCAAAAATTGATTTCAATTAAATCGATTTCAAGGCGTTTCTCGTTCGTACGATCAAACGACAAGTCCGATCGTTACGAAACTTGAAACCCTACAATAATTCACTGATACGGATCCGATGAAACTAGTTTTGTCGAAATCCGAGTCAGTGACAAAAATGGCTATTTTTATATTAATTAAATAAATTAAGAATTAGTAAATAAATCCAATTTTTATATTTCAGTTTCGGAATTGGCAAGTTTTATCACTTAAAAATTTTCAAACATTTAAAATGATTTAACCATTTTTAAATGTCAATTTATTAAAGATTAAATCAATATAACTCTTAAATTTCATAAAATTCAAAATTATAGGTAAATTTCCAAAATTTCCATAAATTTTACTTTACCCATAATTATTCCATTCATATTTCAAATAGGAGGCTTGCCATTGGATTTACAATTATTACATAAATATTTCCCATTATTCAACTAAATTTTTAATTTAACGTAATAATTAAATTTTCATTTCATTTATTTCAATAAGTCCAACAATTATAAATTAACAAATAATCTCATTATTAAAGATTCAACTTCAAAAATTCATAAAGTTCATCATCTTGATTTACTCAATAATTCATAATTCTTTAAACCAATTCCCTTCTAAATTTTAAAGTAACCAAATTTACCAAATCATAGTATTTATTTCAATTTCTTAAAATAACCCCCTTCATTATAAATTGAATCTAATTTATTAAAATAAGTTTCCAAATTTAATGTATTAGATTCAATTTCACTTTTTTACTTACACTTAAATTTAGGTCATAATCAATTTATACGTATTCCTTTATTAGTTACTATTTTACATACTTCTTGCATAAATTTCACAATTAACCATTATTATTAAAGTAACGCTAATAATAAATACGACCTTACTATTACTCAACATTTAAACGAACGTTACTTCATTTCCATTAGTGTAACATTTATTTCCTTATCACTTATTACCAATTCAAATTTCATTAACAATAAGTAGGTAATTTATAATATATGTTTACAAATTTTGAATTAATCGTTATTCAAACCACTATTCATTATTATTTACTTAAATTTAGCATTAATTACCTTGCATTACATTGTTGCTTAAATTCCCAATCCGATTGTAATTAATACTCTAAATAAATACGCTTACTCCTTTCGTTATTTATTAATTGTCACAAGAAACGTTTAATAATTTCAACAACATTGTAATTACTTGTAACGACTGGATTTTGCCCGCTCGAAAATCGACATCCATACTTTACATCGTACTCGAATGCCGCAGATTCGACCATTCAAATCCGAGTCGCCGGAGCTTATAACAACATTAAGTAAACAACACAGCGGAAAAGAAAATGAATATAGATATACAACATCTGATACAATATCCAGATACAATGATGATACAATGAATATCTATATACATCAGAGATATGATACAAGAAATAGCAGCGGAAAGAAAATAGATAACACCAGCAGCGGATAGAATGTCTCCAATAGAATGCTCCAAGATAAGCAGCGTAAATCCATGAACTCCAAGAACTGAACTAGCTCCAGATAATCTACTAAACCTGAATATCTGAAAAACCCAACTCTAGACTGCCCGTGTGGAAAATTGTGGGCACCCAGAGTTTAGGAAGGGAACAATAAACTCCGGATCAGTCATGGGACTGGTGTGAGCAACAAAAACAGTTTATCTTTAAAACAACACAAAAGAACTTTAAACATTGAAACCCGCAATGCTTTTCGAAAATGAAACTACCATAAGGCCTCCCGCCACACACACAATGTAATCGCAGAATTGGAGGAGATTTCTCCTTATGATAGTCAAAAATGCTTACTACGCAAAATCATTCGATATTATTATCATTAGTGCATAGTGTCGAAAACCATTTCGAAAATATAATATAAATCTTAGCCAGCATACAACATATCATCGTATGCCTACTATAGCTACTACGTTCAATAGCAGGTTACCGCCACATTCCATAGCAGGTAATACAACTAAAAACCGTACAGGGTTCGTATTGTTTCTTTGGATTTCCAACAAATGATCAGGCTAAGGAACTTCCTTACCGAAATAGAAACGCCTCTGGAAAGACGCCTCGGATCCTAACCGGATCTCCGCAAACAAAAGGCCGACGCTACCTCACGCTCTAACCGAGCTGTAACTAGGTAACTAACACACGAGTCATGTCATCCCCCGGTCGTCACCGACCTTTATCCGAGACGTCTCGATCATAAAGCAATAACCACAAAGTATAATAACTGTGCAGCATCCACATAGGTAAAATATCTGGGCTCCATACCATGATATCACCTTTTATCCAGAAGGAAATGACATACCCTAGGGGCGCTACCCCTACAAACCTTTGTCGCAACATTCCTGTTTCGACCATTACCGGGTTGTGAGGCTCGACGAAGTCTCGTCCTCAAAACTACGCTTTTTCACAAAGCCACGCTTTTTCACAAAGCCACGCTTTGACCAACAAATGATCATCAGCACTTCGTATGCCACATTACCAAATTGGGAATGTATCACTAGTAACCATCAACTACATAACCTCTGAGCTCGTACGTCTCAGAGAAGGGTGTTAAGCTAAGAGAATAAATTCTCCGCCACCAACAGAAATGTATTTGATAGAAACCAGCTTTACATCTCAAAGTGTAACGTCAGACACACATCCATACAAGTCTGTTCCGGGTTCGAACAGAACCGAAGGCACTTCCGAAGAAGCCCTTGCAAATCCGGGTATTCACAATCCCGATCAGATTTCCCATCACTTAAGAAATCTCTATACCGGCGCGACTCAGTGCAGAGACAATCGATAGGTCATCCTATCATTCTCGCAAATACCCGGTCTTCACCACCGTTCTTCAAATGCTATCCATATCGACGTATCACTATTCGGAATGGGTTATACGACACAAAGGTCCTCTCCCGGCTAAACCGAATAACGAGCGCAATTAAAAATCATATGGATACTGGGGTCTCAGTTAAATCACAGCTTAAAGCTAAAAACTTTTCATTCGAATGGTAAAACAAATTACCATTTCCAATCTTTTAAACAAAAAGATTCAATTCACAAAGTTTACCCCGTTCACAAAGATTCATTCATAGATTTTCAAATCGATTTCCATTTCAATCTGATTAACTCGTTAAATCTTTAAATCAAGATTTAACTTACAGCTTTCAAAACTCGTTTCCAAAGATTCATTCATAGTCTTTAAAAACAATTCCATTTCAAGTTAGATTAACTCATCCGGTCTTTGAAATCAAAGACTCATTTCATAGTTTTCAAAACATTTCAATTCCATTTCAAACTTGAAATTCTTTCAACACAAATTGGAAGTTCATTACTTATGTGAAAGCTTTTACTATTTGAAAACAAATAGTTTCGTTTTCAGAAAAATCCGGTTATATTTACACGAGTTAAAACCCTTGAATTAAATTCAAATTCCCAAATCAATATCTTTAAAATGGTTTAACCCATATATAACTTGTACAGCATCTTTAATCCCTAGTTTCAAATCATAGAATTCAATTTCAAACTTGAATTCAAATTTAAATCAAATTATTTAAATTTCAAAACTTAATCAAGTTATTCGAAATAACTTTTATCTTTGAAATTCCATTTCAAAAGCTTTTCATATTAAACCCCAATTTCCAATTTCAAAATCAATTGAAATTAAATTTTCAATTTCAAAAACATGGAATTTAAATTATCTATGATTTAACCGATTTCCACGTGAAATCCATATTTGTGTGTGTAACAGTGTGGTCCAGGGTTTCACACAATAGTGCACAACATCAATCATCACAGATATATCTATAAGCGGTATAATCGATAACGCTTATCTTCATTCACAGATTCATAGATAAAATTAATTTATCAGTCACAAAGATTCACTATTTCAATTCGATGTGGGTTTCGGATAACCAACTGGAATCCGACTCCCTGTCGCATCGAAATTCAAATGTCGTTTATGGGTCAAGGGTTTCATATTCACAGTAATATATCACAAAAACAGAAATCACAGATATATATATCGCAGATAATCAATTACAGATCACAACATAAATCAGGATGTATCACAAAGCATCATATATCAGGGATATCAAACAATTCAACATTCACTAGAATCTAAACATCCATAAGTAAGATCAATTAATATCTGATTATAATTAATTTTTACCAGATTATTACTTATGAATAAACTACAATCTTGGTTAATGACCTCATTAACTATTAAATTTCTTTAATCACCCTTTAAAGAAAATTTCTTGTATTAATCATTATATTTATACATTGATCAACCATTAAGGATTCATTCATTAATGAATCATAAATTACTAATCTCCATTACTTAAGGTAACACTTTCATATTCATTCATTAATGATTATTTATAAGATGTTGGAAACATTGATTTCAAATTTCCCTTTTAAATTTCATTTTTAAACTTGTTTTCAACACTTAAGTTATAAAGCTAAATTTAATTTCAAAACCTTGAAATCAAAGTTAATGTCAGATTTAACTTTTAGTTTCAGCTTGTTTAAATTTTCATTTAAAATTTCAAGCTACAGGCTGTTTAAACAAACCTGTAACCAACTAGCCCAACCCAATTCTCTGAAGCATTCTGCTTCGAGTCGCCTCCTCCATTGCTTCGAGAATCAGCTCGAATAACCCGAGGAATATCCCAAACAAAAACCCAGATACCACAGCGCCAACGCGAGAACCCATCCTCCATCCCTTCGAGAAACTCCACCAGAAACTCAAGACAAAACCATTCTTACTCGAGAGATACACGAGCACCCACAACCCAAAAAACCCACTGACACAAACTTACCTCCGTACACGTGCACAGATCGTCAACGACGATCCTACCTCTGACGATACCACAAGCAAGTCGCCGCCCATCCCCAGACCGGACTGCGATCACCCAAAACCACCACGGCCACTTGAATCGAAAATTGGGTTCGAAACCCAAACCTGTCATCACCAACTGCTCGATGCTCCGACCACCGTTCGCCACCAAACTCCAGCCGCAGCTTCACCTACGACCCATCCACCATCCCTCCAAACTGCATCGAACTCGATGCAGCCAATAGGGTGAACGAATCAAAAGTACTCGACCCTCCAAAACTAGGTCACCGGAGAATATCTACTCGCCGCCGCTTCCACGAGGCACTGCACCCTCATCCACCATTTTTCCCATACTCCCTATTCGCTCCTTCACCCCCACACAAAACCCCGGCTCCTAATGCTCCACCCATCATCGGATTTTGATAAAAATCCATTTTTAGTTCATATTAAAACTGCTCTAAGAATACTTGAATATAAATCATCATTTCTATCTTAAAAATCCTATTTTCTAATAGTGATTCAAGTTATATAAATGAATTTATAATTCGTGACATTCGAATTTTTCATAGATTTAAATTCTCTCTGTAAAATCAAATTCCTAGAGGTATTACCGGTTGTTTTAACAAAAATAAATTTTTAAAGCTTAATTCGTGAACAAACAAACTATCTTTGTTTGTATTTTAATTTCTAATGGTTACTAGATTAAGAGATAGAAATTTGTTTTACAAATCTGGGTAAAACTGTAAAAAGAAACAGAGGTTACCTGTATACATCATACTTCAACAATATAAATACAAATCTATTCCATAATAAAATATTGAACTCAACAATGACTTGCAACCAACATTTTTACTTTAAGCTTAAAGGTGAAGTTACTCACTGGTGAAAACAAAGAAGTTTGGAAAAAAAACAAGTTGCTCACCTGGGTATTCGCAACAGAGAGGAAGCAAAGCCTGTATTTTTTTTCTTTAATTTCTTTTGAAGCTTCGATAGTTTTGAACTGCAACTTTGATTATGTTGAATTTGTTGCTTTGCAGGTTCGAATCAAGTTGATTCTTCTCTCAAGCTTTGAAGTTGTTGATTTAATTGTTTCCAGTTGTAGCTTTGTTAAGTTGAGGATGATGTTACTTCAATTTTGTTAAATTTTGAATGGTGTTCATTTTAGAGGTTTCTCAGGTGGAAGGGCACGAAAATGAATTGAAGTTGATATGTGAATTTAGTTTATAAGGTGATGATATTTTTCTTTTTATTGTTTGACTAACCTGTTTTCTTGGTGGCTGATATGATATCAGTGAGTACAAATGTTTATGCTTGCCTACATTTTTTTTTAGCTCGGCTGTACTCGTATGGGGCTGAAGATAATATTTGTGTGTACTTGAGAAGATAGGGTATTAAATGCAATGTCCTATATGTTTCCCTGCATATCTTATTTATTTTCCAGAATTTCAAGTGTTTACTTGTTTTGCTCGGCTGATACTAAAAGTATGAGATGATTTTTATATTGTGCACTTGTTTATGCATTATGTGCTGGAGGGGATATAATTTTGTTTACTACAATATCAAAGGTATCCTATTGCAGCCTACCCATGCTTTTACTTTATGTACTTATTGCTTTTAAAATTGTGGCTGCACTTGTTATATTGTCTTGTTAACACTTTGTATTTGTTTTGCAAGATAGAAGAAATTGTTTAGTTATTTGTATATAGATATTTTGTTTCTTCTTTTGTTATTTCCCTGGTTTACATAATTTACCTGCAACTTTGTTTTATTATTTCTTGTTTGCTTACACAACTCACATTCAATTCTAGTTGTATTTCTTTTGTTATTATTTTTATAGTTTGATTCTATGTCGCCTTATGACCATCAAATCCAAATATATATTAAATTTGCTCGTATATACCTAAATGTATATATATATATATACCTTCAATATACACACATATACTCACATATACACTATTTACAATATTTTAATCTCAAATGATTTATACAGAATATACTTGGATATCGGGGAAACTCACTCCATTTAATCAATTTAATTTCACAATTTTTTATTCAAAAATTTATTTAATCATAAATTTAACTCAAAATTTCATTTAATTATTAATTTAAATAAATTTAAAATTTCAGGGTCGTTACATTACTAATTACCTACATTGATTGTATACGTTTTCCATTATTATCATTTATTAGAATTCTATTCAACTTTCCATCTTATGCATATAGTTAACCTTTATATTGATTTTACCTTCAAAATTTCCAGTTATTCTCTTAACTTACAAAAAAAACAATGATTAATTTCATTTTAATCGCTATTAATTACATGCATGGTTAACGGACAATAGTTGTCATCATTTTACAATTTTTAACATTTGAAATTTATTCTCTACAACAATTATTACCTATCAATATTAATTTGCCCATAAATACAAAACTTGCAATTGTTCTTATTATCATATTCCATTTACTGTTAACAATGTGTTTATTACATTATATCAGTTTAATATTTTCCTTAAATCCTTATATTCAATTCATATACAGGTAAAATTCTTTTCACTACTTAAAATCATTTGAATTAACTTCGAATTACTATAAGTAGTTTTTTTTTCTTCTAAATTTAATTACAAACTCCTATTAAATTAACAATTTTAATTGTCGAAATTTACGGGTCGTTACAAGAATGTTGTATCAAAGTTTAGAATTATTTGAATATTATTTTTGGGGTTTAAAAAATATTAAACTATATGGACTAATTAAGAACCCGATAAATAATATACTTGACTTTTGATCTCATTTTCCTATCTACGAGTGTTTATTTAACCTAATAGATTTGTTAACTCAATTGTATCTCTTTGAAAGCTCCTAAACTCCTTTATGCATCTTGCTGTGTTTAAGACATCATTATTGCCATCTTGTTCTCTACTCTTCTTTGTATCTCTTAATTATATAACTTGTCTTTCTTGTTATATTTTTTAACTAGCATGTAACACTTGTTATAACTTGATATAGCTTTACTTTAGCCTTTAACACATGATAAATTCATCATTAACATTATCGTATGGTTGTTTTTATCAAAGCTTCAAAATTTTGGTTCTAACACTACTTATTTATATAGTATAGATTTTCTATATATACAATCAACTAAGTGTTAATTAATATAACTAGTTATTAATAAGTTTATCAGACTATAGTAAGTTTGTAGAGTCATAATTTTTTTAAAAGTTATACCAAACACTATTTGTGCTATAATTGCTTCTTCGTCGTGTTGTGTATTTTCAAATTGGAGATACCACTGGTCGACCGGTGGTACTAGTGAACATCCAATGAATGGTGGTCATGAATAGCCATGTCCAATTGAAGAGGTACAACTCTTCTTGATGGATATTGCACTTTGTTTGGTACATTTTTTAACAGCTTTTCTGAATAGAAGCAACTCCTCATTGCATCCCCCATCGTCTGTGTAAGCAGTGTTAGTCCCTGCATTTTAAATTATTTTCTTCTTTCTCCACTCTTGGCAATTATCAAAAATATTTTCTACTGCGTTCTTGGCTTGATCAAAGTGGTACAAAACTTTGAATCAAGTAATGTCATTAGAAGGCTTTGTTGAATCCTGACATGAATGGTTCGATAGTCTTTTTATACTCGATATGGGTGAACTATTTTCTGAAATAATTTGTAATAGATCCTCGAAGTCAAAACTTTGACAACGATATCCATAATATATTCCAACAATTTTAAAAAAAATATTATCAACAAATGGAGGGTTCACGCAACTATAATGCACTTCAAGTCATGAATCAACATTTAACGAGGCTAGAACGTTTTGATGGCGAAAAATTTACTCGTTGGCAAGAGTCGATGATGTTCTTTCAAATTACAGTGAAACTTTTCTACATACTAGAAGATTTCTTGGAAGAATTATTGATTGAAAATCCATCTGATACTATTGAATTAAAAGCTAAAGGACATAAGCGAAAGGTGGATGACTTCATGTGTAGAGCACACATATTGAATGCACTGCCCATACCGTCTACAATGCACATCGAAGCTTGGAAACTGCGAAGGCACTACGGACTGCATTAAAGAACAAATACTGCATTTCCAAGGCAAGTAACAAGAAATTTCTTATTAGTAATTTTATGGAATTTAAGATGAATGATAAAAAAAGATCATCGAATAAGTAAATGAGATTTTACTTACTGTCAATCATCTTAAAGATGCCAATATAGAGCTTCCTAAATCATTCATAGTTGGGGTGATTATATCCCGACTTCCCTCTTCATGGAATGATTACAAGAAGAGACTAAAACATGGCGAAGTGGACTATGATGTAAAAGCTTTACAACGTCATCTTCCCGTATAAGAAGACTCGCATAAATGCGAACAAATCGATAGCCAACAAATTGAATTTCATTCCAAGGCCAACAATGTTGAAGAAATTCATCCATCCAAATGAAAGAACGAAAATAAGAAAAGAAAAGCAAAGAATGACAAAAGAAAGGGTGCTTGTTTCTTTTATAACAAGCCCAACCACTATGCTCGTGACCGTCATCAATGAAAGAAAAAAAGTGAATGTGGTCGAAAAAAGCTTAAAGCTGTAGTGCAAGAGGAAAACTCCATTAGTGGCATAGATAATGATTGGTGGCTCGACACTGGAGCAATAGTACATATATGCAAAGACCGTAGTCTTTTTAAGACCTACGATGAAACAATGGGGAGGAAAATGAAGTTACCAAGGAAAATAAAGCTCGTAGCAAAGTCATTGGGAAAGGCACTATTCAAATTCCATTCACCTTGGGAAAAGTTCTTGCTTTAATCAATATATTTTTTGTACCTTATATTTGACAAAATCATGTATCTAGACACCTCCTTAATAAGGCAGGATTCAAGATGGTGTATGAGTTTGATAAGCTAGTTTTGTCAAAAATGGTAGTTTTGTGGGTCAGGGATACTATTATAACGACATGATTAAGTTGAGTATAATAAAAGATAGTTTTGTTTATGTTGTTGACTCTTTTAATTTATGCCATGCTAGATTAGGATATGTTAAGGATATATTAACTATAATTCTCTTAAATCAATCCATAAGTTAGGATTAATTTCTGATTGCAATTTTGAATCTATTGATAAATGTGAGATATGTATTCAAGCAAAGATTCATCGAAAATCTTTCAAATCCATTGAAATGAACAATAGTTTGCTTGACTTAGTTTATAGCGATGTTGGTGATCAACATGCGGAGGAAACAAATAATATGCCACATTTATTGATGATTACTTTAAATATGCTTATGTATATCTAATGAAAACCAAAGACGAGGTATTTGACAAATTCAAAATTTACAAGGAAGAAGTGGAAAAAAATTGGGAATTAAAATTAAAGTGTTGCATTCGGACCGAGGCGGTGAATATTTTTCGAATGAATTCACCTTTTTTACAAATAATACGTTTTGATTCGCCAATGTACGGCTCTTATACTCCACAACAAAATGGTGTTGCGGAACAAAAAAATAGAATATTGGTAGGAATAATCAATGCAATGCTTATTAGTTCTAAATTACCAAACTCATTATGAGATGATGCTATGCTATCGGCCTATTACATTCTAAATAGAGTTCCTCTGAAACCAAAGGATGTATCATCTTATGAACAATGGTTTAATTAGAAACCAAGCTTATCAAAACTTAAAATCTGGGATTGTTTAGCTTATGTTAGAAAACCAAATCCTAAAAGAACCAAGTTAGGAAACAAAGCTTATAAATGTGCCTTTTTAGGATATTCTCAAAATTGTAGTACTTATAGATTCTTTATTTTAGATACCTTATAGGTTATAGAATCTGTAGATGTAGAACTTTTTGAGAATAAGTATATATCACAAGACCAAAATAGTGATAAACCATTAATATCATCTAGATCTATACATCCGAGACTAATGATGATATTGATGATGATTATATCTCTAACTAAAACAACAAGGAAATCTCAGTACCTAAAGAAGATACCGAATAGAGAAGAAGTAAAAGAGCAATACTAGAAAAGAATTTTGGTCCCAACTTTATTACATATCTTATCGAAGGCACTAAGGATGAAATCCATAATATCACTAAATATGTAATAAATGTTGATGTTGATCCTACAAATTATTTTGATGCTATGAGTTCCAGAGATGAAAATTTCTGGAAAAAGGCGATAAATGATGAAATGAATTCAATCCTTTCAAATCAAACATGGGTTTTGACGAATTTACCTCCTAGTGTTAAGCCAATAGGATGTAAATGGGCATTCAAGAGGGAATTGAATACAAATGGATTCATTAACAACTTTAAAGTCATATTAGTTGCAAAGGGTATAAATAAAGACAAGGAGTAGAATATTTTGATACATATGCTCTTGTTTCTCGCATTACTTCTATATGTTGTTTGATAGCGCTAGCATCCATACATAATTTAATTATACATCAAATGGATGTAAAGATATCATTTCTAAATGGTAATTTAGAAGAAGAGATATACATGGAACAACTCGAAGGTTTCATATTTCCAGGCCAAGAAAGAAAAGTTTGCAAATTAGTCAAATCTCTTTATGGTCTGAAGCAAGCTCTCATGCAATGGCATGAAAAGTTTGATAAAGTAGCATATTATATGGACTTAAAGTCAATGATATAGATAAATGTATATATATCAAATCGGATAAAAATAGTTATGTTATACTATGTTTATACGTTGACGATATGCTAATTTTTGGGTCTGATATATCCTGTGTGAATGAAACAAAGAAGTTTCTGTCCTCGAAATTTTATATGAAAGATTTAGAGAAGCTAAAGTTTTTTTGGAAACACGTACTTTATATACTAATAAAAGAAAACATATATTTCCATGATATGCCTCATTAAAACCTTGCAACACCCTAATCTAAATGTGTTCCTTGCAAGGAAAAAGAGTACATATCACTTCCACATATTAACAGTACAAATAATCAGAATCTAACCCAAGTTTTCAAACAGATGGAGGAGTATACAAACATGAAAACGCAATCAAAACCATCCGTACTAACAACTTGGCCTAGCACACAAAAAGAAATGAAAAGCCAAATACAAGATTCTTGAGCCCAAAGTGATAAAAACCCAAATACAAAAAGGAGGACACACGACAGGCAGTCAGAATTCCAGCGTGGCAAAGCACAATGAACGAGGACGACAAATATCACCGAAGAGAGATATAATGAAAAGAAACTTTCTCACAAAATAGATCTAATCTTCAATGGCAAAAACTCAGAATCAAATGGCGGAGGCAGCGCAAGCAGACTAGGATAGGTTACCATCACCAGTTAGCAGAAAGAGACAGGCCAGAGCTCAAGGAGCCCGCTGGTCATCTTTCGAATCCATGACGATATTGAAATTAACAAAGATAAGTTTAATCTCTGAGTTTAACATTTGATTGCTCAATTTGTACTGCATAAGGATCTTTCAGTCTTAAGTAATTAGGTTGAGTCTCAGATGGGTAGGGATTTCAATTCCTCTAAATATCTGATTGTTCATCTCGCACCAAATATTCCAAATCAGGGAAGTGAAAGCAATTGGTGATCTGATTGTTTAAAGAGTACTTATTTTGTATTTGGCAAAGGAATTCCATAATTTGGTTTATGTCTCGAGTATTACCGAGATTAATTTTGATTTCCTGCATTATATTATCCAGTAGACTGCTTGAATAAGGGCATTTAAAAAAGAGGTGATACCTGTCTTCATAATGGTTTGAGCATAGCACACACATTTGATCTATGTTTGAGTTCCATCTACTAATTCTCTCCTTTGTATTTAGCTTGTTTAATTTGGCCATAAGAGCACAGATAGACATCTTTGGGGCACATCCTTTATCCTAAATAATCTTTGTCCAATTATAGTCTGCATGCTTGTATCTGAATTGATTCCATGCCGATTTCATAGTAAATTTCCCATTAATGCTAGGAATCCAACTCCAATAGATTTTTTCCCTTTGAGAGTGAATGGTTATATTGTGAATAGATTGGTGATATTGAGTAGGCACATAATCTGTGTGTTATTTCTAATTGTTGTTATAAATTAACACAGACGCCTTTTTATTGCATCCACCTATTATAGACATTGCATTCCAACCAACTTTATCAATTAAAGACGATTCATTAAGCCTTGGATCAAACCATAAGTTAGTGCTTTCCCCATTTACAATTTCTTTATTTATGAGTCCTTTGCACCACTGTCTGGCTCTTAGTAATGATTTCCAAGTATAAGATGCACTAGAGTCCATGGTAGTAGTCTAGAAATTACCTTTATTATAGTATTTATTTTTGTAACCATTTAGCCAAAAGGGAATCACCTTGAATATATTTCCATAAAAGATTTGTTGTATCTGCTTTAGAAATATCTTCAATTCTTCTTATTCCAAAGCCACCTTCACTTTTTGTTTTACAGACATCCTCCCAGCTCATTTTATGAGCTTTAGACTTCCACAGGAAATTAGCACACAAAGAATTGATTCTTTGAATAATTGTCACTGGGAATTAGGTGAAGTGTAATCAAAATTGCAACCTAGGGTATATGATTGTTTTGATTAATTCAGTACTTCCACTAATATTTAACATCTTATTGTACCAGTGACTGAATTTTTTGTTTATTTTGTCTATCAAGCATCCAAAATCGCATGTTATTAATTTATTATTAGATAAAGGAAGGCCCAAATAAATAATTGGCAGACTTCTAATGCTGATATTTAAAATGCCAACTATTCGGTGTTTTTTATAGCACCTTTACTAAAAAACAAAGTGGATTTCCTATTATTTAGTTCCAGACCAGTTATGTTATTCAAATCTTGAAAAATATGCTGAATACATTCAGAATTCTTAATGGTAGCTATAGGTAAGATTAAAATATCATCCGCATATATCAAAGGTGTAATCATTGATTCAGTTTGGTATGTGTAGATGATATTAACATTAAAGTATTCCATGTCAAGATATATAGTAAGGAATTCCATAGCAATGGCAAATAAATATGGCAAGAAGGGGTCACCTTGTCTTAATCCTCTCGATCTCTCAATGAAACCATAGGGTGAACCATCAATTAAGATCGAAAACGAGGGGGTAGATATGCATTCATATATGAGAGCCACAAATGGGAGTGGAAAACCATCGACATCAGCATATGATGAATAAATTCTCTATTAATTTTATCGTAGGCTTTATGCAAATCAATTTTCAGGCATAAATCGTTAGATTTTTTCCTGTTGAAACCTCTAACCATTTCATAAGCTAGTAGGGAAATCTCTGTGATTATTCTACCAGGAATGAAAGCATTCTGATTATATGAGATAAGATCATTCATGTATTGCTTCATTCTATTATAGAGTAGATTAGCTAATATTTTATATGAGACATTGCAGAGAGAAATCGGCCTAAATCGCTTATTTCAACTGCATCGGGTTTTTTTGGGATGAGGCATATAAAAGTATGATTGATTTCTCTTATTATTTTCCCGGATTGAAGAATACCATTCATAGCATTCTAGATATCATGTTTGATTTGCTCCAAATGGATTTTATAGAATTTCGAGTTGATACCATCAGGTCTAGGGGAGCTATTATCATTTATCTAGAAAATAGCTATTTTAAGTCCCTCTAGTTGAAATGGTTTATAAAGATTATTTTTTGCATTTTCCGATAGAATTTTCTTGCAAGTTATGTTTGGAAATTGATATGTAGCTCGTGATGATAAGAAAAGATTTGAAAAGTACTTAATAGCTACATGCGCAATTTTTTCTGATGCTGATGACCAAGTACCATTATCATTAAGAATGTAGCAACTCCCTCGTTTAGGTTTAAGAAGCATTGATTTTGGAAAAGAAAAATTCTGTTGGTTTATCTCCTTTTGTTAGCCAGTTAATGTTCATTCTTTGCTCATTTTCGATTGCAATTTTCCTCATATTAGCATGAATCCGATCGGACTTCATACTGTACTATTTCATAAGACTGTTATTCAAAGGATCTAGAACTAACTGACTATAAATCTCATTAGCATCTTCCTTTAATTTATCATTTTCTGAGTAAATATTGGTTTTATTTGCTGCCCGGGTTTTCAAAGCAGCTTTAGGAGCCTTTAGTTTGCAAAGTGGTTTATGAAGAGGATTACCTGAAAATTCCTGTTCCAGAGCATGCTGAAGGGTGGACTAGTATCCCAACTGGAGCTGCCACGAATTATTATACTTGAAAGGTATGCAACTTCTCTTTATATTTTGAACTGAAAGCTTGATCATGATAGGAAAGTGGTCGCTTAAGGAGTGATTGCCAAAGTTAATTCCAAATTGGTAAAAAATTTCTATCCATAAATTATTAACAAAAACTCGGTCTATTTTACTATGTATAGAGAAGTGAAGGCCTCCTCTCCATGCAAAGTAGTTTCCTGAGAAATCTAGTTCCACAAGTTTAGAATATAAAATACAACCTATAAATCCTTGGTCACCTGTCGCATTATAGATACCATTGTTCATTCTATCATTAGGAGATAAAATAGTATTAAAGTCGCTCGCCACTATCCATGGTAACTTAACATTCATAGATTGATCTATAATATACTTCCATAGCTCTTTTCGCCTCATTTCATCATTGAAAGTGTACATCGTGGTACATAAAACACTTAGGCCACTTGCATTATGTAAAATACAAGAAATGTACTGGTTATTCGCGTGTAGAATTATACTGGACCACTGAGTAGAGTCTCATATTATAAGGATAAGATTTTTCTGATCATTTAGAATATTATGAGTGAATTTCCATTTTGTATGAATCTTTGCCGTAAAACTATCAATATTGACTAAGGATAATTTGTTTTCAATAATGACAATAAAAGAAAATCTGCTACGCTGCAATAATCGAATCACTTCCAATTGTTTGGCTGAGGCATTCATGCCCCTAATGTTCCAAAATAGGAACTCCATCTATAAATTGTTTTCAGGGTTTCTACTGCCTTCCAGGGGGTAGCAGTTCCCAATATCTTAGCTTTTTTTGAATTTTTGTTCTTACCTTTCGGCTGATTAACAAGAGTGGTCCATGTAGGGTGGTCAACAACATTGGAATTGGCAGTGGCTTTAAACTCGAAAGGGGCTTCCTTTGTCCTAATTTTGCGCGTTGCTCTTGGTTTGGAGATTCGCAGAGAATCAGAGTTTTGGTCAAAAGAAGCAGCATTTGGGTCCAAATCCGAAGGGTCTTCAAACATTTTACTTGATCCACTGTTTAGTTCCTCTGTTTCTTTACCTGTAAAATGTAGTTCCTTGTCTATTGCTGTATTCGAATCTTTCTGAACTGAGTTTATAATTATGGCCGAACAAGTGATGTTCAGCTGGACAGTTTGGATTTCATGAGTGTGATTTTGCTTATTAATATTGTTATTGTAATTATGCATACTTATGTCAAGAGTTTTCTCCTTTTCTGAGTTGGCTGAAATTGGTTGTGTATCAGAGTGAATTGAGTTGTTTACCCGATTGTTATATGCGTTTATTTCTATATTTTCCACGGTATTATCAATATTCATGTCTAAACTATCCTCCGGATGTTTCGGTGTGCTCGTGTTAGGAATCCAAACTTTATTGAATTGGCAATGATTTTCAACATGACCAAAACTTGTGCAGTTCGAACATACAGATAGTTTCCATTCATACATCACTTATTGCCAAATCTTTTTATCATCTTCAGTTATAATGGGAATTTTACTAGGAAATTTAAAAGAGTTATTAATTTCAATTAACACACTAGCATAGGCAATTTTAATGATACCTTAGGTGAATTATCCAATCTAATGGGAGAATCCAGAACCGAGGCAATGCGACTAATCCTTTCTTCTGTCCAATAATCAAGGGGAAGGTTAGGGAATCGTACCCAAATCGGAATGATATGAAGAAGTTCTTTGTTGAGTTACATTCCAAGGGACCACCTCTTCATCATCATTAACTTTTTATTATAGTAATAAGGACCTCCTTCCAATATTTTATCACAATCGTGTTTTTTGTTGAATTTAATAACATAAAATCGATTTTCTTTAGAATAAATCGATAAATCATCTTCTGGTTTCCATACTCTAGTAATATAATCTTTGAAATATGTGTAATATGGCTTAGGACTAACTACATATACCACTATGGCATTGCCCCACTATTTTCTAGCATCATGTACAACCTCAGTAGACATTTTGGCACATTTCTTCGAGTTAAATTCACGAGGTTGATAGAATTTTAACGGGATGGAGATTGGAATGATGTTACCCTTTACCACTTCATTCCACACTCGACTTGATGAAGTAGAGTAATTCCATTTGTTAGTAGCAGATCTGTTAACAGCTTGGGGGGGACGATCAACATTACTTTTGGGATAAGCAAGATGTTGATGTAAGTTATGAGGGAATAGGTTAATATTTTTATGTTGAGATTCATCATTAGGGGTGATAGAAGTGCTAAATTGATGAGTATTTTTAAAAGCTCACTTCCACTTACGAGATACCACCAGGATGAACCCTTCGTCATCCGTAGGGTCATTGTCTAATGGGGCTAAACACGGAAAGTCTGGTGGTGGTCCTGTGTGTTGAGGAGGCGGATCGGGTGGGCGTATGACCTAGTGACTGAGGGGGACGGAGGAAGACATCTGGAGAATTGCTTAGATTAGATCAGAGCGGCGGAGGAGGGGCAGAAAAGTCAGGAGAAGTCAGGCGAGAGGCAAACCGACGGCTAGCAGAGAAGCTGAAGTTATCATACGAATTAAGGTTCTAAGAAAACCGAGGGAGTTTGTGTTAACTCAATCTCATTATATTGAGAAATTTCTTTATAAATATGGTCATTATAATGACAAACTAGCAATGACTCCTTTAGATCCTAGTATTAAATTAGAGAAGAACACTAGACTTACTATTTCTCAACTAGAATATTCCAATATTATTACGAGCCTTATGTATGCTATGCATTGCACAAGACCTGACATAGCACATGCTATTAACGTGTTATGCCGTTTTACGTGTAATCCAAGTATGAAACAATTAGAAAGCAATTTCAAGAGTTCTAGCTTATTTATAAGGTACCATCAACTATGGTCTTTCTTATAAATGATATCCTGCTGCACTATGATATAATGATGCTACTTGGAATAATATAGAATCTAAATCCAAATCTACGACTGGTTAGATATTTACATTAGGAGGACTATTGTGTCTTGGTGTTCCAAGAAGCATACATGTGTTTCTGACTCAATTATGTTGTCTGTAAAGACCCAAAAGTCGACCTTCGAAAATCGGCATCCGTACTTCGCTTGTACTCAAAATGCCGTAGATTCAAACGCCGAATCTGGTTCTCCGGAGCTTATAACACCATTAAGTAATTAACACAGCGGAAGAAAAAGAAAACAATGATATCATATACAACTCCAATGAATACAATATCCAGAATGATATACAACAATGATATCAATATGATACAACAATATTAGAGATATGATACAAGAAATAGCAGCGGAAAAGAAAATAGATAACATCAGCAGCGGATAGAATATCTCCAATAGAATGCTCCAATCCATAGCTAGCGGAAAGCAAGGTCAGTCGTCCAAGGACTGACTAGCTCCAGATAATCTACTCAACCTGAATATCTGGAAAACCCAACTCTAGACTGCCCGTGTGGAAAATAGTGGGCACCCAGAGTTTAGGAAGGGAACAATAAACTCCGGGTCAGTCATGGGACTGGTGTGAGCAACAAAAACAGTTTATCTTTAAGCAAACACAAAAGGCTTAACATTGAAATCCGCAATGCTTTTCGCACTACGCCATAAATGACCTTCTGCAACATTTTTGCAAGGTGTTGCCAGCTAAAATGTTGCGATAGCTATAGAATTTTGGTCCTACTGCAACGTTGTATTTTTGGTGTTACCTTAGCCATAGAAATGTGTTGCTCTAGCTAAACAAGTGTAACACGATGCAACATTTTTATATAGTGTTGCCATAGATGTTTTCAGATTAAAAAATTAAAAAAAAAATTACACCTCAGCGATCCACACCACCATTTAAAACAAAATCTCAACCGTCGATTCACACCATCGATCCACACCTTACCAATTTCCATTTCCCGCTTTACTTTTCACTCATCCGCTTTCGTTTCTCACCCCCAATTTTCCAATCCCTAATTTTTATTCCGCTCCTCCTTGTTTCTTCGATCTGGAGAATAACTGGCTTTGCTTTTATCCCTTGTCGGCCATATCAATTTCCGTTATTTTCTTTCGCCTCGCGTCAGTTTTCCTCACTACTTCCGGATTTGCGATTTTGTTCAGGTTTTTGGCGATTCTGGTGATTCGAGGTAAGGTTGTGGGATTGCGATGGTTCAGGGAGTTGCTGATTTGGTCGCAATTTCGTGGTTGGGGCCTGATGTCAGAGTGGCAGGGGGTAGTCGAATTGGTTTCGGTGAAAACTAGGGCACGCGATTCTAATTGCTTTGATGCTCTGATTGATCGAATCTAGTGTGAGAAACGTTCCTGGTAGCTTGCTCCTTCGTTCTCCTTGATTGATTGCTCGAATTGCTTTGACTTCGTCGTCGGGTGCGATGTGATATTATTTGGTATGTTTTCTGCCTTCAGGTTTACTTGAATATTCTTGATATTGGTTACACTCGCACGCTTTTGCCGATGATGAATTGGGATTTATTTATAGGTTTTATTTCCTATAATCTCGAGTTTAATCTTTCTGTTGGACTTTGAGAAATCTGGTATGTTGGATTGCAATGATGAATACAAACATATGTGTGTTGAGCTTTGTTGGTTTTGCTTGGTCTGGACTGAACTGGTACCATGCTAACCTTGTTCTTTAACATGAACTGATGCTCCAAGTCCTCTGTATATCATGTTACTACCTAGGTTTCTCTTGTACATGCCTGATGCATTCACTGTTTTTGCTTGATGGGCTGCCTATGTGTACTGCTGTGTTTCTTGCAATGGCTTGTCTATATTTTGCTGAACCTGGTTCTTGTTTGTTTTGTTGGTTGCTTGGCCCTGAGTTGAATCCAGTCGATGACTCGGGTTTGACCTTGTGCCGTGTCTGTTTTTTTGGCTTGTCTACATATCTGGCTGCACTTGAGTATGAACTTGCACTTGAGTAGTTGCACTTGAGTAGTTTCTTGTACCAAGCCTTATGATGCATGTATGTTCATCCATGTACATGCATTTCTTGGTCATGTTATGTTGCTTGCTGTGTTGAGTACTACTTTGTGCACTTGGCTTCTCCTTTGTGCATTTTTGCCTGAACTGTTGCTTGCTGTCTTCCATACTGCCTTGTATCCATGTGTTGCATTCATGTTTGGCTTATGCACTTATGAAAAGAAACAACCCAAATACCTGAGGCAAATAATATAACAAAAACATTTTCATTTTCTGTTCGAGTTAAATATTATTTTCCAGATTACTGCTTTTGAATTATATGTGACAGGTATTGAAGACTGGACAGCTGGATATAAGCTTGAAGACAGAGTCAACTCAAATGTGCATGAGCTATAAGGTCGATCCCCGCCGGGACTGCGGTGCCCCGGACCCCCGCCGGCGCTGCGCCCGGACCCGCTTCTCGGCTCGCCTTCGGCTCGGCATATATTTGTCAGTGTCGGTGTCTGTATAAATTGAAACTGCATATGTAATGAGTGAACTGAGTGATGTAGTGAGGAATATCTGTATATGTGAATATCAGTGTTATACATCATGGAATTGTAAAATAGTGGAGTTTGGAATTTGTACTATTTCAAATGTTGAAATAAAATTTTTATTTAAATAAATTACTGTTTAAATATCAAATTCTGTGCAATAGCATTTTATTAAATAAAATATTCATTTTTATTAAAAAATCAAATATGCTCTACATTGTGGGCCCCACAAATTCAAAAAGTTCATATCTATAGCAACATTTTGGAATGTTGCTATAGATACCTATGGGTGTTGCCATAGACCCAAATAGGGTTCTATTGCAACAATATTACTTATGTTGCCTTAGATAGTCAAAATGTTGCCTTTGAGGTCTAAGGCAACGGCAAAAATTGCATCACCCTAAAAGTGTTGCCATAGACCTATGGCAACATTTTTCGGGCCTGAGCCAACATTTTTTTTGTGTTGCAGTAGGCCATTTATGGCGTAGTGTCGAAAATGAAACTACCATAAGGCCTCCCGCCACACACACAATGCAATCGCAGAATTGGAGGAGCTTTCTCCTTATGATAGTCAAACATGCTTACTACGCAAAATCAAAACTCTTTTGATATTATTACTAGTGCATAGTGTAGGAAAACATTTCAAAAATATAATATAAATCTTAGCCAGCATACAACCATTATTGTATGCCTACTATAGCTACTACGTTCAATAGTAGGTTACCGCCACATTCCATAATAGGTAATACAACTAAAACCGTACAGGGTTCATATTGTTTCTTTGGATTTCCAACAAATGATCAGGCTAAGGAACTTCCTTACCGAAATAGAAACACCTCTGGAAAGACGCCCCGGATCCTAACCGGATCTCTACAAACAAAAGGCCGACACTACCTCACACTCTAACCGAGCTGTAACTAGGTACTAACACACGAGTCATGTCATCCCCCGGTCGTCACCGACCTTTATCCGAGATCTCTCTATCATACAGCAACAACCACAAAGTATAATAACTGTGCAGCATCAACATAGGTAAAATATCTGGGCTCCATACCATGATATCACCTTTTATCCAGAAGGAAATGACATACCCTAGGGGCGCTACCCCTACAAACCTTTGCCGCAACATTCCTGTTTCGACCATTACCGGGTTGTGAGGCTCGACGAAGTCTCGTCCACAAAGCAACGCTTTTCCACAAAGCCACGCTTTTTCACAAAGCCACGCTTTTCACAAAGCCACGCTTTTCACAGAGCCACGCTTTTTCACAAAGCAACGCATCATCAGCACTTCGTATGCCACATTACCAAATTGGGAATGTATCACTAGTAACCATCAACTACATAACCTCTGAGCTCGTACGTCTCAGAGAAGGGTGTTAAGCTAAGAGAATAAATTCTCCGCCACCAACAGAAATGTATTTGATAGAAACCAGCTTTACATCTCAAAGTGTAATGTCAGACACACATCCATACAAGTCTGTTCCGGGATCGAACGGAACCGAAGGCACTTCCAAAGAGGCCCTTGCAAATCCGGATAATTTCTAATCACGTCCGGACTTCCCATCACTAAAGGTGATAAAAATCTCTATACCGGGGATCAGCCGATGCAGAGACAATCGATGGTAATCCTTTCGTTTTCGAAAGTATACGGCCTTCACCACCGGTCTTCAATTGCAATCCATATACGTCGTATCATTATTCGGAATGGGTTATACGACACAAAGGTCCTCTCCCGGCTAAACCGAATAACGAGCGCAATTAAAAAATCATATGGATACAGGGGTCTCAGTTAAATCACAGCTTAAAGCTCAAAATTTTTCATTCGAATGGTTAAAACAAATTACCATTTCCAATCTTTTAAACAAAAAGATCCATTTCAAAAACCTTCAATGGTTTAAACAATTTCCACACTTTTAATCTTTTAAACAAAAAGATTCAATTCACAAAGTTCACCCCGTTCACAAAGATCTATTCATAGATTTCCAAATCGATTTCCATTTCAATTGGATTAACTCGTTAAATCCTTAAATCATGATTTAACTTATAGCTTTTAAAGTTCGTTTCCAAAGATTCATTCATAGCCTTTCAAAACAATTCTATTTCAAGTTGGATTAACCCATCCGGTCTTTGAAATCAAAGACTCATTTCATAGTTTTCAAAACATTTCAATTCCATTTCAAACTTGAAATTCTTTCAACACAAATTGGAAGTTCATTACTTATGTGAAAGCTTTTACTATTTGAAAAACAAATTGTTTCATTTCAGAAAAATCCAGTTATATTTACACGAGTTAAAACCCTTGAATTAAATTCAAGTTCCCAAATCAATACTTTTAAAATGGTTTAACCCATATATAACTTGTTCAACATCTTTAATCCCTAGTTTCAAATCATAGAATTCAATTTCAAACTTTAATTCAAATTTAAATCAAATTATTTAAATTTTCAAAACTCGATTAAGTTATTCAAAATAACTTTTATCTTTGAAATTCCATTTCAAAAGCTTTTCACTTTAAACCCGAATTTCTAATTTCAAAATCAATTGAAATTAAAATTTCCATTTCAGAACATTGAATTTAAATTATCTGTGACTTAACCGATTTCCACGTGAAATCCATATTTGTGTGTGTAAAAGTGTGGTCCAGGGGTTTCACACACAATAGTGCACATCATTCAATCATCACAGATATATCAATATCGATAAGCGGTATAATCCACAACGCTTATCTTCATTCACATATTCATAGATAAAATAAATTTATCAGTCACAAAGATTCATCATTACAATTCGATGTGGGTTTCGGATAACCAACTGGAATCCGACTCCCTGTCGCATCGAAATTCAAGTGTCGTTTACGGGTCAAGGGTTTTCATATTCACATAGTAATATATCATAGAAACAGAAATATATATCGCAGATAAGTAAATTACAGATCACGTCATAAATCAGGGTGTATCACAAAGCATCATATATCAGGGATATCAAACAATCAAGTCATCCAATAGAATCCAAACATCCATAGATAGGATCAATTTAATTATCTGATTAAATTAGATCAGATTTATTACTTATGAATAAATCACTAATCCTGGTTAATTAACATTAATTAATCTCAACCATTTTGATTAATTATTCTTTAATCATTTATTACTTAAGAATTAATTAATTAATTAACCTCAAATTAATTACCTTAATTCATAAATCATATTAATTAATTAACCTTAAACCAATTACATAATCAATTAACCCCTTAATTGCTTTCATTAAGTAATTAACAATTTACAATTGATTTTCTTAATTAATAAATCTGATTAATTATCAAATTAAATCACATTTATTTAATTACTTAATAATTTCTAGTTAATTTCCTTCATTAACTAATAATTCATAACTCTTGATTACTTAATTAATCATCCATAGCATTAATTAATTGAATTAATTAATTATTCATTTTTAATTATCTTAACAATTTAGTGAATCATTAAATTCATATAAATGATTTAATTATCATACACATCTTTAATTACTTAACTCATTACAAATATAAATTAGTTAACCCTTCTTAATTACTTCTATTAAAACAGTTAAACAAAAATGATCACTTAAAATTGTTTAAGTGATATAACTTCAATTCGTTTATTTTGAAGTTTGCAAACAGTTTCGCCAAACATCAACAACCCGAGAATCCCCCAGATCTACTCGAGTAGTCTCTCGAGTTTCCCACCAGATTTCACGAGTTGTTCTTCTCCCCTCACGTACGTTTCTTCTTCTTCCTTCTTTTTTTTATAGATAAGTTAAGTTTAGTTCAATGCAAACTATAGTATATAAAAACTCTCACGCGAACTCAGCTATAACCCGAAGCAAACGATCCATATACTCGAGAAACAACTCGAGATCACCCCACCAACAACCCTCGCTGACACGAACCCACGCCGTACACGTGCACGGCGTCTCGCCATCACTCCGGCAAACTCCACCACCTCAGGCAAGTCGCAAATCTCACAACCACTTAGAATCGAAACACGATTCGACACAAAAATTCTCAAATCGAAAAATAGCATTACGCTTGAAAACTGAAACTAACCTCCCTCAGCAAAACGCCTCTCCACCATCGCTCAAGCCACCGGAGACGCCCAAACTCCGTACACACCACGACAATACACTAAACAACCCTCCTCCAGAGTTATGCGAAGCTCGGTTATGTGGAGAAGGAGAACTCGTCACATTTCCTGATCATAACACATACGAACCCTAAACCCTACCTTGGATTCATTCGACAAATTCATGCATTTAAAAATTTATTCAACAATTTTCTCAACATCCCAGATGTTTATACTAGCTTTATTTCAAATTACAACTTTTATTATTGATTAATTCACTGGGGATTGAGAAAAATGCAAATTTCATTCACCCTCAACTGCTCTCGAATTTCTTAATTAAAAATCCATCTTTTTGCTTTAAAAATCATGATTTAATGTATAGATTCAATGTACAATCTTGAATCAGTATTTTGCAACAATCGAATATTACAAATTATCACTTGGTTTAACTGTACATAAATATTACAGTGAAGTGCTTGATGAAAATGATTGTAATCAACCTTTAAAAATCTTAGTTTAAGTTTAGCATCTTGTTTTGTTGAGAATCAAAGCTTAGAGATGATTTAAGTAAGAATAAATTGAGTTTGATCAAAATATGGAGCCTGTACCAAATTCAGAATCACAGAGCATCTCAAAACATATGCAACTGAAACATAGACAAACAGTTTATAAATGAAGATCGAACTGTTTAATTAACTCTAAAACTCTTAAAAATTAAGTTTACTCACCTAAACAAAAAGGTGAGCAGAGACTTAAAAGCTGAGATGTTAGATTTTGAAAACTGGAAAGAAATGCTTGAAACTTGAACTTTGAATTTCTGTGATCTTCTAAAATGCTTTGGTCTTGATTGTTTAATCGGAACATAATAATGATAACCCAATACTTGAGTTCAGGTTGCAATTTTGAAAGTGAAATCTGGTTACAGGACTTAAAAATGTTTTGAGGAAAACAACTCCCAGGTTTGATAATCTCTAGCTTGCATTGTTTAAATGAACGAAAAGAAGAAAAGATGCTTGATAAATAGAAAACGGGTATTCAGGCTGGTACAAGATTGTTTTTAAAATTCGATCAGAGATTTTCTTTTGAGTATGGGGGCTGATATGAGAGCAATTAATGAAGTTGTACACTTCATGTTTACCCCCTATCAATTCGTATGTACTTATGTGTTATTTTACTTGCTTTGCATATCTACAAATTTCTATAGTACATATATTCTTGCCTGCAAATACATGCTACATACTTTTGTATTGCTTAAATACTTTATTGTTTATGTTTTACACAGCAACATATCAGAATGTACTTTTGCTTCTTGCTTTGCATACTTAGATTTTTCTCTCTCTTTGTACATAGATTGTTTGTTTTATTATCTTACATACATTTGTTTTCTTTTTTCTATTTACAGGAATCATTTCATTGATTGTTATTTCGGCTGAGATGATAGCCTCAAGTACATATGTTTCTATTTTAGTTTACATGCATATCTTTGCTTTCTTTTACTTTGTTTCATCTATCTTCTTGCATACACAACTCATTTTAGATATATACGTACTTCATATGTTTACTTAAGTACCAATATGTTATTTTTACAAAAATAATTTTGAGTTTTATTTATATTTAAAGTTTAAATATTTATTGTTATTTTACTTTATAAACTCAAACCATTTTTAACCATAAATTCTAATATTTATTATTACCATTTATTATTAAACCATTTATTTACAATTTAATTCCAAACCAACGTATATATATATAAATTTCAAATTTTCTCGTATATGCCCAAATACATATATATTCACACAAATATAATATTTAAATTTAATCGGTTAACACAAATTTATTCGCCTCGGGGAAACTCGCAATCTATCTACCGTTTTATTTTACAAATTTTATTCAAAAACCAATTTAATTATCAATTTAAATATATATAAAATCCAGGGTCGTTACAGACTTCCCCCCTTAAAAGAATTTCGTCCTCAAAATTTGCCAGGGAGACACAAAGATAGATGAAGAATGTTTCATCAAATCAAACTGAACATCGATTCTGCATTTGGTTCACCAAATCAGAATATTGAGAACGAATCTGTTTTAACACTTCACAAAACACTCGGGTTATCCAGATCTACGAAATATGCAGTGGCATCGGTTAGTTCGAAGGGATAACTAACCATTCGTAGAACATATCCGGACCCAAAGAATAGATAGATATATGGATACGATTTCAGAATTTTAGTTTAGAACTAAAGTAACCAATACATCCAAACAAACAATTTTGGCTTATTCCATAGTTTATGCCCCATATCAATATATCGAATTTCTTTTTCTTGGATCTACCAGAAACTATCGAAGAATTGAGAAGAGATGATGAACGAAAGAGATTGATAGAGAAAAGATTGTTTCCTTGTTGTTACAGAGTATTGACCAGTTATAGTCGTATTCCCCTATCCCCTATCTCATCCTCTTCTTACACTCATACTCACTATCAGTGGATAGCAAGAGAATTTACTGAGGCATACAGACAGATATCTTAGAGATTACTCATTCTAGAGTTTACTTCACTCTATCTCTAATGAGCTACTTAATGTGTTATACTCCTGAGCTAAAGTTCAACCTTCAGCTCTGATACCACATGTAAAGACCCAAAAGTCGACCTTCGAAAATCGGCATCCGTACTTCGCTTGTACTCAAAATGCCATAGATTCAAACGCCGAATCTGGTTCTCCGGAGCTTATAACACCATTAAGTAATTAACACAGCGGAAGAAAAAGAAAACAATGATATCATATACAACTCCAATGAATACAATATCCAGAATGATATACAACAATGATATCAATATGATACAACAATATCAGAGATATGATACAAGAAATAGCAACGGAAAAGAAAATAGATAACATCAGCAGCGGATAGAATATCTCTAATAGAATGCTCCAATCCATAGCTAGCGGAAAGCAAGGTCAGTCGTCCAAGGACTGACTAGCTCCAAATAATCTACTCAACTTGAATATCTGGAAAACCCAACTCTAGACTGCCCGTGTGGAAAATAGTGGGCACCCAGAGTTTAGGAAGGGAACACTAAACTCCGGGTCAGTCATGGGACTGGTGTGAGCAACAAAAACAGTTTATCTTTAAGCAAACACAAAAGGCTGTTTAACATTGAAATCCGCAATGCTTTTCGAAAATGAAACTACCATAAGGCCTCCCGCCACACACACAATGCAATCGCAGAATTGGAGGAGATTTCTCCTTATGATAGTCAAACATGCTTACTACGCAAAATCAAAACTCTTTTGATATTATTACTAGTGCATAGTGTAGGAAAACATTTCGAAAATATAATATAAATCTTAGCCAGCATACAACCATTATTGTATGCCTACTATAGCTACTACGTTCAATATGAGGTTACCGCCACATTCCATAGTAGGTAATACAACTAAAACCGTACAGGGTTCGTATTGTTTCTTTGGATTTCCAACAAATGATCAGGCTAAGGAACTTCCTTACCGAAATAGAAACGCCTCTGGAAAGACGCCCCGGATCCTAACCGGATCTCTGCAAACAAATGGCCGACGCTACCTCACACTCTAACCGAGCTGTAACTAGGTAACTAACACACGAGTCATGTCATCCCCCGGTCGTCACCGACCTTTATCCGAGAGCTCTCTATCATACAGCAACAACCACAAAGTATAATAACTGTGCAGCATCAACATAGGTAAAATATCTGGGCTCCATACCATGATATCACCTTTTATCCAGAAGGAAATGACATACCCTAGGGGCGCTACCCCTACAAACCTTTGCCGCAACATTCCTGTTTTGACCATTACTGGGTTGTGAGGCTCGACGAAGTCTCGTCCACAAAGCAACGCTTTTCCACAAAGCCACGCTTTTTCACAAAGCCACACTTTTCACAAAGCCACGCTTTTCACAAAGCCACGTTTTTTCACAAAGCAACGCATCATCAGCACTTCGTATGCCACATTACCAAATTGGGAATGTATCACTAGTAACCATCAACTACATAAGCTCTGAGCTCGTACGTCTCAGAGATGGGTGTTAAGCTAAGAGAATAAATTCTCCGCCACCAACAGAAATGTATTTGATAGAAACCAGCTTTACATCTCAAAGTGTAATGTCAGACACACATCCATACAAGTCCGTTCCGGGATCGAACGGAACCGAAGGCACTTCCAAAGAATCCCTTGCAAATCCGGATAATTTCTAATCACGTCCGGACTTCCCATCACTAAAGGTGATAAAAATCTCTATACCGGGGATCAGCCGATGCAGAGACAATCGATGGTAATCCTTTCGTTTTCGAAAGTATCCGGCCTTCACCACCGGTCTTCAATTGCCATCCATATACGTCGTATCATTATTCGGAATGGGTTATACGACACAAAGGTCCTCTCCCGGCTAAACCGAATAACGAGCGCAATTAAAAAATCATATGGATACTGGGGTCTCAGTTAAATCACAGCTTAAAGCTCAAAAAATTTCATTCGAATGGTTAAAACAAATTACCATTTCCAATCTTTTAAACAAAAAGATCCATTTCAAAAACCTTCAATGGTTTAAACAATTTCCACACTTTTAATCTTTTAAACAAAAAGATTCAATTCACAAAGTTCACCCCATTCACAAAGATCTATTCATAGATTTCCAAATCGATTTCCATTTCAATTGGATTAACTCGTTAAATCCTTAAATCATGATTTAACTTATAGCTTTTAAAGTTCGTTTCCAAAGATTCATTCATAGCCTTTCAAAACAATTATATTTCAAGTTGGATTAACTCATCCGGTCTTTGAAATCAAAGACTCATTTCATAGTTTTCAAAACATTTCAATTCCATTTCAAACTTGAAATTCTTTCAACACAAATTGGAAGTTCATTACTTATGTGAAAGCTTTTACTATTTGAAAAACAAATAGTTTCATTTCAGAAAAATCAAGTTATATTTACACGAGTCAAAACCCCAATACTTTTAAAATGGTTTAACCCATATATAACTTGTTCAACATCTTTAATCCCTAGTTTCAAATCATAGAATTCAATTTCAAACTTGAATTCAAATTTAAATCAAATTATTTAAATTTTCAAAACTCGATTAAGTTATTCAAAATAACTTTTATCTTTGAAATTCCATTTCAAAAGCTTTTCACTTTAAACCCGAATTTCTAATTTCAAAATCAATTGAAATTAAAATTTCAATTTCAGAACATTGAATTTAAATTATCTGTGACTTAACCGATTTCCACGTGAAATCCATATTTGTGTGTGTAAAGTGTGGTCCAGGGGTTTCACACACAATAGTGCACATCATTCAATCATCACAGATATATCAATATCGATAAGCGGTATAATCCACAACGCTTATCTTCATTCACATATTCATATATAAAATAAATTTATCAGTCACAAAGATTCATCATTACAATTCGATGTGGGTTTCGGATAACCAACTGGAATCCGACTCCCTGTCGCATCGAAATTCAAGTGTCGTTTACGGGTCAAGGGTTTTCATATTCACATAGTAATATATCATAGAAACAGAAATATATATCGCAGATAAGTAAATTACAGATCACACCATAAATCAGGGTGTATCACAAAGCATCATATATCAGGGATATCAAACAATCAAGTCATCCAATATAATCCAAACATCCATAGATAGGATCAATTTAATTATCTGATTAAATTAGATCATATTTATTACTTATGAATAAATCACTAATCCTGGTTAATTAACATTAATTAATCTCAACCATTTTGATTAATTATTCTTTAATCATTTATTACTTAAGCCTTAATTAATTAATTATCCTCAAATTAATTACCTTAATTCATAAATCATATTAATTAATTAACCTTAAACCAATTACATAATCAATTAACCCCTTAATTGCTTTCATTAAGTAATTAACAATTTACAATTGATTTTCTTAATTAATAAATCTGATTAATTATCAAATTAAATCACATTTATTTAATTACTTAATAATTTCTAGTTAATTTCCTTCATTAACTAATAATTCATAACTCTTGATTACTTAATTAATCATCCATAGCATTAATTAATTGAATTAATTAATTATTCATTTTTAATTATCTTAACAATTTAGTGAATCATTAAATTCATATAAATGATTTAATTATCATACACATCTTTAATTACTTAATTCATTACAAATATAAATAAGTTAACCCTTCTTAATTACTTCTATTAAAACAGTTAAACAAAAATGATCACTTAAAATTGTTTAAGTGATATAACTTCAATTCGTTTATTTTGAAGTTTGCAAACAGTTTCGCCAAACATCAACAACCCGAGAATCCCCCAGATCTACTCGAGTAGTCTCTCGAGTTTCCCACCAGATTTCACGAGTTGTTCTTCTCCCCTCATGTACGTTTCTTCTTCTTCCTTCTTTTTTTTATAGATAAGTTAAGTTTAGTTCAGTGCAAACTATAGTATATAAAAACTCTCACGCGAACTCAGCTATAACCCGAAGCAAACGATCCATATACTCGAGAAACAACTCGAGATCACCCCACCAACAACCCTCGCTGACACGAACCCACGCCGTACACGTGCACGGCGTCTCGCCATCACTCCGGCGAACTCCACCACCTCAGGCAAGTCGCAAATCTCACAACCACTTAGAATCGAAACACGATTCGACACAAAAATTCTCAAATCGAAAAATAGCATTACGCTTGAAAACTGAAACTAACCTCCCTCAGCAAAACGCCTCTCCACCATCGCTCAAGCCACCGGAGACGCCCAAACTCCGTACACACCACGACAATACACTAAACAACCCTCCTCCAGAGTTATGCGAAGCTCGGTTATGTAGAGAAGGCGAACTCGTCACATTTCCTGATCATAACACATACGAACCCTAAACCCTACCTTGGATTCATTCGACAAATTCATGCATTTAAAAATTTATTCAACAATTTTCTCAACATCCCAAATGTTTATACTAGCTTTATTTCAAATTACAACTTTTATTATTGATTAATTCACTGGGAATTGAGAAAAATGCAAATTTCATTCACCCTCAACTGCTCTCGAATTTCTTAATTAAAAATCCATCTTTTTGCTTTAAAAATCATGATTTGATATATAGATTCAATATACAATCTTGAATCAGTATTTTGCAACAATCGAATATTACAAATTATCACTTGGTTTACCTATACATAAATATTACAGTGAAGTGCTTGATGAAAATGATTGTAATCAACCTTTAAAAATCTTAGTTTAAGTTTAGCATCTTGTTTTGTTGAGAATCAAAGCTTAGAGATGATTTAAGTAAGAATAAATTGAGTTTGATCAAAATATGGAGCCTGTACCAAATTCAGAATCACAGAGCATCTCAAAACATATGCAACTGAAACATAGACAAACAATTTATAAATGAAGATCGAACTGTTTAATTAACTCTAAAACTCTTAAAAATTAAGTTTACTCACCTGAACAAAAAGGTGAGCAGAGACTTAAAAGCTGAGATGTTAGATTTTGAAAACTGGAAAGAAATGCTTGAAACTTGAACTTTGAATTTCTGTGATCTTCTAAAATGCTTTGGTCTTGATTGTTTAATCGGAACATAATAATGATAACCCAATACTTGAGTTTAGGTTGCAATTTTGAAAGTGAAATCTGGTTACAGGACTTAAAAATGTTTTGAGGAAAACAACTCCCAGGTTTGATAATCTCTGGCTTGCATTGTTTAAATGAACGAAAAGAAGAAAAGATGCTAGATAAATAGAAAACGGGTATTCAGGCTGGTACAAGATTGTTTTTAAAATTCGATCAGAGATTTTCTTTTGAGTATGGGGGCTGATATGAGAGCAATTAATGAAGTTGTACACTTCATGTTTACCCCCTATCAATTCGTATGTACTTATGTGTTAGTTTACTTGCTTTGCATATCTACAAATTTCTACAGTACATATATTCTTGCCTGCAAATACATGCTACATACTTTTGTATTGCTTAAATACTTAATTGTTTATGTTTTACACAGCAACATATCAGAATGTACTTTTGCTTCTTGCTTTGCATACTTAGATTTTTCTCTCTCTTTGTACATAGATTGTTTATTTTATTATCTTACATACATTTGTTTTCTTTTTTCTATTTACAGGAATCATTTCATTGATTGTAATTTCGGCTGAGATGATAGCCTCAAGTACATATGTTTCTATTTTAGTTTACATGCATATCTTTGCTTTCTTTTACTTTGTTTCATCTATCTTCTTGCATACACAACTCATTTTAGATATATACGTACTTCATATGTTTACTTAAGTACCAATATGTTATTTTTACAAAAATAATTTTGAGTTTTATTTCTATTTAAAGTTTAAATATTTATTGTTATTTTACTTTATAAACTCAAACCATTATTAACCATAAATTCTAATATTTATTATTACCATTTATTATTAAACCATTTATTTACAATTTAAATCCAAACCAACGTGTATATATATATATAAATTTCAAATTTTCTCATATATGCCCAAATACATATATATTCACACATATATAATATTTAAATTTAATCGGTTAACACAAATTTATTCGTCTTGGGGAAACTCGCAATCTATCTACCGTTTTATTTCACAAATTTTATTCAAAAACCAATTTAATTATCAATTTGAATATATATAAAATCCGGGGTCGTTACAGACTTCCCCCGTTAAAAGAATTTCGTCCTCGAAATTTGCCAAGGAGACACAAAGATAGATGAAGAATGTTTCATCAAATCAAACTGAACATCTATTCTGCATTTGGTTCACCAAATCAGAATATTGAGAACGAATCTGTTTTAACACTTCACAAAATACTCGGGTTATCCAGATCTACGAAATATGCAGTGGCATCGGTTAGTTCAAAGGGATAACTAACCATTCGTAGAACATATCCGGACCCAAAGAATAGATAGATATATGAATACGATTTCAGAATTTTAGTTTAGAACTAAAGTAACCAATACATCCAAACAAACAATTTTGGCTTATTCCAGAGTTTATGCCCCATATCAATATATCGAATTTCTTTTTCCTGGATCTACCAGAAACTATCGAAGAATTGAGAAGAGACGATGAACGAAAGAGATTGATAGAGAAAAGATTGTTTCCTTGTTGTTACAGAGTATTGACCAGTTATAGTCGTATTCCCCTGTCCCCTATCTCATCCTCTTCTTACACTCATACTCATTATCAGTGGATAGCAAGAGAATTTACTGAGGCATACGGACAGATATCTTAGAGATTACTCATTCTAGAGTTTACTTCACTCTATCTCTAATGAGCTACTTAATGTGTTATACTCCTGAGCTAAAGTTCAACCTTCAGCTCTGATACCACATGTAAAGACCCAAAAGTCGACCTTCGAAAATCGGCATCCGTACTTCGCTTGTACTCAAAATGCCGTAGATTCAAACGCCGAATCTGGTTCTCCGGAGCTTATAACACCATTAAGTAATTAACACAGCGGAAGAAAAAGAAAACAATGATATCATATACAACTCCAATGAATACAATATCCAGAATGATATACAACAATGATATCAATATGATACAACAATATCAGAGATATGATACAAGAAATAGCAGCGGAAAAGAAAATAGATAACATCAGCAGCGGATAGAATATCTCCAATAGAATGCTCCAATCCATAGCTAGCGGAAAGCAAGGTCAGTCGTCCAAGGACTGACTAGCTCCAGATAATCTACTCAACCTGAATATTTGGAAAACCCAACTCTAGACTGCCCGTGTGGAAAATAGTGGGCACCCAGAGTTTAGGAAGGGAACAATAAACTCCGGGTCAGTCATGGGACTGGTGTGAGCAACAAAAACAGTTTATCTTTAAGCAAACACAAAAGGCTGTTTAACATTGAAATCCGCAATGCTTTTCGAAAATGAAACTACCATAAGGCCTCCCGCCACACACACAATGCAATCGCAGAATTGGAAGAGATTTCTCCTTATGATAGTCAAACATGCTTACTACGCAAAATCAAAACTCTTTTGATATTATTACTAGTGCATAGTGTAGGAAAACATTTCGAAAATATAATATAAATCTTAGCCAGCATACAACCATTATTGTATGCCTACTATAGCTACTACGTTCAATAGCAGGTTACCGCCACATTCCATAGTAGGTAATACAACTAAAACCGTACAGGGTTCGTATTGTTTTTTGGATTTCCAACAAATGATCAGGCTAAGGAACTTCCTTACCGAAATAGAAATGCCTCTGGAAAGACGCCCCGGATCCTAACCGGATCTCTGCAAACAAAAGGCCGACGCTACCTCACACTCTAACCGAGCTGTAACTAGGTAACTAACACACGAGTCATGTCATCCCCCGGTCATCACCGACCTTTATCCGAGAGCTCTCTATCATACAGCAACAACCACAAAGTATAATAACTGTGCAGCATCAACATAGGTAAAATATCTGGGCTACATACCATGATATCAAATTTTATCCAGAAGGAAATGACATACCCTAGGGGCGCTACCCCTACAAACCTTTGCCGCAACATTCCTGTTTCGACCATTACCGGGTTGTGAGGCTCGACGAAGTCTCGTCCACAAAGCAACGCTTTTCCACAAAGCCATGCTTTTTCACAAAGCCACGCTTTTCACAAAGCCACGCTTTTTCACAAAGCAACGCATCATCAGCACTTCGTATGCCACATTACCAAATTAGGAATGTATCACTAGTAACCATCAACTACATAACCTCTGAGCTCGTACGTCTCAGAGAAGGGTGTTAAGCTAAGAGAATAAATTCTCCGCCACCAACAGAAATGTATTTGATAGAAACCAGTTTTACATCTCAAAGTGTAATATCAGACACACATCCATACAAGTCCGTTCCGGGATCGAACAGAACCGAAGGCACTTCCAAAGAAGCCCTTGCAAATCCGGATAATTTCTAATCACGTCCGGACTTCCCATCACTAAAGGTGATAAAAATCTCTATACCGGGGATCAGCCGATGCAGAGACAATCGATGGTAATCCTTTCGTTTTCGAAAGTATCCGGCCTTTACCACCGGTCTTCAATTGCCATCCATATACGTCGTATCATTATTCGGAATGGGTTATACGACACAAAGGTCCTCTCCCGGCTAAACCGAATAACGAGCACAATTAAAAAATCATATGGATACCGGGGTCTCAGTTAAATCATAGCTTAAAGCTCAAAATTTTTCATTCGAATGGTTAAAACAAATTACCATTTCCAATCTTTTAAACAAAAAGATCCATTTCAAAAACCTTCAATGGTTTAAACAATTTCCACACTTTTAATCTTTTAAACAAAAAGATTCAATTCACAAAGTTCACCCCGTTCACAAAGATCTATTCATAGATTTCCAAATCGATTTCCATTTCAATTGGATTAACTCGTTAAATCCTTAAAACATGATTTAACTTATAGCTTTTAAAGTTCGTTTCCAAAGATTCATTCATAGCCTTTCAAAACAATTATATTTCAAGTTGGATTAACCCATCCGGTCTTTGAAATCAAAGACTCGTTTCATAG
Source organism: Allium fistulosum (assembly GCA_030737815.1). NCBI lineage: Eukaryota > Viridiplantae > Streptophyta > Magnoliopsida > Asparagales > Amaryllidaceae > Allium > Allium fistulosum. The sequence continues at coordinate 731,727,578 of CM060908.1, forward strand.
TTTTCAAAACATTTCAATTCCATTTCAAACTTGAAATTCTTTCAACACAAATTGGAAGTTCATTACTTATGTGAAAGCTTTTACTATTTGAAAAACAAATAGTTTCATTTCAGAAAAATCCAGTTATATTTACACGAGTCAAAACCCTTGAATTAAATTCAAGTTCCCAAATCAATACTTTTAAAATGGTTTAACCCATATATAACTTGTTCAACATCTTTAATCCCTAGTTTCAAATCATAGAATTCAATTTCAAACTTGAATTCAAATTTAAATCAAATTATTTAAATTTTCAAAACTCGATTAAGTTATTCAAAATAACTTTTATCTTTGAAATTCCATTTCAAAAGCTTTTCACTTTAAACCCGAATTTCTAATTTCAAAATCAATTGAAATTAAAATTTCAATTTCAGAACATTGAATTTAAATTATCTGTGACTTAACCGATTTCCACGTGAAATCCATATTTGTGTGTGTAAAAGTGTGGTCCAGGGGTTTCACACACAATAGTGCACATCATTCAATCATCACAGATATATCAATATCGATAAGCGGTATAATCCACAACGCTTATCTTCATTCACATATTCATAGATAAAATAAATTTATCAGTCACAAAGATTCAACATTACAATTCGATGTGGGTTTCGGATAACCAACTGGAATCCGACTCCCTGTCGCATCGAAATTCAAGTGTCGTTTACGGGTCAAGGGTTTTCATATTCACGTAGTAATATATCATAGAAACAGAAATATATATCGCAGATAAGTAAATTACAGATCACACCATAAATCAGGGTGTATCACAAAGCATCATATATCAGGGATATCAAACAATCAAGTCATCCAATATAATCCAAACATCCATAGATAGGATCAATTTAATTATCTGATTAAATTAGATCATATTTATTACTTATGAATAAATCACTAATCCTGGTTAATTAACATTAATTAATCTCAACCATTTTGATTAATTATTCTTTAATCATTTATTACTTAAGCCTTAATTAATTAATTATCCTCAAATTAATTACCTTAATTCATAAATCATATTAATTAATTAACCTTAAACCAATTACATAATCAATTAACCCCTTAATTGCTTTCATTAAGTAATTAACAATTACAATTGATTTTCTTAATTAATAAATCTGATTAATTATCAAATTAAATCACATTTATTTAATTACTTAATAATATCTAGTTAATTTCCTTCATTAACTAATAATTCATAACTCTTGATTACTTAATTAATCATCCATAGCATTAATTAATTGAATTAATTAATTATTCATTTTTAATTATCTTAACAATTTAGTGAATCATTAAATTCATATAAATGATTTAATTATCATACACATCTTTAATTACTTAATTCATTACAAATATAAATTAGTTAACCCTTCTTAATTACTTCTATTAAAACAGTTAAACAAAAATGATCACTTAAAATTGTTTAAGTGATATAACTTCAATTCGTTTATTTTGAAGTTTGCAAACAGTTTCGCCAAACATCAACAACCCGAGAATCCCCCAGATCTACTCGAGTAGTCTCTCGAGTTTCCCACCAGATTTCACGAGTTGTTCTTCTCCCCTCACGTACGTTTCTTCTTCTTCCTTCTTTTTTTTATAGATAAGTTAAGTTTTGTTCAGTGCAAACTATAGTATATAAAATCTCTCACGCGAACTCGGCTATAACCCGAAGCAAACGATCCATATACTCGAGAAACAACTCGAGATCACCCCACCAACAACCCTCGCTGACACGAACCCACGCCGTACACGTGCACGGCGTCTCGCCATCACTCCGGCGAACTCCACCACCTCAGGCAAGTCGCAAATCTCACAACCACTTAGAATCGAAACACGATTCGACACAAAAATTCTCAAATTGAAAAATAGCATTACGCTTGAAAACTGAAACTAACCTCCCTCAGCAAAACGCCTCTCCACCATTGCTCAAGCCACCGGAGACGCCCAAACTCCGTACACACCACGACAATACACTAAACAACCCTCCTCCAGAGTTATGCGAAGCTCGGTTATGTAGAGAAGGCGAACTCGTCACATTTCCTGATCATAACACATACGACCCTAAACCCTACCTTGGATTCATTCGACAAATTCATGCATTTAAAAATTTATTCAACAATTTTCTCAACATCCCAGATGTTTATACTAGCTTTATTTCAAATTACAACTTTTATTATTGATTAATTCACTGGGAATTGAGAAAAATGCAAATTTCATTCACCCTCAACTACTCTCAAATTTCTTAATTAAAAATCCATCTTTTTGCTTTAAAAATCATGATTTGATGTATAGATTCAATATACAATCTTGAATCAGTATTTTGCAACAATCGAATATTACAAATTATCACTTGGTTTACCTGTACATAAATATTACAGTGAAGTGCTTGATGAAAATGATTGTAATCAACCTTTAAAAATCTTAGTTTAAGTTTAGCATCTTGTTTTGTTGAGAATCAAAGCTTAGAGATGATTTAAGTAAGAATAAATTGAGTTTGATCAAAATATGGAGCCTGTACCAAATTCAGAATCACAGAGCATCTCAAAACATATGCAACTGAAACATAGACAAACAGTTTATAAATGAAGATCGAACTGTTTAATTAACTCTAAAACTCTTAAAAATTAAGTTTACTCACCTGAACAAAAAGGTGAGCAGAGACTTAAAAGCTGAGATGTTAGATTTTGAAAACTGGAAAGAAATGCTTGAAACTTGAACTTTGAATTTCTGTGATCTTCTAAAATGCTTTGGTCTTGATTGTTTAATCGGAACATAATAATGATAACCCAATACTTGAGTTCAGGTTGCAATTTTGAAAGTGAATTCTGTTTACAGGACTTAAAAATGTTTTGAGGAAAACAACTCCCAGGTTTAATAATCTCTGGCTTGCATTGTTTAAATGAACGAAAAGAAGAAAAGATGCTTGATAAATAGAAAACGGGTATTCAGGCTGGTACAAGATTGTTTTTAAAATTCGATCAGAGATTTTCTTTTGAGTATGGGGGCTGATATGAGAGCAATTAATGAAGTTGTACACTTCATGTTTACCCCCTATCAATTCGTATGTACTTATGTGTTATTTTACTTGCTTTGCATATCTACAAATTTCTATAGTACATATATTCTTGCCTGCAAATACATGCTACATACTTTTGTATTGCTTAAATACTTTATTGTTTATGTTTTACACAGCAACATATCAGAATGTACTTTTGCTTCTTGCTTTGCATACTTAGATTTTTCTCTCTCTTTGTACATAGATTGTTTGTTTTATTATCTTACATACATTTGTTTTCTTTTTTCTATTTACAGGAATCATTTCATTGATTGTTATTTCGGCTGAGATGATAGCCTCAAGTACATATGTTTCTATTTTAGTTTACATGCATATCTTTGCTTTCTTTTACTTTGTTTCATCTATCTTCTTGCATACACAACTCATTTTAGATATATACGTACTTCATATGTTTACTTAAGTACCAATATGTTATTTTTACAAAAATAATTTTGAGTTTTATTTCTATTTAAAGTTTAAATATTTATTGTTATTTTACTTTATAAACTCAAACCATTATTAACCATAAATTCTAATATTTATTATTACCATTTATTATTAAACCATTTATTTACAATTTAAATCCAAACCAACGTATATATATATATATATAAATTTCAAATTTTCTCGTATATGCCCAAATACATATATATTCACACATATATAATATTTAAATTTAATCGGTTAACACAAATTTATTCGTCTCGGGGAAACTCGCAATCTATCTACCGTTTTATTTCACAAATTTTATTCAAAAACCAATTTAATTATCAATTTAAATATATATAAAATCCGGGGTCGTTACATTGTCAGAATTAATCGCATTAGCGGATGCATGTTAAGAGGTGGAATGGCTAAGGAATTTTTTAATAAACATTCCAGTATGGACTAAGCCATCTCCGGCAATCATGATTAATTGTGATAATCAGGCTATGATATATAATGTGTCTAATAAGACATATAATGAGAAGTCTAGACATGTGAATCTAAGACATCAGACGTTAAGACAATTACTTAAGCGAGGAGTAATTATAATCAATTACATAGAAACAAAGAAGAATTTGGCTGACCCATTTACAACGAGTCTTCCAAATGCGAGTGCTTCTATAAAATCAAGAGAAATTGGAATAAGGTTTATGAATGAAGGTTGATCATCGCCTAATGGCAACCCAAATTATGTCTTGATAAAGATAGACAAAGTTCAATGGGTATCAACAAGTTAAAGGAATGATTATGGAACACTACACTAAAACTCCCATAAGGTAGTGTAGGGTATTCTGCATAAATGAGGATGGACTAAATTGCTTAATAAGTCTATACACAAGGGTATCGTAGAAGCACATAAAGATTTACCTATATGAGTGTGGAAATCATGTTATTTCCTAAGATAGTAAGACCGCTTTCTAAGTAGAATCATGAAAAATCATGGTTAGAGCACATGACCATTAATGTGTGGAGCATTAATATGTGTGATTCTTCTGGTCATATCACTAGGGGTACTTGTTTCAATACTCGTTCACCATAGAAGCTCGATACGGCTTTGAATAGTTTAAACTAAGTGAAGAGTTCAAATCCATAAGGAACTCATCACCTAGGTATTTGTTTTCGCAATAATGCCCTTTTTTGTCCTTGAATTACGTTGGCTTGGTCCCACTTGGGTACGAAGGCAATCGCTCAAGTAATGCAGCTATTCCAGATGTTTTAAACTTTGATAATAGGGGAAGAATGTTGTATATTATCAAATTGGAGGTACCACCGGTCGACGGGTGTACTACTGAACACCTAGTGAACGGTGGCCATGAAAAGTCATGTCCTTTTGAAGAGGTGCAACTCTTCCTGATGGATGTTGCTCTTCGTCTGGTACCTTTTTTAATAGTTTTTCTATAGAGAAACAACTCCTCTTCGCATCCCCCATCTTATGTATAAGCAGTGTTAGTCCCTCCATTTTAAATCGTCAGATTACGTGATTAAATCATTTTCTTCTTTCCCTACTCTTGAAAATTATCAGAATCTTCTTGGCTTGATCAAAGTCATGATCAAAGTGGTATAAAACTTTGAATCAAGTAATGTCGTTAGAAGGCTTTGTTGAATCCTGAAGGGAATAGTTCGATATTCTTTTTATATTCGATAGGGCTGAACTATATCTGAAAGAATCTGTAACAGATCCTCAAAATCATAAGTACGACTACGACATCCATAATATATTCCAACACGTTGGCTAGGTAGATTTGTGTATAGCTTTTGATAAACTAAAATTGATTAGATTATTTGAATGTTAACCTAGTTGAGTTAAGTAAAGCACAATGTATGTCTCTTTATAATCACTTGGAAATTTATTAATAAACATGAAATCTAATGATCAATTTAATGATTAATAGGTAGTTCTACTACTTACATACAGAGAGAAATATCTATTTTGTTTCGTTAGCAACCATGCAACAATGGATCGGTTTCAAAAAACACAAGAAGTTGATGTCAGCTATTAGCTTTCCAAAAACATGAGAAGTTGACGTCGGCTATTAGTATATAGGCTATAGCATTCCTTTAAAAAAATCAGGAACCTACCGGTAGGTCCGGCCCCGGCACTAGGCCACCTAGGTGATGGCCTAGGGCCCCTGATTTATTGGAGCCTATTGTATATATAAAGTTAACCTATTCCAAAATAAGGAAAATTGAGTATCGTTTAGTGGTAAAGACATCTCATTTGTCCATCAACCACTAGGGTTCGATTCTTTCCAATTTGTATTTTTTCCTACCTATTTTTTCTTGTACTTCTGGGGGCCTCCTACACCTAAAGTGACTAATTAAGCTTTGGATGTTTTTGACTTAGACCTCAAGTTGACTAGGGCGGGTCCTACCTAGCGGTAGTATATAATTGTACTACAAGTCGTAGATAATATATGTCGAGCTATTCAGATCAAGTTGTGCAAGTTTTGATCTTGTAAATTCTCAAACTATAGTCAGAGCACCTAGTGACTACCCAGTTATATTCGTTTTTGTTTCAAATGATCTACAACTGACCACTTTTGTAATGGATATTACAACTATTTGGGTACAATTATCATGTGCTATTTGTATTAGTCAAATAAAAATTATTATCCTAGCTAGGCCCTCAAACCCCTAAACATATTCAGCCTTGACCCACCAAATCAAGTTGCAAACCAGGCCCCTTTCATAACAGTATAGAATTTGATAATAAAACAAATGCAAAGTAAACAATATTAAGATATCTATATGCTTGAAATTTGATGTCTCCATTGAAATGTTCTTAGAGCATTGCGTTAAAACTCAAATGATATTATTAATGCGTGTAAATGAGTAAAAGTCATCAATATATAGTTATTGGCTAATTATTGACTTGGAAAGTCAAAAATTTGATTTATCCTGATGATTAATTTAATTTGAGCATCAGAGCATAACTTATATGAAAGTAATGAATGTTGAAAAATCAAATTTATAACCCTCGAATCTTGGCCCTTCTGACAACGTATGGATGTGCCAAAAAAAGACGTATGAAGGTTAATTCTAGACGGCAGCAGTGAATTATTCCCTCTTTAGCGATCCTATAGATCCTGAGATGTCTTGTTGTGTCAATTTATATTCCATCCTAGTTTAACAACGTATATATTTCTGCTAAATATATTATCTCAGGAAAATAAAAATAAATAAATGCAATGGCAACATGATACCCAAAAAATAACTTAATTTTGTTGAGTTTTCTACGTTCCCCGAAGAATAAATGCATTAGTGAAAATGTATTATTAAATTTCTATTCAAATTTTAAGAATCATGGATTTGATGGATCCTCTAACAGTAGTTGGACCATTACCAACAATCTGACATATTCACTTCAATCTCTCTCTCTCCTGTTTTTCAACTGAACGAATGAGCCGCACGTCCAGGTAAGGGGTAGAACTAGCCACAGACTGGTTTGAATAAAAATTGTTCCATTTATAACGATGAAGCTTCCGCCTTTATAAATATATAACGATGAAGTCTTCGCCATTATAAATATATAACCCTAACCCCCATATAGCCGCCGTTTTCATTCCATCACCTCCCTCATTTTATTCAGCCGAGCTCCATCCTTTTCAAACTAAAAAATCACACATTCCCACCCCCAAAAGTCGAAATTTGTCACTCTATACCCAAATTAAAGCTCGTTTTTTAGATTCATGCTCGTAAAATGTCTAGAATGCTAAAAAATTTCACCAAAAAAATTCATGCATGGAGAAGGCACTAGTAACGGGGAAGAATAGATTATTGTAACATATAGTCATGAGCAAGGAATAGGAGATATGCTAGAAACCGTCGAAAATCTAGATAATCAAGGCAGAGTCAAAGAAGAAGGCGGTCGTCGGGGTCGCGGAGGCCGTAGCGGTGCTCAATCGGGCAGAACGCGTAGGGGAGTGGGACAGACTTCCGCTAGAGTTGCCAAGGTTAACGATTTTCAGGATCCGAACCTTAGTGTGGCGAAGTTGGCGACACTTACTAAATTTCGGGAACTTCCAAAAGGAGAAGTGCAGGTCAGCACGGAGACGAGCATAGCTGTAAGTATTTTTTTAATTTAAATAATTAAATAATTTATCGCTTTAAATTTATGTTGAAGAATTCGTTTAACATAAACAGTCATGGAATATCCGTTCACGTGGTTCATTAGCGAACAACCTAAGATATTTTCATAGCAAATTGGCAAGCATTGATAGTGTCGAAGCACTTTTACATGAGCTTGGAATTCATCATTTTTAGGTAATCTAAATCACCCTTTTACATTAAAAAATCCCTTAATTTATTGTATCTTACTTTAACTTGTTATGTAATTTATAATTCTAGGCATCTGTAACGTAATAAGAGGTGATGTGCAATTGTGTGCCGCTATTGCTTTACGGTGGTATAAAACCACTCATACATTTCACTTTCCCTACGATGAGCTAGGAATTACACCTTTCAACTTTCTATGTTTACTGGCATAAGCATAGGAGTGAATGCTTTTCCACCGATCCCATATGACTCTCGATGGCGTGATGCCGCTGTAACGACCCGTAAATTTCAACTGTTTTAATAACGTAATTAGTTGAAATTTTGTGAAATTTTAAACGATAAAATTTTGAAATAAAATTTGATATTTGGAATACGTCTAGTTAAACATAGCAACTGGTAAATTTTCGTCCAAAAATATGGAAGTTTATTTCGCGCGTAAATTTACTTCAATTTAATCAGTTAAAAAGCGTTGAAAATAAAATGTTTTCGAAACCAAAATATTTTTACATAGAAAAATTCTAAACCATCTTCTGAGCAAAATATCAGTTCGTCATTTTTCCAAATTCGGACATCTATTGCTCCGTCGTTCTTATTTTCTGCAAAATAGCAGCATTCTGGTACTGATATCGATTTTTATCGGATGATCGTACTACTGATTTCTATATACCGTTTTGGTCGTCTCGCTGTGCCGACCTCTGTGGTATATTCATTTATGCGTTTTGATGTCCGGTATTCGACGGTAACGATAAAATAGTTTGTCATATCGGTATCTATCTTGTGTCCTTTGGTTGCTTTGGTCTCTTCCATTTCACAACAGTCTAGCCTTTCGAATTTATTAAATTATGAAGCGAACAACTGTCCCTTCACATTTTTTTTTTACTTGGCCTTTCGGTTCTATTGGAAACGTGCATTCATAATTTATTACAGAGGCTTTACACTTCTCCCTGTAGCTTCTTCTTTATGCCTTCACTTGAGAAATTGGTTCACTATCTTTTATTTTTGCTCTGTCTAAAGAACAATAGGACGCCCGCATGGCCGCTCCCACTACCTTTTCATTTCCCTTCCGACCACACTCTGCCTTCATCATAGCCCTAACCTGCCACGCCTCACAGCAGCCACTGCATCAATCGTCCACACCTGACAGCAGACCACCTCCACATTCCCTTCCACCTTTCTCGGCCTTGAACTCCACGCCAATCTCCATGAGCACACAAATCTTCACCCACCCAGGCCCTCACTGCCTCTCCGCCATCCGCCTAAGCTGTAGCACACACCACGACACAGTCCAATCTCCCTCCACCTAATCATCTCCGGCTCTCCTTGCAACCGCGCCACCCCCTTCTTCCTCTGAGCGAACCCACAGACTCCACCTCCAACTGCACGCCCTCCTCCGCATAACTCAGAACCTACCTCACCTCTGCTCCACCAAATCGCCATCAGCCTTCCACCCGTCTTCAACCGATTAACCCTACGCCAGCAAACCCTCCCTAGCAGCCTTGTCTCGCTCTGCAGCACCTTGACCCCGGCCACTGCCACCTGAGATCTCACCCTTCCCCTCTCTTCCACCGCCGTTCTTCTCCGACTTCGCATTGCTTGTTTTCCTCTCCTCCCATTTCTTCCGCTCGGCCAAAAGTTTATATATATGAGGTATGTTATATAAAATATAAGTTTATAAAATCAAAGCACTATGGTCTCGGTCACATCATATGTTTATATAAAATTTGATCTGTGTACTGCATATAAATTTACATTAAAGTAAATTGAAATAGATGCCGTATATAGGAATGCTTTTGTATCTTTTAGACTGATATCTAATAAGTTGTATTTTATGTTATAATTATGAGGTGCACTTAATATTTTGGAACTGATAGTATAATTTGTATTTATATAAAACATAAGCATTTGTATATAAAATTTCTAGCTGTTGAAACATGCGAAAATATTGGCACTGGCTTTGATATATATAGTTGGTTACAAAGTTATAAATTACTAATAATATCAGTTTCTGTAGTTGATATATTTAAGGTTAGCTTAGGATATATATGTTAAAAATCACCCTGTGTAACATACCACATGTCTATAAAGTAAGTGTATAGGTTACAATATATTTTAGATACTGATTCAAAAATATAATACGTATATGTATATATTTGATTTTGTGAACATGGGTGTCTTATTTTAATATATATGTTTTATTTTAAGACAATGATTTTAAAATGCATATATGTCTAAAATTTGGAATGCATTTGAATTTAGAATATGATTTACATATGCAAATAGTTATATGTATATAAGTCCATTTATATCAGTCATCATCACCGATCCCGTTTTAATTTAAATTCGTCTATTCCTATTTGTCAGCTTTGTCCGTCAAGTCCGCTTCCAGCTTACTTCGCTTTGAGATTGTTGTTCGAATTTGTTTGATTGTCTAGGTTCGTGCTTGGATTCGTAACTCGACTCAGCTTCATTGTGTATCTCTCTAACCTCGAAAGGTGAGCAATCACTCACGATTAACGTTCTTTTATTTATTAAATCTGATTTCAATTGAAACGACAATTGAAATATGCTGTTGTTAGTTAATTACACTGTTATATATGCTATTACCTGTATCAGTTCACCTGTGACATCTGACACCATTATCTGTTAATTATTTATGCGATGATAATACAGTTTGGCTGATAATTGATTGATTGTTGATGTTTATATTGGACGAAAATTGTTAATGTTAAAATGATAAATAGTATGAAATTGAACTTGATATAGGATGATTAAATGTTAAATTTGATTAACTGACATTTGTATAATATGACCCCTTTAACTGTTGAATTTATTTGACACGTAGGATTTGTTTAATTACATCTTGAACCACTGAATGTATGTTGTTAAATTGATGATGGATGAAATTGTAAGTAGATGACAAGTGAAAAACCGTAATGTAATAATCTTTAATCTACATGAAATGATAGTGTAGATTCTAGAAATAATTATATTAATTCGTACAAATAACAATGCGAATTAATACGGTTATTTCGGGATTATTTGAATTGATTATTGGATTGATATTGATTGTTGTTATTGTTTGTTTATTTACTTTGACACCATCCCAGTTTATCACACTGCAAGTTCCCTTTGATATGCTTTGATTTTGAATTGAATTGGAATCGGGTTGAAATGATAAATACCCAAATTGAAACTTTGACCTTGGATATAGAAAATTAAATAAAAACCCGATTGGTCAATAATTTGATTTAAAAAAAAATTGAAGATTTTATTTGAATAAGTAATATGGTTTTGAAATGAAGTTGAATTTGAATTTTTGAAAGGAAAATGTTAATATTTAAAAATCTGAAACAAAATATTAAAAATGTAATTGATGAAAGAATGTTGTTAAATTTGAGAAATGATTGAATTAAGTTGAAATTATAATTAAGTTTGAAATTATTAAACTTTGAAATTATTTAATAATTAAGTTTTGAATTATTTAATAATTAAATAAGTTTGAATTATTTTAATGATTAAATTGAATTGAATTCTTTAATAAGAGAAATTGAATTTTTGAATAAGTGAATTTTACTTCGTAAATAATTGAAATTGAGTTTCTTTATTAATTAAGTTTTGGAAAATTATTTAAGAAAGTAAATAAGTGAAATTGAATTTCTTTAACAAGAAATGAAAATGTGATATTTTTTGGAATTAATGTAAGACTTGTAGTTAAAGAATTTGATTTGACGAATTTAATTTAATTCAAATTGTAAGTTTTGATTTAATGAAGTTGAACTTAAGAAATCGATTTAATGAATTGGAAATTTAATAGAAATTGTTTTGAATGATAAATTTACTTAATGAATATTGAATGAAATCGATAAATGAGTTTAAATAAATTCGAATGTTAAGTAAAATTTATTTAAAAGATTTTTGGAATGAAACTTATATTCGAAGTTGAATCAATATTTGAATTGTTTTAAACAAAAATTGAAATTGAATTGTAAGACTTTGAAAGTGTAATTTGGAAGTTTTGAAACGTAAATTTATGGAAATGGTTTTGAAAGACAAATGAAATGTTGATTTACGAATTGAATTTGAAATTGAAAGTGATTTGGCTTTGAAATGAATAAACGACCAATCGGTGAAATAATTACGGAAGTTATTAAAGAGACCGGTATTCGGTTATGGGTATACTCTCTATCTAACCTGAAAACCACTTTAATAACTATACGCGGAGTGATGATCCAGAATGAAGTGGTTGGAATGATGTACGTGTTGACTGAAGAAAGAGAACGATAATGGATAGCCTTGACACTTGTGTCAAATTGGAAATGACTAAAACAGGAGCTGTGCCGGGCCAATGGAGGATTGATACCTTAAGTGGACACACTTCTTCGAACTACTTATACTTGTTGTCGATTGGTGCACCCTTGATTTTGGGAGTGTTGTTTCACGGTGTTGCGGGCGCTGCGGCGTTGCGTTCTCACCAGTCCGGATCAGGCGAACGATAGTATCACTACCTTGGGTATAGCCTCATGTGCCTTGTCATACTTGTATTCCATTTATACGCGACCACTACGATTTTGATTTGTACCTTTAGTATATGGATTGCCCTCTGGTGACTTCCGGTTTTGGGGAAACTACGGTCTTGTATATGCTTTTGGGAATAAAAATGTGTTAAGGGTGGAATGGGCCATGACTTAACGCTATTTTGATATCTTTATATTACTGATAGACATTATCTACTTATCGTACATTACTACATAGTAGATAGTTTAGCGGATCCTTAAAGGATGGTTATTCCAAACATCCTTTGAGTTACTTGTATTTCAATTGCTATTTCACTTGAGTTGGATTTATTAATATAAGAATGTTAATCCTGACTCGAGTGTTTTGTTTTTGCTTTACGCTCGGGTCAGACTGAGTAGTTCAGCCTTCGAGACTCACCTTTGGAGTTGGAGCTTCGCTTGGAGATCCAGCTATCTATCCAGCTTTCAGATATTCGATGATTCCAGTGATGTACTCTGATTTGTATCTAGTTTAACTCTGATGTATCGTATTACTCTTCTGTTGTAAACTCTGATGTATTTTATATATTCATATAGTAGCTTCATGAACTACTATCTCTTTATTTCCGCTGCATTTATTACTCTGTGTCTGTGATCTGTGATTATATCTATTTACTGTATATGTTCAGTTTTGCCAAATTTAAATTAACAACGCGGTATTTTGAGCAATTAAACTCCGGCATGAGTGTCTACCTATACACTTATAATGGACGCAAATGGTCCAAAATATCGGGTCGTTACAGTTGGTATCAGAGCTTTGGTAGCTCTAGGCAAAACTCAACATATAGGGTAAATGTATTTACAGAATCACTCTCATTCGAGTTTCAATATCTTCCTTTCGACTCGATTTCTTGAATTTTGGAACGTTCCCTCGGTTCCAAAATTCATTCTTGTCCCTCACTATTCATATTCGTCTGAATTCTGGAGTATCCAATAACTCCACTTTGAATGATCTCTATAATAACTTGGCGGTCTCGCCAAACTTCGAATGATTTGTAAAGTGGTGAAACTCCTTTACAATTGGCATTGATTCACCGGAGATTTCTGTATCCTCGGTTTACGTTGCTATCTATCTCCTGCTATACCTGAATTCTATTCTTGAGATTGAATGTAGATTTGCCTTGAAATTCTGCATCGATCTTATTCTTGAAGTCACGGACGACCCGGTTAAGGTTGCCCGTGAATTTAATAAACTCATCCATCTCCCGATTGTGGTAATTGAATTATCTTATCTTCTGTTTCAAACTTATTTTCGAATCAAAATTCTCTTGGATTTGAGTCTATCAAATTTGAATCTCTATCCTTGCTTTGAAATTCATTCTTGTATAGTCGAGCGAGGAAGTGTATTTGTAAATTAATATTAAAATGTTTTATATATTGTGTTGTTTGAGTTGTTGATGTTGATTTGGGTTTCCGATCGATACGTCTGATCAACGCTATCGATAGGATTTCCAAAACACTTGAACAGAGCAAACTGACACAATATTATTTTCAAATTTGGAAAATGAAATAAATTTGTTTGATTATATTGTGAAAATATAAGAAAAAATTTTTTTTCTGGAATTTAATAGGTAAATTAAATTGTTTGTTTGAAATGATAATATTTGATTATCATTTATTGTTCTAAATAAATTTATAAATATGGTTTATAAATTGATTTGGAGTTTGAAATGAATTTAATTTAGAAATTTGAGAATTTATTAGTTTCCGGTGATTTCGAACTTTGGTTTTTAAAATTTCAAAGTATATATTACTGAAAGTATTTTCGAATAGAAATCGTTTTCAAAGAATTTTTAAAGTGTTGAAATCAGTGCTCTTCTCTTTGTCGCTGGAAAATAATTTCGGTGATGGCGGCCGTATCATCGACATTCATTTTCGAGTTTCGAAGTGAAGAAACCATTCTGTAGCTTTGCTGCGGTTTTGTTTGAGAAAAAAAATTTTGATTTGAATTTTTCAGTATATTTTGATTTACATATATATAGGTATCTTATTTTAAAATTTAATTTGATTTGATATAAATATATTATATATATCTCTAAGTTGTTTAAAGTTAATCGGAAATCTATTTCTTAAATTTTGTTAAAGGATGATTTTAATTATAAATAAAACCAAAAATTTGGAATAAATATTTAAACTTGAATAATTGAATTGGGAAAATTTTATTTGTATATTGTTCAACTGCATTCTAATACAACTTACCTAAATCATTCAGAAGTTGAATATGTAATTGGATAATATATAAGATAAATTGAATTTATAAATAAAAATTTGAAGTGGTTATAATAAACGTTATACACTTAAATTTTAATTATAAGATGTTAATTGAAATAAATAGAATAATAAGTTAATTGAATAATAGATAGAAATTAGATTAACTTATGGAAATACCTTGCATTTAAAATCAATGATTGAATACAAATTGATTTAAACTGAAATCTGTATGGTTTAAATTAATTTATATGGGTTAAATATATGGAGTAGATATATTAAGTAGAATAAATTTAACAGTAATTTGAAATAAAGAAGAATTTAAAATTGTCGAAGAAAATATGATTATAATAAAAGACTATTCAAATTTATGGTTTTAGAAATTGTAAATTTAAGAAATTGGATAATAAGATAATGAATTTAAAAAAATAGTTGAGATTGATTTTAGTGAAATCAAATTGATTAAATCAATTATTGAATATCAATTAATTTAAATTTGAATTTATATGATTTAAATTAATTGTTATTTTGTATTTCGAATCTATTTTTCTTTCTGGTTGTTTCTATTCTCCAACCTCGTTCCTTTTCGGGGACGAAAAGTTTTGAGTGGGGGAGAATGTAACGACCCGTAAATTTCAACTGTTTTAATAACGTAATTAGTTGAAATTTTGTGAAATTTTAAACGATAAAATTTTGAAATAAAATTTGATATTTGGAATACGTCTAGTTAAACATAGCAACTGGTAAACTTTCGTCCAAAAATATGGAAGTTTATTTCGCGCGTAAATTTACTTCAATTTAATCAGTTAAAAAGCGTTGAAAATAAAATGTTTTCGAAACCAAAATATTTTTACATAGAAAAATTCTAAACCATCTTCTGAGCAAAATATCAGTTCGTCATTTTTCCAAATTCGGACATCTATTGCTCCGTCGTTCTTATTTTCTGCAAAATAGCAGCATTTTGGTACTGATATCGATTTTTATCGGATGATCGTACTACTGATTTCTATATACCGTTTTGGTCGTCTCGCTGTGCCGACCTCTGTGGTATATTCATTTCTGCGTTTTGATGTCCGGTATTCGACGGTAACGATAAAATAGTTTGTCATATCGGTATCTATCTTGTGTCCTTTGGTTGCTTTGGTCTCTTCCATTTCCCAACAGTCTAGCCTTTCGAATTTATTAAATTATGAAGCGAACAACTGTCCCTTCACTTTTTTTTTTTTTACTTGGCCTTTCGGTTCTATTGGAAACGTGCATTCATAATTTATTACAGAGGCTTTACACTTCTCCCTGTAGCTTCTTCTTTATGCCTTCACTTGAGAAATTGGTTCACTATCTTTTATTTTTGCTCTGTCTAAAGAACAATAGGACGCCCGCATGGCCGCTCCCACTACCTTTTCATTTCCCTTCCGACCACACTCTGCCTTCATCATAGCCCTAACCTGCCACGCCTCACAGCAGCCACTACATCAATCGTCCACACCTGACAGCAGACCACCTCCACATTCCCTTCCACCTTTCTCGGCCTTGAACTCCACGCCAATCTCCATGAGCACACAAATCTTCACCCACCCAGGCCCTCACTGCCTCTCCGCCATCCGCCTAAGCTGTAGCACACACCACGACACAGTCCAACCTCCCTCCACCTAATCATCTCCGGCTCTCCTTGCAACCGCGCCACCCCCTTCTTCCTCTGAGCGAACCCACAGACTCCACCTCCAACTGCACGCCCTCCTCCGCATAACTCAGAACCTACCTCACCTCTGCTCCACCAAATCGCCATCAGCCTTCCACCCGTCTTCAACCGATTAACCCTACGCCAGCAAACCCACCCTAGCAGCCTTGTCTCGCTCTGCAGCACCTAGACCCCGGCCACTGCCACCTGAGATCTCACCCTTCCCCTCTCTTCCACCGCCGTTCTTCTCCGACTTCGCATTGCTTGTTTTCCTCTCCTCCCATTTCTTCCGCTCGGCCAAAAGTTTATATATATGAGGTATGTTATATAAAATATAAGTTTATAAAATCAAAGCACTGTGGTCTCGGTTACATCATATGTTTATATAAAATTTGATCTGTGTACTGCATATAAATTTACATTAAAGTAAATTGAAATAGATGCCGTATATAGGAATGCTTTTGTATCTTTTAGACTGATATCTAATAAGTTGTATTTTATGTTATAATTATAAGGTGCACTTAATATTTTGGAACTGATAGTATAATTTGTATTTATATAAAACATAAGCATTTGTATATAAAATTTCTAGCTGTTGAAACATGCGAAAATATTGGCACTGGCTTTGATATATATAGTTGGTTACAAAGTTATAAATTACTAATAATATCAGTTTCTGTAGTTGATATATTTAAGGTTAGCTTAGGATATATATGTTAAAAATCACCCTGTGTAACATACCACATGTCTATAAAGTAAGTGTATAGGTTACAATATATTTTAGATACTGATTCAAAAATATAATACGTATATGTATATATTTGATTTTGTGAACATGGGTGTCTTATTTTAATATATATGTTTTATTTTAAGACAATGATTTTAAAATGCATATATGTCTAAAATTTGGAATGCATTTGAATTTAGAATATGATTTACATATGCAAATAGTTATATGTATATAAGTCCATTTATATCAGTCATCATCACCGATCCCGTTTTAATTTAAATTCGTCTATTCCTATTTGTCAGCTTTGTCCGTCAAGTCCGCTTCCAGCTTACTTCGCTTTGAGATTGTTGTTCGAATTTGTTCGATTGTCTAGGTTCGTGCTTGGATTCGTAACTCGACTCAGCTTCATTGTGTATCTCTCTAACCTCGAAAGGTGAGCAATCACTCACGATTAACGTTCTTTTATTTATTAAATCTGATTTCAATTGAAACGACAATTGAAATATGCTGTTGTTAGTTAATTACACTGTTATATATGCTATTACCTGTATCAGTTCACCTGTGACATCTGACACCATTATCTGTTAATTATTTATGCGATGATAATACAGTTTGGCTGATAATTGATTGATTGTTGATGTTTATATTGGACGAAAATTGTTAATGTTAAAATGATAAATAGTATGAAATTGAACTTGATATAGGATGATTAAATGTTAAATTTGATTAACTGACATTTGTATAATATGACCCCTTTAACTGTTGAATTTATTTGACACGTAGGATTTGTTTAATTACATCTTGAACCACTGAATGTATGTTGTTAAATTGATGATGGATGAAATTGTAAGTAGATGACAAGTGAAAAACCGTAATGTAATAATCTTTAATCTACATGAAATGATAGTGTAGATTCTAGAAATAATTATATTAATTCGTACAAATAACAATGCGAATTAATACGGTTATTTCGGGATTATTTGAATTGATTATTGGATTGATATTGATTGTTGTTATTGTTTGTTTATTTACTTTGACACCATCCCAGTTTATCACACTGCAAGTTCCCTTTGATATGCTTTGATTTTGAATTGAATTGGAATCGGGTTGAAATGATAAATACCCAAATTGAAACTTTGACCTTGGATATAGAAAATTAAATAAAAACCCGATTGGTCAATAATTTGATTTAAAAAAAAATTGAAGATTTTATTTGAATAAGTAATATGGTTTTGAAATGAAGTTGAATTTGAATTTTTGAAAGGAAAATGTTAATATTTAAAAATCTGAAACAAAATATTAAAAATGTAATTGATGAAAGAATGTTGTTAAATTTGAGAAATGATTGAATTAAGTTGAAATTATAATTAAGTTTGAAATTATTAAACTTTGAAATTATTTAATAATTAAGTTTTGAATTATTTAATAATTAAAAGTTTGAATTATTTTAATGATTAAATTGAATTGAATTCTTTAATAAGAGAAATTGAATTTTTGAATAAGTGAATTTTACTTCGTAAATAATTGAAATTGAGTTTCTTTATTAATTAAGTTTTGGAAAATTATTTAAGAAAGTAAATAAGTGAAATTGAATTTCTTTAACAAGAAATGAAAATGTGATATTTTTTGGAATTAATGTAAGACTTGTAGTTAAAGAATTTGATTTGACGAATTTAATTTAATTCAAATTGTAAGTTTTGATTTAATGAAGTTGAACTTAAGAAATCGATTTAATGAATTGGAAATTTAATAGAAATTGTTTTGAATGATAAATTTACTTAATGAATATTGAATGAAATCGATAAATGAGTTTAAATAAATTCGAATGTTAAGTAAAATTTATTTAAAAGATTTTTGGAATGAAACTTATATTCGAAGTTGAATCAATATTTGAATTGTTTTAAACAAAAATTGAAATTGAATTGTAAGACTTTGAAAGTGTAATTTGGAAGTTTTGAAACGTAAATTTATGGAAATGGTTTTGAAAGACAAATGAAATGTTGATTTACGAATTGAATTTGAAATTGAAAGTGATTTGGCTTTGAAATGAATAAACGACCAATCGGTGAAATAATTACGGAAGTTATTAAAGAGACCGGTATTCGGTTATGGGTATACTCTCTATCTAAACTGAAAACCACTTTAATAACTATACGCGGAGTGATGATCCAGAATGAAGTGGTTGGAATGATGTACGTGTTGACTGAAGAAAGAGAACGATAATGGATAGCCTTGACACTTGTGTCAAATTGGAAATGACTAAAACAGGAGCTGTGCCGGGCCAATGGAGGATTGATACCTCAAGTGGACACACTTCTTCGAACTACTTATACTTGTTGTCGATTGGTGCACCCTTGATTTTGGGAGTGTTGTTTCACGGTGTTGCGGGCGCTGCGGCGTTGCGTTCTCACCAGTCCGGATCAGGCGAACGATAGTATCACTACCTTGGGTATAGCCTCATGTGCCTTGTCATACTTGTATTCCATTTATACGCGACCACTACGATTTTGATTTGTACCTTTAGTATATGGATTGCCCTCTGGTGACTTCCGGTTTTGGGGAAACTACGGTCTTGTATATGCTTTTGGGAATAAAAATGTGTTAAGGGTGGAATGGGCCATGACTTAACGCTATTTTGATATCTTTATATTACTGATAGACATTATCTACTTATCGTACATTACTACATAGTAGATAGTTTAGCGGATCCTTAAAGGATGGTTATTCCAAACATCCTTTGAGTTACTTGTATTTCAATTGCTATTTCACTTGAGTTGGATTTATTAATATAAGAATGTTAATCCTGACTCGAGTGTTTTGTTTTTGCTTTACGCTCGGGTCAGACTGAGTAGTTCAGCCTTCGAGACTCACCTTTGGAGTTGGAGCTTCGCTTGGAGATCCAGCTATCTATCCAGCTTTCAGATATTCGATGATTCCAGTGATGTACTCTGATTTGTATCTAGTTTAACTCTGATGTATCGTATTACTCTTCTGTTGTAAACTCTGATGTATTTTATATATTCATATAGTAGCTTCATGAACTACTATCTCTTTATTTCCGCTGCATTTATTACTCTGTGTCTGTGATCTGTGATTATATCTATTTACTATATATGTTCAGTTTTGCCAAATTTAAATTAACAACGCGGTATTTTGAGCAATTCAACTCCGGCATGAGTGTCTACCTATACACTTATAATGGACGCGAATGGTCCAAAATATCGGGTCGTTACAGCCGCCCTTGTTCACGATCTTCTGCAACACTTTGACACTTCGCCGGCATCGTATCAGGCTGCCGACGCTATTCGAGTTAGTGCGATTACTACTGGCATGGACAACATCTTGAGCGACTATTCTCCAAAGCACAATTTGGAGCTTGCTAGGTTGTTTGTTTTATACCTCATGGGGAACTTGTTTTTTAGCACTAGTAGCAGTAGCTTATCGGTCGACTATATTGAGGCGGTTTCTCATTTGGATTTCGATAGTGTTGTCCAGTATGATTGGGGTACGCCTATTCTTGTGTACCTTTACAGATGTCTAGATGCGTAGTGCACCATCTCTGACTCATAGGTTTTCTTTTAAAGATTTTGGAGTTATTGCAGTACTGGTACTTTGAGTACAGTCATAACTTTAATTTCGTGACACTAACCACGGACGTATCTACTTTTTCTCCCTCGTTTGTCATTTTGGTGCATGACCAACAGGGGGCCTAGGGATAATGAATCTTGCCATGTTTATTTGGTTGCCCCACAACCAGATTGATTTGAGGATGTACAGAGGGCAGATTATTTGGCATCCATTTCATTCCAGTATAATGATCGATCTTGACTTCATATGGATTGCTAGGATGCTTCGTGAGCGGAGATTTCCCCTTTTATCGTATCCCTTGGAGTTTGGTGCATATTGGTATCTTGGTGAGAGGTGATGGAGACAGTTTTATGATTACGATGTCATTCCCGATGACCCGCATCCTCATACCTATTGATGTATGATTTACTCTACAGATCAGTTGGACATGGCGAGAGCAGTTAGTTGGTGGCCAGCAGAGAGCTTTGTTATTATTGGTCCATCATACGTTGATTTCTGGCGTAGATTTTATTCTGCATCTGGTGATACCATTACCCATGCAGCGATTATAGAGTTAGTCGGTCCATCTTCTATACGACAATGTATTGCACCTTCGGTTATCGAGGATCTTACCCAGCCTAGTTAGGGTACCATGCACCAGATCACGTGGTCGCTGCTTCTCACTTTGGTTGGACCATGGCAGTGCCTACTCCTTCAGGAGCATACCGCTATATTGACATTTATCATCCTCTAGCATAGGACCAGTATCTGAATTCCTCACAGGTATCGTATGCCGATCTATATGACATGTAGATGGGTATCCGACACAAAGGATACGTAGAGCACATGCGTAACATTGACTATTATAATTCTGAGATGCAGCGACAGGAAGCCGAGACAAGACAACTACAGGCATTGCTAGGGATGGAGCGTCAAATATTTACTGACTTTTGTATGTATTACGACCAATTAGCTAGCCCGGGTGGTGGTAGAGACGTTAATGATGGGACACGTCCCCACCGTTGACCCCGTCCACATACAGATGATTAATCTTATGTAATGTCCCTTATTTATGCTGTTGTTGATGTTATTATTCATGTACTGTGGCAGATGTTATTATTCATGTACTATGGAAGATGTTATTATTCAGGTATTTTGGCAGATGTTATTATCCAATGAATGTTGTGTCCTTTCGTAGCTATGTGGAACAAACTATGCTCATTCGTTTTAGCTCACACAGTTATATATCCCCTTATTCTAAACCACTTCAACACACAACTCCATAAAACTATTGCATGTATAGAAATCAAATTACTTCTTTCTCTCTATAATAATGGATCCTTACCAATACTACCAGTACAACCATGAAATGAACCAAAGCTTCGACGATGAACAAGAAGTGGATGATGAAACCGTAGGTTGCAAATGCAACAAGCTACAGTAGGATATTCTTACTTTTTTGGATAAGGATCTACGAGCAATTGCCGTGGTAGTATGCCTGGACGGATTGACTGTCGATATAAGAGGGACTATGTTGAAGGACATGAAAGGTTGATGAAGGACTATTTCATTGAGAATCCAACCAATGACATAACTTTGTTCCGTTGTCGATTTTTCATGGGCCTGGTTATTTTCTCCAAAATTTATCTTAAACTTCATGAAAATAACCCATATTTCACTTACAAGCTTAATGGGGCACTAGAACCTGGGCATTCGCCCCACATCAAAATCTCGGCTACTTTACGTATGTTAAGCTACGGAACATCAGGTGATCAATTGGATGAATATTTCAGAATTGCATCATCAACAACAATAGAGTGCTTAAAGTAATTCTGTAAGACAGTGATCGAACAGTTCGGCAAGGAATACTTACAAACGCTGGGACCAAATGATGTAGCTAGAATACTATCAAGAGGAGAAGCTTTAGGTTTTCCAAGTATGCTTGAAAGTTTGGACTACATGCATTAGGCTTGGAAGAACTGTCTGACGGGTTAGAAAGGAATGTTCACCGGACACAAAAATGTGCCAACAATGATTCTTGAAGCAGTAGCTTATGATGAATCATGGATTTGGCATGCTTTCTTTGGAGTGTAAGGTTTGTTAAATGATATAAATGTTTTAAAACAATCATACCTATTCTCTGAACTATCTAACAGAATGTCGACGGAAGTTTCATTCAAAATTGGTATCGTTGAGCATCAAATTGGATATTACCTAGTGGATAGCATTTATCCAAAGTGGGGAACTTTAATGCAAGGTTATAGGGTACCAAGAGATGAAAAAAGAAAAGCTATTTCACCAAAAAGTGGAAAATTATAGAAAGGACATCGAACGTATGTTCGGTGTCTTACAAGCAAGGTTTCAGATTTTACGAAACCCTACCGATTTCATGACGCAAGAGTTCTATTTGAAATTATGTATGTTTGTATAATAATTCATAACATGATTGTGGGAGTGAAAGAGGCGGGTATAAAAATCAAAAAAATAATTACCCGGACATGTTTAAGGGTTTTAACAAAAAATCAGAGCAAAACATTGATTCAGTGGAGGAATATGTTTATATAGTTTAGCGTATTAAAGATCAAACATCACACTTTCAATTGCATGACCAATTGGTTGATCATTTATGGGCACACATAGGAACGAACAGCAGGAATTCCTAGGTGTTTGTTTATGGAGTTGTTGATGGAGTTGTCGATGAAGTTGTTGATGATGTTTGTTATGAAGTTATTGATGAAGTTGTTTGTTTACCATACTATGTTTGTTTTACGGTGTATGTTTTACTTTGTTTCAGTGCAATAAGTTTATTATTGCGAATGTTATACCATGTTTTCAAGTTTTAAGGTTCAGCGTTTAGTAATATTATTGTGGAACTTGTTTACTTAGATGTTGAAAGACCTTGGTGTGAAGTACATAATAATTCGATAATATTATAACCCAAACAATAAATACCAAATACACATCTAGTACACTTCCAAACATAAGATACAAATAAATGCTAATTAAGTACAACACAAATACCCATCTAAACCCATCCCTTGACATGCCACTTCTGCTTCCACTTCCACTGTCTTGCACATTCTTATAGCTTTCCAACTGCTCTGTTACAAGTTCTTGCTGCAGAGGTGAGAGCTTACTAAAATCACAGGTCATCAGTCTGATGTAGTTCTTCTCTCTCATCAAAGTTTCCTTTCGCTCTTGGGCTTGTCTCCTTAATCGTCGATCTTTCATGATAGCCTTTTTAAACTCCATTTCGCTGTGATTTCTTTGTGTTGAAAAATTGGCTCTATGCTCTCTTGTTTCCTTAGTGGACGTCTCTAAAGTACCTATGAATCTTGAAAATTCGGCACTTCGGTACTCCAACTGAATTGATTTGTTTCTACTAAGAGGACATGCGTCTTTGTCCCTAAAAAATTGCGATCTTTTCTGAGAACTAGGATCGTTGCCTGGACTTGAATCCTAGTAGTTCATTCTTCTTGCCGTATTTTGCTGCTCGAACATGCAGTTGTTGGGATTCCTCCATTTTGGTAGATCGGAAAGAAGCTCAAAGAATTCGTGAAACTTGAATGGATGACCATATTTATGTTGATATGCCTTTCGTGCTTCTTCTATCTATAGAACGAAGTAAAAAATGTATGAATAAATGATAATATTCAAAAAGTATGATCTTTTAAAAAGTATGTAATAAAACATAAACAAAACTTATAATGTCATATGGAGCAGCACCGCTTCGCTGTCTAGTCTCCAACCTTGATAGTATAACTAGATAGTTTTGGCATGCATGGTTCATTACTCGATATCCACCTCTAAGCGAAGCCCGGTGTCCTCTTCAACGGCTCTATTGTGTTATAATAATCCGCCACTTTTCCTCAAAAAATTTTCCCTTTCATGTTATTTCCAGTAATACTGTCTCGTGAAATACATATCCATGATTTAACAAGAGAAACATACTATTGAGAAGTGAACTTAACTTGCTTTTTTCTTCCGTCGGCTGCTGTAGCTTCCTCTTCAGCATTTTCCGTATCGATGTCTTCTATGCCAATGTCTGCATCAGTTGCAACTGGTTTGCTACGCCAATTACTGAAAATGCCGCTTAATGATTTCCATTTCCTTTTCTTCTTGTAATATTCTACGATTTGAGGCCCAGACATCTCTGTAATGATTTCTTCTTTACCGTCTTCCGTATCTTCGGTGTCCCCTTCTTAATCTTTGCCTTCTTCCTCGTTTGAACCGCTACTTATTTATTCGGTTGTAGAATCATTGTATGCATAAAAATATTGCCTAGACAAATTTTGCATGGCTTCTTGATCACGAATCTCTATCTACTTTGTGCTAAGATCCTGTTGTTGAAGTTGGTCGTTCTGCATCATTAACGACATATACAATGAGTGGTCTTCGTACGTGCCAAAAGTAGGACGTCGTTGGTAATACGGTTGTGGAGCGGTAAAATGGAAGTAAGGTGGTTGTTCGGGAGGAAAGCTAGGAGGAGCATGCAGTTGGTATGGTTGGCTATAGGGAAGGTTTGATTATGGCGTATAGCTATTCGTGCAATGGACGAAGGGATTGAAGTTGGTTAGGTGAATGTTGGACAAAATAGCCGGCGGAAGGATACGTGGACATTGGTTTTTTGCTCATGACTTTTTTTCCAGCGCACTTCAGATGAAGAAGACATTTTTAAAATTAGTGTTAGAGGAGAAAGAAGTGAGGAAGAGGTGGTGTGGAAGAAGGAGTAGGAGAGGAGTTTATAGAAGAGGCGAAATACTAGCCGTTGAGTTAGCCACTGGGTGCTCAATAGCTAGTACTTATAACGGTGAAATCTTCGCCGTTAGAAGTATATAACGGCAAAGTCTCAACCGTTAGGGCATAACAAACAATGGCTTGTTCAGTTGTTAAACAAGCTACGGAACAACCAGGTGTGGGTTGTTTACTTCTGGATGGCTAGTTTGAACTTATCCCGTGGCTAGTAAACTGAACATGGGCTGGTGAGTATAAGGCAAAGACTTTGCCGTTTTATGTTTATAATGGTGAAGTCTTCGGCCTTATAAATTTATAACAGCGAAGACTTTGTCATTATAAACTTATAAAGGCAAAGTCTTTGCCGCTATAAAATATAGTCGTTGTCACCCCAACGGCTATGTTCCAAGTTCCACTTAATCCCCTCTATATATTCCACCACCCTTCTCCTCCTTTCACACCACCTCATCTTCACTTCTTCCCTCTATAATTCTAAAATTGTCTTCTTCATCAAAATGTTCCACCAAAAAAGTTGTTAGCAAGAAACCCATGTCCACATACCCTTCCACCAGATTTTCCAGCCAACGCGCACTACACCAACAACAAACACTTCGTCCATCACATGAGTACAGCTATTCGCCGTATTCGAACTTTTCTTATAGCCAACCTTACCAACTGCTCGCTCCTCTTAACTTTCCTCCCGTTCAATCTACTACATGCAACCATATTACTAACAACGTTTAGGCGCATACGACGATCATTTGTCGTACATGTCTTTGATGATGCAAAATGATTAACTACAACATCGTCATCCTAACGTGTAACAGTTAGAGATTCATGACCGTGAAGAAATGCAGAATCTCTAAAGTCAATATTCTTATGCATGTAAGGCTCCTAATAATGATGAAACCGTTAGTAGTTCAGAGGAGGAGGAGGAGGAAGACGTAAACCAAGAAGATGATGTAATAAATACGGAAGAATGCAAAGAAGCTTTCACCCTCGAGCTCGGAATATAATAAAAAGAAGAAGTGGAAATTATTAAGTGGCATTTTCGAAAAACGACGTAGAGATTTAGTTGCAGCGGAGAAAGACGTTGGCATAAAAGACATTGACATGGAAAATGTCGAAGCGGAAGGAGTAGTAGCTGATGGTAGAAAAAAGCAAGTTAAGTTTACTTCTAAACAATATATTTCACTTGCTAAATTATGGATGTGCATTTCACAAGATAGTATTTCTGGCAATAATATGAAAGGCCGGAAATTTTGGAAAAGAGTTGCGTATTTTTACAACACCTTGGAACCGTTGAAGAGAACATGGGGATCGTTCAGAGGAGGATTTGAGTTATGAACTCTGCATGCCAAAACTATTTGGCAATACTTACCAGAATTCAGACTAGACCGCAAAGCGGTGCTGCTCCTTATGACATTGTAAATAAAATATTGTTTTACATTTATTTGAAATGGTAATGTGTTTGACTAGTTTTGCATATTCATACACTTTTGGATTTTTTCTACAGATTGAAGAATCGCGTAAGGCTTATCAGCTGCAATACGGCCAACCATTTAAATTCCAAGAGTGCTTTAAGCTTCTCTTCAGTTTACCAAAATGAAAGAATCTTAACAACCTCATGTTCAAGCAACAAAATAAAGCCAGAAGAATGAACTACTCTGATTCAAGTTCAGGAAGCGATTAATGTTCTCAAGAAAGATCTCCACTATTTGGAAACGGTGACGGACGTCCTTTTACTACCACGATGGTTGCTCGTACATCCTTCACCAAAAAAAAGTAAGAATATCGTACTATTGCTTTTTGAATTTGAAAATCTGCTGTTCATCATCCATTTCTTGTTCATTGTCGTAGCTTTGATTCATGTCTTGTTTGCACTGGTAGTG
Organism: Allium fistulosum; assembly: GCA_030737815.1. Taxonomy (NCBI): domain Eukaryota; kingdom Viridiplantae; phylum Streptophyta; class Magnoliopsida; order Asparagales; family Amaryllidaceae; genus Allium; species Allium fistulosum. Next base: position 731,754,792 of record CM060908.1, read on the forward strand.
TATGTTAGGATCCATGGTTGTTGAGTAGTAAGTAATTTGATTTATTGGTTTGATTTAATTTTTTGCAATTGTGTGTTGGAGTAGATCAGAATGCAAGTATATATAAGTGTAGGAGGTAAAAGGATATGGAATACAAAAGACAATGAATCATACAACATTGAATGATTGCAGTTTACTTCACATCGGTAGTACTTGATAAAGCTGTAGTGTACGTTTGCAGAGGCCATAATGCTATAGTGTAGCTACAATGTTGGAAAGGACAAGGCAATAATGGGTGCAGTGTACGTTTACAGAGGTCATTGATTGAGTTACGGATGCACAATTTAGCTACAATGTTGGAAAGGACAACACAATAATGGCTACATTGTGCATTTGCAGAGGTCATTGATTGAGTTACGGATGCACAGTGTAGCTACAGTGTTAGAAAGGACATGACAATAATGGCTACAATGTACGTTTGCAGAGGTCATTGATTGAGTTACGGATGCGCAGTGTAGCTACAGTGTTGGAAAGGACAAGGCAATAATGGTTATAGTGCACGTTTGCAGAGATCATTAATTGAGTTACGGATGCACACTGTAGCTACAGTATTGGAAATGACATGACAATAATGGCTACATTGTTCAGTTGCAGAGGTCATTGATTGAGTTACGGATGCACAGTGTAGCTAAAGTGTTGGAAAGGACAAGGCGATAATAGCTACAGTGTACATTTGCAAAGGCCATTGATTGGTTTCGGTTAGCTCCATGTCGATACAATTGCAATCCGCATGATTACTAATTATACACTAAGTATTGGCATGGGAGGTTCATAGTATTCCAAATGAAAAATCAGACATGGACTCCCCATGATTATTTGCTGTTGATTAAAGCCTATATACAGGCTGATACAAGACACATGGAAGAGGAGGTCGATGAAGATTTATGGGTCACCGTCAACGAAGCTTACAACAACTATCCAGAATGTAGGCTGAGAATATGAATTTGGATACTAGAAGTACATTTGTTACATTTACTAGAGCTTGCAGGAGGTATCGGAGAATTATAACCGACGTAGAACGAGATAATGTTTTTCAAATGACCCGATCGGCGTTTGACTCCTTGTATTTTATGGATCATTAAATACACTTTGTTGGTCATGCTGCATACGATTTGTGGGTGAATTATATTAGACAGTTTTAGTGAGTACTATGTCAGCGTACGATGTATGTCCATGTGTTTGTCCAAGTGTCTTAGGTCGGTTTATGTCCATAAGTGTTAGTTTGGGTAACTTGTATTCTATGAGTTGTATTAGTTTAATGCATCTCCACCTGTAGTAATATGAGTTGTGTAGGTTTGATGTAATTTGGAGACTAAACTATGTACTTATACGTATCACAACATACGACATTCTACAACATTCTATAACTACTTAAACATACAACCAAAAACATACTTAAACATACGACAGACTCAAACATACCACAACATACGACATACTTCAACATACTATAACATACCAGAACATACTTAAACATACAACAAAAAACATACTTAAACATACGACAGACTCGAACATACCACAACATACGACATATTTCAACATACTACGTACTTTAACATTTTAGTTATGCCCACCACCACACTGAAATTCAAGTGCACTCAGCCTGTTACGAAGCACGACTAGATCTTGCTCTATTTCATTTACATATTCCACTACTCGATGAGGGAACGTGTCATCAATCCATTCCCATAAACCACAACCAATTGGAAAGTTATGGCATCTATAATGGCGTCGTACAATGTCGTTTCTGCTTCGCATGATGGAATACGTAACTGACACTCCGCAAACACAATATGGTAATGGAGAAGAATTAACTTCCTGCTCCATCTGAATCCGTCCATTACAGACTTGTCGGCGTTCTTGTGTGTTTGTAAGAAGTCTTATCTTTTATTTATATGGATGTTGTACAATCTGTTGTTCATATGGAGGTTGAACGTCCTCTTGGAGTCTTAGTTGGCTAAGATCTGGGAACTCACGACGGATGTCCTCGTACTGCTGGTTTTGATACTCGATTAGCCAATCCTCATCGGTGCATTGACTTTCCAAAGGCATGTAGCCTCCTATATCAGAGTCAACTGAAGAAGGCCAGGATGACATCGGTGTGAGGTGTAAATGAATGTGAGGAAGATGTAGATAGAAGTGAAGAAGGAGTAGATGATTGTAAAGAAGTAGATGTAAACAGGTATATGTATATATAGAAGTGAAGCGAAAAAGGCCAAAGTGGTAATTATAGGAAGAAGAGAGCAAGTTCATGGTAATTATAGGAAGTGTTATTTTTATTGCCAACGAATGTAATTGTCTGTATATTAGGTTATGGTAATCTATGCTTTTAATAAAATATCTGTACAGTTGCTAACAACACAGAAACATGAAAAATATTGACATCGATGCATAAACGGAATACAACAGATATATCATACATCATAGCACATGAATAATAACACCAATGACACAGAAACATAAATGATAATGACATCGATACATAAACCGAATACAATAGATATATCATACATTAGACTAAAAGAATAAGTACACAAACAACATAGAAACACAAATGAAATATAATAAATAAGATCACCCATCTGTATGTGGATGTGTATGACGACAACGACATGTCTCATCATCATCATCTCCATCACCACTCGGGCCAACTAAATGCTCATAGTACATATGCATGTCAGCAAATCACTTACGCTTTTCCTCCAACCGTGCCTGCGTTTGTGTTGTTGCCTCTGCCTGGCGACGTAGTTCACTATCATAGTATTATAGGCTATGCCTATGCTCTACATATCCTATATGTCTGATCTCCATCTGCATATCGTATAGATCAGCGTAAGATATATGGGTCGGATCCAGGTACTGATCATGCGCTAGAGGATGAAACACGTCAACGTAACGGTCTGGTCCAATAGTAGGAACTACCATGGTCCATCCAAAGTGAGAAGCAGCCGACACATGATCGGGTGCACGGTACCCCTGACTGGGCTGGATAAGATCCTCAACAACTGGGGGATGTATGCCGTGGCGTATAGCAGATGGATAGACTAAATCTATCGCCGCTTCATGGGTAATGGTATCATCGGACCCACTGTAAAATCAACGCCAGAGTCAACGTATGATGGACCAGTAATAACAAAGGTCTTGGCCGGCCACCAACCTCCGGCTCTCGCCAGGTCTACCTGCTTTGAAGAATAAATCATATAGCGGTAGGTACGAGGGTATGGATCATCGGGAATAACATCAAAGTCGTATAACTATCTCCAATACCTCTGACCAAGATACCAATATTCACCAAACGCCGAGGGATAAGATAGGAGTGGATATCTCCGCCCGGCAAGCATCCCAGCTGTAACAACCCAGAATTTTGACCAAATTAAATTGAGAATATTTAATTAATTTTAAATATTTGAACGATGATTTAATTTGAATCCCGAATGTAACTTTGAATTTGACGGTTAAATTATATAGTTTAATATATTGAGAGTTGAATAAAAATTTGTATCTTCAATTTAAAGCTAAAGGAAAATATTTCAAACGCTTGTAAAATTTATATTGATAACACTGAAGATAACAGGAGCTTCAGAATTGAAATTTAAAACTGTTTTGTTCAGTTTAGAAATTTATATCGTACAACCGAATTTAAAAATAGCCGTCCGAGGCGCAGTCTCGGAATTCGACGAAACCAGTTCCAACGGGTCCATAATATTGAATTATTACCGGGTTTCAAATTTCGTATCGTTGGGAGTTGTTGGGTGAGAATACGACACATAAAACGCGTTGAAAATGGTACCGAAACAAAATGAATTTAAAGTTAAATTTTAAAATTTGAGCAAAAGACAGCATCCCAAAAATCACGCCTGAAATAGTGGGAAAAGAAAAATTCGTGCAGGCACGATACTCTCCCTTGTTTCAGCCAAAAATCACGCAACCCTTTCCGTTCAAAAAGAGAACCGAGCACTCCCTTTCTTTCTCAGTTGAAAATCAAACGAAACAAAACAAAATGGCTGAACCTATTCAAATCGAATTCTCCCCTTCAGTTTAATTCTCAAATCCAATCCCTCTTCCTTTTATAAAAATACCGAGCCTTATCCTCCTATTCAAATCAAGGGACGAAGTCGCGAGGATGGAATCGCGCGCGCGACAGTTTGGTTCGAGAGCACGGCAGTGGCTACGTCAGGTGGCGCCGAGGAAGGGGCGCGGCGTTGGAGGGCAGTTGTGGCAGCAGACTGGGAGCCTTCGAGTTCAGACTCGTTGGCGAAGGGGGATCGAGACAGTGGGCATCATGGCGCGCGCGCTAGGGGGTATCGCGATTCAGGGACGAGGCAGCAGCTGCTCGCGGCGAGCTCGACTTCGAGTTTTAGGATGTTCGATCAAGCGCACGAGCGCGATGAGGTGGTGGCGCTCACGAATTGGAGACGCGCGTGGCGTTCGTGAGCAGGTGGAGGTCGAGCGATGGGGGGGTTTCGCGAAGACGAATGCGAGCAGGCGGGCGCGACACTGGCATTTCACGGCAGCAACTTCGGTGAGGGGTCGCGAGTCTATAGCGTGAGGTATCTTTCTCTTATTTTTTATACAGTAAGAAAAAGAACACCTCTGTTTTAATTTAAATTTATATATGGGAAAAGAAAAAAAATACAGTAAGGTAATTTAATTTTAGACATCTTAGTTTAAGGTGTATGGATTTAAAACTTTTAATTAAATGTGAGATCATTATTTTATCTATCAGATATACTATTGGCTCATCTAAATTTAAAATCGAGTATGATATGTCTATGTCAAACAGAGGAAATTTTATAAGAGTTTGAAATTATTAAAGTTGTTATAAAAGAGAAATAGAAAATATTTTGTTAGGATTTTAGAGTAAATTTTTAGTTTAACAAATTTTATTAAAAGAAAATTGATTTAAAGATATTAATTTGAAGAAAAATTGTTAGTTAATGAAATGGTCTAATAAGTTGTTAACTCAATCTGTTTAAAATGGGAAAAATATTTGTTCGTCTGTTCAAATATTAATGAATTCGTATAATTATTTATACAAGGTATAAATCAAGAAATCGAGTCAAGATGGAAATTAGATGGCAAATTAAAAAGCTAAGGTGAGATCTTCTCACTCAAAATATATTTGGATTGCAGTTATTGATTGATATGATTGTTGGTTGGATATGATATTAGATATAGTAGGATATATCTATTATATATAGCAATATATACATATTGGCATATGTATATATTGGATTGATTGATTTCCCGCCTCGTATAGCGGATGAGACCCTATTGCGCCGTTAGTAAGCGGATATTTTATAAAACCCATATACCGCGATATTCCACCTCGAAGTGGAATGGTATTGTGCTAACGTCTGTGGATGCAGGGAAACAGGTTGGAGGGATCCAACTGGACCCCTCATATTGATTGAATTTATTTATACTGTGATATGAATCTGTGAATGATTATATTGATATTATTAATCATATGGATATCTGGAAATTGTTTGAAAGCTAAAAGTTTAGCTGAAGGGATGTTTGATATCATTGGATTTCAAAAAAATAAATCAATTGAATTTTTGAAATCAAAATAGAAATTTCTAAGTGAATCAATTTTAGAAATTGAATAAATTTTGAAGAAAGGAATTTTTAAAGTATAAAAAGTTAATTCTTATAATCTTATGGAATAAATTCCAGAATAAAGTGAAAATGCTAAATAAATGAATTTCATAAAACAGTGATTATAAATTGAAGAATTTAATTTAAATTTGGATTTTAAATAGATTGGAAGAAACAATTGAAATCTATTTTCTTAAAAAGGAATTTATTAAAAGAAGATAAGTTGGACATCCAATTAGAAATTTAATTGGTAAATTGGAATAATTTGGGAAATCAATGTAAAATGATTTCAATTTGAAGAATCCATTTAGAAGCAGAATATTGAATAATTTGAGAAAAAAATAAGGAACTTATTTAGTAGTGATAAATAAAATTAGAAATCAATCTGAAATTGATTTAATATTTGGAAATGAAATTTTGAGAAATCAGCATGGAAATTTTACTTAAAGTTGAAAATAAATTTAGAAATCAATATTGAAATTGATTTGATATTGAAGTTCTTATAAATAAAATTGGAATTTATAAATGCTGTTTATAAATACGAAATCACTTATTTTGATAAGTAAAATATAGAAGTTAATAAAAAAGAAGATTTATAAGTCGAGGTTGTTATTAAAATAGAAATGGAATTTATAGACGTGTTTATAAATTCGAAATAGATTGAATTGGATAAATTTATTTATAGAAGATTTTTAAAGAAGATATATTCACGACTCTGGACAGTGAATATATTTTTGAATAAAATGGATTCATTTTTGAAGAAGTGATATTTTAAAATGAAGTTAAACATTTTAAAGATATTTTAAAATGTATTATGAATCAAAAGCATAGATTTCAACAGTTCTTGTTGAAATAGACGTTTTCGAGGAAGAAGGAAATGGTGGACTATAACACTGTTGTTATAGTAAATGATTTCCGAAAGGAAATGTTTTTATATAGTATTGGAATTTATATATATCAATCTAAATTCCGAATCCCTATACTAGTGATTTTGAGTCGTCGTAACGATGTTTTACGTAACATTCGTTTTGACTCAAATAAATGTCGTTATAGTAAATGATTTCCTTAAAGGATGAATTTATACTTAAATTTGATTTAAGTATATTGAATATTTTCAAATGTTGAAAATAAATGATTTGTGAATTACTTATTATTAAATAAGTATGGAAATGCTTTTCCAATATGAACGAAATGTTTTGAGAATCTATCTTTGTAAAGATAAATTGAAATTGAATATTTAAATCGATTTGAGAATCGTATATCAGTAGATATTTTGAAAATATAAATTCACTATGGAATTTATAAAGAAAAGGGGAACTGTTTAGAAAAATAAACGTTGATTTATTTTTGAAGTGTGGAAATTTTATATCAAGTAAAAGATATTTTGGAAGATAAAATAATTTGGGAAAATTATTTGGAATCTGATGATGTTGCGCATCTTTATTGATAGTTAAATAACCGACTATCAATAATTACCTTTAGATAGGTATTTGTTGTGATTTGATGAATTTGAATGCCACACTTATTTTTGAATAAACGCTCACTATTCGGGTTAGCCGGGAAAGGACCATGGGGTCGTATAACCCATTCCGAATATGTGATACGTCGTTATGAATTGCATTTGAAGACCGGTGTTGAAGACCGGATATTTTTGAAAATGGAAGGATTACCGTCGAGTTACTCTACATCGGCTGATCTCCGATTTAGAGGTTTTATCACCCTTAGTGACGGGAAGTCCGGACGTGATTGAAAATTATCCGGAATTGCAAGGGCTTCGTGAGAAGTGCCTTCGGTTCTGTTCGATCCCGGAACAGACTTGTATGGATTGTGTGTCTGACGTTACAATTTGAGATATAAAGCTGATTTCTTTCAAATGCATATCTGTTGGTGGCGGAGAATTTATTCTCTTAGCTTAACACCCTTCTCTGAGACGTACGAGCTCAGAGGTTATGTAGTTGAAATTTATCAGCAATATACTCCCAATTTGGTAACGTGGCATACTGAGTGTTGCTGTGAAATGATCAGTGTTTGATCATTTGTGATATGATCATTTGTTTGATCTTATATCTTTGTGATCATAGGTTGATCATTTGTTTGACCCGAAACATGGCTTTGTAGAAAGCGTAGCTTTGTGGATGAGACTTCGTCGAGCCTCACACCCCGGAAATGGTCAAAACAGGAAGGATGCAGCAAGGTTCTAGGGAGTAGCGCCCCTTAGTGTATGTCATTCCTTCTGGATAGAGGTGGTATCATGGTATGGAGCCTAGATACTTAACCTATGTGGTTGATGCAAATTTATTACTTTGTGGTTGTTGGAAATCGGGGATCCTCGGGAAGATCGGTTACGATCGGGGGATGACATACGCGTGTCAGTAGTTACCTATTTTTGTAGAGGTAACCCGGCCTTGTGTTGGCAGAGATCTAACCGTAATGTTAGGTTATTTCTCGGGTCGTCTATTCCAGGGACGTACCCATCGTGGAAAAGGAAGTTCCTTAGCCTGACCATTTGTTGGAAATCCAAACTCCAATACGAACCTTGTACGGTATTAGTTGTAGAACCTGCCATTTACGTACGGTGGTCACCACTGTTTAGATGGTAGCTATAGTAGGCATACGATACTGGTCGTATGTTGGCTAAGATTAATATTATACTTTCGAAATGTTTTCTACACTATGCACTAATAATAATATCAAAAAGAATTTGATTTTGCGTAGTAAGCATCTTTGACTATCATAAGAAGAAATCTCCTCGAATTCTGCGTTTGCATTGTGTGTGTGGTGGGAGGTCTTATGGTAGTTTCATTTTCCAAAAGCATTGCGAATTTGTTTTATTTTCTTTGTGAAAGAATAACTGTTTTACGATCTCACACCAGTCACCATGACTGACTCGGAGTTTATTGTTTCCCTTCTAAACTCTGGGTGCCCACCAATTTCCACACGGGCAGTCTAGAGTTATGTTATCAGGATATTCTGGAGCTTTGGAAGCAAGCTGGATGGCGAGACGTAGTATTTGTATCTGATATATTTATTCCGATGTGTATTCTGTATGAGGACAAGTTATATAACTGTCCATTGTTGTATATTGACTCTGATGATTGATTTATGTATAAACTGATATAGTTCTTTGTTTTAAAAGATTAGTAATTATCTATTGTATATTGTTCCGCTGCGATATGTGAGATTCTGATATTGTTTTCTATTCTGATGTTGTTCTGTTGTCCTTCTTTCTTTTTCTTCTTTCTTCTCTTCTTTCTTCTATCTTTTCTTCTACCTCTTTTTTTTTCTTTCAAAACATTAAAGTTCGCGTTTTCGCCATTCGACTTTTCGACAGTTGGTAAAGTGGACGTATCGATGTCGAGTTTTCGGAAGACGAATTTGCGGGTCTTTACAGGTGGTATCAGAGCATATGGTTAAGCGACAACCCTGCTCTGTTGGGTGTTACTCATTAGAGATAGAGTCAGTAGTACTCTAGAATGAGTTTGAGTGTAATAATATATACGAGCGCGTATTTGTTAGTTGATATAAAAAATTGTTTTGTATTGTGATGATTGGTTTATTGAGTGGCATATGAACCTTCGTCGGCACAGTCTGCGCAACTGTATCGAAGGGGTTTCTAAACGCTCGAATAGAACAGTTCGGCACAGTATTGTTTTAAAATAGGGTGAATGAGATAATTTTACCCAAAACTATTTTTGTATAGAAAAGAAATGATTTTCTATGAATTACTATAGTATATGGTTGCATGGTTGCTAGAAGTAATATTATTAAATTATCATCACTGAAATTGAATAAGAAATTGAAATTGTAACTCCAAAGTTAAGAAATAAATTCATATACAAATGAAATTTGAGAATGTAAATTATAAATGTGAATTGTAATTTAAAACAGAATTCCAGAGGAGTATTTGGAAATGTTTTGAAAAGAATTTGAAAATTTTGGAGATTTGGAAGTTTAAATCTTTTTAGAGTTAAAAATGAATTTCAAAGGTTTGAAAAGTATTTTGGAGAAATGAAAGCTCTAAACTCTTTTCGGTCGCTGGAAAATAATCCTGATGATGATGGCCACATCATTAGAATTCATTTTCGGGTTTCCAAAAGAGAAATTGCTGCCAAATTTGTTTTAAATGGTAGTTGTTTGAAAATTTGGATTTTGTTTTAGTAAATTCAAAGGATAATTTGAACTGTTTTCAAAAATGGTTTTTGAAATGTTGGTAAACTCTGGAATACTATGTAGAAATATTTATGAAATATTATTAAGTTGATAACTTATACAATTTGAATTGATAGAATAAATTCAATTTAAAGGATGGAGTTAAATTAAATTAAGTATAAGTGAATAAATTAAATGAAGTGAAATGAATTAAATTCATATGGAATTTGAAATCCAGTTTAATATGAGTGGTTATAAACCAAAATGGTAAATTGAAAATAAATTTTGGGATTGAACGAAATTTGATATGTAACTTCAATAGCGAATTAGAAATGATATAAGTAGTTTATATTGAAAATTTTGTAATAGAATTGTGCAAAATGGTTTGAATGTGTAACTAGATATTTTGGCTAGTAGGACATATAGGTGTTATAAAAGGAATTGGAATTTTGATTTCGAAGATAAAGTGAATTGCTCGAAAAAGGTATGTATTTAAATTCCAATATGAGATTTGATGACTTTCTTGTCTAGCCGCTTGGCCTTTTCTTTTTCTTTTTGGAATCTGAGAGTCCGTAGGGACGTTTTGTAGTCGTGCCGTATTAGCCGCACAAAGGAGACGTTGGCAAAAATTTTCAGAAATTTAGGGCGTTAGAAAATTTTTGAGAAAATTTTGAAAGTTTAAATTTGAATTTGAATTTAAATTTGAATTGTTAAGAGAACAATGATGTTTGAAAACTATGAAGGGTTTAGAAATTTAGTTGAATGATAACGAATCTTTAGTAGAAAGATTTGTTTTGAAATTTGATAAAACTATTTAGATTGTGAAAAATAGTAGACGAGTTAAGGACTTTTTTTTTTCCTAACTTGTAATTTCGAGGACGAAATTCTTTTAAGGGGGGAAGTCTGTAACGACCCAGAATTTTGACCAAATTAAATTGAGAATATTTAATTAATTTTAAATATTTGAACGATGATTTAATTTGAATCCCGAATGTAACTTTGAATTTGACGGTTAAATTATATAGTTTAATATATTGAGAGTTGAATAAAAATTTGTATCTTCAATTTAAAGCTAAAGGAAAATATTTCAAACGCTTGTAAAATTTATATTGATAACACAGAAGATAACAGGAGCTTCAGAATTGAAATTTAAAACTGTTTTGTTCAGTTTAGAAATTTATATCGTACAACCGAATTTAAAAATAGCCGTCCGAGGCGCAGTCTCGGAATTCGACGAAACCAGTTCCATCGGGTCCATAATATTGAATTATTACCGGGTTTCAAATTTCGTATCGTTCGGAGTTGTTGGGTGAGAATACGACACATAAAACGCATTGAAAATGGTACCGAAACAAAATGAATTTAAAGTTAAATTTTAAAATTTGAGCAAAAGACAGCATCCCAAAAATCACGCCTGAAATAGTGGGAAAAGAAAAATTCGTGCAGGCACGATACTCTCCCTTGTTTCAGCCAAAAATCACGCAACCCTTTCCGTTCAAAAAGAGAACCGAGCACTCCCTTTCTTTCTCAGTTGAAAATCAAACGAAACAAAACAAAATGGCTGAACCTATTCAAATCGAATTCTCCCCTTCAGTTTAATTCTCAAATCCAATCCCTCTTCCTTTTATAAAAATACCGAGCCTTATCCTCCTATTCAAATCAAGGGACGAAGTCGCGAGGATGGAATCGCGCGCGCGACAGTTTAGTTCGAGAGCACGGCAGTGGCTACGTCAGGTGGCACCGAGGAAGGGGCGCGGCGTTGGAGGGCAGTTGTGGCAGCAGACTGGGAGCCTTCGAGTTCAGACTCGTTGGCGAAGGGGGATCGAGACAGTGGGCATCATGGCGCGCGCTAGGGGGTATCGCGATTCAGGGACGAGGCAGCAGCTGCTCGCGGCGAGCTCGACTTCGAGTTTTAGGATGTTCGATCAAGCGCACGAGCGCGATGAGGTGGTGGCGCTCACGAATTGGAGACGCGCGTGGCGTTCGTGAGCAGGTGGAGGTCGAGCGATGGGGGGGGTTTCGCGAAGACGAATGCGAGCAGGCGGGCGCGACACTGGCATTTCACGGCAGCAACTTCGGTGAGGGGTCGCGAGTCTATAGCGTGAGGTATCTTTCTCTTATATTTTATACAGTAAGAAAAAGAACACCTCTGTTTTAATTTAAATTTATATATGGGAAAAGAAAAAAAATACAGTAAGGTAATTTAATTTTAGACATCTTAGTTTAAGGTGTATGGATTTAAAACTTTTAATTAAATGTGAGATCATTATTTTATCTATCAGATATACTATTGGCTCATCTAAATTTAAAATCGAGTATGATATGTCTATGTCAAACAGAGGAAATTTTATAAGAGTTTGAAATTATTAAAGTTGTTATAAAAGAGAAATAGAAAATATTTTGTTAGGATTTTAGAGTAAATTTTTAGTTTAACAAATTTTATTAAAAGAAAATTGATTTAAAGATATTAATTTGAAGAAAAATTGTTAGTTAATGAAATGGTCTAATAAGTTGTTAACTCAATCTGTTTAAAATGGGAAAAATATTTGTTCGTCTGTTCAAATATTAATGAATTCGTATAATTATTTATACAAGGTATAAATCAAGAAATCGAGTCAAGATGGAAATTAGATGGCAAATTAAAAAGCTAAGGTGAGATCTTCTCACTCAAAATATATTTGGATTGCAGTTATTGATTGATATGATTGTTGGTTGGATATGATATTAGATATAGTAGGATATATCTATTATATATAGCAATATATACATATTGGCATATGTATATATTGGATTGATTGATTTCCCGCCTCGTATAGCGGATGAGACCCTATTGCGCCGTTAGTAAGCGGATATTTTATAAAACCCATATACCGCGATATTCCACCTCGAAGTGGAATGGTATTGTGCTAACGTCTATGGATGCAGGGAAACAGGTTGGAGGGATCCAACTGGACCCCTCATATTGATTGAATTTATTTATACTGTGATATGAATCTGTGAATGATTATATTGATATTATTAATCATATGGATATCTGGAAATTGTTTGAAAGCTAAAAGTTTAGCTGAAGGGATGTTTGATATCATTGGATTTCAAAAAAATAAATTAATTGAATTTTTGAAATCAAAATAGAAATTTCTAAGTGAATCAATTTTAGAAATTGAATAAATTTTGAAGAAAGGAATTTTTAAAGTATAAAAAGTTAATTCTTATAATCTTATGGAATAAATTCCAGAATAAAGTGAAAATGCTAAATAAATGAATTTCATAAAACAGTGATTATAAATTGAAGAATTTAATTTAAATTTGGATTTTAAATAGATTGGAAGAAACAATTGAAATCTATTTTCTTAAAAAGGAATTTATTAAAAGAAGATAAGTTGGACATCCAATTAGAAATTTAATTGGTAAATTGGAATAATTTGGGAAATCAATGTAAAATGATTTCAATTTGAAGAATCCATTTAGAAGCAGAATATTGAATAATTTGAGAAAAAAATAAGGAACTTATTTAGTAGTGATAAATAAAATTAGAAATCAATCTGAAATTGATTTAATATTTGGAAATGAAATTTTGAGAAATCAGCATGGAAATTTTACTTAAAGTTGAAAATAAATTTAGAAATCAATATTGAAATTGATTTGATATTGAAGTTCTTATAAATAAAATTGGAATTTATAAATGCTGTTTATAAATACGAAATCACTTATTTTGATAAGTAAAATATAGAAGTTAATAAAAAAGAAGATTTATAAGTCGAGGTTGTTATTAAAATAGAAATGGAATTTATAGACGTGTTTATAAATTCGAAATAGATTGAATTGGATAAATTTATTTATAGAAGATTTTTAAAGAAGATATATTCACGACTCTGGACAGTGAATATATTTTTGAATAAAATGGATTCATTTTCGAAGAAGTGATATTTTAAAATGAAGTTAAACATTTTAAAGATATTTTAAAATGTATTATGAATCAAAAGCATAGATTTCAACAGTTCTTGTTGAAATAGACGTTTTCGAGGAAGAAGGAAATGGTGGACTATAACACTGTTGTTATAGTAAATGATTTCCGAAAGGAAATGTTTTTATATAGTATTGGGATTTATATATATCTATCTAAATTCCGAATCCCTATACTAGTGATTTTGAGTCGTCGTAACGATGTTTTACGTAACATTCGTTTTGACTCAAATAAATGTCGTTATAGTAAATGATTTCCTTAAAGGATGAATTTATACTTAAATTTGATTTAAGTATATTGAATATTTTCAAATGTTGAAAATAAATGATTTGTGAATTACTTATTATTAAATAAGTATGGAAATGCTTTTCCAATATGAACGAAATGTTTTGAGAATTTATCTTTGTAAAGATAAATTGAAATTGAATATTTAAATCGATTTGAGAATCGTATATCAGTAGATATTTTGAAAATATAAATTCACTATGGAATTTATAAAGAAAAGGGGAACTGTTTAGAAAAATAAACGTTGATTTATTTTTGAAGTGTGGAAATTTTATATCTAGTAAAAGATATTTTGGAAGATAAAATTATTTGGAATCTGATGATGTTGCGCATCTTTATTGATAGTTAAATAACCGACTATCAATAATTACCTTTAGATAGGTATTTGTTGTGATTTGATGAATTTGAATGCCACACTTATTTTTGAATAAACGCTCACTATTCGGGTTAGCCGGGAAAGGACCATGGGGTCATATAACCCATTCCGAATATGTGATACGTCGTTATGAATTGCATTTGAAGACCGGTGTTGAAGACCGGATATTTTTGAAAACGGAAGGATTACCGTCGAGTTACTCTACATCGGCTGATCTCCGATTTAGAGGTTTTATCACCCTTAGTGACGGGAAGTCCGGACGTGATTGAAAATTATCCGGAATTGCAAGGGCTTCGTGAGAAGTGCCTTCGGTTCTGTTCGATCCCGGAACAGACTTGTATGGATTGTGTGTCTGACGTTACAATTTGAGATATAAAGCTGATTTCTTTCAAATGCATATCTGTTGGTGGCGGAGAATTTATTCTCTTAGCTTAACACCCTTCTCTGAGACGTACGAGCTCAGAGGTTATGTAGTTGAAATTTATCAGCAATATACTCCCAATTTGGTAACGTGGCATACTGAGTGTTGCTGTGAAATGATCAGTGTTTGATCATTTGTGATATGATCATTTGTTTGATCTTATATCTTTGTGATCATAGGTTGATCATTTGTTTGACCCGAAGCATGGCTTTGTAGAAAGCGTAGCTTTGTGGACGAGACTTCGTCGAGCCTCACACCCCGGAAATGGTCAAAACAGGAAGGATGCAGCAAGGTTCTAGGGAGTAGCGCCCCTTAGTGTATGTCATTCCTTCTGGATAGAGGTGGTATCATGGTATGGAGCCCAGATACTTAACCTATGTGGTTGCTGCAAATTTATTACTTTGTGGTTGTTGGAAATCGGGAATCCTCGGGAAGATCGGTTACGATCGGGGGATGACATACGCGTGTCAGTAGTTACCTATTTTTGCAGAGGTAACCCGGCCTTGTGTTGGCAGAGATCTAACCGTAATGTTAGGTTATTTCTCGGGTCGTCTATTCCAGGGACGTACCCATCGTGGAAAAGGAAGTTCCTTAGCCTGACCATTTGTTGGAAATCCAAACTCCAATACGAACCTTGTACAGTATTAGTTGTAGAACCTGCCATTTACGTACGGTGGTCACCACTCTTTAGATGGTAGCTATAGTAGGCATACGATACTGGTCGTATGTTGGCTAAGATTAATATTATACTTTCGAAATGTTTTCTACACTATGCACTAATAATAATATCAAAAAGAATTTGATTTTGCGTAGTAAGCATCTTTGACTATCATAAGAAGAAATCTCCTCGAATTCTGCGTTTGCATTGTGTGTGTGGTGGGAGGTCTTATGGTAGTTTCATTTTCCAAAAGCATTGCGAATTTGTTTTATTTTCTTTGTGAAAGAATAACTGTTTTACGATCTCACACCAGTCACCATGACTGACTCGGAGTTTATTGTTTCCCTTCTAAACTCTGGGTGCCCACCAATTTCCACACGGGCAGTCTAGAGTTATGTTATCAGGATATTCTGGAGCTTTGGAAGCAAGCTGGATGGCGAGACGTAGTATTTGTATCTGATATATTTATTCCGCTGTGTATTCTGTATGAGGACAAGTTATATAACTGTCCATTGTTGTATATTGACTCTGATGATTGATTTATGTATAAACTGATATAGTTCTTTGTTTTAAAAGATTAGTAATTATCTATTGTATATGGTTCCGCTGCGATCTGTGAGATTCTGATATTGTTTTCTGTTCTGATGTTGTTCTATTGTCCTTCTTTCTTTTTCTTCTTTCTTCTCTTCTTTCTTCTATCTTTTCTTCTACCTCTTTTTTTTTCTTTCAAAACATTAAAGTTCGCGTTTTCGCCATTCGACTTTTCGACAGTTGGTACAGTGGACGTATCGATGTCGAGTTTTCGGAAGACGAATTTGCGGGTCTTTACACTAGCAATCTCTATAAAATCAAGGCTGATCGATACACTATCATGAAATGGACGCCATATAATCTGATGTTTATACATCCTCCAATCGATTTGGTTGTGGGCAACCAAATAAACAAGACGGGATTCATTATCCCTTGGGCCCCTGTTGTCCGCGCACCAAAATGACAAACTAGGGAAAAAAGTAGACGCGTTTGAAGTCAAAGTGACGAAATGAAAATACCTGGAATACTCAAATACTAGTACTGTAGTAACTCCCAAAAGCCAAATAATGAACCTGTGCATCTGTAATGGTACACTGTACATCGACCCATCTATACACGTACGCAATAATAGGCGTACCCCAGTCATATAGAACAGCACCACCGAAATCCAAATGAGATGCGAGCTCAATAAACCCAACCGCTAAACTATTGCTCGAGGTGCTAAAAAACAAGTTACCCATGAGATATAGAACAAATAATCTCGCAAGTTCCAGATCATCATCAGGAGAGTAATAACTGAGTATGTTGTCCATGGCAGCACGAATAGCGCTGACTATAATAGCGCCTCCGGTTTGATATGATGCAGCGAAAGTGTCAAAGTATGGTAGAAGATCATTAACAAGAACCAGATCACGCCATCGAGCATCATCGTATGGAAGTGATGGAAAAGTGGCCAATCTAATGCTAATGCCGGTAAGCATAGAGAAATCAAACGGTGTAGTTCCTAGCTCACTGCAAGGAAAGTGGAACGTGTGAGTGATTTTATAGCACCGTAAAGCAATAGCTGCGCACAATTGCACATCACCTTTTATAACATTGTTGATTCCTAGAATTGTAGAGTACATAACAAGTTAAATTACGGAGTGATAAATTAACTGATTTTTTAAGTAAATGGTCGATTAGATTACCTAAGAAATGATGGAATCCAAACCCGTGTAAAAGTGCTATGAATCTATCCTTATTTGCCAAATTCGTACGAAAATATTTAAGCGTGTTCGCTAAAAAACCCCATGAAGGGATGTTCCACGACTGTTTAAGTTAAATAAAATCATATATATAAATTTAAACTAACAACGTATTGCAATTATTTTAATCATATAATGAAATACTTATAACAGAAGTCGTTTGTATGTTGACATGTATTTCGCCTTCTGGAAGTGAGCGAAAGTTAGAAAGCATAGGCAATTTCACCGCGCTAAGGTTCGGATCCTGAAAACCGTTAAGCTCAGCAACTCTAGCGGAAGTCCGTCTCACTCCCCTGCGCGTTTTTCCCCAACGAGCACCCTTGCGGCCTCCGCTACCTCGACGACCGCCGTCTTCTTCGACTCCGCCCTGATTATCGAGATTTTCATCGGCTTCTAGTAGATCTTCTATTCCTTGCTCGTGCCCGTACGGTACAATAATCTTTTCTTCATCGCCTCTACCGGACCTGCTACTAGTGCATTCTCCGTGCATGAAATTTTTGGCGAATTTTTTTAGCAATCTAGAAATTTCTTTGAGCATGGATCATAAAAACGAGCTTTAATTTGGATATAGAGTGACGGATTTGGACTGTTGGAGGCGGAAATTAGTGATTTTAAAGGTTGATAGTGATGGAGTTTGTGACGACCCGCCCTTCACGACCCTCGAAAATTGACACAAAATACTCAACAGTATAATATGTCGACGATCGAATGCCGGAAAGACAGATTGTAGAAGAATAAGAAAGTAGGTAGAAGAAGAAAGAACCAACCAAATCAGAATCTCACAATCGCAGCGGATAAAATATAATATATAGAACAGAACTTTACACAAATCAAAACTATATCTGTTTATATACAATACATCATCATCAGAGTATATCAATACAACCAACCATAATGAGATACATGACTAACAACAATCATAGCAGCGGAATAAAACAAGTACGAGAAATACGTCTCGGACTCCAGCTCCTCTCCTGAGCTCCATAGCAACCTATCCTGAAATATACTCGGGCTGACCCGAGCATTATAATAAAATAACACCCGAGTCAGTCTGGAATACCAGCGCATCATAAATACACCCAATTGATTATTAAAGTTTCAAAAATCCTTTGAAAACAAAAGCATCTCGTAAGACCACGCCACAAATAAACATGTCGGGTTTTTACCTTACGATAGCTAAAACACTTTTATATTAAAATTCTCTGATATTATAATAGTGTCTATAGAAAGTAAAATAGAATCTAGCTGAAATGCTTGCATCTCACATTTCAACAATAGTTGGGCACAATCAAAACCGTACAGGCTCGTAGGGAGAATGGATTTCCAACGAATGACTAGGCACTGGGGTACCACCTGTCACAGTACGTGGCCTAGATCACAGTACCGAGGAGTACGCCCGCTCCCCTGCAACACAAGACCGGAATCATCCCTTACTGGATAATTCCAAGTAAAATCACCCCACGGTTGTGATCAGCAACCGCACCACTAAGCCGAAAAAAAAGGGACATCTAGACAGGGATGACCTTACTCTCAAGTGGGGGCTACCCACGAAGCCTTGCTGCATATCCCCTGATTTTCAGTCATTCCCGGTTGATGAGGCTTGAGGCTAAACGATACCTTTATAGCACATATCCCTTAGAATGCCCATCGTCCACCTGACGATGTCACGAAAGCATTCGTCCATACAAGTCCGTCCCGGGTCCGAACGGAACCGAAGGCACTACCCCTACTACATCCATTTTGGAAATATCCTCAGGATTAGTAGCGACTAGCCCTTGCACTTCACTGCTCCATCTTCGACTCCGAACACGTTACACGAAACGTACAAACCGGATCGAAGTGGTTTTCGAGTCTCCAGACCTAGAATCCCGGTATACGGAAACTCGATCCCGGTCTCTTCGAAACGATCGCGCATTTGGCCAATATTGATAGTCGGTGATTTAACTATCAATTAATGTTCACAAACATCCATACACATCCATCACACAATAAATAATCTCCATATTATTTATTTTCTTCTAATATCTATCAAAGATATATTTTCACATTTTCAAAACTCGTTTGAAAACAATTTTCCAAAACTCTTCCTTTACAAGGTAAATCTTTTACCCTTTATTCCCATCGGGAATAACCAAGTATAAAACAATTTGCATTTAAAACAGTTAAAAATACTTTATACTGAAATATACTTTAAAATATGAAAATTACTTCTATTTATTTACTCAAAATATAAATTTAAATTATGTGAAGAAAACTAGTCATTAACACATAAACTTTGATTTTAAAAATAAGGGTTTTAGTTTAACTAAATTCAAAATAGCGTTATAAGAAGAAAAATACTAATTTTAACAGCTTAAGCTAAAACCAACTTTTAAATAAATCCATTTGTAAAAATAATTGCTAATATACTCCCAAATTATTACGGTATTAAAAATTATTAATTTATTTCTTTAAAAATAACGATTTCTTAAAAATACTTTTTAAAACAATTTAAAACTTAACCTTTAGTTAAATAAAATCTTTTATAAAACATTTACTTGGTTTTCCCAGGGAAACACTTTCCCGTTTCAAAACATTTCCAAGTACTCTTTCATATAAATCCACTGATTTATTTCAAGTCAATTTATGATTTCAACATAAATTTCCAATTCCATACTTAACTATAACTTCCTCCGAAGTTAAATCACAATTTTTCATTTCCGGAATTTTATTTTTAAATATAGTTTAAACATTTTGGTGAATTTTCAATGGAAGCCAAATTTCCAATTCACTTAATTAAATTCCAATGAAATACGGCATTTCAAAACATTCTATTTTTCATTTGAACTTGTTAATTTATAGTCGGAAACTCCATTTTAACATATTTTTAATTTCCGGATAACATTAGTCATTATTAAAATAAACACCGTTATTTTAAACAATTTATAATTTCATAAATTTAATTTCCAGAAAACTATACTTTCCATTTACCCATTTCATAAACTTCCCATTATATTCAAAATCCCAATTTGACCCAATTTACATTTTTCTTTTCAAATCCGATTTCAAATTTTATTCTTTGAAATTCTAAATTTAAGAATTCATTTTATTTCGTAAAAACACAATTTATCCATTTATAATTAAATTCTGTGATTACAATTTATACCACAATGTCATAGAACAACTAAATTTCCAGATTTATCAATCACATCATATAAACAGGTATCACTATCAATTATAAAATAATTGCTACATTGTGAGGAATCCAGTTGGATCCCTCCAACCTGTTTCTCCCTGCATCACAAATGTTAGCACATCGCAATATAAATATCAATCCAGACAGATAATAACAATTATATTCAGCCAATCACACAGATATTTAAATATTATCTATTTAATCTGCCTAGCATCCAGATGTGAGTGAGAAAAACTCACCTTGAGTTTCGGCGAGCGTTCGAAATTTAAATTAAACCGAACGACGTCCGATTTAACTCAAATTCCTACTTGCCCGGAACAACTCCGGATCTGCACCATCACGTAGTACGTCTCTCTGCGATTCCGGCGTTCCCTATTTCGTTGGAATCTGACAACGTACGCAATAGTTATGAATTTTTAAAGTTTAAATATCAATTTGAAAACAAGTTTTCTTTTACCAAAATCATGACCGTCCAACCCTTCTTCCCTCACGCGTGAACACTCGCGTTCCAGGCAACCACGAAGACAACGAACCCATCACCACAAAACTAGGGCTTCGAACCGCTTCCTCCTAGCTCGACTACGCGACGATCGGTCAGCTCCACCTCGAAGCTCATGGCCGGCTCCACCACCACCCCTAGCTTTGTCGAACTCGAGCATCTCTATGCCGAGACATTTCGCATGCGAACGAACCATTATCGGGCCCCATAACTTCGTTATCGTCGCACTAAAATTCATCACGACCGTTGGATGGAAAGACGACGAGGTGATCTACAACTTCCTAGTTGGGAGTTTCTTCAATCGAAGCGTGGATTGATCGATAATTGGGGAAGAAGGTAGACAATTTTCGGCCATTGAATACTCTCTGCGGCGGCCACGAAAATAGACTAGGGTTTCGACCCTGAATGTGTATATATACGTATAACCTTATTTAATTATTATTAAATCTGATTAAAACAAGCGTTTACAAACGAACTCCAAATCTGATGTGCCGCCAGGCGTCCCTAGGGTTTTTCCGCGTTCCGAACACAATGGAACAGGTTTCGTAAGCTAATTTGATCGTATGCGCGAGATACGAAATAAAACGATCAATTTAAAATTAAATCAGTTAAATCGATTTCGATGCGTTTCGAGCTGCCACGGTCAAACGACAACTCCGATCGCTACGAAAATTGAAATCCGATAATAACTAATTATTATGGATCCAATGGAACTGGTTTCGTCAAATTCCGAGACTGTGCCCCGGAAGGCTATTTTAACTCGTCTATTAAATCGGTCAAATTTTCAAAATTGACGAAACGTTTAAAATTTCTCTTTTTAAAATTTTATTAACTTAACAATAAATCATATAAAATTTATAAACACATTAAAAATCATTCTGGCTCATTTCAGACTAAAATCTGATTAAATTGCATTTTAATAATATTAAATTCATTTTTAAATTAATATAAAATCCCAAATATTAATTTATTCACTTTAAAATTCATCGAAAATTCCAATAATATTATTTATAACCAATTGAACTTAAAAATACATTTAAACACCATTTTTATAATCATTTATCCCAAATTCACCTTTTATCCCAATCCCGAATATTTAATTATTTATTATCCAATCTCAGATTAAATCTCCACATTAGAAATTATCACTTGTTATTTTAGTTTAAACCAATTCTTTTTAGTTCAAAATAAATCTTAAACCCATATTAAACATTTAAAATGAATTAAATGTTTACAAATCCCGTACTCAAAATTCTGGGATGTTACATTCCTACCCCCTTATAAAAATTTCGTCCCCGAAATTTGCTAAGGTAGTAACCACTTACCCCATCCACTTAGTTAAAGCTTATATTCACTTTCCCAAGAAGTTTCAGCTCCATTTCAAAACCATTTGCTTTATTTACTCTAAAGCCTTTATCTTAACACTCGCTTTCAAAATAACTTTACTTATTAATAAATTTTCTCAAAAACCCCAAAAAAATTCTAACTCCCAAAATTTTTGAAAAATTTTGGCGGAGTCTCCTTTGTATGGAGGAGCTTCTGCGATATCGCAGGATACACAAATATATATACATCGGCTCACATGGCCGGAAACCAAAATATATCACAAAATATATATCATTTTCCCAATTATATTTGCGTAGGCGTACCTTTTTAGCAAATTTTAATAGCGAGCGGCTAATATAACGCATATAGGCGCTCCAACTCTCTCGAACGCCTCCCGTACCTGTACTAAACTCAAACAACTTATCAGTTTCAAAGATGTGAGCATTTTAATAACATTTCCAATGTAAATGTAAGCTAAACATACCCATTTCATTTCCAACCCAAGCAATTTCATAGTTTAACAATGTCACTATATTTTCAACAATCCAAAGATTTCAATCACTTTCGAATCACTTATTCAAGTCTACTTCATTTTATTTCATTTGAATGCTTTAAATTCAAGTTCACTATATACAATCTATATTAATTATAAACAATCCATTTCTATTTCAATATGATTAACATATGCCTCTCTTACATTTTTAAATTTAACTTACATTCCAAATTTGATTTACCATCACATTTTACTTTAAACTTGAAATATTTAGATTTCTTTTATGATTCACTTTCATTCATATGCAAAATTACTTAATAATATTTCAATCCATTTCCAATTAATTCAAAATCAATTCCATTTACTATTTTAAACCAATATACTTGCATTCATATACTAATTCTTTGAATTAGATTTCACTCCAGTTCAATTTATACAAAACTCAATTTCAATTGCTTGTTAAAACAACTAAATTCCGAATACATGCCAATTTCATGTCATTCAAACAAAATAATCACCACTTAAACTTATAACCATTTAAAATTAATTTCAACTTGGATGTGTATTAATTTTATTCAATTTTTGCATTGTTCACAATCCAAGTATTTTCTCTTTCCAATGCAATTGTTAAATTAAATTTCCCTTTCATCTCAATAATTAATTAATACAATGACACATGCATTTCCATTTTATTATTTAACAAATTGTATTCAAGATTACTTAATAAGCCCATTCAAAATCATTTTGTTTTCTCCAAGTTGCTTAAGTTTTTTCTTCACAAAATTTCCTTCATCTTCTTATGTCAATTTAATTTGTATTTTCATTTGATTCTCATTCAAATCAAATTCAATTCATTTATAAATCTAAATGCTCTTTGTTTACTTATTCTATCCATTTTAGATTTACTCATTAACAAAGAGATCACTTTAAAACATTTTCTCATTTGAATTTACTTTACAATTCAAGTCATCTTTATTACAATCTAATTCCATTATCCATTCATACTTCCAATATTTGTTACCAAAATTAAATTCCATTCCAGAACTGGGTCTTATTTTTACTTTCCAAATTCTAACAACTATCAAAATTTCATCCATGCCAATACAAACTCTATTTAATTTAGCTTACACAAAACTCATTGCCAAACAATCATTTTAGATTTAATTTAGTGAGCATTTACTCCATTTGACCTCATTTCAACTAAATTAAATTTCCTTCCGATTCTACTCTTATCCAAATTTTATTCAAGTTTAACTAAACTTTATTTAGCCAAATTAAATTCATTCCACTTCTATTACCACTTAAATTAGAATTGAATTACATTCAATATTGTTTATAATGTATCTGACTTTTGAATTTCACTTCAGTCCAATTTATTCCTCCATAAATAAATTTAAAACTCTTATTTTAAGTTCATTCACATCTTTTATATCTCACTTTACCTTATCTTACTTTACATTCCATTTAGGATTAAGTTTGAATTTGCCTCACCATCCAGCTATTTCCATTAATGAACTTCAATTTCACTTCTATTTAAAAGTTTAGATTGCTCATTTAAGTCCATTTCCATTTAATCACAACTTCCAATTATAACACCTTCTAACTTAAGAATATGAATTCACTTACACAATTAAAAGCATTTACATTTCACCTTTATACTTATTTCAAGTGAATTTCAATTTACTCAGGTGTACTTCGATTTCAGGTTTCAATTTAACTTATCTTAAGTTAAACCCAAATATATTCCCTTCACCTTCATTTCTTTGCAAATTTTAAATATACAATTCCAGATTATAAGTATAACACTTACCAACTTATGGATACAATTTGTTACACAATGATCCATAATTACAAAGTCATTTAATCTTTCAATTTAACTCAAATTAATTCCAATTTCCAATTTTATTTAATTTATCCCAAGATAAATTCTAATTTCTATTTACTTCAATAACTTCATTTACCTCCATTTACCCAAATTAAATTTAAATTTCTGGATTAAAATTTCCATTCTTCCTTTCTCACTTAAATCAACTTTACTTTCAAGATTATAGTTGATTTATTCCAATTTCCCCATTTTTATTTTAATAGAATTCCCAGAATTCAATTTACCCGGATTTATTTCAAAACCAATTTGAAATATAAATCAACACGTTCCCATTTGATATCCAAATCAAATACCAAATTCCAAAACAATCTGCTTTTACCAAAACAATTTTCCCCTTTAAAATTGTTAAAACGACTTGTATATAAACAAGTATAAACAAATATCTTAACCAGTCACCACGGAAGCAATCCATCACCTTAGAAACTCGAAAATGAATTCTAATGATGTGGCCATCATCATCAGGATTATTTTCCAACGACTGAAGTGAGTTCAATGCTTTCCACTTCCAAAATTCACTTCAAATCAATTTCCATTCAAAAATATTTCCCAAAATATACTCCATCATTGACTCCAAAAGCCTGGGAAAACATTTCAACATTCCCAAAATTTCAATCAAATTCAATTTAAAACCCTTCCCAAATTTCCGGAATCAAAATTCTGGTTTAAATCAAATCTTAATTTCACTTTTTCTTACTTTAAACATATTTAGATAATTCCATTTGGTTATAAACTATTTTAATATTTTAAATTCCTATTTGCTTAGAAATCATTTCAACTTTTAAATCATATTTTAATTTCTTATTTGATTACTGTATCAACAACTAAACATCCAATACATATTAATAATTCAGAAAATTATTTCTTTATATCAAAATATAATTTTGGGTAAAATTATTTCATTTACCCACTTTAAAACAATACTATGTCGGTTTATCTTGTTTAAGAGTTTAGAAACCCCTATCGATACGGTTGTACTTCCCGCACCGACCAGAATTCATAAACACTCAACCGATACGTCAACATAGTATAAAAACAATTTTATATCCACTAACAAGTACGCTCTCATAGCTATTATTACACTCAACTCATAATAGAGTACTATTGACTCTATTGAAAATGAGAAATTTCCCCACCAAAGCCTAGGTTGTCGCCAATCTAAGCTCTGATACCAAGTGTGACGACCCGCCCTTCACGACCCTCGAAAATCGACACAAAATACTCAACAGTATAATATGCCGACGATCGAATGCCGGAAAGACAGATTGTAGAAGAATAAGAAAGTAGGTAGAAGAAGAAAGAACCAACCAAATCAGAATCTCACAATCGCAGCGGATAAAATATAATATATAGAACAGAACTTTACACAAATCAAAACTATATCTGTTTATATACAATACATCATCATCAGAGTATATCAATACAACCAACCATAATGAGATACATGACTAACAACAATCATAGCAGCGGAATAAAACAAGTACGAGAAATACGTCTCGGACTCCAGCTCCTCTCCTGAGCTCCATAGCAACCTATCCTGAAATATACTCGGTCTGACCCGAGCATTATAATAAAATAACACCCGAGTCAGTCTGGAATACCAGCGCATCATAAATACACCCAATTGATTATTAAAGTTTCAAAAATCCTTTGAAAACAAAAGCATCTCGTAAGACCACGCCACAAATAAACATGTCGGGTTTTTACCTTACGATAGCTAAAACACTTTTATATTAAAATTCTCTGATATTATAATAGTGTCTATAGAAAGTAAAATAGAATCTAGCTGAAATGCTTGCATCTCACATTTCAACAATAGTTGGGCACAATCAAAACCGTACAGGCTCGTAGGGAGAATGGATTTCCAACGAATGACTAGGCACTGGGGTACCACCTGTCACAGTACGTGGCCTAGATCACAGTACCGAGGAGTACACCCGCTCCCCTGCAACACAAGACCGGAATCATCCCTTACTAGATAATTCCAAGTAAAATCACCCCACGGTTGTGATCAGCAACCGCACCACTAAGCCGAAAAAAAAGGGACATCTAGACAGGGATGACCTTACTCTCAAGTGGGGGCTACCCACGAAGCCTTGCTGCATATCCCCTGATTTTCAGTCATTCCCGGTTGATGAGGCTTGAGGCTAAACGATACCTTTATAGCACATATCCCTTAGAATGCCCATCGTCCACCTGACGATGTCACGAAAGCATTCGTCCATACAAGTCCGTCCCGGGTCCGAACGGAACCGAAGGCACTACCCCTACTACATCCATTTTGGAAATATCCTCAGGATTAGTAGCGACTAGCCCTTGCACTTCACTGCTCCATCTTCGACTCCGAACACGTTACACGAAACGTACAAACCGGATCGAAGTGGTTTTCGAGTCTCCAGACCTAGAATCCCGGTATACGGAAACTCGATCCCGGTCTCTTCGAAACGATCGCGCATTTGGCCAATATTGATAGTCGGTGATTTAACTATCAATTAATGTTCACAAACATCCATACACATCCATCACACAATAAATAATCTCCATATTATTTATTTTCTTCTAATATCTTTCAAAGATATATTTTCACATTTTCAAAACTCGTTTGAAAACAATTTTCCAAAACTCTTTCTTTACAAGGTAAATCTTTTACCCTTTATTCCCATCGGGAATAACCAAGTATAAAACAATTTGCATTTAAAACAGTTAAAAATACTTTATACTGAAATATACTTTAAAATATGAAAATTACTTCTATTTATTTACTCAAAATATAAATTTAAAATATGTGAAGAAAACTAGTCATTAACACATAAACTTTGATTTTAAAAATAAGGGTTTTAGTTTAACTAAATTCAAAATAGCGTTATAAGAAGAAAAATACTAATTTTAACAGCTTAAGCTAAAACCAACTTTTAAATAAATCCATTTGTAAAAATAATTGCTAATATACTCCCAAATTATTACGGTATTAAAAATTATTAATTTATTTCTTTAAAAATAACGATTTCTTAAAAATACTTTTTAAAACAATTTAAAACTTAACCTTTAGTTAAATAAAATCTTTTATAAAACATTTACTTGGTTTTCCCAGGGAAACACTTTCCCGTTTCAAAACATTTCCAAGTACTCTTTCATATAAATCCACTGATTTATTTCAAGTCAATTTATGATTGCAACATAAATTTCCAATTCCATACTTAACTATAACTTCCTCCGAAGTTAAATCACAATTTTTCATTTCCGGAATTTTATTTTTAAATATAGTTTAAACATTTTGGTGAATTTTCAATGGAAGCCAAATTTCCAATTCACTTAATTAAATTCCAATGAAATACGGCATTTCAAAACATTCTATTTTTCATTTGAACTTGTTAATTTATAGTCGGAAACTCCATTTTAACATATTTTTAATTTCCGGATAACATTAGTCATTATTAAAATAAACACCGTTATTTTAAACAATTTATAATTTCATAAATTTAATTTCCAGAAAACTATACTTTCCATTTACCCATTTCATAAACTTCCCATTATATTCAAAATCCCAATTTGACCCAATTTACATTTTTCTTTTCAAATCCGATTTCAAATTTTATTCTTTGAAATTCTAAATTTAACAATTCATTTTATTTCGTAAAAACACAATTTATTCATTTATAATTAAATTCTGTGATTACAATTTATACCACAATGTCACAGAACAACTAAATTTCCAGATTTATCAATCACATCATATAAACAGGTATCACTATCAATTATAAAATAATTGCTACATTGTGAGGAATCCAGTTGGATCCCTCCAACCTGTTTCTCCCTGCATCACAAATGTTAGCACATCGCAATATAAATATCAATCCAGACAGATAATAAAAATTATATTCAGCCAATCACACAGATATTTAAATATTATCTATTTAATCTGCCTAGCATCCAAATGTGAGTGAGAAAAACTCACCTTGAGTTTCGGCGAGCGTTCGAAATTTAAATTAAACCGAACGACGTCCGATTTAACTCAAATTCCTACTTGCCCGGAACAACTCCGGATCTGCACCATCACGTAGTACGTCTCTCTGCGATTCCGGCGTTCCCTATTTCGTTGGAATCTGACAACGTACGCAATATTTATGAATTTTTAAAGTTTAAATATCAATTTGAAAACAAGTTTTCTTTTACCAAAATCATGACCGTCCAACCCTTCTTCCCTCACGCGTGAACACTCGCGTTCCAGGCAACCACGAAGACAACGAACCCATCACCACAAAACTAGGGCTTCGAACCGCTTCCTCCTAGCTCGACTACGCGACGATCGGTCAGCTCCACCTCGAAGCTCATGGCCGGCTCCACCACCACCCCTAGCTTTGTCGAACTCGAGCATCTCTATGCCGAGACTTCTCGCATGCGAACGAACCATTATCGGGCCCCATAACTTCGTTATCGTCGCACTAAAATTCATCACGACCGTTGGATGGAAAGACGACGAGGTGATCTACAACTTCCTAGTTGGGAGTTTCTTCAATCGAAGCGTGGATTGATCGATAATTGGGGAAGAAGGTAGACAATTTTCGGCCATTGAATACTCTCTACGGCGGCCACGAAAATAGACTAGGGTTTCGACCCTGAATGTGTATATATACGTATAACCTTATTTAATTAATATTAAATCTGATTAAAACAAGCGTTTACAAACGAACTCCAAATCTGACGTGCCGCCAGGCGTCCCTAGTGTTTTTCCGCGTTCCGAACATAATGGAACAGGTTTCGTAAGCTAATTTGATCGTATGCGCGAGATACGAAATAAAACGATCAATTTAAAATTAAATCGGTTAAATCGATTTCGATGCGTTTCGAGCTGCCACGGTCAAACGACAACTCCGATCGCTACGAAAATTGAAATCCGATATTAACTAATTATTACGGATCCAATGGAACTAGTTTCGTCAAATTCCGAGACTGTGCCCCGGGAGGCTATTTTAACTCGTCTATTAAATCGGTCAAATTTTCAAAATTGACGAAACGTTTAAAATTTCTCTTTTTAAAATTTTATTAACTTAACAATAAATCATATAAAATTTATAAACACATTAAAAATCATTCTGGCTCATTTCAGACTAAAATCTGATTAAATTGCATTTTAATAATATTAAATTCATTTTTAAATTAATATAAAATCCCAAATATTAATTTATTCACTTTAAAATTCATCGAAAATTCCAATAATATTATTTATAACCAATTGAACTTAAAAATACATTTAAACACCATTTTTATAATCATTTATCCCAAATTCACCTTTTATCCCAATCCCGAATATTTAATTATTTATTATCCAATCTCAGATTAAATCTCCACATTAGAAATTATCACTTGTTATTTTAGTTTAAACCAATTCTTTTTAGTTCAAAATAAATCTTAAACCCATATTAAACATTTAAAATGAATTAAATGTTTACAAATCCCGTACTCAAAATTCTGGGATGTTACAGAGTTGGCTGAAAACTAAATTGGAGAAGATGATGAACGAAAACGACGACAGGTAGGGTTTTAGTATATTTATAACGGCGAAGTTTTCGCCGTTATAAATATATAACGGGGAAGATTTCGTCATTATAAATTTATAACTGTGAAAGCTTCGCCGTTACCGCCGTTATATATTTATAATGTCCAAAACTTCGACGTTATAATTGTAGCAAACTAGTCTTATGGCTAGTTTCACCTTTACATGGACGTGCAGCTCGTTCGTTCAGTTTAAAAACAGGAGAGAGAACGAAATGAACAAATCAGATTGTTGGTAATGGTTTTATAAATTTATAACGGTAAAGACTTCGCCGTTATATACTTATAACGGCGAAGACTTAAACGTCATAAAAAGCAGTCTTTGTTCATCCAACTAGCCATGAAAGTGGTTCGAACCAGCCATGACAAACTGAACAAGACATACATGCTTGCTTCGTGGCTAGTTTTACAACTGAACAAGCCATTGTTGGTTGTGCTCATGTAATTTGCAATTATATGCATACATAAACTTCGCTACTTCTTTCATGCAAAAGATTTTGTTGGTTCAATTTATTGACAATGAATATATATATATATATATATATATATATATATATATATATATATATTCATTATATATATATATATATAAGTTATGGCAACAAATATTTGTAACTTTCCGTGTGTTTGTTTTTCTCAATTTGATTTAGTTTTACTACATTTTTAATATTAATAAATTCTTACTAGTGTATTAAAATTTTCTATTTGTTATACATTCATAAATTATGTATTCTACTTATTTTATCTTTTGCTTTCATGTAAAAAATTCCTGATTATAGATTAATTTTTGATAGTTATTTGAATTACTTGTAATTTTCATTCTTTTCATGATATGCATATGAAAGCGTGCAGCGCCATAATATTATGCTCTTGTGTATAAAACTAAAATACCCTTGTGGTTGTAGTTAAAGTTTGATGTTATTAAGACTTAGTTCTGGTCATCATGGGTGTTCCTATGTGAACAAGATTTCAAAGCTGTTTGCTATTTCAATTCGTGAAATTTCGTGGTCAATATATACATCATATGCATTGAATTGACACGTATACTTGGAAATATCCACACTTTACTTTAAAAAACTTTAACAAATAGGAAAGAATAATATAAATAATATCATTCCATTTGCCTATATAAACAAACTACTCTACCAAACTCTTCACGGATTGAAAAATCTCAGAAACTTGTGAAAATAAACTACATTCGAATTCAAATATGGCGTTCTATAACATGCCTACGGATGATTTCCTAGCAATCGTAGTTCCAGTAGTCGTCTACTGGGCTTATTCAGGTTTGTATCTAATGCTAGGATCACTAGATGACTATCGCCTCCATTCAAGAGTTGATGAAGATGTTCGGAATTTAGTATCCAAGCGCAAAGTTGCCATTGCCGTGTTTTGCCAACAGCTCATGCAATCCACCGTTGCCATTCTTCTTTTCAAAGTAACTACACTAAAATCTCTTGAAATAAGTTGATTATTTTCTCTTTTATAGCACATAATGACATATTTGATACTTTATGAGTACAGGTTACAAGTAGAGATGAGGCAGGTTCTATAAACTTGAAGCACCCAGAATCAACTTCATCATCCACCTTCATGGTTATAGGTTGCCAGTTCTTTATAGGCATGTTTGTGGTGGACACGTGGCAGTACTTTTGGCACAGGTACATGCACATGAACAAGTTCTTGTACAAGCATGTACACTCCTGGCATCACAGACTAGTAGTCCCTTACTCATTTGGAGCCCAATACAACCACCCAATAGAAGGCTTTCTCCTGGACACTATCGGTGGTGCGCTGGCCTTTTTGTTCTCTGGAATGACCCCAAGAACTTCTATTTATTTCTTTTCGTTTTGTGCGATTAAGGGCATAGATGACCATTGCGGGTTGTGGTTACCTGGGAATATATTTCATGTGTTTTTCTGGAACAATACGGCCTATCATGACGTGCATCATCAACTTCATGGTACTAAGTACAACTTTTCACAGCCTTTCTTCATTACTTGGGATAAGATACTCGGGACTCATATGCCATATACGATTGAAAAGAGAAACGGTGGTGGTTTGGAAGCAAGGCCGACTAAGGAGAAGCATTGAGGATATAGTGTATATATAGTCTGGACTACAAAGGAAATTGAATGTGTGAATTAATTGATTTTTTAAGCTGAATTTTTATGTGTGGATATATTGTAACTTTCAGTAGGCCTAAAAAAAAATACTTGATAATTTGAAAGTAGGTAACAT
The DNA here is from genome assembly GCA_030737815.1 of Allium fistulosum. Classification (NCBI taxonomy): domain Eukaryota; kingdom Viridiplantae; phylum Streptophyta; class Magnoliopsida; order Asparagales; family Amaryllidaceae; genus Allium; species Allium fistulosum. The sequence goes on from CM060908.1 coordinate 731,787,232, forward strand.
ATATATGACTTCAAATTTATGGACGTTAATTGACATCAAATGTTAAGGAAACTTCCTGTGTCTCTACCAATACAATGAACAGCTGTTTTTAAAATCCCAAAACATTTAAGTTTGGGTTCTGTGCAAACCAAACAGTGCAGTGGAAAAGGATATTTAAACAACGTGGAAAATAAAATAAAGAAGCAAGCAGCTATTAGGCAAAGATTTTGAATGTTCCCTAGTCTATTTTATAAAACACGAGCAAACAAAAAAGGGAAACAAATGGCCTGAAATGGTACAAGTCATACCAAACAACTTACATGAATCAAGAAATACTTATTCTAGTCACACAAACACTTTACGAGTACAGCGCAAATGCAAACAAGAAGGAAACATGACTACAGCCAGTGAGACTTCTGGCACAACAACACTAAGGTCAAGGCCATCACCTGTAACATTGAACTCGGCACCAAGTAGAAAATTTTGTGGGGGTGGAGGGGAATGGAGGCGGTATTGTAGTGGAATTTGGAAACTGGAGTGGAACAAAGGAATATCGAAATATAGGTTGGATATCAACTATAGAGTACTCAAACCCAAACCCTTATCGCGATCATCATGAAGCAAGGAGGTTACCGAAGTAACAATAGAACTAGTCATGGCAGCAAAAGTAACATCAAAGAGATGTAGCAAAGAGAGATGTAGGTAGGTAGCTTTTCATAGAGGTACAAAATTGACTGTTTGAAGTTTTCTAATCTGTGCTCCCACTGTTTTCGTCAACAAGACTATTTGCACATGAATTGTTTGATTAAATTCATAAAAGAAACAATAGAAGAAACAGCCTTATCAACTGCATTTCCTTTGTTTCAATACTTCACAGAAACTCAGAACTAACTGAAAGGATGAAGTGGATTAGGTAGTGGCACCCTTGGAGATAGGACTAATGGATTTGTACGAGGTTGATGAAGTGGAGTACAGTGATCTCCGCCAGTAGCAAAGTTGATTGAATTTGAACAAATCAGAGCCGATGATAGGAAGAAACACCTTCACCGTTTTGTACCGGGGATGATTCATATGATCAGTCTGCTTGAGGAATTGGGAAAATACATATGTATTTTCTTACAATCTATGTCATATTAATTCCAGTACTGAATTATCCACAATGTTCAAATAAAAAAATTAAGTTGGCAGAGCAAAATGGTATTAGGCAAAAAGGACATCAATGATCTATAAGATTCAACTGCTGCAGTTTTACATTTCAAATTCAGCTTTTATTTTTAATGTTATAATTCACTCATTTTCAGTTGAATTATTTCTGTATACAGTTTTAGAAGTTAAAGCCTAACATTTTGTCTAGGTCGTATTATAATGATTTGAAATCTTATAGTTATGTATTCAGCATTAACTATTCTCACGTGCTTTATCCATTATTTCTACTTTCTTATGATTTAAGTTCCATGGCTCATCTATTGAAGCTCATGTTATAGTTATGTGGTTTGCTAAACCATTTACTTAACATATGTTCAGTTTTGATTAAATTTTGGGTTTGCTTCACATAACATTAGATAGATGTTATTACATTAAATTTAGTTGGCTGACCATGCTATTGCAAGTATACTTACATGTTATCCTAGCTAAAAAATTAATAATTTACTAGTGGGAACTCGTGCTTCGCGCACGTTTTCGTTTAAAATTTTAAAAATAAAAAGTAATCTATTTGTTACATGAATCAAAAAACAATTAGTAGTCAATTGATAGTTCACTCATTGTTGCATCTTTATACTTGTTCATATTAATAATTGACTGATATATTTAACTCCAATGCAAATCTATAGCGATTAGAAGTTAATTGCTTATAAGCAAATATCAAAGGCACAATAAACTCAATAAGAATGGAAACATCTAAGATCAACAAGCAAACAAATAAAAATTGAAACACATCTACAACCATCAACAGGTAGTAAAGAAAATCTAATCCTCCACAATAGAGCAGTACCATAATTTTTTCAAAAATGAATGCTAAAAAAACCAAGCTCAAAACAAAGCTCTTCCGTCTTTAATTAGTTCATCAGTACTCAAAAAAATTGAATAAAAGATGAACTTCATATAGCCTTACGACAGTCAGTGGTTTTAGATCTTATACAAAACAATTAATAAACAGCTTAAACCAGAACTGTTAAAATCAAGGTTTGAAGTAATGTATCTTGAGTTGATTAAGCACTCGTGACCAGTGACCACAATCTCACTTTTCACAATTATCAAATTGATTGTTCAATTAAATAGAGTTCAACTTTGTTCTGAAATGTGTAAATTAAAAGTATCATATTGTCCTATAATCTATTGATTCAAACCTGAATATGCAAATTCTATTTCTTCTGTCATTATGGAATTGTGTTACAAATCTGATGATGTTGGATTATCATCAATTCACAACAGCAACCCAAAGATATTTGTTTAGTTTAAACTTAGCTGCCCATAATAATCCTGTTAGGTAAAAACAAAAAAAATTCATGCTACCCATAAGGCAGCAGTAGTCTGCTGTAATATGTGGCAATGTACGTGAAAAAAAGAAGAATAGAAGAAGTTGAATGGATTTTTCAAAAAGTTGGATTTTTCTCAGCCTCGTTACAGCTTTTTTTAGGGCTGTTATGGTAACGGTAAATTTACCATTACCATACCATTACCAGCCAATCGGTTACCATTTTCGAGTGAAATCGGTATACCAGTTTAATCGGTATGGTAACGGTAAATTTACCATTTCTTACGGTAAATCATCGGTAACATTTCTTCAATACCAGCGGTAACGGTAATTTTACCAGTCAATTTATAATATATGTATATTCATGTAACATGCTTTATTATAGGATTTAGAACCAAGCAAATGATTAAATTTAGTTTATTAACCAGGTGAAATAATGTTAAATACACTTCACTTCTTTCTCATTTATGTCTTTTATTAAGTAACACTACAAATTGTATAATGAAGCACCGTTATGGTGTGAATACGTGTTATGTTACTAACCTTTTTTAGACAAACGGTAATTTACCATTACCAGTGTAACGGTTACCAGATTATCGGTATACCAGTCTTCGGTATACCAACGTATCGGTAACGGTAACGGTAAGCAATTTTCACTTACCAGTAAAAATGGTACGGTAACGGTATTTGTGAAATGGTAACGGTAACCATTACCATAACAGCCCTAGCTTTTTTTATACAAAAGATTACATACTTTTCTCTTATATTTAGTGAAGACTATATTAAATGGTATTAATCTTAATGTCTAACGGTTGCCAATTTTTTTATTATCGAGTTTTGTACCTATGCATTGCATAGAGGACGTTTAATGAAATTACTAAAAGAAAAGTTTATAAATGTCTTTCATCCTTTGGACTATTGGTAAGAGTGCAATCATTTTATGTAAAATATAGGTATACCTAATGTTGTAAGTCTTGTGTTTGTTGGTTTGGAGTCGTGACAGCCATGTTCACTAGAAAATGATCAAAGAATTGCTTTGATGCTTGAAATGCAAAGCGGATTAATTAAGTGTTATATAAATGAAAATTAAAACTGAAAAAAAAAACTCTTGATTTCTCACACCTTAAAAGATGATAGAGAAATATGGCTAAGTTGAAAGGCGAAGAAAATGAATCATTTGTTTATTTTCCACATTCCAATCTAGTTATAAATATAAATATACAGTACTCGCTCCTGGATACCTATAAAATCCATTTCTCACGTTGAATTTAGTGTATGATGATAACATTTAATTTAAACAAACGGTAAAATTGTAGTTTTGTAAAATTAGAGGATTAATGTTATCATGATACTTTTTCGAAAGAGAAAAAAAATAGGCATGCTGCTTCAAACCAAAGTGTAAAATTTTTTTTATCGTGGAAGTAAAATGGCGACTGTTCAGTTTACAAAATAGCTGGCGGCTTCAGCGCTCTTGAAACAAAACTCACTAATCATATTATAGTATAGATTACATTGCTAAACCGTGACAGCTTGGTTTCATCATTCTCCTAAGTAGCTTCAAAAAGTTGATTTTTAATTTTTTTTTTCAATCATTCTCTATAAATAAATATACCTATATAGTTCCTACTACATTTATCAATTGTATTTTCGAGTATAGGATATGCATTGTAATTTTTTTAAATAATTTGTAATGTGCTATGGCATTCATTTGTTAGTCTAATTGTTAGTCAAGGCTAACTAAACTATGATAGATTAATCCTTTCCTTGCCATATGATTCCATTCATAATGAGGATGTTAAATCACTAACTAATTACGTATATCAGTTTATAATAGAACTCTGATAACCATAAAATTTATTCGGTATTCTTTATCTATTACTTGGATATTTGCTAGAGTGGTATATAAATATCAAATGGTATTGTGTTGTGTTGTAACGATGATAAAGTATGCTAAATAACATTTATCAAATTTGAACTTGGAATACAGTTATTTTTCATACATTTTGTCAAACCATTGTTTAAGTAAATAACAATATAACTTTGCTATCTATTTCATATTTCCAGTTAATTTATAACCATTGTTATGTTGAGCTACAAATTTAATTATAAATTTAGGCACATGATATGTTTGGGCAAAGGTACCAATCATTTTGTGTTACCACCCATTTCAACTGACTGTATAATTGGTATTTTTTGATGAAGAAGTGCACAATTGAATTTTTTCTATTTCTTCTTTATCTTTCAACTTGGGTCATAAAAAACCTACAACCACTACAAGATTTACCAACTTTTTTACTTCTATTATTACCGATTCGATTTTATTAACAATGCGTCAAATATGTATAAACAAACAAATACACACACAATACATATTTAATATATATATATATATATACATACATATATATATATATGAACTTATGTGTGTGTATGTCCATACAGTGTGTGTAATGTGTTTGTGTGTGTGTTATGAGCATGTATGCGTGTGTAACTATAGTAAGTAATTTTTTTTGAAAACCACTTGATTTGTTATTACAAGCTTGGATGGATATTGAGGAAATCCTCTGGGCTACTAATTTCACTTGACATTCAAAGTGAGTAGTTTTAGTGATCTTTGAAAGTGTGTTGCTAAAAGCACCCAAAAAAGTACTAACTAATACTATTTCTAAAGAGCACCATACATATTCACCATACATGCTATTTCATACCATCAAATAAACGAAATAGGTTACCATTTCATATAACCATAACATTCCTCCTCGTCCTTCATCATCTTCAGTAAAGCAGTTTTTCCTTACTTTGAAATGATAAGAAAGTCAAACAGAGTCACTAAGAAAAATAAAGCATCTCAACAAACTACTAATGGTCATTTTTAAATACCACAAAAAAGATTGAACCAACCCAAAAGAATAAATAAACATTGCAAAATAACATAAAAAAACTTCAAAATTAATTTAAATCGAAATCACCTAATGTTCTTAGAACATTGACTATTTGCGAAGTTGCCTTCTTCCTTAGAAAGATTTTCTCCCTTCATTAGTCAGTAATCCAAAGTTAAAAATTTAATCGATTTTGATAATATGATTTTGAACTTTAGAGATTTTAGCTATTTTGGGTTAGAGAGCAATGAAAATGATGGAAGATAACGAAGGAAGAAAATAAGCATGAGAGGACAAACGATGTGATGAAGTTGGGTATTAGGGTTTTAGGTTTTTAGACATGATGAAGAAGAAAACGTGTGCGCTGAAAGAAAGAAGGTATTAAGCTCGGTTATTAATGACCGACTGGAGAAATAAAAGTGGTAATAGTAATCACATTAATTAATTGAGGTCATTTAAAAAAGCTATGGTATTAGTCAGCACTTTTCTGGATGCTTTTAGCAACACACTTTTTGGAATGTTATTATATTTGATGGTCATTGCAACATATTTGTAATAATGCTTAGATCTTTTTATTGGTTTAGAATTACAAAGACATAACTAATAGGATTAATTAGAATGCTAATTAATTACTGCAATTAATTGCTTTGATGGTTGATTGAACAATTTCTAGCTTGGATGGGATGGGTTTTCATGTTCAGTTATAATTTCTTTTTTTTTCATGTCTTTTTTCTTCTTCTTTTTCCTTTTTTGACATTGCTTTCATTGCGTTTTCTTCAGTTTTTGATTTGCATATTCTTATTACTAATTGATCTTGAACATAACAATTATTCTTTGAATAATCATGTGATAAGTTGGTTTGTTTCAAATAATATTGTAGTGGCATTTTCGGATGCTATGTGAATTGCATAATGAATAACATGGACTGATTTGGCTGAGTGTTGTAAGTATAATTTTAGTGGTAATTTGGAGTGCGCTATATCTATTTACAAGTTAATTTGCATTTCTTACAAATTTACTGTTAATTAGTTTTCAACAATTTATGTATTCGATCAAACCTGTCATGTTCCTTATTTGGTTTCCTATTTTTCTGTTAACCTCCTTTTCTTCATATTTTATAAATTCATTTTTTCTATATATATTGACTATATTCTCAGTATAGTCACATTTCATTAACATAATGAATTTTTGTATTAATAACCAAAACTACAACGGAAAACTATAATAATACTTATCTAATTAGTTACTCAGCCACTTACCGAAGAAAATATCTATTGAACCATTTTGCATGATAATAAGATCAATCTTTTTGCAATATATGCAATTAGTTACTCATTTTTTTTAATTCTATTTCCTTTTTCTTTTATAGTTAAAAAGATAATGTGTATTTGTTCTATATGTGTAATGATGGTCTTATTAGAACGTTTTTCAGTATTATCTATTCTTAATCATACCATGGTATTTTCATAATTTTCTTTCTATGTAATTACATATGAATTATTTACCGTTGTCCATAGGTTGCATCAATGTCCTATGGATATCTTCAACTTTCTACTGTTTTTGAGACAACTGTTTAGGACAAAAGGTGGAAATAATAAGTATAATGTTCAAAAAGTAATAGCTTGAAAAAGAAGGTGAAAATAACCAATGTCATCCTAATTTGAGTGGGTACGCTATAGAAGGAGAAAACTATAGTCAACTTTCGCTTCTTGATCATTTCTATTATGACCTATTTGACTTACTATTGCAAGCCGGATAATACGCTATTTGATTATATATAAAAACAAACAAACCTTGGATTTATGAAAAAAAAAACTCTTCAAACATAATCTAGATAGACCCACTTTAGTAATAAGAGTTTAATGATGGAAGTTTGTTGTACTCATTTGTTTCTCTGGCTCACTATATATTTCTAGATGACTATTGATTTTCATATAATATACCCACCTTAGTAGCTAATAGATTTTTATTTGTGTACTTCCATTCGTATATATATTTGAGCATAAAGAATACAAAAAATCACAATAAAATGGTTGTACATACATAATGGAATTAGTTATCTACCATTAATAAACTGCATATTTAGACCAATCTAATAATGTTCAAAATACAAATACCAATGGGAAGCTACATTGGATTAAGTTATAGTACTCATTCCTTCACCTTCAAATGTGAAATCACACCTTCACCCCTTAAGAAACATATAAGTATAACTTATATTTGAAATATTTTGTCTAATCAAGGGTATGTGAAACTTTATATAATGCAACTTATATATATAAGAGCGAGAATGTATATTACTAATTGCCTAAGCAAACAATAACAACTGAATATAAAGAAGGTAAATAATAAAAGCGAGCACACTAGATATTTTATACTGGTTCGGACCTCCCGTCCTACATCCAGTCCCGAAGCTCCCCTTCGGTATTTTGTTTAACCAAATAAACCTCAGTTCGCCCATAGGAATAGGCTAATACAAAAGTATTTCTATGACAATCTTGTGTTCCAAATAACACGAATTTTGACTAATTGTACAATTCTTCCTATGATCTCCTTTGAGTATGTGAATGTGAATACTTTGAGATGTAGGAAGTGGTTTTACCAAAATGATATTTTGGTTATGATAGATTGGGAATATGTAAGAAATTGATGCACAAATATGTAAATAGAGAGTAATAAGAAATCAAAAGAATATGTAGTTTGTAAATCTCAATCTTTGAAGTATTTATAGGATTAAGGAGATGCAGATGAGGAGTTCTTACCGTTAGATAAACTCTATTCAATTTAATCGCTGCAACCTTTCGACGAAGAGATGAGTTTATTCAATTTAACACAAGCATCTATTCAAAATTTTGCAGTTGCCTAGATGACAGACGTCTGATGGAAAACCACAAACGTCTATGGCTTTGGGGATGGTAATCCCGAGCCTTATCACAGACGTTTGTTGGTTTTCTACAGACATCTATGGCTTCAGAAATAAATTTCCTAAGCCTTGTCACAGACGTCTATTGGAAAATCACAAACGTCTGTGGCTTGCAATTCCAGAAGTAAACTAAGTTTACGATGCAAATCATGTATATTTGAATTTTAGTGTGTGTGTGTACTCAAGGAGATCTTACATTGTTTATCTAGGATTATTAACACATTAGTATGACCTTAGTATTGTCCCCAAAGTCTTTTTTTGTCTTCGAGTCCCGATATCTTTGAGCATAGTTGTTATCCCGCATTTTGGTAAGGCCGAGATATCAAGAAACCGACTGAAAACTGAAGATCGCTCGACCCGGATATAAAGTATGTGCAAGTTTGCTATGGATGTCGATGAATTTTGTCTGTGTTCGGATCAAGCTACAATTAGCAAGACACGACGAGTGAAGCCATGAAAGCCAACGTCCCAATTTTCAAGTCAATCCGGGTTCATATGCTCAAGTTATGATTGATGCAAGTTGGAGAAAGTAGCCTCAACTTCGTTTCCATCAGTAGGCCACAATTCAAATCGATTAGATTCGTATCCATCGTCAAGCCCTAGTTCGTATCGATCGACTTTGTATCCATCAACAGATAGTGCACATCGTATCGATCGGCCAATGTCTACTTCGTATCCATTAAAAGGCATTTGTTCGAATCTATCAAGACACGCCACTTCGTATCCAGCAGATAGCCCTTGTTCGTATCCTTCAAGTCCAGTTGCTTCGTATCCATCGAGAAGTCCCTGTTCGTATCAATTCATATCATGGTTATTCGTATTGATCAGGCTACCAATGTTCGAGTCCATCTGGCCACTTCAACTTCGTATCGATCGATTGGAGTCGTTTCCAATAGATACGAACGAGGCCACGCAGTCAACGTATTCCATGTGTTTTCCATCGATACGAACAGAGTTCGTTGCATCGATGCGAACGAGATTCATCTTCCATCGATGCGAACTAAACAACGGCCTTCGATACGAACAAGGCGAGAATCCTGGGACGACTCGATCAACTCGGCATAAAAGGTGGATCGATCCGAAGAGTGCGCGCCACATCATCACCTAGGCACGTGCAGCCATCGATTCGAACAGATCGATTCGAAATGATCGATTCGAACCAAACAACCTATCGTGGAATGCCAATTCGTATCGATCATATCTCACGATCCATAAGTCCAAATGCTATGAAACTTTCACAGGAGCTTACATGCAAGATAAAGAATGTTCACACCAAGTTTCGACTCCATTGGACGAAATCTTGATCGATACGAAATTTGTTTGTATCGATCACGGATCGAGCCGAAACTTCATGGGCTCGGTCGCGTGAGCCCACTCACATGCCAGAAGAAGTCTCCCGAAATCTGAGCAAAATATCAGCCTCCTACACCTATAAATAGAGCCCTAGGGCCTACAGAGAAAGGATCTTTTGACGCTCCAACGCCCAGACTCTACCGGATTCAATTCCACACTACATTACTGCTGTTGTACTCGAATTTCATAACTTTAATTCGCTGTAACCCGCTGCAATCAATTGTAATCATCAAAGAAACATCAATAAAGTGATCAATTCCATAGTGGACGTAGGCAATACGCCAAACCGCTCTAAATTCCTGTGTTTCTGTGTGTTTTTATTATTTACATGTTTGTTTTTGGAGTTTTTGTTAGATAATCCTCTTTTTCCATTTAATTTCTTCATTTTTATCTCTTCAAAAACTTTCAAAGAGTGTTGTGCCCATTTTTGGTACAAACACTTTGGTGCTTTCACTGAGAAAAAACCCAATTTTTCTCCTGCTCTTTGGATCTGCTATCGATACCGGATTGCATAAATCCAAGAAGAAGATCCAGATCTCAAGCCTTGAAGCCCTTCCATCCTATTCAGATTTGCATCAGATCTAGGAAAGGACTTCGTCAATTCATCATGGTAAGCATACGAACTGCTTCTACAGCTGCTGATCAGGAAGGACGGGATAGACAGAATCCCGCACAATTGCCTCCATCCAACTAAGATGCCGCCGGACCTTTAGATCCATCAGGCCCGGTCACCAGACAAGAATTCCAGATGCTGCTTCAAGAGTTGACCCAGAGTCGGCAACAACTTACTGAAAAACTGCGCGCTAACATAGAGTTGACCAACCAGCTGAATCGCCAAAGGCGCAGAAGATCCAGAAGAGATCAAGCTTCTTATTCTTCCACGGAGAGTTCAGCCTCATCTGATGAACATCACCGATCCACACGCCCACGACTGGACGTAAGCTACACCAAGGCCACAGGACACCAACCTGCCCTAAATCTTGGACAACCCAGGACTGGACCATCCACCAGTCATCAGACCAGACCTTCATCCCGAGGGGGTGCCGCTCCTTACCATGTCACATGAAACCTTGCTACCACCACCACTACCGAACAAGGAGTTGATGCTAGAAATCAAGCTGACCCGCATCATCACCGATGAGAACACACTCCAAAACCTTATGTCCCTGAAAATTTTGAACCAAGGAGGCGAGGCATGGACCGTCGACCGCGTCCGGTCCAGACTCACGCTGTGGAACCCGACCACACCTTGGCACAATATGCTCCAAATATCCAGATGCCGGATATACCGACGATGATTCGTCAGATGATCCGTGAAAGTCAGGGTCTCACTAATGACGACTGGGGGATTTCCCGGAGTCATAACCCTTTCGCTGATGACATATTATATGCTGAACCACCTCGGCGCTTCAGGATGCCAACTTTGCCAGTCTATGAAGGAAATTCTGATCCCAATCAACACATCCTGAAGTATGAATGGCTAATGAATGCTGCGAGAGCTGATGATGCAGTCAAATGCCGTAGTTTCCCCATTTCCCTAGGGGAAATTGAAACTATGTGGTTTACTCGTTTGCTACCACGATCCATCTCTAATTTAGACCAAATGGCCACCAAGTTTGTTGAACAATTCCATATGCACGTAGCGAGACCTAAAGATGTTAATACTTTGTCTAGTGTCACTCAAGCTCCCGGAGAGACACTCAGATGTTACTTGGAGCGATTTCATGCTGCGTGTGCAGAAATAAGCAATCCCAATGACAACTTTATCCTGATGGCATTGAATAAGGGGATTGACCCTGATTCCGAGTTCGGAAATTGGTTAGGTGGGAAGCCGCCTGCGTCATTGGACCGTTTCTATTCCAAGGCAGCCCAATTCTTGAGAAGGGAGGATGCGAAACAGTCTAGGAAGCAGGATGACGCAGGGCCCAATATGGAAGGAATTCAGAGTAACATCGTAGTTAAACAATCCGGGGAGAGTTCCGGAAAATTTCAGTTGAATATACAAAACAAACAGAACCAACAGAAGGACAGTGGAAGTCAAGGTAAAAAATGAGATCAAAATCGTGGTCCACGGCGTAGAGCTCCCATGTTCGACAATTATACTCCATTGAATACGTCGCTGGAAAATGTGTATTTGCAGACCTGTAATACCATGCAATACAAGAAACCTACCCCGAAGCTGTCAATGGAAAGACAAGTCCAAACAGGGAAGTTTTGCAGATTTAATGAAAGTTATGGCCATAATACAAATGAGTGTCGTCATTTACAAGATCTCATTGAAAAGCTGATACGTGAACGAAAGTTGGATCAGTATGTGCGGGTGCCGCAGTCAGGTGGTGCGGGCCCATCAAATCAGAATCGTACACCAAATCAGGAAAGGTAGGAGGAACCCGCTCGTACTGGCGAGAGGTTGGTTATTAATACAATAAGTAGTGGTCCTCATCCAGCAAACCGAAGCTGGAAGGAAATGAAGTCGTATGCTAACTCTATTAGGCATGCGGACTTCAAGTGTTATAGTAGTTTTGATGAAGGGGCTCCGGCCAAACAACAGAAGACGATGACATATGACATCGTATTCAGAAACAGAGATGCTGATAAAGTCGAAGCCCCCACTATCGATCCACTGGTCATCTCAGCTCAAGTAGGTCCTGCTTGGATGAAGAGGATCTTAGTTGACAATGGAAGCTCTATGAATATTTTGTTTAAATGAGCTTAGACCAAATGAAAATGGAAGCCAAAGATTTAAAGCCTTGCCAATCTCGAATCCATGGTTTCAATGGGAGCGCTACTATACCCACTGGAGTAGTGGAACTACCAGTGGAGTTGGGAGTTGGAGAACGCCGGAGAGTACGGATATTACAGTTCGTTGTGTTAGACATAGACTCCCCTTATAATGCTATCTTGGGCCAACCGGCCCTCGCTAAATTCAGGGCAGCCATTGCCCCATGGTGTTTGACTTTGAAGTTTCCCACTGATCGTGGAGTGGGAATCATTCAAGGAGATCAGGCTGCTGGGAGAGCCTGTTACGTTGCCGAGCTACGGGAGGCGCAGTGAAAGGAGAAAGGAAAGGGCGTAGAGGAATCTCTCTGCGTCTGTTTTGCTAATAATTGACAATTAATGCCTGGGACTTGGCCCGGGCACCCCAGCCAATTCCAAAGGGATCTTGACCCAAGAGAAACTGAAGATGAAGGAGAATCTAAAGAAAGTCAAGCATTCCCGGCCGAACTGACGATCGATGTCCCAATTGACAATGATGATGATTCAAAGATGATAAAGATTGGCTCTCAGCTAGCCAGCAGACTCAAGAGGAATTGGTTGAGTTTCTACGGGCGAATCTTGACGTATTCGCCTAGACGCATTCCGATATGTGTGGGATCTCGCCGGACATCGCGAGCCACACTTTGAATATTGACCCGCGGCATGTCCCGGTCAAACAGAAAAGGCGTGGTATGGATCCAGAGAGATCTGCCGCCCTTAAAGAAGAGGTAGAAAAGCTTAAAACAAACGGGTTCATTCGAGATGTGCTATATCCCGAATGGGTGTCAAATCCCGTGCTTGTTCGAAAATCGAATGAAAAATGGAGAAGATGTGTCGATTACTCCGATCTGAATAAAGCCTGTCCTAAAGATAGTTTCCCGCTTCCCAGAATTGATCAGCTCGTAGACTCGACAGTTGGACATGAACTCTTATCCTTCATGGATGCATACTCTGGCTACAATCAGATACCAATGCATTTCCTGATCAAGAACATACCAGCTTCGTAACCAATCTAGGACTTTATTATTACAAAGTTATGCCATTCTGACTCAAGAATGCCGGGGCTACTTATCAACGATTGGTCAATCATATGTTTGCCAATCAAATCGGGAAAACCATGGAAGTATATGTAGACGACATGCTTGTGAAGTCATGATTTTCCACTGACCATGTTAAAGACCTGGAAACTATGTTCAACATACTTCGAGAATACAGAATGAAGCTCAACCCACTGAAATGTCATTTTGGAGTTGCATCCGGAAAATTCCTCGGGTTTATCATCAATGCTCGGGGGATCGAGCCTAATCCCAAGAAGATTCGGGCAATCAGAAATCTTGAAACTTCGAAGACTATAAAGCAAGTCCAGAGTCTCAATGGGAAAGTAGCAGCACTGAGCAGGTTCATCTCGAAGTCCATTGACAAATGCATTCCCTTCTTCGATTTGATCCAAAAAGGAAAAGGAAACTTTGAATGGACCACGAAGTGTGAGGGCGCTTTCCAAGCACTAATTCAGCATCTATCCACACCACCTATCCTGTCAAAGCCTATTGATCATGAGAAGTTGTACGTTTACTTGGCGATATTAGAAAACGCTATCAGCGCTGCCTTAATTCGGGAAGAAGACAGGATACAGAAGCCAGTATACTACATCAGCAAACGATTGACTAGAGCTGAAAGGAATTATTCGAAACTAGAAAAGTTGGCTTATTGCCTTGTTATTGCATCAAGGAAGCTCCGTCCATATTTCCAGGCACATCCTATTATTGTTTACACCGACCAGCCGTTACGACAGGTCCTTACGCGGCTTGAGACGTCTGGTGGGTTACTCAAGTGGAACATCGAACTGAGCTAGTTTGATATTACTTATACTCCAAGGCGAGCCATTCAAGGACAAGTCCTAGCCGATTTCATAGCTGAATTTACCATTCCAGAGGCCTTGCCCAAAACTAGTGAATCTCCCGAATACGTCTAGAAGTTGTACACTAATGGTGCATCAAACGACCGGTGTTCGGGCGCTAGGGTTGTACTTGAAAACCCCGAAGGCCGATCTATATGTTATGCTTTAAAGTTCGATTTTCATGCAACCAATAATGAAGCTGAATATGAAGCCCTCTTAGCTAGATTGAAACTTACCAGAGATTTGAGAATTATCGCTGTGGAAATTTATTGTGATTCACAATTAGTTGTGTATCAAGTTCAGGGAGAATATCAAGCGAGAGATCGAAGGCTGGATGCCTACTTAGCTCGAGTTCAGGAAATACTGGATCAGTTTGATTATTATGCCATTTATTGTATACCTTGAGAACGCAATCAAAAAGCCGATTCATTGGCAAAGTTAGCCAGCATAGGTGAAGCACAGTAAATGGGACTCGTTCCTGTAGAGACGTTACCTTCCCCAAGTATTGATCGAGCAGAAACAGATTGGGTATGTGAAACCGTTCCCGATAAGGAGTCGTGGATGACTCCATTCAGAAATTACCTTGAGCACGGAATCCTGCCGAAGCGCAGGAGTGACAAAAGACAAGTCCTTCGGAAGGCTTCTCAATTCACCATCCAGAATGGAGTCATGTACAGAAGAGGGTACTCTGTTCCTTTACTCCGGTGTATCGCTCACGATGAAATTAAACGAGTATTACACGATGTACACGAGGGAGAATGTGGTGTTCACACCGGGCGGCAAGCACTTGCCAAGAAAGTACTTCGATATGGATATTATTGGCCGACTGTGAATCGCGATGCGTCGGATTACGCAAAGAAATGTGATAAATGTCAAAAGCATGCTCGAATTCCTAGAGCCCCACCTACCGAGATAACGCAAATGGTCAGCCCATGGCCATTTGCAGTATGGGGCATCGACATCATTGGTACTCTACCTCTGGCAAAAGGTGGTGCGAAGTACGCCATCATCGCAGTTGATTACTTTACAAAGTGGGCTGAAGCTGAACCTCTTGCTACCATAACGACGAAAAAAGTGATCAACTTTGAAGTCCGCAGCATTATCTGTCGATTCGGTCTCCCACACACCATTATCGCTGATAACGAAACCCAATTCGACAGTGTTGAATTTAAAGATTTCTGCAAACAGTTTCACATTCAAAAGAAATTCTATGCAGTTGCACACCCTCAAGCGAACAGACAGGTCGAAGCGGTCAATAAAGTTATAAAGTCCATTCTGAAAAAATGACTAGAAAAGGTCGGGGGCAAATGGGTCGATGAACTTCCTATGGCTTTATGGGCTTACCGAACAACCCATAAGTCCACGACCGGTCACACTCCATTCTCTCTCTCTTATGGTTCAGAAGCTGTTATTCCAGTCGAGCAAGACGTACCTTCTCATCGTGTGACATACTATGATCCGAAGACAAATGCTATATTACTTGCTGAATCTCTCGATTTACTAGATGAGAAGCGTGAAGAGGCTGATTTGAGGGCAGTCGCGTATCGAAGTCGAGTCGCCCGATTGTACAACGCCAAGGTCCGCCCGTGAACCTTTGAACTAGGCGATCTCGTCCTGAAAAGAATCTATCCGGTTCCTTCACATATGAAGCCAACATGGGAAGGATCATATGTTATTGAACGAAGGCTCGGATATGGCACATTCATATTATCGACCGTCGATGGTCTTACTCTGCCAAGAGCCTGGAACAGCGAGAGTCTTCGTCGCTACTACATATAACAAGCTATGTTTATTCATTTATTTTATTTACCATTTGCAATTTGTTTTTGCATTTCGAAATTAGAATTTGTAATAAGGCAACTGACTTTGCCATATTTTCTTATTTCGGCAATAAAATGCAATCTCTTCGAGCCAGAGGCGTGATTTACTTGAAATACTTCATATGATCATCACCATGCATGGAGAGTTAAGTTCTACCATACGGTGGTATTTATTCAAATAGGGAGTGACTGTGATGCAACCGGTCACTCGCTAAGTGAAACCCGGGCTCGGGGGGCAAGCCATCACACCAAAGTCAAAAAAGGATTGATACACGACAATCCTTCACATAACTCCAGGTTCCCAGAGTGCGAACTGGAGTATAAATTTAAAAATACGAGGAGGGTGGATCCGTCCACCTAACGACCTCGTCCATATCTGAACCAAGTTTGAGGAGGATGGACCCGTCCATCTAACGACCTCGCTTGTTAACTCAGGGTAGATGTGATCCGACCATCCACAATCCTGATACACCTTTCGCTCCCAGAGTGCGAGCGAAATCCAAAAACATGCAACAGATGTGACTGACCGTCTGTTCATCAACTCCGGATTCCCAGAGTGCGAAACGGAGTATAAACATCAACTCCGGATTCCCAGAGTGCGAAACGGAGTATAAACATCAATCAACTCAGGATTCCTAGAGTGCGAAACGGAGTATAAACATCAACTCCAGATTCCCAGAGTGCGAAATGGAGTATAAACATCAACTCCAAATTCCCAGAGCGCAAATTGGGCTATAAACTTCAACTCCGAATTCCCAGAGTGCGAATTGGGGTATAAGCACCAACTCCGAACTCCCAGAGTGCGAGTCGGAATCAAGATGTCGACCCTGAGTCCCCAGAGCGCGGACATATAATTAAAACTTAAACTGGCGTAACCAACCGCCAGTAAACAAATGAAAATCCCCGGAGTGCGGATATGATCATCGATAATCAAGCAAGTGTGGTTGAACCACTCAATCTTCGCTTGTCTCAAACATTCATTCAGCGGCACTAAACTCAGCATGTTATAAGTGAGACGCAATCGCTGGTTGATGCTCTACAACTCATCCCCAAGACTGGGGGGCAGAACTTAAGTGTCGACCATTGACTGAAGCAATGTAGCGTCAAAATTCAATTCACTTCCCAGGTGAACCGTGTCCACAGTTTCCAGACCTGGTACATAAAAACAAACTTGACTCGGAAGCTAAAATTTCACAAGTGCATTTCAAACATTGAAACACTTAAGCAAATACACAATGACTGAGAAGAAGCCAAAAAAGAAGAGTTTCATTCCTACTATTTGTGAAAGATATTCATGTACAAGTTTGTTCCAAAAAATTCCTACTAGCAGGGGCCGAACCCGCATCTATACACGGCCTACAAAAGGAAAACCAAAAAACAAATCCCTATCTGCTCATAGCGAACTAAAGAGGCCTATCTATTTCTTCTTCTCTCCCGGCTTCTTCCTCGGTGTAAACCCGCTGGAGCCGCCACTACCTTTCCTCTTTAAGCCTTTACTTTTCGGCGGTCGGTCTCCAAGCGGGGGCATGATCTCGACGTCCTCCTCCAAGCTCAAATGAATAGGGATACTGCCTGCGGGCGGAGTAGGTGGAACGGGATCAACTGTAGGAGGCGGAATGAGCACACTGGTGTCAGTGACTGTACCACCAGGTGATACCATTCTAAGTGGAGCTGGACCAGGTGCCGCCATTCCATCCCCAAAACTACCACCGCGAGCCGCTGCTTCCATTTCAGCGTCGATTTTGGCCAATATCTCCTCTTCATTAATCACTCGGGCTTCGCTGGGAGCATCAGTAGTTGGCATCGAAGAGCTTGAGGCAGGGGCGCTTTCGCCCATAACAAATGGCAAGTCCGCAAAAGGGTCGCTATGACGACCAAGAAGTTCCTCCATCATCTGCTCATAAAAAACAAGCGTGCTTCCCTGCATTTCATCAAGTGGTGCAGTTGTAGTTACGGTGATCGCTTCGGTGACGATAGCCTCCTGCGGTTGATATGATTCTTGAGTGACAGGAGGCACAACCGGTGCAGCATCAATCACTGGACAAAAATAAGAGAACTGTTAGTACTTAGTTCGAGTGACGATTCCGAATTAAGACAGACATATGGAATGTTCAGAATACCTTCCTCAGTTTGGCTTGTAGAAGGCTGAACAGCTTCAGCAACTTGCTCTGTAGCCGGAGACATCTGCGGCTGATCCAGATTGTAGGCATGAACAGCTTGGGGATCAACTGCAGGCACGGGTACAGGCTGGGTTGACATAGGAATTTCAAGACTTGCATCATGGTGTTCAACCCCATAGCCTTCTCCTACTTCCAAGTGCTGGGTGACGAGTCTCTCCTTTTCATAAGAAATCATTAACTCGTGGAGAATCTTCCTTTCATCTTCATTCAATAGACGATTCTCGAGCTCAAATTCGTCGACCGACTCACCCAGATGCACCGCCTTCTCCTCCTCAACCAATCGGCCCTAGGCGTTGTATAAATGTGTCGGGTAATCATCGAGCCATGCTAGACCTCTATGCCTCAACACGTTAGCGTTGTAAACGACAAGAAGATCTTCAATATCGGCTTCCAGCCTGGACTCGGCCGATTTCACCTCCTCCTCAACCTTATTCTCCACCTCACGGACCTTAGCCATGGTCGCATCCCGTTCATCCCAAAGCAAGACAGCCTGTTCACACGCCTCCTGGGCTGCGTTGTTCGCATCCTCCCTTTCCTTGGCAATGTCAGAAAATTTGGCTTTAAGCTCATTGAGTTCCTTAACCGCCGCATCCCGTTTGACGTTGACCGTAGTATTTTGGTGGCCCATCTCCTCCACCAAGGAAACGTGTGTTCGCCTTAACCTCTCCATCGCCACATTCGCTTCATCAGCTTTTTTGGTGGCCTCAATTTCAATTTTTCGAGAAGACCCGGCCTCGGTATTGGGCACCTGGATGATTCGGTCCTTTTGAGCAAGATCCGACTCCATCTTCTCAATTGCTTTGGCTCGCTCAAAGGCCACCTTGGAAGCTTTTTCTACAGCCTTTACCCACTCTCTGTACTGGGCGTAGACGTCATGAATGTAATCATGCATCGTGTTTTCCACCCCTGATGGAATTCTTTTTAAATGAGGTGGGAAGACGTAGCCGTCGAAGGATATGTTTGGGAACTCTTTCCTCAGCTGAGCGATTTTAGTAGCCCCTTCCCCCGTGGGCTCAGTTGTGACCTGCTCTACAATTATGGGGGCCATGGTTTCGACTATCTAGAGATGAGTTTCGGGCCTAGAAGTGTGAGAAGATGGTCTGTGTCACGGAGGCTCTGGTGGAAGTGAAGTCTGAACCGGAGGTGGAGATGGAATCCTAAGAGGTGGGGAACGGGACCTAGATCGGTATTTGTAGTCTCTATCCCTATCCCGCCCATACCTCTCTTGATTGGAGTACCCACGATCGCGGTCCCTATCTGAATCCCTCCTGCGGGACTCATAGTAAGAAGAAGATTTTTGGGCCGAGCGAAGGCTCCCTATCATTGATCCACTCTCGGACATCGTACCTGAAAGTGAGAAACGAAGGAAAAGTACCATGAAGTGTATGTATATGCAACCCCCTGACCAACCAGAAATGTCGGCCGCACTTATGGCAAGCGACTCGCTCAGGTCAAGAGCACTGTCGAGCTCCTCCAACCCGGTGTCATGTTGAAACGACACATAATCCGAAATTGGAATATCAGCAAGCCCTTCGAAAGGATTCTCTGCTTGCGGGGGAGGAGCCTCCGAAATACTAATTCCAGGAACAGGCAAAGTCACAACCACAGATTTCAATCTCATGGATTTAGAGCGCTTATGAGCAACTGCCTTGCCTTTTCTCTTTCCTTCCGAGCCCTGAAAGCCGCCAGAAGACCCGGCTATAAGTTCGTCATCAGTGGGTGTTCTTTCCGGATCAACCCCTTCGGCTATTACGACACCGGGCGCTTTGCGTTTCACCCGCTTCTTCGAGACTGCCCTAAGTGTCCCTTCTAGCCTTATGCTTTGATTCCGTTCAATCAGCCCAATGATTCTTAGATTTCTGCTGGTTAGAACCGAATCAATGTCCCTCATCTCGCTTGGAACTTCTTAAAGGACCCTCACTATCTCTCTGAAGTACCCTCCTTCAGGTCATAAAATTACGGCTGTAAAAAGGAAAGAAGGTGTTAGTTTATGTCAACTAGTATCGTCTGGATAATTCTTGGAAAATACAGTAACACTTACGTCTGACTAGCCACCGTCTGGCAAATCCTGTGGGGCATCGGACATAGAACCATTCAGTTTTAAAGTAACTCAGCCTTCCCCAGGATCCGGTTACTACTTGGTAGTTCCTGACTGACTCCGGGAAAGTGAAAGATGGGCTATCTCCCCTACTCTTGAAGTTAAAAAGGTATCTAATCTCAATCAGCCTTGGCGGTCGGAAGAGATGATCCATGAACACAATAAATAAGCTGTTCAGCAAGGCATATTCATTAGGGTGCAATTGAGACGGGGCAATTCCAATGTAAGACAACACTTCCCTAATATATTGGTTGAACGGAGGGAGTGTTCCCGCTGTGCACGCGTGTCGATTAAAAGCAGTAAACCCCTCTAGAGGAGCATGCGGTCTGTCGTTTGGTCCCGGCAATAGAACGTCGTCCAATGACAAACCGTGCCTTAGACATATTCGTCCCATCATGTCTTCAGAGACATTGGACGGTACAGAATCTTGGGGATTACAAATGAATATAGCGTCAGGCAGCTCGTCCGGAGCTGGATCTATAACTTCGGCCGCGATAGCCGGAATATCCAAGACAGAAGAAGATGAATCTTGAACTTCCTGCTGTTGTGAGCTTGAAGGTTCCATAATTAACTAACTTATAAAAAATCATCATTAGACGACAATAACACTTGTGCTTCCCCCAGAGTAATGTGTATGAATGTATTGTGCGAGTGCAGTGCTGCAATACTTAAGAAATCCTACATAATTAAAGAAAGTGTGCAAATGACAAGACTTCGAAGTTCAATTGGAGTGACCGTCATCACTGACCGTCACAACCGTGCCATCTTGATAATAGAGACCGATCTGAGTTAAATTTTGTTAAAATTTTGTTAAGTTACAGTTCCATCGACGAGGTTCGATAGGCAGTCAGATATGCAGTGAAATAATCAAGTCCAATTTCGCAAGGTTGAAGCTCGTCGGAGTCAGGTGTTCGAATATGCATAAAGTAGTTGAATTTGTATCCATCAAGGGTGGAATGAGATCGTTCTCCCGAAGCTCAAGTTTGTATCGATCAAAAACTTGGGCCAACAATTTGTTCGCATCGATACGTTCGAATCGATACTCTATTCGTATCAATCACAAAACCACCACTTCATATCGATCGTGGAGCAAGAAATTTTGTATCGATCGCCTAAGGTTCCAGTTCATATCGATCAGCAAGCCTTTCGCCTTCGCATCGATGAATAGGGTTGCTACTTTGTTTTGATCACCGTTTCTTATCGATATGAAGTCGCTTCCTCAACACTCCTTCTCCAATCGATATGAACTTCGATCATCTTGCGATCGATGCAAATCGCTCCTCCTCAACTGGTGCGAGCGATCCCTTCGTGTCCATCTATCCCTCTTCTCCAAACAGCACGAATGTCACGCTGGCCTCCCTCGACCTCGCTCCGACCATCTATGGCCTCCGTTTCACCAGAATCGATCGCGGAAATAAGTGGATTGGCGTGCAAATGTCGAGTCTCACCATTTTTAACACAAATTTATTGACTAATTACCTAGATAAGAGTATCGATTCAAGGGATTGACGAGACGTAGTGGTTTGGAGACGAAGGCTGTCTTGTATTTCTCAGTTTTCCTCGATACGAAGGTAAAGAAAAGGAATGAAAGTCAAGTGAAATTTTTTTCAAGTCCAAAAAGTATTTATATGGACTCGAGTGAGAAAGAAAAAACATTTCGCCTCCAAGTCAACAAGACCGGTCATAACAGGTCAACCATCGGATCGATTCGAATGAGCTATTCGTATCCATCAACTCGAGCCTTTATCGAAACAAAATTGCCAACGGAGGCTTTTCTGAGTCACCCAGATCCATCGATACGAAGCCATTGTTCGTATCGATCATTTTCGACTCCATCCGCAGTGCAACGATACGAACTATGTAGTTCGAATCCATCAAATCACAGCTTCCATAGGCCAATATTTATCGATACGAACGCATATTTCGTATCCATCTTTATGAGTCACATCGATACGAAAAACGCATTTCAACCTTTTACATCGATTCAGGAGAGGATCGATACGAAGGAACATTCAAAAACAACCATCGAGCGTTGTTACGATTCGAATTTCACATCGGTTTAGGAGAGGATCGATACGGGATTCGATACAAGATAAACTGACAACGACTCGTGAACGTGCAACGTTAGCAAGAGTCAGATTAACATATATGCATAGATGTCGGACTAACATTCAATTTTCAACATCCATAGGAATTGGATACTCATCTGATAACGATTACAACGACAAACAGCTAATCACAATCAAACATCAATCAGTTACAACAATACAGGGTACAATGGTTGACAATCAACAGTTCACATTACCGAGGAAACCAGTCAACGATTACAACTTTCAACAAAAAGGCGATAACTGTTCAGAATGAAGATTGCAGCATTTCAAAGCACGTCATGTTTCCACAAGGCATACTTTGGGGGGCAAATGTTATCCCGCCTTTTGGCAAAGCTGAGATATCAAGAAACCGACTGAAAACCGAAGATCGCTCGACCCGGATATAAAGTATGTGCAAGTTTGCTATGGATTTCGATGAATTTTGTCCGAGTCCGGATCAAGCTACAATCAACAAGACACGACGAGTGAAACCATGAAAGCCAACGTCCCAATTTTCAAGTCAATCCGGGTTCATATGCTCAAGTTATGATCGATGCAAGTTGGAGAAAGTAGCCTCAACTTCGTATCCATCAGTAGGCCACAGTTCGAATCGATCAGTTTCGTATCCATCGTCAAGCCCTAGTTCGTATCGATCGACTTCGTATCCATCAACAGATAGTGCACTTCGTATTGATCGGCCAATGTCTACTTCGTATCCATTAAAAGGCATTTGTTCGAATCCATCAGGACACACCACTTCATATCCAGCAGATAGCCCTTGTTCGTATCCCTCAAGACCAGTTGCTTCGTATCCATCGAGAAGTCCCTGTTCGTATCGATTCATATCATGGTTATTCGTATCGATCGGGCTACCAATGTTCGAGTCCATCTGGCCACTTCAACTTCGTATCGATCGACAAGAGTCGTTTCCAATCGATACGAACAAGGCCACGCAGTCAACGTATTCCACGTGCTTTCCATTGATACGAACAGAGCTCGTTGCATAGATGCGAACGAGAGTCATCTTCCATCGATGCGAACTAAACAACGGCCTTCGATACGAACAAGGCGAGAATCCTGGGACGACTCGATCAACTCAGCATAAATGGTGGATCGATCCGAAGAGTACGCGCCACGTCATCACCTGGGCATGTGCAGCCATCGATTCGAACAGATCGATTCGAACAGCCTGCTGTGGAAAGCCAATTCGTATCGATCATATCTCACGATCCATAAGTCCAAATGGTATGAAATTTTCATAGGAGCTTACGTACAAGATAAAGAATGTTCACACCAAGTTTCGACTCCATTGGATGAAATCTTGATCGATACGAAATTCGTTCGTATCGATCACGGATCGAGCCGAAACTTCATGGGCTCGGTCGCGTGGGCCTACTCACGTGCCAGAAGAAGTCTCCCAAAATCTGAGCGAAATATCAGCCTCCTACACCTATAAATAGAGCCCCAGGGCCTACAGAGAAAGGATCTTTTGATGCTCCAACGCCCAGACTCTACCGGATTCAATTCCACACTCCATTACTGCTGTTGTACTCGAATTTCATAACTTTAATTCGCTGTAACCCGCTGCAATCAATTGTAATCATCAAAGAAACATCAATAAAGTGATCAATTCCATAGTGGACATAGGAAATACGCCGAACCACTCTAAATTCATGTGTTTCTGTGCGTTTTTATTATTTACATATCTGTTTTTGGAGTTTTTGTTAGATAATCCTCCTTTTCCATTTAATTTCTTCATTTTTATCTCTTCAAAAACTTCCGAAGAGTGTTGTGCCCATTTTTGGTACAAACAATAGTGATCTCTTGTAGTGCATACCTGCAAAATTAAGAAGATATATATAATATATGTGATTGTATAGTTGTTTTCATTAAAACCATATATTGGAGGTTCTAACAGTATGCATATACAGATGTTGTAAAATGTGCATGTCCATCATATATACTCCACCATCATATTCATACTAATAGACTATAGCGCTTAATAACCTATTCACCCATGCAACGCACATGCTTCCACTTGTAGTACATATAAATGCTATATATGTATATCATATGAGTATAAGAATCCATACGTGTACAAGCAAGAGCGACCATGAGACATGTCTACTCTACCATGCTCATGCCACCCTCCTCAAATTAGAAACTTCAGAACATAATACTATATGTATAATATAACAACATACAATACAATACTAGGGATAACATGATCTATATGATAAAGCAAATGGTGTGTGCTAGGGTCAATTATGAACTTTCTTATACAACTTAAATCTTGTATGGGTATCTTGTTCAAAATAATGTATGTTTTTGGTTTTGTTTTCTATTTTATGTATTACTATATTATGATATAAGTAATGATTTTAATACAACATATATATGCGAGTAAAAAAACCATAGAAAACCTATTTAATGGAACACAGCTCCGACAATCTTCGTAATCATGAGTTTTGAATCAAATATGTAAAACAAATATATCCTAAAATTGTTCTTAGTCAAGATGTATCAAAAAAATGATATCATTACATCAAATGAGATTAGTGTACGTAATGCTCTTCATATGATGGAAGGTGGATTACTCATGATTCTTGGGTATACCAATGGATTACATACCTATGGTTGTTTGGAACATTAATAGAGCAATTCAACGAGAGTTTTTCTGTAGGTTAGTACGACAAAGTCAAAGTAGAAGGTCTTATGTAATGATTTGTAGTAGTCTTTGGAGTTACGAGTACTGTTAATCTTATGTATATAGACCATGCTTTGATTATGGTCAATCATATGATATCATGATCATGTTACGACCATAGTTGGGTACATGTTAACCTACTAAAAGTGAAATGCTACACAAGGGAGGATTCGTCTACTTCATTTTAGAAGTTTAGTATCATCTAATTTGTAGTCAACTTAAAGTCAAAATCTCTAGCCTAAGTAAATCGGTTAATTGATAAATATTATCAGATTGAAATAAGGCCACTAAAGTGTCAATACATAATTTACTATACTTATTATTGGATTTTTTGACTATTAACCAAACTCTATATACATTAGTGATATAGCAATAATGAATAGAAAACGTGCACATAATACCATTACTTGGGGTGTAACTTGGTAAATATTAATAATTGGAGTTCGTCCAAATGATCTGTAAGGACCTAAACCCGTGCCCAAGATTGTGCTTCACCAAAGTTTGTATAGCTTTGCTATTTCAATTATTTAAATATCACGATGACCGAGTTCACGGCAGGGAGTCAACTCAACAATGTGGTTATCAGTTTTTTCAATTCAATTTTTCAAATTAATTTATAAATGTTATAAATTAATTGTAGAAATTAGTTAGATGTTGTATTAACTTTTTGTTGATTTTAGTTACTTGTTTAGGGCCTTATAATTATTTAAAATGGTATATAATTATTATATAGTAATTTAGTAAATATATGGGTTGAAATAAATATTTATTTAATAAATATGATATTAAGTATGCCTAATATTACGGAATGATCCACAAATGGGTGGCCATAGAAGGAAGGGGAAATGGGTTTGAATATTTCTCTTTAATTGAATGAGATCTAGAGTAAAGATAGAAGTAAAAAGATGAGATATTTTGGATATCTAGCAGCTAAAATTACCACCTCCTTTTGTCGTTCAATACATAAAATTAAACTCAAACCCTATCCCTAATAACAACTGGTTGGATCCTATAGTGGAATTTACATGCCAAGCTAGGAGGAAGATGGAACCATACTTCAAAAGGAAAGGCTACCAATAAGACATGGCACCAACCAATCGAATTAAGAGGTAAACTTATCATTTAAATTTAAATTACATATGCATGTGTACATATTCATTTCTATTTTCAACCTTCAAAAAATTTTCTAATTAAATTTATATGTATTCATATAAATTTAAATATATATATATATATATATATGTATGTATGTATGTATGTATAACAAAAAACAATTTTTACACATATAAAGAGTCCTCCAATATACTATTCATACACACACACATGTATATATTCCACATAATATATCCATATATATACACACGTATTGTTATACTATATTTTTCTGAAACCATTTTTGATAAAATACCAAAGGCCGAAAAGCCTGGAGTTAGCTCATTCCGAAAGGAAAGATATACAACCGTAAGGGGGTGATCTAGCCATAGTACCAAAGCCTTAAGTGATCTCAATGAAGTTTTAAGACCTATAACTGAAAGTAATAAACCAAGGTATAATGTATCGAATAGTTTATAATATCAAATACTAAACTAACTCAGCTTATTCCTTACTGACCTAAAGTCGAGAGATTAACCAGTATGATCAAGATAATATAACGTTTTATCTATTTATTTATGAGTACATGCAACTAAAAGTAATACTACCCTAAAAGGATAAAGCCTCGAGAAAGATAGGGTAGCTTAAAGCAATGTGCAACCATGAAGTTATGCAATGAAATCCCAACCATCTATGTGTACAACCAAGATAGTGCTAAGAGAAGGCACCCACAAAGTATACATCACCAATCCATGTCCTATATCTAAAGTAAGCAAGATCTTTGCCAAGTGTCAGTAATTCAGTGCACTGGCTCAACGGTATAATCAACGTCATCAATCCGTGTTTATCTCCAAATAGCTATAAATAAGCACTGATTCGAATGCAGAAAGGATCTTTTGGCAGTAGCATAATACAGATAATAGACTAAATTGTACATTCCTATATTTGAGATTTTGGAAAAAGTCACTAATGGTGGCTTAGCTAATACGACATTATAATAGCCTTTTGGCTTCGATAAAAAACTCTAAAGATAGAAAGAACAAAGTGGATGTTGGGATTTAGTCCGAACCACTATAAATCTTGGTGTCTCTCCGTTGCTTTCGTACCTTTACTTCTGACTTTATTTACATCATTTACTCTTGGAAAATATCTATTCTTCTCGGTATAAACCCGTTAAAGTCCAACTTAACTTCTAGCAACCTCTTTACGTCTTTGTTAACCAGCTTACTAAAGTCCTTATATATAAAGCAATCGACTAAAGCTTGCCTTTGAGTTCAAGGGTGTTGGTGTTACAAAAAATCAAGCGAACATTTTTGGCGCTAGAAAGAGGGCCCTTCCCTCTCCATTTCCATATCTAAAGAACCATCTTCATTATCAATCATGAATAGTCCAGTAGCGAAAGTAGTAGCGAAATTTTTAGCTTATAACTACCTCTCAACCTTCGAATTAAACTCAAAATGAAGACAACAATGAACGCCTAGCAATTATTGTTTCGGCAAAGGATAAAGCTAAAGAATAAGACCCTGATTATGAACTTCGGGATATCTTTAGGAATCACTTTAGGAATTAGCACAATCCAAAAAAATTGATAAGGTGATGAACGATGAAATAAGAGACTTAAAATGTTAAGCTGATGGCTTATGAAGATCAAGCCCAAAATGCCAAAAGGCCTCCTATTGCAGCTTCAATTGATGAACCCCAAAAGAAAGTGAAGAAGGTGAACATTCTTAGCCCACTCAACTATACCTTGTCTCGTAACTTCCGAAAGACACATGACAAGTTTCTTTATCTGAACTACCCCCACTAAAAAGAGAAAGTCCGAAGAGCGAAATCTATTGCACCTACCATTATATAAATGGGCTTAAACAGACGAGTGCTGAAAACTTGCATATTCCATTGAAATAATGATCAAAATGGGGAACTCCCAAGATATATAAAGAAGTACTTTTGATACTTTGCTTTAATACCTTTCTTAATTCGTTTTATTTTTCGTTTCAGGAAAATCAATGGGAATTAATGAATTAGGCCTACTTTTCTTGGAAATAAATAATATAGATATCTCTATTTTGGTTAATGAAACTACCACTTTCGGAATTCTATATTTCAATAAAATATAAGGGGAAATCATAAATATTTCGAAAAACTTGATATTCTCGTATGGTTTTACCAGATTTCGACATTCCCACTCTCCATCGGTTTTGTAACACCCCATAAAATAGACAATAGGTAAGTAAAAAGAATTAATAAATTATTATTAAAGCTCAAAAATAGAATTTTTACAAACATTAGAATTTGGTTACGAAACTTGCACCATTGTGTTCGTGGCGATTTTCTGATCAACTTTCATACATAAAGTTCTATGATTGGAGTTCAAACGAAGAAGTTATTAACGTTTGAAGATTTCGAATTAGAAATAATTAAAAATGTATTAAGTTAATAAATACCAAAAAGTTAACATTAAAGTAAACGTTAAATAGGAATCTTAACATTAAAGTAATCGTCGACGTTAAATCTAATTAAATCAGCGTTCAAAGGAAACAAACAAAATAAACGCAACAACAAGTATTTGTTAACGGTTAGTAGTCACCGGTCGACATCAAATATCAGCCATTCGATCGCTAGCGGTCGACCGTTGGTCGACCATTGATATCAAACCGGTTGATCGGTTGTTGCTATGGCAGTTGAGAATGAACCTCGGCTTAACGGTCCGGATTTAATATAATTCAATCTAACAGATATAATTGATTCGAACGCCTATAAATACAAGCCTAACCCCTCACTTTTCTTCTCATATTTTCTTAATCAAGAAGCGAAGCTCTATCATTTTCTTTTCTCCGTTAATTCTAGGAATTATAGAAATTATAAAATATTATATATATGTAGAGAATAGCAGAAAATAAAAGAGAAGAAGAATAGGGTTGAATCGATTCTGCGAAAAGAGATAAATTCTAAATTTATAAATTTAGACTACGTTTAATTCAGATATCTTCACAGATTTATAATTCTAATAAATATGTATGCATTATTGATACATATTTTGATAGAAAGAAAAGGAGTCAAATAAGGAGAACAGATTTAGATCTGGAGATTTAGATGCTAAGAGGTGAGTGGAAAATTATATGTTTTATATAATATTGGATTTATATCGTTTGTGAATCTATTTCTTTTATGCTTGACTATAAATCATGGAATTGTAGGCTTAAATATGTATATATAATGAACTTGAGACTCTTGCCTACATATTCAGTAGATTGTTGGTTTTGATTAAATGTTCTATACACCTAAATATAGTTTTGATCGAGTGTTTGATTTGTTTGACTTCTGGCTTTAGTAATAGCCTCATCAAAAAGGTCTTTAAAGTGCTTCTCAATGTGATCATACACACTTTTGGTCCATTTCTTATTATATTGTTTAAAAGAAATAAATTTACCATCTTTAAGTTCCACGGTGACCTTAATCAAACTCTTGATGATAGCTGAAAGTGGACACCCCTCCTGTTTCCTTGATTTTCGGGTAGAACCACGGCCTTGTCTAACAATTTTAGCTTTATGTGAATAAGGGAGTTTGAACAAACCCCTGCCTTGTCCTCTTCCTCATCCCCGAGAGAGGGAAGTAGCTGATAGAGTTAAAAGTATGCCCTGAACAATTTTGTAATCCACCTTAAATTATTAACTCTGTAATAAAATCTCATCTGGAATAAAAGGAGTTTTCTTTCTATTATATACTTGATATAATGTGTTAGATTAATTACTTATTTATTTAAAAGTATATTTAATAGAAATTCCATAAATGGTGTGTTTTGTGATAGTAATTATAACGTGTTGTAATAATGAGCAATTTCTCATCTTTACTACTAATAAAGAGAATTCATTGAATAGATTTACTCGGTGTCGTTTTGAAATCCTAAATATACCATTTTACATCTCATAGAGAAATAATGTTTAAATATGGAGATATAGCCTGTTATTTTCCAAGTACAACTATTATTCACCGTGGAGAACTACAGTGTGTGTTCACAAGATGGAGTATCTGAGTGTATCATATTATCCATAATTTAGGTAGGAGTTCATCGGCCGAAGTTTTGCTCGATTTCGAGTTAATATGAAGAAGTTATTGCAGTATGAACAAAAAAAATTAGCGGCTTCTGCACTAGGCGGAGTTTAAATATGGGGATGTGGTAGCCTATTATTTTCTAAGTACAACTGTCAGTCCCCATGGAGAATTGCAGTGTGCGTTCACAAGATGAAGTATCCGAGTGTTCCATATTGTCCGTAATTTAGGTGGGAGTTCATTGGTCAAAGTCTCGTCGGATTCTGAATTAGTATGACGAAGTTATTGCAGTCTGAAAAAAAAATAGCGGCTTCTGTACTAGGCGGAGTTCAGATATGAGGATGCAGTAGCATGTTATTTTCAAAGTAAACTGTCAATCCCCATGGAGAACTAAAGTGCGCGTTCATAAGATGAAGTATCCGAATGTACCATATTGTCCATAATTTAGGCGGGAATTCATCGGTCGAAGTTTTTCCTGATTACGAGTTAGTATGAAGAAGATATTGTAGTCCGAAGAAAAAAAGTAGCGGCTTCTGCCTAGGCGGAGTTCAAATATGAGAATGTAGCCTTATATTTTCTAAGTACAACTATTAGTCACCATGGAGAACTACAGTGAGCGTTGAAGTGGGGATATAGCCTGTTATTTATTAAGTACAACAGTTAGTCACCATGGAGTACTACAGTGTGCGTTCATAAGATGAAGTATCCCAGTGTACCATTGTCATGATCCTGAAATCCAGCGTTCGAAAATCAACATCAAATACCTCACTTGTATTCGACTGTCAGATATTCAAACGTCAAACTTCAGGTCGGCGGAGCTTATAACAACATCAGATGAATATAAACAGTGAGGTGTATCTCAAAGTATCCATTTTTCTCAAAGTATCTCCAATGCGAGGTGTATTGAGGTTTGGAAAGATTGGTAAGCTGGCACCGCGGTATATTGGTCCTTTTCCTATTCTGGAGAGGATCGGTTCTTTAGCCTATCGAGTGCAACTGCCCAGTTGGTTGTCTGGTGTGCATGATGTGTTTCACATTTCTAGCCTTCGGAAATATGTGCACGATCCTGACTGGATTATTGAAGAAGCTGCTCTGCAGGATCCAGAAATCACTCAAAATTTAACGGTTAGAAGAGAACCAATAAAGATTGTAGATTGTGATGAAAAGCACTTGAGAAACAAAGTTGTAAAACTGGTTAAAGTGCAATGGAGTGGCGATCCAAGGGACTGCACTTGGGAAACTGAAGATAGTATGTAGAAAAATACATCTGTTTTTAAACCCCGAGGTTGGAGATTCTGTTTTTCTCAAAGTATCTCCAATGCGAGGTGTATTGAGGTTTGGAAAGACCGGTAAGCTGGCACCGCGGTATATTGGTCCTTTTCCTATTCTGGAGAGGATCGGTTCTTTAGCCTATCGAGTGCAGCTGCCCAGCTGGTTGTCTGGTGTGCATGATGTGTTTCACATTTCTAGCCTTCGGAAATATGTGCACGATCCAGACTGTATTATTGAAGAAGCTGCTCAGCAGGATCTCGAAATCACTCCCAATTTAACGGTTAGAAGAGAACCAATAAAGATTGTAGATCGTGATGAAAAGCACTAGAGAAACAAAGTTGTAAAATTGGTTAAAGTGCAATGGAGTGGCGATCCAAGGGACTGCACTTGGGAAACTGAAGATAGTATGTAGAAATCATATCCCAATTGCAGAGTGGATATCTCGGCTTAAACTGGTAAGCCATTATTCTATCTTTTTTTGAATTCGTATATTCTTTGTTTGTTTTTCTCTCTCTTTCAAATTTCGAGGACAAAATTTTCTTAAGGAGGGGATATTGTAACATCCCAAAATTTTGAATTTCAAATTCGGTAAATTGTTTGAACTTTTGAAATTTAATTTGAAACGTTTCAAAAGAAATAAAATATTATTAATATTAATATTACAAAGATATATGGATAAATAAAATATTTGGTAGTGTAAGCTTTACATAGATAAATGAAGTAAAAATATATAACAAACAAGAATTTGTGTTAAACTATAAAATAAAATATATGTGATGAATTAAATATTGATAGTTAACTTTAAATAGAATTTTTTTTCAAGAGTATGCTTGTAATACAATCATGTAGTTATAAAGAGTCATATGCAAGAATACATATAAGGTTGTATGAAGATTTTATAAACAAGAAAAAATAAGTTTGCATGTAGATTTGTAAACTAGGAAACTAAGACTTAGGCAAGGCAAAGAAAAATCTACTAAAAAAAACAAAAAAAAATATTGTACTTATAAAAGTAAAATAAAAATTTATGTAAACTAAGATAGGAACACATGCATTAAATGCCATCACCTCTAGCCTAAATCAAAATCATATCAGCCGAATTAAAAAGCATGGGTTTAGTTAACAAAGAAAAAAATAATATATAAAATGCTGGGAAAAGAAAAATCTTGTACTTGCCTATACCTCAACCTGTACAACTATCTCCCTTATATACACACACATCCATATTGTGTTATTCGTTCATAAAAACATAGTAAAGCTAGAGAAAGAAAAATATATATAAGTGTCACCATATTTGTAAGTTCAAATATAATCTGCTGAACAAGGGAAAAAAAGGGAAAGAAGAAGGATCAAGACTGTTTTTTTCAAAACACAAAAGTAGCTCTCTGTTTCATAAACCTTTGTCAAGGTGAGTAAACATCAACTTAAAAGTTTTAAGTTTAAATTAAAACAATAAAGATGATTCACTGATTATGTGGTATTGCATATGCTTTAGCTTGAATATGATACTGTGTTGCTCTGTACTTCACTGTAAATTGTTACAGGTTGCAAATTTTGTTCAAAAACTCAAATGATTCTCATCACATCATTGTTAAGCTTTAAGTTTCAACTGAAACAAGATGTTTAAACTTAAGCTAAGATTTTGTAAAGCTGTTTAAACCATCTTTGTAAAAGTATACCACGGTAATATTGTTTTACATGCAATCAAGTAAAAATTTGATAAATTTGATTGTCATAAGAAGTTAATTCAAGTTTATATCTTGAATGCTTACTGAAATTTATGATTTTTAAAACAAAAATTAAAATTTTTAGATTAGTATTTCAAGAGCAGTTTGTGTTTGAATAAAAATTTCATTTTTACGAATTGCTGATGATCGATTCATTGATAAATGTTGAAATTTTTGGTGAAGCTAGCTTGACGATTTTCGAATCCAGGAAAAATGTTCAAAAATTTATCTATTACATGGATTGTTTGGAAGTGTCGGGTTTAGGGTTTTTTTTGGGTTCGAATTGAGGTGGTCTGTAGCTTGCCGATTTTGTCACCGTTGGTCAATCGAGTGTGACGTGGCTTTGGGGAATGGTAGAGGGGATAGCGACGAGTAGTTGGCCGGAGTCTCGAATTTTATGATGGTCGAGGATGCCGAGGCGAAGCAATTGAAGGTCGATGATGAAGTTCTAGGATTTGAACGAAATGCTAAATTTTGATTCAATATGTTTGGCTTTGAATTTAACTTCGATTTTGAGTGATGCGATGATTTGCGACTTGCCGAAGAAATTGGAGCTCGCCGTAGCGGCGACGCAAAGCCGTGCACGTGCACGGTGGGTCGTGAGCACGTTGGAGGTTGAGGAGGTGTTGGGTTCTCGAGAGTTTGCTCGGGGAAGAAGGTGATTTTCTCAAGCAAAATTTTCTATTTGCTCGCGTGAGTCCTACAACGTACCTGCTTATGAAGTTTAAGTTTAAACTTAACTCAATTGAAAAAAAGAGAGAAGAAGTGTACACGAAGGGAAGAAAGGAAATGGACTCGGGGAGAGGATGAAAAGAACTCGAGTGTGACTCGGGTGAAACCTGGGTTTTACTCGGGTGTACTTTATAATGGGTTAAGCCCAATAAATTTTTTAAATTACAATGTTAAGTTAATTCCTGCATTTATAAGGTAAACAATGTTGATTATGTTAAGTTAAAACTTACTATAAGTTTAAATTATTTAACCATGTTTTAAAATTTAAATTAACCCTTTAATTAAATAATTAAATATTTTTTTGAGAGAAATGTGTGATCCTCTAATAAAAGAGGAGAGCACACATGAAGCTATGTATAAAACACATAAAAGTCCACATTCAATGGAGCAATAAATTGATTTTTAAAGTATAAAGAAGATTCTTAAATGGTAATTAAGGTAATTAATTTTTATTAATTAATAATTTTGAAAAGAAATTAAGATTTAATTAATCATTGATTTAAATTAATCAATAAAAATATAATTATGCGGTTAATCTATTAAATCGCACTCACATTGATTTAAAATAATTGTTCAATACTGAATTGTTATTTCTGTTGTGGTTGTGATACTGTGTGATGTAGATTGCTCTATACTGCACTATGATTTGTGATTTGTTCTGTATGGATTTGAAAGCCCCTTTGCCTGTAAAATGGCATTTAAATTTCGATGCGACAGGGAGTTGGATTCCAGTTGGTTATCCGAAACCCACATCGAACCCTGAATATAAATCTTTGTGATTGTCATATCCACATGTTTTAAAAGTAAGCGCTCACTATTCGGTTTAGCCGGGAGAGGACTTCGTGTCATATAACCCATTCCGAATAGTGATACAACGTAAATGGATAGCATTTGAAGACCGGTGTTGAAGACCGGGTGTTTTCGAAAAAGATAGGATAACCTATCGAATGTCTCTGCACCGAGTTGCTCCGGTATAGAGATCTCCATTTGTGATAGGAAGTCCGATCGGGATTGTAAATACCCGGATTGCAAGGACTTCTTTGGAAGTGCCTTCGGTTCTGTTCGAACTCGAAACAGACTTGTATGGTTGTATGTCTGACACTACACTTTGAGATATAAAGCTGATTTCTTTCAAATACATTTCTGTTTGGTGGCGGAGAATTTATTCTCTTAGCTTAGCACCCTTCTCTGAGACGTACGAGCTCAGAGGTTATGTAGTTGAAGGTTATCAGTGATATACTCCCAATTTGGTAGTGTGGCATGCTGAGTGTTGCTGTGTGTTGCCGATCGTTTGTTGATCAAAGCATGGCTTTCGTGTAAAGCGTAGCTTTGTGGACGAGACCTCATCGAGCCTCACAAACCAGAAATGGTCGAAACAGAAAAGATGCGGCAAGGTTATGAGGGTCGCTCCCTTTAGGGTATGTCATTTCCTTCTGGAAAAAGGTGGTATCATGGTATGGAGCCCAGATATTTACCTGTGTGGTTGCTCCAATCTCATTTACTGTGTGATTGTTGCTTTGTGATCGAGGGCCCTCGGATAAAGATCCCAAAGGACCGGGGGTGGCATATTCGTGTAGTAGTTACCTAGTGTAAGAGGTAACCCGGCCTTGTGTTGGCAGAGAGCTAGTTAGTTCTCAGGACGTTCCTCCAGAGGCGTACCCATGTGGCAGTAGGAAGTTCCTTAGCCTGACCATTTGTTGGAAATCCAATTCCCAATACGAACCCTGTACGGTTTTAGTTGTAGAACCTGCCATTTACTTATGGTGGTCACCACTGTTTAGATGGTAGCTATAGTAGGCATAGCTCGGAATGTCTATGCTGGCTAAGATTAATATTATACTTTCGAAATGGCTTTCTACACTATGCACTAGTAATGATATCAAAGAATTTTTCTCGTATTAAGCATATTTGACTATCATAAGAAGAAATCTCCTCCAAGTCTGCGATTGCATTGTGTGTGTGTGGCGGGAGGTCTTATGGTAGTTTCATTTTTCAAAAGCATATCGGATTTCACTTTTGAACTGTTTTATTTCAAACAACTGCTTTTGTTTACTCATACCAGTCCCATGACTGACCCGGAGTTTATTATTTCTTTTCTAAACTCTGGGTGCTCATCATTTCCACACGGGCAGCCTAGTAGCAGGTTTCCGTATTCTGATGTTAGCGGTAT
Organism: Allium fistulosum; assembly: GCA_030737815.1. NCBI lineage: Eukaryota > Viridiplantae > Streptophyta > Magnoliopsida > Asparagales > Amaryllidaceae > Allium > Allium fistulosum. The sequence goes on from CM060908.1 coordinate 731,823,434, forward strand.
TTTGGGGACTTTTACCTTGAAGATATTTTGGAAGCTTTTTGGATCACCACGTGTTAGTTATGGATATGCACTATTGCTTCATTCCTTTGAAGACTTTTGCATGTGATCATTGTTGTACTATTATGATGTTTTCCTTGGAGTTGTGGCATATGTATTATGATACTCTGATGTAGTAGTGGACATTATAATGATGTTGTATCTATGACGTAATGTATGATATTCAGTTTATTTCCGCTATTTATATTCATCTGATGTTGTTATAAGCTCCGCCGAACTGAAATTTGACATTTGAATATCTGACAGTCAAATACAAGTGAGGTATTTTATGTTGATTTTCGAACGCTGGATTTCAGGATCGTGACAACCATATTGTCCATAATTTAGGTGGGAGTTCATCGGTCGAAGTATCGCCTAATTCCAAGTTAGTATTAAGAAGTTATTGTAGTCTGAACAAAAAAAATAGCGGCTTCTGCACTAGGCAGAGTTCAATTATGGGGATGTGGTAGCCTGTTATTTTTTAAGTATAACTGTCAGTCCCCATGGAGAACTAAGTGTGCGTTCACAAGATGAAGTATCCGAGTGTTCCTTATTGTCCGTAATTTAGGTGGGATTAATCGGTCGAAGTCTCGCCGGATTCCGAGTTAGTATGAAGAAGTTATTGCAGTCTGAACAAAAAAATTTGCGGCCACTCCACTAGGCGGAGTACAAATATGGGGATATGGTAGCATGTTATTTTCTAAGTAAACTGTCGGTCCCCATGGATAACTACAGTGTGCGTTCACAAGATGAAGTATCCGAGTGTACCATATTGTCCGCAATTTAGGTAGGAGTTCATTGGTCAAAGTTTTGCCAGATTTCGAGTTAGTACGAATAAGTTATTGCAGTCTAAAGAAAAAAATAGCGGCTTCTGCCTAAGTGGAGTTCAAATATGAGGATGTAGCCAATTATTTTCTAAATACAACTATTAGTCACCATGGAGAACTATAATAAGCGTTGAAGTGGGGATATAGCCTGTTATTTTCTAAGTACAACTGCTAGTCACCATGGAGAACTACAGTGTGCATTCACAAGATGAAGTATCCGAGTATACCATATTGTCCGTAATTTAGGTGGGAGTTCATTGGTCGAAGTTTTGCCTGATTTCGAGTTAGTATGAAGAAGTTATTGTAGTATGAAGAAAAAAATTAGCGGCTTCTGCCTAGGCAGAGCTCAAATATGAGGATGTAGCCCGTTATTTTCTAAGTACAACTATTAGTCACCATGAAGAACTAAAGTGAGCGTTGAAGTAGGAATATAGCTTGTTTTCTAAGTACAACCGTTAGTCACCATGGAGAACTACAGTGTGCGTTCACAAGATGAAGTATCCGAGTATACCATATTGTCCGTAATTTAAGTGGGAGTTCATCGGTCGAAGTTTCTTCCGATTCCAAGTTAGTATGAAGAAGTTTTCGCTGTATGAACAAAAAAATAGTGGCTTCTGCCTAAGCAGAGTTCAAATACGGGGATGTAACCCGTTATTTTCTAAGTACAACTATTAGTCACCATGGAGAACTATAGTGTGCATTCACAAGATGAAGTATTCGAGTGTACCATATTGTCCGTAACTTAGATGGGAGTTCATCGATCGAAGTTTTTCCTGATTCCGAGTTAGTATGAAGAAGTTATTGCAGTCTGAAGGAATAAAATAGCGGCTTCGGCCTAGGCGGAGTTCAAATATGAGGATGTAGCCTGTTATTTTCTAAGTACAACTATTAGTCACCATGGAGAACTACAGTGAGCGTTGAAGTGGGGAAGTAGCCTATTATTTTCTAAGTACAATTGTTAATCACCATGGAGAACTACGGTATACGTTCATAAGCTGAAGTATCCGAGTGTTCTTCTGTAACAACCCGAGCTTTTGTGAGAATTTAATATCGTCCTTAAACGATTAGAATGTTAGTTAATTGCTCGATTTAGTTTTTTTGATCGATTGGAATCCTATGATAAAACGGTTAATAAAAATTACAAGTGGAATTCATAGAGTTAAATCACTTTTATAATTCATTAATAAAGTTTGTTAATCGCTGTTTGGAATTTTAAAGCGGTTGGTATTCTTTTAAACAATATGTTAAGTGTTGAAGTGGGCTTTACATTTGAATCTGGCCCACGTTTGCATTGCCTTGATGCCGTGATAAGGGTTTAACCCGTTCTCCAATTCATTTTCTCTCATTCGAAAACCCTAATCAAAAATGAAACGAAGGAAAAGAAAAATAAATGGCGGCCACGAGTTCTTCTTCTTCTTCGTCCCCAAAAATTAGGGCATCGGCTTCGTCTGGTGATTTTCCCTTTGGCCTCGTCGTCTCCAAATAGCTAGGGCTTCTTCGACTTCGCTCGTCTTCGGGAGGCCACGGCTTTGACTTCGTCTTCCCCCTCGCCTTCATTCGCGACCGCTTCAAGTCAAGGTGAGTGAAAACTCACATCTAATTCACTCGACCCTGTTGGTCTTCGTTCGTTTCTGGTTAACTTTGATCTTCTGGTTTTGTTGTGAAAATTGGGTTTTGTCAACTTCGACTTAGTTCGATTTTATCTGATGTTGGTGGTTTTGACGTCGACCATTTTAAATTGATTGCCGAAGTATCGAGTTGTTTTTGTTGTTTCTTCGGCTTTAAATCATTTCGTGGATGCCCTGGTTTTGATGGTTCGAATTGCTTGTTGTTCCTTTCGAGTTCATGTCATCACAGTGAATATTATTCTAAATTGCACATTCATGTTACACTGTGCATATCTCTGCCTGGTTTTGTTTTCACGTGTATTTCTCGATTTCCTGATGTTGTGACCACTTGATATGCACTTGAATATTTTACATCTGCATTGTGTTCTTCAACTTGTTTAACATCTACATCGAATTCGAACTCATCTCCTGATCTTGGTCACATTGTTTCTCGGCATTGAATAACTTGATTTACTGGAGGCTTTGATTTTGTTATCATTGCGATATTGTAGTTCACTGTTTGCGTCACTGTCTGGGGTTTCGTTGTTTACTGGTATCACCATATATATATGCATGGTTGAAGTTACATGTTGCCACTTGCACTTGTTGACATTTTTATGTTGAGTTTGCGCCATTCGTTACTGTAACCATGTGTGTACATACATTTATGTATGTACATATGTGTTGTACTTCCTTGTAGTTTTCATTGTGACTTCACCTTGAACCTAAGGGTAGTTATCTTCATATACATGACTTGATCATCATGTAACTCACTGTCTTTGTACCTGTGCATCTCTGAACTTAAGTTGATAGCTCTGAGTTTCCATAAGTTAGTGATGTCGTGTAGTTTGTGGCTATAAATTTGTTGGTTGCAATTCTCCAGTTTCATTTAGTTTTACTGCATCGAGTTCCTGTTGTACCATACACTTGAACTCAGTTGCATTTGTTTGTTCAGTCTCGTACCACTGGTGCCTTGCCTTCGTGGTCTTCATATTCATGTGTTCTTTGATGTGTACAATGAGTTGTACAGTGTACTGTCACTTTGCTGGAATGACTTTGACATTGTTTTGATGCTCTGGTCTTCAGTGTCATGGTTACTAGGCTGTTTATATCAGTTCTAGACCAAGTTTAAGTTTCGCATTTGAGTAGAGACCAATTGATAGTTGTAGCTGCACTATACATTTAAGTGCTCGCTGTGTTGCCATATTAATCCCTTTGACCTCTCATTGGTATGGTGTATGCACATGCTTGGCCATTGTTGAGTTCCAGGCTTCTACTGTTCTGTTTTGTGTTGAGTTCCAATTGAAACCTGGAACTGCTATATTTGACTAAGAATTCTTGTTCCTCCGACTAGTTTGCATTATCCAGTTTTGGTTTTGAAGAAGAAATATATTTTGCCTTTTTGCTTCGACACTGTCTGAAGTGTTGTATACTCATGTCATATGTGTTCTAGCCTTTGATTGCCTACACTATGTCTGGTTGGTTCCACTTTCCACATGATTTCGTTCGGCCTTGTAGTAGCGTTGCAATGTGAAGCAAATTGTGTAGTCTTTGGTTTATAACTTGCTTGATCCAGTGTTTTGACCTGCTTGGATATTGAACAGACAGTTGCATTCCTGACTTGGATCACTTGGACTTACTTTGTTTTTAGTTGATCTCTGATGGTACTTCCACCTCGAACTGCTTGCAAACTGTTTTGTAACCCACTGTTTGATCGGTTGCATTCAAATTGTTTGCAACTGTGTTGAGTCACGCTAGTGTGACTTGACCTTTGCAATTTCGACGTACGGTAGTGACGAGGCAGTGCACGCATGCGTGTACTGCAGCCACACCGAGATTTAATTTGATCTGATGTCATCTGTTTCTGTTTTATTAAGCGTATTTGAAATGGTTCATTTTGATTGTGTTGGATTTATTGACTTTCGGATTCATTGATCTTCTGAGTATTTGATACACTATATTAGCGAGGCAGTATACGTTAGCGTGTACTGCAGCCAATCAGCACTGTTGTTTTTAAATTGACAATTTCAATTGTCTTAAATTGATTTAGTCGATTTGATAAATTGTTTATTTATCTCTGTTGATGTTTTAAATCTGCTGATTCATTGTTTAACACTATTTAGTGTTATACCTGCCGTTATCCAATTCTCGTATCGAGAGTTGGATATACGAGATCTCTGTGACTGTCGTCTTTTTGACTATCTGATTATTATTGCTACTAGGTACTAATAAACTGGTTTGAATTAGACTGACCTGGGTATTATTTTCTTTTGAATGTAATACTCGGGTCAGACCCGAGTATTTCAGGTTGTAGATTTCTTTCTTTGAGTTGCTGTTCGGGATTGAAGACTTTTCACATCTTCTGAAGTTGTCAGTCATTTTGTAGTAGTCGTGTCATTGTATAGAATGATATGTATTCATGTATATTAGTCGATACTGTACTTGTATATATAACTTCTAGAGTCGACAGTTGTAGTTGTATCATATGTATAGTGTCAACTATGTATCAACTGACATCAGTTATATATATCTGAGACTTTTGTTTTTATCTGTGTTCCGCATTTATATTATCTGTGTTATTGTTATATCTAATGTCCTAAACTATTATAAACCGTCGTAGTTCGTTTTATACTAGTATTGGGTGTGTCGATGGGAGTAAATAAATAATAGAAGAAAAAAATAAAAAGAATGTACCACTCCTATCGAGATAACCAATGTTAGTGTAAGGCCAATTACGGATGGTCGCTCCCATCCAGCCTTATTCTTCGTAATAATAGACAGTATTTCCTTTAATACTCTTTGTTATTATGAGCATAGAGGTGGGGCGTCACAGTTGGTATCAGAGCTTGGGGTTTATGGACATAATATAAAACTTAACTCGGATGGAACATATGTTACAACTATTGGTCGATGTTTTAATTGTGTTTGAGTCAAAACTAAAGTTTGAAAATTTGGATGAAATTTTTAAATATCTTTATTTAAAAATAATAGTGAAATTGAGTTCTGATGATTTGATTGATTTGTGTTCTGTTTATCAGAGTGCGCAGCGGAAACAGTGAAACTGTCTTCGCTGAGTACAACTGATAATCTTTTTGATTTAAAAATCAAAATACGAAATTGATATGAATTTCGTTTGTTGTTTACATAGCTGTAACTATTTTGTTTCTTTGAGAACTTCGAATCCGAACTGAGGATTCGAAGAAATTGCAGATATGTGATTTTTGTTGAAATTTCCGCTGGCTTTCTTTTGTACTAATCATCTATTGATTAGATTTTTGCTGTTTTAAATTATCTTCATTGAAGATACATTTGAATGATTCTTTGTTCATTTTGTAGTACGTGCAAAAATTTAAATTGCACGTTATTGCATTTATTTTACGTTGAACCGATGCTTGGTTATGAAACGTATTTTGTTGCCGTTATTTTTATAACGGGATTTTTACACCGATGCTGAATTTTTGAGGCACGGTGTTTTGTTGACAATTTTAATGAATGAAAATTCACTGATGTCACATTTTGATGTGAATTCTTTTGATGAGATATTTGATGTTTTAAAAAATTACTGTCGCTTTGACTTCAGTAACAGTCAAATTTTTAAAAAAAGTGGATTTTCAAGCGGTTATTCCGCAATACTGATGTGTAACCGTTTTTACGGTATTTTGAGAAGTACAATTTCCTTATTGAAATTGTTACTGATTTGTTGTTTTAATCACGTGATTGGAAAATCGTTTTAAAATGAAAATTGTTTTATAAATTTTAACGATTTGCGTTTTCAAAAGAATGAGAAAGCGACTTAAACGATTCAGCAAAATCGAGGATTATGACCCCTTTCTTTTACTGATTCGCTTAACTCCGGACTTGTCCAGTTGAGAATGCGAATTGTTATTTTTACAAAATAAATAAAAATTGTTTTTAAAAATTTTACAGTTTGCGATTTCAAAAGAATGAGGAAGCGATTTAAACGTTTCAGCAAAATCGAGGACTATGACCCCTTTCTTTTACTGATTCGCTTAATTCCGGACTTGTCCGTTTGAGAATGTTACAAAATACACAATTTTGCACTTTCAAGGAAACGATGAAGAGAATCAAACGATTTAGTAAAACACGTGGTATGGGACATGTGCGTTTGCTATTTCGGTTAATTCCGGACTCGTTAATTGAAATATTTGATGCTTTCGTGTGCTTTCGAGCCACTATGATGGACCTTCGGGTCATATGATGGACCTTCGGGTCATATGATGGACCTTCGGGTCAAATACCAGTACTAGACCTTCGGGTCACTCTGCGGACCTTCGGGTCAATCTGATGGGCGCCAAAAATTATGTTGAGTACTTGGTAGGCTTCGGCCATATGTTGTTGCACGTGCGGCGAATTAAAAACTCGCCATCTGATGGGATCGATCCAAGCTTTTATGTTGATTTTCTAGTCTTCTTAATTGATTTCTAGATATTTGTTGTTTCTAATTATCTGCAGGTAATTAGATATCTGATGTTATGAGATTTAATTATCGTATCGATAATTAAATATTTGTTGTTTCTAATTATCGCTTGTGATAATTAGATAGTTGTTGATATGAGTTCTGATTATCGTTTTTGATAATCGAACATTTGTTGTTTCTAATTATCGCTTGTGATAATTAGATATTTGTTGATTTGAGATTCTGATTATCGTTTTGATAATCGGATAATTGTTGTTTCTAATTATCGCTTTAGATAATTAAATACTTGTTGATTTGAGATTTAATTATCGCTTTAGATAATTAAATATTTGTTGCTTTGAGATTTAATTATCGCTTTTGATAATTAAATATTTGCTAATTTCGAATTTAATTATCGCTTTAGATAATTAAATACTTGTTGATTTGAGATTTAATTATCGCTTTAGATAATTAAATATTTGTTGCTTTGAGATTTAATTATCGCTTTTGATAATTAAATATTTGCTAATTTCGAATTTAATTATCGCTTTAGGTAATTAAATATTTGTTGATTTGAGATTTAATTATCGCTTGAGATAATTAAATATTTGTTGCTTTTAATTATCGCTTGAGATAATTAAATAATTGTTGAATTTAGATTTAATTATCGCTTGAGATAATTAAATATTTGTTGCTTTTAATTATCGCTTGAGATAATTAAATAATTGTTGAATTTAGATTTAATTATCGCTTTAGATAATTAAATATTTGTTGCTTTAAATTATCGCTTGAGATAATTAAATATTTGTTGAATTTAAAATTTGATTATCAATTGTGATAATCGAATATTTGTTAAATTTGAAATTTGATTATCGTTTTAATAATCGAATATTTGTTGAAATTGAAATTTGGTTACCGTTTGTGGTAATTAAATATTTGTTGGTTTGTTTTCTGGCTATCGTTTGGATAATTAGATGTTTGCTGATTTTATGGATATGAGATTTTCTAGTTTCTTATTGATTCTAGATTACGTTGATTGTATTGAATATTGCTGATGTTTGCATTTATTCAGCTTTGCTGTTTTTTTGATTATCTATTGATAATTAGGCTTTGTTGAGAATTTGTAGATTTCTTTTATTGGAATTGAAAGATTTCTTGGGTGTTTGCGTTTTGACTTTTATTTTCTAGCTTAACCAGTTTAGGTTAGAAAATTTATTGTTAATGACGACCTTAATTATGAAAATTGCGGGGACGCAATTTTTATAAGGAGGGGAGTCTGTAACAACCCGAGCTTTTGTGAGAATTTAATATCGTCCTTAAACGATTAGAATGTTAGTTAATTGCTCGATTTAGTTTTTTTGATCGATTGGAATCCTATGATAAAACGGTTAATAAAAATTACAAGTGGAATTCATAGAGTTAAATCACTTTTATAATTCATTAATAAAGTTTGTTAATCGCTGTTTGGAATTTTAAAGCGGTTGGTATTCTTTTAAACAATATGTTAAGTGTTGAAGTGGGCTTTACATTTGAATCTGGCCCACGTTTGCATTGCCTTGATGCCGTGATAAGGGTTTAACCCGTTCCCCAATTCATTTTCTCTCATTCGAAAACCCTAATCAAAAATGAAACGAAGGAAAAGAAAAATAAATGGCGGCCACGAGTTCTTCTTCTTCTTCGTCCCCAAAAATTAGGGCATCGGCTTCGTCTGGTGATTTTCCCTTTGGCCTCGTCGTCTCCAAATAGCTAGGGCTTCTTCGACTTCGCTCGTCTTCGGGAGGCCACGGCTTTGACTTCGTCTTCCCCCTCGCCTTCATTCGCGACCGCTTCAAGTCAAGGTGAGTGAAAACTCACATCTAATTCACTCGACCCTGTTGGTCTTCGTTCGTTTCTGGTTAACTTTGATCTTCTGGTTTTGTTGTGAAAATTGGGTTTTGTCAACTTCGACTTAGTTCGATTTTATCTGATGTTGGTGGTTTTGACGTCGACCATTTTAAATTGATTGCCGAAGTATCGAGTTGTTTTTGTTGTTTCTTCGGCTTTAAATCATTTCGTGGATGCCCTGGTTTTGATGGTTCGAATTGCTTGTTGTTCCTTTCGAGTTCATGTCATCACAGTGAATATTATTCTAAATTGCACATTCATGTTACACTGTGCATATCTCTGCCTGGTTTTGTTTTCACGTGTATTTCTCGATTTCCTGATGTTGTGACCACTTGATATGCACTTGAATATTTTACATCTGCATTGTGTTCTTCAACTTGTTTAACATCTACATCGAATTCGAACTCATCTCCTGATCTTGGTCACATTGTTTCTCGGCATTGAATAACTTGATTTACTGGAGGCTTTGATTTTGTTATCATTGCGATATTGTAGTTCACTGTTTGCGTCACTGTCTGGGGTTTCGTTGTTTACTGGTATCACCATATATATATGCATGGTTGAAGTTACATGTTGCCACTTGCACTTGTTGACATTTTTATGTTGAGTTTGCGCCATTCGTTACTGTAACCATGTGTGTACATACATTTATGTATGTACATATGTGTTGTACTTCCTTGTAGTTTTCATTGTGACTTCACCTTGAACCTAAGGGTAGTTATCTTCATATACATGACTTGATCATCATGTAACTCACTGTCTTTGTACCTGTGCATCTCTGAACTTAAGTTGATAGCTCTGAGTTTCCATAAGTTAGTGATGTCGTGTAGTTTGTGGCTATAAATTTGTTGGTTGCAATTCTCCAGTTTCATTTAGTTTTACTGCATCGAGTTCCTGTTGTACCATACACTTGAACTCAGTTGCATTTGTCTGTTCAGTCTCGTACCACTGGTGCCTTGCCTTCGTGGTCTTCATATTCATGTGTTCTTTGATGTGTACAATGAGTTGTACAGTGTACTGTCACTTTGCTGGAATGACTTTGACATTGTTTTGATGCTCCGGTCTTCAGTGTCATGGTTACTAGGCTGTTTATATCAGTTCTAGACCAAGTTTAAGTTTCGCATTTGAGTAGAGACCAATTGATAGTTGTAGCTGCACTATACATTTAAGTGCTCGCTGTGTTGCCATATTAATCCCTTTGACCTCTCATTGGTATGGTGTATGCACATGCTTGGCCATTGTTGAGTTCCAGGCTTCTACTGTTCTGTTTTGTGTTGAGTTCCAATTGAAACCTGGAACTGCTATATTTGACTAAGAATTCTTGTTCCTCCGACTAGTTTGCATTATCCAGTTTTGGTTTTGAAGAAGAAATATATTTTGCCTTTTTGCTTCGACACTGTCTGCAGTGTTGTATACTCATGTCATATGTGTTCTAGCCTTTGATTGCCTACACTATGTCTGGTTGGTTCCACTTTCCACATGATTTCGTTCGGCCTTGTAGTAGCGTTGCAATGTGAAGCAGATTGTGTAGTCTTTGGTTTATAACTTGCTTGATCCAGTGTTTTGACCTGCTTGGATATTGAACAGACAGTTGCATTCCTGACTTGGATCACTTGGACTTACTTTGTTTTTAGTTGATCTCTGATGGTACTTCCACCTCGAACTGCTTGCAAACTGTCTTGTAACCCACTGTTTGATCGGTTGCATTCAAATTGTTTGCAACTGTGTTGAGTCACGCTAGTGTGACTTGACCTTTGCAATTTCGACGTACGGTAGTGGCGAGGCAGTGCACGCGTGCGTGTACTGCAGCCACACCGAGATTTAATTTGATCTGATGTCATCTGTTTCTGTTTTATTAAGCGTATTTTGAAATGGTTCATTTTGATTGTGTTGGATTTATTGACTTTCGGATTCATTGATCTTCTGAGTATTTGACACACTATATTAGCGAGGCAGTATACGTTAGCGTGTACTGCAGCCAATCAGCACTGTTGTTTTTAAATTGACAATTTCAATTGTCTTAAATTGATTTAGTCGATTTGATAAATTGTTTATTTATCTCTGTTGATGTTTTAAATCTGCTGATTCATTGTTTAACACTATTTAGTGTTATACCTGCCGTTATCCAATTCTCGTATCGAGAGTTGGATATACGAGATCTCTGTGACTATCGTCTTTTTGACTATCTGATTATTATTGCTACTAGGTACTAATAAACTGGTTTGAATTAGACTGACCTGGGTATTATTTTCTTTTGAATGTAATACTCGGGTCAGACCCGAGTATTTCAGGTTGTAGATTTCTTTCTTTGAGTTGCTGTTCGGGATTGAAGACTTTTCACATCTTCTGAAGTTGTCAGTCATTTTGTAGTAGTCGTGTCATTGTATAGAATGATATGTATTCATGTATATTAGTCGATAATGTACTTGTATATATAACTTCTAGAGTCGACAGTTGTAGTTGTATCATATGTATAGTGTCAACTATGTATCAACTGACATCAGTTATATATATCTGAGACTTTTGTTTTTATCTGTGTTCCGCATTTATATTATCTGTGTTATTGTTATATCTAATGTCCTAAACTATTATAAACCGTCGTAGATCGTTTTATACTAGTATTGGGTGTGTCGATGGGAGTAAATAAATAATAGAAGAAAAAAATAAAAAGAATGTACCACTCCTATCGAGATAACCAATGTTAGTGTAAGGCCAATTACGGATGGTCGCTCCCATCCAGCCTTATTCTTCGTAATAATAGACAGTATTTCCTTTAATACTCTTTGTTATTATGAGCATAGAGGTGGGGCGTCACATCTATATTGTCCGGAATTTAGGTGGGAGTTCATCAGTCGTAGTTTCGCCCGATTCCGAGATAGTATGAAGAAGTTTTTGCAGTATGAACAAAAAAATACCATCTTCTGCCTAGGTGGATTTTAAATACGGTGATGTAGCCTATTATTTTCTAAGTACAACTGTTAGTCACCATGGAGAAATACGGTATACGTTCACTAGATGATGTATCCGAGTGTTCCTTATTGTCTATAATTTAGATGAGATTTCATCGGTCAAAGTCTCGCCTGATTCCGAGTTATTTTGAAGAAGTTATTGAAGTCTGAACCAAAAAAAGCGGCTTCTGCCTAGGCGGAGTTCAAATATGGGGATGATACTAGCAAATCTACTTCCACGGGTACAACTAAAAATGCATGCACATTGTGATTAAATGCAGGCCCACCTGGGCGTGCGTATATACTCGTAATAAATAATGAGTATTACACTGCCAACGTAACGCTCTCTAAATGTTGGCAGTGTATTACTCATGGCTACTAGGGGTGCCAAGGGGTTACATACTATTAGCTATTGGACAACTATGGAATGGCTCATTCGATAGTTTTCTGTTGGTTAATATAACTAAGGTCAAACAGAAAATATCGATGTGACTATGTTACATAATTCTCTCGACTTGAGAATGCTGTTAAGCTTCAATGTAGAAACTTCACTTTGATTATAGTTAAATCATGACACGACATCCATCAAATGATTATAGGTTGGTCAAATGGAAGCATTGGAAGTGAAACACTATTCACTTGAGAATTTGTCTCCTCGGTTATATAAGGTTAGTACACGGTCAACTGAAGTCAGCTCAAGGTCAAAATCTCTAGCCAAAGTAGTTCGGTTAATAATAATTGTTATTATTAAATCAAGGACTTTGTGTTTGTACTATAAGTTGAATATGGATGATATTGGAATTTTGACCATTACAAAATTTCATAACTCCTAATGTGATACAGTTTTAACGAAGAGAATTGGAGTAAACAATTGTCACTATCGGATAACACTTAAAATAATTAAATTTTGATTTTACTGAAGTTATGTAAGCAATAAATTTGGTCATAATGTCACACCACTAGCTAAGATGGCATGTGAACATTAATATTCTAATTATTCATTATTAATTGCAGACTGAATTTACCCTTAAGAGTCACATAATCGAAATTTTGAATACTCCGACTACCACCTGATTTATAAATTATAATAGTTATAACCAATTAAATTAATTAATATTTATGAAATATTAATTATAATTTTTTATTTGATTTTTGTTTATCAGTATTAAAATAGTGCATACATAAAAGTTGTATACGCACATTTCGATATTCGATATCGATGTACGTTTAAATTGGATTTAAATGTATTTAATCTAATCAGACTTGAAGCAGTTTAGAGGCCCAAATATAGGCAGTGATAGTTGGCTATGCATGGTAGGAAATGGGGTTGCATTGGATTCAAAAAGGTTTGAAATAGCAAAAGGAAATAGTGGATCCGGATCCACTTATAGCTCCTCTAAACCTCCGCTATTGAAAGACCTTAACCCCACTTTTGCAACTCTTGATTTTTTCCTCCTCCTCTCCAGTTTTTTGCTGGCTCTATTCCTCCTTCTTATCTATTCTTTCAAGCAATTAAAACATAATATTAAATAAAAATAGAACATTGGTATTTAATGCTTACAGTCTGGTAGCCCTCTCTGGATGTTTTGGATACAAATTGAAGGAGTCAACTGATTCAATATTTCAACGTGTTAAACTAAGTTAGAATCAAGTTAATAACTTTATTTACATTTGTATATAAACGTATTTATTTAATATGTCATTTCTGTGCTATTAAATTGTATGTATATTATCACGAATACACATATGTCTGTGTTGTCAACATTGGATGAATATATATACATATATATGAATGTGTGTGTGTATTAATATATATATATCTATGTGTGTGTGGGCACGATTGCATAACCCATGACTATATATAAAAAACAAAAAAAGATAATTTCAAATTAAATAATAGTTTTAAAATGATTTAAAAAATGTTTTATAATATATAAATTACATGTAATATCTTATTAGTTTTTTAAAAATAATATTATTCAAAATTAACTTTTTTTATGTTTATATTAAAACCATGTGTGTGTGTATAAATTTCAAAGTATGAAATATTGCTTAATTCAATATATATATATATCTATGTATCTATATTTTTATAATATATAAAAAAACATGTTTAATAATTACAAATTTTGAGTGTTTCCAAACTAAGTTTTCAAATATATATATATATAAATATAAATATATATATATTAAACAACTTCTGTATGGAAATTGTTTATACCAAAAAAATTATGTTAAATAAAATAAAAACCATAAGCTAAATGTGATATCCCGGGATTTCGAGAAGTTTAAAATGTGATAATCTCTTAATTTAAATTATTTTAAATTGATAAATTTGTTATTTTCAAATATTTTATAACCAAATAATAATAATATGATGTTTTAATTATAGTATAGATTGATTATAATAAGAATAATAATTTAAATTGTATTATTTTATAAATTTGATTTTTAAATAGATTTATCATTTCCAAAATTAATAAGTATTGTTTAAATATGTATATATATGTCTTGAGTTGTTTTTAAATGAAATATATCAATTTCAAACTTAATAAAATGTTTATTTAAAAATATAAATGTTGAGTTGATTTTTAAATTGGATTTTAAAAGTCAAATTTGAATTTGAATCTGGATTTAAATTTGAATCTTTAAAGATAAATATTTTAATATATTTGGTTATAAAATATATGAACAAGGCTTTTATTTAAAATAAGATTTGTTTTACAATATTTTCTTTAAAAGGAATTTTATTCATAAAAATTTAGAAAGTGTTTATTTAATAGTAAATAAATACAAAAGATATGTTTACACTTAAAAATGAATTAAAAATATTGTATATAATTTTATTAGGATATAAATGAGTTTTATTGTATTTCTTTTAAAGGTTTTATTTATTTATAATATAGAAAAGCATTTATTTAAAAAGATATGTATTTATCTATTTAGGAAATACATATAAAAGCTTTTTAAAACTCTTTTTAAAAATAATATAAGATTAAGGACAAGTGTTAAATTTTTAAAACATGTAAAATACATGTGTAAGGTAATTAAACAATGTATGAGACATGTGTCATAAGTTTACTTCTATTTTCTTTAATTTTAAAGTAAATCTAAATGAATTTATTTAAGACAATATTATTCCTCTCTTTCATTACCTGTTTTAACTCATACATCCTCAAAAACCAAAACCAGAAATGATCAAACCGTAATCATCTTCAAAACAAAACTGAAATTCTTCTCAAACCCAAAATGAAATTTCCTCAAACCAGATCAAAGCTAAATTCTCAAATTCAAGACCCGTAACCCTTTGTTCTTGCAAGCCTGTAATCTGAAATCTACTCAAACCTGTTGACATTGATCTGATCAAAAATCAAGTCCTGTAAACAAAAAGCTGTAAATCAAATCTCCTCAAACCTGAAATTCATCTTCAAAAAGCCTAATTCTCAAGTTCAAAAGCCTGTTAACATTTGCCTGTTTCAAACCAAGTCTGTGATCCTTTCCAAGTGCATGCAACTGCAAGCATTTTCTTCCAATCTGGAAATTATCTAAAGCAAGCATGCATGTCGTTTTCAAGTTTTCAAGAGCAAGAAGCATTTCAGTTTCAAACATAAGCAAGCATCCTAGTTTCAAGTTTTCAAAGTCCAAATACCAGTTTATCACTTCCCTGTTCAACAGTAAAAAGGTGAGTAAACTTTTGAATTAAAATCTAAGTATCAAGTATTATTGCATGTGAATTAATGTGTTGATAATTGTTTTGCATGTCTGAAATTCTGTATGCTCTTAAATATGTATATCTGTTAATATTAAACATCAAATTATCAGTTCAATACTCTGCCTATAACTGTGAACAATAAATTTCCTCTAGATTTGATGCAGATAAAATAGGTTAGAAATAAAATTTGAATGTATGTTTAAAATATATTATGCATGTCTGTTTTTAAATACATGTATATATGAATTATTGAAACCATGTGTACATGTTTGTTGTTTGAGTATATCTCTGTTTATTTTTCAGAGATTGAAGTTTTGATCTAAAATCAAAATCATTTCATATATTCTCTGTTTGGCTTTAGGATTCAAATAGGATTTGTTTGTTAAATCCTAATCTAAGTTCTGGAATTAAAATTATGTAAGGAAAATTTAAACATCACTTGGAAAAGAAAGTGACAGTAGGAATTTTTAATATATGTTAAAATTCAAACTATATAATCTTTTGATTTTCTTTTGTAATCTAAATCCTTGTTTTAAATAATGATTTTTAAGAGTTAAATCAAGAGTTTTAAGTTGGTATTGAATGAGGAATTCAAGATTTATAAGAAAGTGGGTTTTTGGTCTTCTCTGTCGATCTAGGAAGTTTGGGTGGCCAGTATCTTTTCTGGTGATGGAGTATTGATCGAAGTTGCAGGCAAAAATGGTAGTTGGTGGATTAAAGCTTTTGGGTGATTGTGATTTTGAATCAAAAATTTTAACCCTAGTTTTGTTCCTCTGGAAAATTTTTTATCACCGCAATCCCTATTAGTGACCGAGTTGTACCAGATTCATGTTGGTGATTGATGAAGTGTAGAGGAGTTGGTAGCCGGAGGCGAAGCCATTCTGGTGACCGGAGGTGAGCGATTTTTGGTGATTCACAGTTTCGACATTGTTCCAGTTTTTGAGCTCGAGTGCTCGATTTCGTTTTCGAGTTGGATTTGATGATCGGAGTTGTCGTGATGATTGAGAGGAAGGTGGGCGACTCGTCGATGGCCGGAGAAGTGATCGGAGGTGGTTGATCGTAGTGTGCACGTGCACGATCGTTAGTGTGTGTCAGTTTAATTTGGGTTTGGGTTTCGTGGGTTTTCTCGAAGGGATATCGGGGAAGAAAGGCTTTTTGCTCGAAGTCGTTTCCAGGGTGATACGCGAGAGAGGAAGTGATAACGGTTAAAGTTTTAACAGATAGAAATTTAAAGCGAACAGTTTTTTTTAAAATTCTCGGGGAGGTCTCGGGTAGATTAGGCTCTGGCTCGGGTTTGCCTTCGGGTTGTTGTGAGCTGAGTGAAACAGTTTTAACAGTTTAGATTTTCTTTTAAAATCAAACAGTTTTAAATTTTAAAACTAAACTCTATTTTTTAAAGGGAAATAAGAAGAAGGAAGACTTGGCTTTTGTTCAAGTACAGATGGGTCAAACCCAAAGTAAATATTTAAATCAGTTTAAAAATTTAAATAAAAGTAAGTTTTAAATTTTGGAAAATCAAGTTAAACAATTGTCTTGAAATTTCATTTCTTTGAAATGAATGATTTGAATAAATTAAATGGTATGAATTGATTTACTTAATTTTATTAAGTTAAAATCCTTAATTTATTTTCAAACTTAATTTGAAAATAAGGTAATTAATAAGGAAATGGTTTGTCTTAAAACTTAATTTAAATTTAAAACTAATAGAATAAATAAGAGTGATTTACTAATTGAATTAGTTAATGGTTAAGGATAAGTAAATTAACAATTAAGGTTTTCAAGTGATTTATTAATTTGTAATTAAGGATTGTTAATTTATAATTTAAGATAAATAATTAATGATTATTTATTTTATTTTATTCTAAACTTAATTAATGATTTAATTAAGTAAGTTAATTACTAAGATCAAATGTTTTAATGATAATTAAGATTTTTAATGAGATAAAATTAATTAAGTTTAATTAATTTAATTAATAAATTTTTGATAAGGATTAATTAAATAAGGGTTAATTAAACTAGTAATTAAGAAGTACTTAATAAAGTTTTATTAAATAATAATTAAGTTTTCTTAATTAATAATTAAGAAATTATTAAATTATAATTAAAGTTAATTAAGGATTAATTAACTGTTATTAAGGTTAGTTAATTATCATTAAAGATTGATTAATAGATAATTATGGATTAATTAAATTGGTAATTAAGGTTGTTAATTAATAATTAACTTTTATTAATTAATAACTAAGAATAATTAATTAGTTAATTAAGTTTAATTAATTAAGGATTGATTACTTTGTATTAAAGGATATTGATTAATAATTAAGGTTTATTAATTAATAGTTAAAGAATAATTAATCAAGGATTAATTAATTTGTTTAAAGGGTAATTAAGGATGAGTTACTCAGTTATGATTTAAGAAATGAATGTGATTTATTTAAGTAAATTAATTTGTTAATTAATTAAGGATAGTCACTTAGTAATTGATTAAGTATAATTACTTAATAAGATTGGTTAAGTGTAATTACTTAGTGTAAGTAATTGGTAAAAGGAATTACTGGATGTAATTGGTAAAATTAATCAAAAAGGATTTATGAAGTAAATGATAAATAATTAAGAAGTAATTAAGATTAGTTAATTACTGTTAATAATTATTTAAGGTTGATTAATTAATGTAATTAATTATAGTTAATTAATTAATTAATGTAATTAATTAAGGATATTAATTATTATAATTAATGAGAGTAATTAAAGGTTAATTACTATAAATGATTAAGGATAATTAATTTGTAAAATTAATTAAAGGATAATTACTTTATGTAATTAATGAATAATTAATCAAGAGTGATTAATATTTAATGATTAATTAATTAAAAGGTTGTAATTAATTAATGATTGATTAAGCAAGGATAGGAATTAATTCTTAAGTAATTAATTTAATTTAAGTTGATTAAATTGATTATAATATGGATTAATAAATGATTGCTTATGGATGATTGTTTGAGTAGAATGTCTGATTTGGTTGATATCTATTTGATGATATACTATGGTATTCTGTGATATGATATTGAATATATCTGTGATAAATGTGTGATATTTATCTATGTTAATGCTATGTGAATTCAAGTATTAAATTGAATTGAATTGTTTAAACCTTTAAACAACTTGGCCTTAAAAGATACATTTTGGATTTCGATGAGACCGGGATCGGGTTTCCGTATACCGGATTTCCAGGTCTGGAGGCCCGAATACCACATCGATCCAAATTAACGATAGGTCGTGAATCACAAGTGAAGATGAAGATTCAGAGTGCAAGGGTTATTGTCGTTAACTCTGAGGGTGATTCCAAAACGAGTGTAACGAGATAATGCCTTCGGTTTCGTTCGAACCCGGAACGAACTTGTATGGATTGAATGCTTTCAAAACATCGTCAGGTGGACGATGAGCATTCTAAGTGATGTGTTCTGATTAAAGGTAATCGTGACCTCAAGCCTCATCAACCGGGAATGGCTAAAACAGGGGAGGTGCAGCAAGGCTTCGTGGGTAGCGCCCACTGAGAGTAAGGTCATCCCTGTCTAGATGTCCCTTTCTATTTCGACTTAGTGGTGCGGTTGATGTACACAACCGTGGGGTGATTTTATTCGGAATTATCCAGTAAGGGATGGTTCCGGCTTTGTGTTGCAGGGGAGCGGGCGTACTCCTCGGTACGGTGATCTAGGCCACGTACTGTGACGGGCGGTACCCCAGTAGCCCTGCCATTGTATGGAAATCCAACTTCCAATAAGTGATAACGAACTTGATTGTATAACCCACTTTGTTGGCTAGTATGCTGGAATTTAATAATGTAACAATTTCAGCTATTTCATATTTATTTGAAAACCCTAGACCTATTATAATACAATCGAATTTCCTATCAAATGTTTTGGTTAGCGTAAGGTAAAAACTTACCCATGTTTATGTGTGGGAAGTCTTACGTGATACCTTTGTTTTCAAAAGGTTTTGAAGTTAAGCAATTTAAACCGTTTACTCACACCAGACCCATGTCTGACCCAAGTGTTATTTCTGTTTTATATAAACTCTTGAGTACTCAAATTTTTACGAGTAGCCAAGGGAGTCAGGTTTGCTTTGACGAGTTCTCTGGAGGAGCAATGGAGCAGGAGGCTTCAACGTTCATAGAGATATAGTAGTTCCGCTGTATTGATCTCTGAGTCATTTGTTATCTGTGTTGTATCTTGTATTGTAAAAACTAGACAGGTGTTTATAACTGTCTAGTATGTGTTGTATATGTTGTGTAACTCTGATAGTAGTTGTATATGATACTATGTAATAGTTGTGTTATAAATATAATTTATTCGTTCCGCTGTTTAGATTCTGTTGTTGTTTCTTTCTTTCTTCTCTTCTTTTCTCTTTCTATCCCTTTCTTTCTTATTAGCGATACGACTTTCTGGTCGATGAAAGTCGGGTCATCACACTAAATTTATAGTTTATTTTGTTTAGCTGTGAATATATATGCATATATATATATTTAAATCTATATCATTTTATATTTGTTTTAAAATATTAATTTTAATACACACACACACAAATATACACATATATTTACATTATACATATTTTCATTTAATATATATATATATATATCAATGTAAGTATGTATACCTTATTTTTATATATGTATATGAAATAGATATATATATATAATAAAATTTATTTAAAATAGTTTTATATTTGAAATTATAAGATATTTTAAAATATAGAACAAGATTTAGATCTTAAAATTTAAGTTGAATTTTGAATTTAAACTTAAATTTGAAATTATTTATATTTAAACTATAAATATTATATTATACAAAGTTATATATATGTTTATACAAAATTTATATATTTAATAAATATAATTTTATATCTTATTAAACAACACACACACACACATATATATATATATATATATTAGACATCACACATATATATGGAGGTGCTAATATGTCCGTTGCGGTATAAATCCCAGCATTTGTATACAGGCATGTTAAACCATGTACATATTAAATGTTGCATGTGCACGTACATAACCATGTATATATGATACGCATGTTATACTATATAACATAAATATAACATTAAAATAAAACCTTATTTACAACTTGAAAAAAATATTGAATTTATTTAAAATTAATTAAGATCATATCTAAATAAATTTAGACTTCATAGGCCTAATAAGATCCAAAATGGAATAATTTTTTTGAAATTTACCCATTTAACCCACTACATAGATCCAACAATGGTATCAGAGCCCAATAGCTTATGCAGTCTAAATTAGTAATATTATGGCCAACTAATTAAGCTTATCCATTCGGTAGGGTGTCTAGAAAAGTAGTATTTAGACTAGGTTATTAGATAATCAAGTATCTTGTCCTACCTAACTATTGGCCTGGCCCGAGAGGTGAAGTGAACCCAAAGATTATCCCTAATTGAAAGGCCTATTTGAATTTGGACCTTGGGCTAATTTTCAAAATTATTTTGAAATTAAAATAAAATTTAATATTTAAATTTAAAATAAGAAATATATTATAAATGTTACAATATGATTTTCAAAAGTGTTTGAAAACATTATAAACATATTTCAAAAAATTTAATAATTATTAATAAAATTTATAAACAAATATATTAATTAAATAATTAAAGCATATATATATATAATGTATAATGATATATATTACATTAGTTTGAATTGTTTAGGATGATGTAAGTATATATGTATATATAAGAAATTTTCAAAATTAATAATTATTTAAAATTGTTTAATTAGATATATTAATTAAAAGTTAATTGATAAATAATAAAATACATATATATAAAGTTATATGTGTATAACAATAAATGTTATAATACACATATTACATATAAAATGTTTTAATTTAATATATAAAGTTAATAAAAATGTTAATGATTAAATTAATTAAATAATATTTAAATAATATAATGTTATTCATAAGACTATTATATAAGTTAATTAAATTATAAAAGTTATATAATAATTAAAACTTATATAGTATGAATGTATAATTAAAGGTGGAGAAATAAGAAACCCTAAAAGACATAAGGGATAAATACATACATATAATACGTATACTATGATTTCAGATGTGTCCGACACTTGAATCACGGGGCTATTTTATAAGAAATACATTATTCCATAAGTTGAGATCACTCAATTTAATATATTAAAGATTATGAATCTTTAATATAAAGTTGTCCTCTATCATTTCTATATTAATAGATTACTTACATACCCCTTGTTTGGTTAGCTTTCCTCAGCCTAAGGATGTTATGTGTAGTACTATTAATATATTGAATATATGAGGTAAGATAACTACACATATTTATTGAGCTTACCACAAGGTATGTGCACTATACTTAAGATGTCATGAAATGGTGGGTACGAGTAAATAATCTCTCTTTATTTTCTGAGCTTTCCTCAAGGTAAAGATGATATTAGGAAAAGGACCATAAGATTGGGAGTTGCATGTGATACAACCGATATGAAGTTATCCATCATATGCATGCCCATGATTTGGTGAGCTTTGCTCAAGGTTTGAATCCCAAGGCATATGAGTCCTAACACCCACTAGAGAAATCGAAAGATTTCTATGTTTCATCTTAGAGTTTTGATAAACATAAAAATCTAATGGGAGCCTTATTAGATAAATGAAATGGTAACATTTAACTTTTCTAATATGGTAAGAACATTTGCTATATAAAGTTATAATAATCAACAACAATAAATTTGTGCAATTAATATAATTGATAAAATGTTTATCAATTTAGATACACAAATGAACTTAATTAATTATTGGCAAATAGAAATACAAAATATACTTACTAATAAATATTTTTTTACATGTTATTGTTTTAATGCCCATGCAAGCGCCTAATTTTACAACTACTAAATACATTAGTAATTAGTCATTGTTTATTTTTCCAAGAATGTGTATTGTCCTTTATGAGTTTCAAACTCTAAAAGCAAAATTTGAATATGGATGTTTGATCTATATTCGATCACATATAAATGTTTGGTGAAAAAGTCATAATTCGTAGTGTACGAAACCTAGATGAAACTAGTTCATTTGAAATAATCAAATAGAGCATAGCATGAGATCATGTATTCAAATAGTTCATTTGTAATAATCAAACTTTATGCATGAGTTTTCAAGTAGAGTGGGGCTGTTTGGTAAAGTGTGACCTGGATATTGTATCCAAGTTGGATCAGGTGGTTGCTCAGAAATAAGCTAGGACCGAGCGAATAACTTCTACGTTTTGCGCCGAGTCACTCATGATAGAAATGTTGAACCTAGTGTTAGCAAACCTTAAGTGATGGGATTAATTCCATGAACTGCATTGGTGTTAGCAAACCTAGGTGAGCACTTGAGTTGGATTCTTTAGGCGATTCATAGATTTTTGAAGCACGACTATAGTCATGCAAGGACATTTCAGGGATCGGTCAAAGGAACCGATCAGAATTTGAATAAAAGGAATCAGGTGGCCGGACCTAGTTTAACAAGGAAATCTTGCAAGCGAACAGAGGCTTGTATCGTGCATCATATATTTTTCTGGTTGATCTTTACTCGTTGTAAAATTATTTATTGTATAGTATAGTTAAGATAGCTTTGGATGGTTCGGGGAAGGACTTCTCGACTGGTTTTGTGACGATTCAGATAATTTTCTAAGTGACGATATGATACTTGCCTGGATGAATGTCGTAGTACACTTAGTATATTATCCTTATCATCATTGTGTAGTTGAGGAGAGTTTGAACCTGAACGAGTCCACACATTTGTAGATTGTTATTTAATAATGATTTTATTAGTAAAGTTTTGTCCTTGAGAGAATGAGTTCTGTTCAGAAGGATTGGAAAGTTGAGACTTAGATTGTTAAGTTTATTTGAGAGTGTTGAGGAAGGGTGGTCCAGCATTTCATGTAAGTTTTCCTTTTTAGAGCGGGAGGGGCGGTAGCCTTTCATGTATTGTATTCATGAAAGCAGTTGCATCACTTAAGAATTTTGAAAGTCGACATGCATGCTATGACTGTTATTGGTTACTGTACATGTTGTTACAAACTCCTTTTTGAATGATTGGTTGTTTGTATTATAATCGGTAATGTTTGTTATTGCATATTGTTGCTTATTAATTGCTTGATGTTGCTTGATTATTGATTCATTGTTTATTTTATTTGATTGATAATTGGTTGATTATTGCTGCTTATTGATTGCTTGGTGTTGCTTAATTATTAACTGATTGTTTATTTTTGATTAATTGCTTGCTCTTACTTAATTATTAATTGATTGTTTAATTTTGTTGATTGATTATTGATTTATTTTTGTTGTTTATTGATTGTTCATCATTGATTTTTATTGCTAGTATATTGGCTAGATTTTCCTTTTTCGTAGAAGGAGTGCATGATGTATTTCATGATTCTTTGTATAAACGTGTAGTTCTAGCGACATCGTTGTGATGAGTCAACTTGAGAAAGTGGATGTGAACTGGATATTATAACGACCCAGTTTTTCAGTTGTCTGAATTTAGAATATTTATTTGAATTTAAATATTGAAAATTGAATATTATAAGTTAAATTAGTTAATAAATTGATTTTGGAATCTAATATGAGTAAAAATGATTTATAACGTTGTTTTAAATCCTATTTGAATTAGAATAGAGTTAGTAAACTTTTAAAATTGAATTAAAAGTTAATTTATAGAAATTGGAAATTTTAATATTTAATTAACGTGTAAAAATAGCCATTTTTCACACTGTCTCGTATTTCGACGAAACCGATTTCATTGAATCCATAATAGTGAATTATTATAGGATTTAAAATTTCATGTCAATCGGACTTATAGTTTGATCATGGGAAGCTGAAACGCATAGAAATTTATTTAAGTAATTTTAATTAAAATAATTCGATTCAAAAATCTATCTTCCAAATATGATGGAATTGGCCTCCGATATATATTCCATTGTGTTCGGAATAGGGGTAAAATATTGTAAACACCAGGCGGCATGCTTCATTTGGAGTTCGAAATTTTTTTAGATGAATAGTGTCACTAAATTTTCTATAAAAGGACCTCATTTTTTCCTTTTTTCACAAAACCCTAATCCATCTAACCCTAGCCGCCGCTTTCAATGAATGGCCAGAAATTTTGAATCTTCTTCCTTTATTTTCTCCAAATCTATCAATCAATTCGAAAATATTCCAACTATAAAATTGAAGAGCATAGTGAGATCTATAAATCCAACGGTGGATTCGTGCTTTCGTCGTCGAATGGAGCCATAAAATCATCGCGTTTGGTTTCCATTCGTGCACGATTTTCATGACCTAGGAGTAATCGAGTGCAACGGGATCAGGGGCGGTGGTAGTGCTCGTGTTGGGCTTCGAAACGATGGTCCTCAATCGTTGCATAGTTGATCGGAGGAGGAGCATAAATCGAGGGTTAAACGACGACTTTGGGTTTAAAATGCGGTGAGAAGCCTGGAACGAACGCGTGGGGAAGAAATAGGGGAGCGTCTGTGATTTGCTTATGATGAACGTGCGGCCCAGATTCAAAGTAAATAAAAAAAAGAAATTAGTTATTTAAAATTAATTTATAAAATCGTATGACTTATAAATGCTATAACTTTTTCATGCGAAGTCCGTTTCACACGAAACGAATTGCGTTGGGTTCGTATTATCGAGCACTACATTTTAGAGTTAGATTGGAGTTGATTAGAGCTAGTGAAAATTTTGTTTAAATTAAACGCTCGTTTAATTTTAATTGAAATAAATCGCTATTACGATGACTGCAACCAAAGTGAGTAAAACTCACTCTTTCTGTCTCGCTTAAATTTTTATATAAGTGAGAATAAATTTTATTTATGATGATTGGTGACTGTTTGGATGAGATATGATATTATATATATATATATATATTAGTTGGTTTGGATATATTCCCGCATATTTTAGCGGATGAGACTCTATACTTTCCCGTGTATGAGCGGATGATCTTTTGTACGCGCGTCTGGCTCGAAGTGGACATTGTACATATTTTCTCATATGTATATTTGTCGTAGGTGACAGGTTGGAGGGATCCAACTTGATTCCTCGCCAGTATTGATTTTATTTACAGATATTGTTATATATGCTGTTATCATGTGATATATGATGTTTGGATGCCATGATTGATGTGAATTCCCTTATTTAGCACTTTTGCAGCATTGGGCCATATTTTTGGAAATTTAAAATATTAAAACGATGATTTCAATTTAAAAGGATTTCAAAGTGATTTTGAAAATATATGTGTTTTTAATAATTTTTTAATTGTTAAAGGAATGGATTTATTTTAAATAAATAAAAAGTTATAATTTTTATGTTATAAAAATTATGGCTCTTGTTAAATATAATCCAAATATGATTTTTGAAATATAAAGTTAACTATTTCGTTAAAATAAGTTAAATTGGGATTTTGAACTTATTATAAATGGTTTATATATAAGATTTATAAAATTGATATTTTATAATAAAAGTAATGGCATTATAAACGAGTTTGTAAGTGTTAAAATGAAGTTATAGTTGAATCTTATAAGTAAATAAAATTTATAAATTTATGAATTTATAAAAAGAACGAGTTTGCAAATAAAGGAGATTTGTAAGTAAATTAACTTATAATTGGATTTTGGAATATACATGAGATATAAATGGAATTTGTTAGTAAAGGAATTTTGTATATGGAAGTTTATAAAATATAAATAGAATTTGTAAACACTGTTTATAAATTGAAACCAATTTAATTTGATAAGTTAAGTATGAAAGTTTATTAAAGGAATTATATTCATGATTTTGGACAGTGAATAATCCTTTAAATTATATGTGTAGAAGTAATAAATTGGGTAAGGAATTATATTCACAATTTTGGACAGTGGATAATCTTTTAAATATAATGGATATTTTGGAAAGTGATATTATAAAAAGGCAATTTAAATGGTTTGAAAATAAAATAAGTCGTGAATTTACTTATTATTAAAATAAGTATATGAAGATGTTTTCCAAATATCCAACAAGTGAAATGGCTTTGAGTATTATCTTTTTAAAGATATTTTGAAGTGAATAATTGGGAAGTGTTTTGAATTATAAATGATTAATGAAATCAGGTCCAGTGACTACTTATGTGCTAGATTTTGTTTGTTGCTTTGATAGTTAAATAACCGACTATCAAAATTGGCCATTTTAGTTCCCCAACTTGATGGGGAAACTAATTAGTCGTAAACTTAGTACGTAACTGACTGTGTAGGCTTGATTATCATTTGTGTTGAGAATGTTGATTCATGTAGTGCGGAGTGATTACTCTAATCTATCGAGCTTCCTTCTTGGCCGAAGGATAGCAAGTTGAAAGTTGGAGACGTGATAAGTCTATGAGACTTAGTTTCTATGTGGAGTTGAGAAACGCTTTTGCATTGTTGGTGCGAAGAGACCGGGATCAGATTTATCTGAAAACCACTTCGGACCAACATATATACGACGATTGAGCATGTTGGTCGATGATATTGATATTTAGGATTTTTGTAGTGAAGGACTTCTTGTTGATCATTTCGGGTTAAAATCCCAATATACATATAGTAGCAGTAGTCTCTTCGTTATGAAATATCCAATGCAAGGACTATTCGCTACTAATCCTAGGGATTTCCCGACAGAATGTGGTTGGAAAGTACCTTTGGTTTGTCCTGTTCCTGGACAACTTGTATGGACGAGTGTTTGACATTGCATTTCTATGATTACATACATTAGTTTTTACAAACGTACATTTGTTTGGTGGTGGAGAAGGCAACTTCTCTTAGCTTAACATCCTTCCTTGAGATGTACGAGCTCAAGGGTTGTATTTTTGTGGAAGGCAATTAGTAGTCAACGGAAATGGCAATGTGGCATTCAAAGATGACATGATATGTGATATGTGAAAGGTAATCAATACTTCTTTTGGCCTCACTCCCCGGAAAATGACTGAAATAGGGATAGAAGCAGCAAGGCTAAAATGGGTCGCTCCTATTAGGAAATGTCATCACTCTTCTAGATATATCTTTACATGCTATGACGTCGTGTATCTGATTATTGTTGATGTATGCTTGTGGCCACGGATTATAGGTCGGCAACGACCGGAGTGATGACATATTCGGTACTATCCAAGTATGCGTAGGTCAGTCTTGCGTTAGTTTAGGCGTCCAGTATCTGGACCCTAGGTACATCCCTCTAGAGGTGTACCGAGTTTCGAAAAGGTAGTCCCTTTACCTAGTCATTTGTATGGAAATCCAAAATCCAATACGTTCCTGCCATTTTGTTTGTAAACCTATTACGCTGGAATTTAATAATGTAACAATTTCAGCTATTTAATTTATTATGTGTATAATAGACATTATTATAATATAAGAGGATTTGATATGAAAGGTTTTGGTTATCATAAGGTAAAAACCTTGTCAGTATTTATTTGCGACTCGGTCTTATGAGATACCTTTTGTTTTGATAAAGGAAAAGTTTTGATAACTTTATAAATTCAGTTGAGGTGTGTTTTCTCATGCTGGTTTACCAGACTGATCAGTGCGTTCTTCCCTTTCAATGCTCGAGTCAGACCGAGTATATTTACAGGTTAAGATTTGGTGCTCTTGGAGCTTCAGTAGGCGAGCTGGAGATCTTCATATCGTATACAAGTATCTGTTTATTTTTCTGCTTCTTTGCATTATTGTTGTTGTTGTAAATTATCAGCATTTGTGAGGACAGGTTATTATAACTTTCCAAGCTGATGATTACTTATTGTGTACTCTGATATTGATTCATGTATATTACATTTTCTCTTTGTAAAGATTATTTAATCTATATTATATGTTATTCTGCTTCGATGTGAGATTCTGTATTGTTTTGGTTCTACCTCTCTTTTCTTCTTCTTTTCTCTTCTTCTTTCTTCTCTCTTTCTTCTCACCCTCTCTTTTCTTTCTCTTGATTATCCATTATCGGTGTGTTATGGGTTGGACATGCATGGTTAGGTGTCGGATTCAGAGGGTGTCGAGTGCGGGTCGTCACAGATATGGCTTTAGACCTCGAAGGCCTATTCATATTTTTGAGAATATGGCTATATGGCTTCGGACGATGGAGTTAAACTTATTTGTTTTGGATGGAGCTTTGTATTGGTATGTCTCTAATTACTTAAGGGAATTTTTGTTGCCTTTTTTTTCCGTTAATATGTATGAAAGCATAGTGTGGAGCTTTCTTTGTTGTTGCTTGTATTTTAGAAGTGTGCTTATTGTTTTTTATGGTAACATATTTTTTAGAGATGCATGTTACATTAAAGATGCTTTTTGCAATAGATGTGCTTGTTGCATAGTTTGTTATAACATATTTATTTGAGAGGTTTGTTACATTGGATATGCTTATTGCGTTAGATGTGTTTGTTGCACAGTTGGTTATATACATATTTATTTGAGATGCTTGTTGCATGGTTCGATATAACATGTTTATTTAAGATGATTGCTATATACGATTTAGCTTGCTTAAGTCCATGTTTATATGTTGTAATTTTGTTTAATCCTCATTGTTGATTACTTGATTATGTATATGGAAGTAGTATGCGCTATTGGGATGCTTATTCGCTCGAATTAGCATCTAAATGGCCTGCTCTTACTATGAAAGAGGTACGTAAGATCTATAATGTAGATGGTATGGATATATATGCTTGTATGTCATTAGAAATGAGATGCCTCGGATATGGGATGCCTTAGGTATAAGATGTGTGTGTGAGTGTGTGTTGTTTTGAGAATTTTTCGGAGCTAGCCGTGCAAAGGAGCTATGCCAAATTTTTCATAAATAGGAGGAGCTTTAGAATCCTAAGGGTTAAGAGGTATATTCTATGCTTTGGAAGTTCCCACGAAGCTAACCACGTAAGGGAAAATTGACTGAAATTTATAGAAGTGGATGCATAGAAATTTTTGCCAGTCGGGTTACGTTACCATACTCATAGGAATTTTGAGGATGAAATTCTTTTAAGAATGGAGAAATTAACAAACCACATTTTTAATGACCGTATATTTACATAATTAATTTAAATATTGAATCATTAATTAATTGAAGGTCTAAAATATGATTTTATTCGCATACGGTCGAACTAGAATTCGAGACTACTATTGTTGAGTCTGGATCAAAGTTGCGACTCAAAATGAGTATACATATCACTATATTTGGAGTAATGGTATTTTTACAATTTACGTATTATTATCCATTTTATAAAAATACGTGCATAGTTTGGTATAGTGGGGCCTCGACCGAGGGTTTGTGATTCTAGGATGAGGACTTCATTATAAGACGTACGACTGAAGAGTTTTTTGAATCAGACTATTTGAAAGCCAAAATGACCTCCAAATGCATGAAGTTATTATCCTGGAGTGTTGTCTTGGATAGTGAAGGATTTATACCATTATGACTGAAGAAATGAGGTAATGTGTGTCGACTAGTTTCGTGGCGATCCTATATACTGTGTGGTCGTACGAGCTTAAAACGTATGGCGATTTATTGATGAAATTAAATTATATGTGTGTGTGTGTATATTCAGCCACATAGCCAAGATATTTTACTCTCCTCTCTTTTATTCTTTTCCTTCTCCCATACTCCTTACAGTAAACACCAAAACCGCCGATCCTTTTTTCTTCAATTAAATCAAGAGCTACGGGCGATGAGAGAGGTCAAGTCTATATCCATTAGACCGAGGAGAGGAGGTCTTCAAATCTATATGGACGTTGAGGAGTACGGTAGTGCTTGGCCGAGGTCAACATTTGTGGTCATGGAGCTAGGGTTGGGGTTTGTCATCGATCTAGGCGGTATTAACCAAAACCGAGAGCATCGTTATTCTTCTCTTTGCGGTGCACACCATTTGGCATCGATGGTAGGAGCTCCGACCATATGTGGATGAACATGACAATATGAAGGCCATAAGAGGTTGTCAGGTCACGTTTTGTAGGGTGTAGCTGACCTTAACTTGGCATGGTCCCTTGGGAAGAGCACGAGAAGTGTGATGTGATGGAGTTGGTGATTCATCGATATGTTGAGTATGGAGTCGGAAATTGAAGAAAGAAGTTATTGATGGATGGGTTTGTGCATGTTACATATACATGCATATGAAAATGGAGAGGAAAGGATATGTAATTAACTTTATTAAGTTATAATTAATATCTTTCGAATTCTAAAAAATATTGTATCTTTTGCATACGAGGTCTAATCGTGATGCGGTTTTCACCATTGCACTCGTAGTGAGATTATGTATGACAAAGTTTATGCCTGGACTAGATTCGAACAATTGGGAGTTTACAGTTCAGGTGAGTGGAATCATAAATCTGAATTTATATCTCATTATTAATCCCCATTATTATATATATGGAAAAATATTACCTAGAAGAGGTAGAATAATATATTTAAGTAATTGTTGCCATATCTGATTGGATCGATTTGAGTAGATATTCAGGATAATTGATTAAGATCCCGTATATATGTATATATGTATATTATGCTTTTATTCGTATTAAATGAAGCTATATGGAGTTGATATTAATTTATAACAAGGTTATAAATTAATTAAGTTCCAGTTTGTAGTTATGATAAAAGTAGAAATATTATTATATATTTTACTTCAAAAATTCTGGGTAGCTGTTAAGATCCCTCCTATATAAACATTGTGTTTTATTCATATCGAATAGAGTTAGATGGAGTTGATATTAATTCATGACATGGTTATAAATTAGTTAAACTCAAATTTGTTGATATATTAGTGATAGAAATAACATTATATATTTTACTGCTAATCAGAAGTTAAAAGTATGACATTTAAAATATGCTGTAAGGAAAAAATAATAATTTAGGCAAGTTAAACTTATATTAAAATGGCTTTGAAGTTTATCTGTCTTTAATATTGGTTTATTATATTGTAAATAAATAATTAACAAATTAGTGAGGGAATCCATTGTACCATTGAAATGTAGGACCTGCAGATGTGCTCCGGAGCACGAGCTGAGAGAGATCCGGGTGCCAGTCTAGAGTAGGTCTTATAGTGTTCCGTAGTACGGACGTATGTTGCGACAGGACCTACAGGCCAACTTCTTTTGAGGCATTAGTTTTACGGGGAGTCCACAAGCAAATTATAGCTCTTGATAGGTCTCTTTTGTAGCTAATAGAGATTCTACGAGAATATTATTTATAGAATAAGTTTGAAACTTCTATAAAATAATACGAAGAAGATAATTTTTTTAGACTAGTTCTTAATTAAGATGCATTTTCGTTGAATTGTTTATATGATTGTATGTGCGAATTTTTATTTATTTTGAGATGATAGGTTTGTTACTTTGGTTGTGTATTGCCTTTGTGTATGTAAATGTGCACTATATGTGTTTATTAGTTCCATATAGTAGGACTGGATATATATATATATATATGTATCTATGTATATATGAATATACATACATACATACATACATGCATGCATACAGTTTATGTAACGACTCATAACCCCAGTGGGCCTAAATTTTCGCTAAATCGAAAACCCAAGTCAACCAAAGTATGGATTGTTGGTTTGGTATCTAGTAAATAAACAAATAAATGCATATCAGAGCACCATCGATATAAACTTACAGTGGAATAGTAAAGTATAATAAACATATAGTTACTGACCAAGTTGACACATTCAATATACAGTGTCCTTGTCAATGCCGAGCATGCAATAGAAAACTCGTCCTTCCACTATTCCCGTCTTATACTAGTACCTTTCCCTTTAAAGCTATCTTATGGGTTGTAACGAGGAGGGGATTAGAACAACATTCTAGTGACTGGTAAATTATACGTTTTAAACATAACACTAGCTTATGCCGATTTCTTTTCATTATATGTTATATCTTTTATTTTACTTAGTCGTTCTCGACTTAACGTTCACATATGATACGCCTTTTCTACCCAAAGTAGACTATAACTACTTACGTATATATATAAATATATAAGTACCATAGTCCCCCTTTAGACCAAGATACTATCATCGTTGGTATCCGTAATTCTCCACCGCCGGGCATCATCATCAATGTCTAGGCCAAATTGCCCGCGTACAAAATAGAACCTCCGTTAGTGCCTAATAATGACGTCACAAAAGTTTAGCCATATTCTATCTCGTCTTGGGGTTTTACTAACTTGTCTGCTTCCTATTGTGGACTTAGCTCCACAAACTACCCCGTTCATTTTTGAAAGAACTCTTCTATGGGTTAACTTGCCTTGCCCTAACAAACAAACTAGCAAAAAAATGTGGCGGTGCATTACATAACATGGCCTACCCTAGTAGAAGGCGTGGCCTGTTAGGTGTAACCCTATCTTTCCTATTTTGACCACTCTGGACCGATGACACACTCAACCTATGTAGCTCCTAAACTTGATTTGGTGCTACACCTGCTGACATAGCATCGAGCTACTCACCATCCTATTTAGATTGCCTAACGCAATCAAGGCAATACCCCCTTTCTTATTTTTGAACAAGACTCCACTTTCAATTGGGGTATTCCTTTATCTATTCGCAATCGTATACTCTCCACCGGTTCTATTAGTTGGATATGTCCCATATTAGTATAATGCATACAAAACTATTGGTATGCCCTTGCGGTGGGAAATTTCTATTATGTAACACTGCCGATCTTGTTCCAACCCATTCTAATGAATGTCATTCTTATTTACTATGTTATTTACATACATATACATATATCACTCCCATCATAGCGTATATTTGAATTTACATTCATTTTATTATTACTTTTTTTTACTTTCAATAATTGTTGTTCAATAAATCTTACATAACTTGCTTTTGATTTATTCTTGTCATTTACTATCATTTGTTATCCATTTCTAATTTATTGACTTTAAGTGTCATTTATTATTTCCCTTTCGTTTAACATTATTAGATGAAATCCTCTGTTTCCTTTTTAAGTAATATCTTTCTTTAATTGCATATTTAGACTTATTACTTCCCTATTCGTTTAATCATATCTTCTTTGTTTACTATTTGTTTTCTACACCATCTTAAATTACATACTTTAGGTTTCCCATTTAAATTGTTGTTATTATTCTTACTTACATTACTTTAGTTATACTTAAGGATTTTTATACCTTAATACATGGGAATTAATTCTTTCCGGAAAGGAATTGTTAACACTATAATTCTCTATGGACTTGTGTTATGTTTGAAATAACAAGGAAATACCTGTTATTTTTCTATTGGAATAGACAATACAAAGCACAGTAATTCCCTTATTTTGTACATGTTTTCCTTTTTGTTTTAATTCCTTGTTATTTCAACCAATACACTTTTATTTGTATTTTTAGACAATTTATTGAAATACACATTGTTACGCAATTCATTCCAATGTACTAAAATATTGCCTAAACCCAATTTAATTTATAACCAATTGTAATTTATGTTCAACCTGTGTAAGAAATACCCCGCTATTACCCTGAAATAACTCCGCTATATCCCATAACGGATTTCTGATTTCCTCAAATAACCTCAAAAGTAGCTTTTCAGCTTTAAGCCCTGCTATTTCGCTATATCCCGTTATTCCCGCTATATTCCGTTATTCCTGCTATATCTTCTTTAAAAGAACTGAATTGAAAAATGACATTTATACATTATAAAAATTATGAAATTAATTTTTTTAATTGAAATTTTTAACATACTTTTAGAAACAAAAATACACCTGTAACGACCCGATATTTTCAACCATTCGCATCCATATATGTCGGATTTGAATTTCTCAAAATATCAGATTGT
The DNA here is from genome assembly GCA_030737815.1 of Allium fistulosum. Taxonomy (NCBI): domain Eukaryota; kingdom Viridiplantae; phylum Streptophyta; class Magnoliopsida; order Asparagales; family Amaryllidaceae; genus Allium; species Allium fistulosum. Next base: position 731,857,710 of record CM060908.1, read on the forward strand.
TAATTTAAATTTGGCAAAACTCAGCATATACAGTAAATAAGTAATCACAGAATCACATACATAGAGTAATATAACAGTAATGCAGCGGAAACAAAAGAATAGTAGTTCATGAAGCTACTATATATACAATAGAGTTAAACAAGATACAACAGAAGTGTCGAATACAATAGTCAAATACCAGATCAGAATACATCACTAGAATCAACTGAATATCTGAAAGCTGGATAGATAGCTGGATCTCCAAGCGAAGCTCCAACTCCAAAGGTGAGTCTCGAATACTGGTGCACTCAGTCTGACCCGAGCGTAAAGCAAAACACAAAACACTCGAGTCAGGATTAACATTCTTATATCAATAAATCCAACTCAAGTGAAGTAACAACTGGAAATACAAGTAACTCAAAGGATGTTTGGGATAACCATCCTCTAAGGATCCGTTAATGATGTAGCCCAGCCTGATGAAGACTTAGGTCGCGAGCGACCTAACGAGCTGTTAAGTCGTGTGCGACCTAACAGAGCGAAGAATGACGAGATAAGAGGAAAGATCGAGCTAAGCCAACAAGTTAGGTCGCGAAGTTCTTATGTCGCAGAAGTCGTAGGTCGCCACGACCTAACTCTCCTAAGCTACGACCTACTGAAACTCAACCTATTAAGCTACGAACTAAAAGGTTATGACCTAAAGAACTACGATCTAACAGGTCAAGAGATAAAGAGTTACGACCTAAGTTAGGTCGCGGGATTGAATTACGACCTATGTTAGGTCGCAGTGAAGAGATACGACCTAAGTTAGGTCACGGGAAGATAGGTCGCTCAACTTTAGGTCGCTCGAAGATTTCCAGACAACATTTCCTTAGGTCGTTCGACCATACGTCGCTCCAGAAGTTTTAGGTCGCGAACGACCTATCTTAGGTCGTGCAGTCTTTAGGTCGCTGATGCTGATTTTCTTATGCCGCTCGAATGCTTAGGTCGCTGAGTCTTCTTAAGTCGCTACTGAGGAGTTTCTTAGGTCGCTCACTACCGCATTTCTTTAAGTCGCTCAAGTGGTAGGTCGCATGAAGATTTCCAGAAACTATTCCTTAAGTCGCTGTTGTCTTGAGTTATGTTGTATATAAGTTGTTGTACTTTTTGTTATGTTGTATTCCTTATGTCGTTTGTATGTTGTATTTGTTATGTTGTCATGTTGTAATATGTCTTGTGTTGTAAATATGATAAGTCGCTTGATGTTGTAATGTTAGGTCGTAGGTCGCTGTTTGTTTTAGGCCGTTCATGACCTAAGTGTTGTCTAGAGTGAGTCGTGTGAGTTGTAACCCTATAAATAGGGAGGGTGGTGTCATTTGTAATAGTTTTAGTTGATTTTGAATAAAAAATTGTTTGTGTGCTTTGTGCCACTTCTTAAATTGGTAGTTGAGTGTAATCTCCTATCTCCTTCTTCGGCATTCGAGTGCGCTCGGATCAACGATCGTAGAAGCCAATTCACAGTATCAAGTGCGCTTGATCAACGTCTGAAGAATTGTAGATCTTTAAACACGGTATCGTGCGCGATCAACGTGTTTGAGATAGCTAGAATCCGGCATCTTTGGATCAACGGATTTGGGCCTTTGGTATTCTTCAATCCACCGATTCCTACTTTCACCGTTTCATCATTTTTGTTATCCGCTGCTGCGTCATTTGGTATCAGAGCTAGACTTAGCCAATCATAGCTAAGCCGAGTCTTGGAGCCAATTCTTCTTGAAGAGTTTGAAGATTAAGGCCGAGGGTTAGAGGTTGAAGCCGTGCATCACTTTGAGAATCAAGGCCGAGAATTGAAGTTTGATAATGCCGCCGAGAAGAGCTAATCGCTATCAGAATGTTGAAGCGTTGTATAGAAGAGAAGAAGCCGAGCAAATGGAACAACGCATCAATGAAAAGTTTGATGAAGGCATTGGGAAGTTAGAGAAACTGATGAATGATATGAACCAAGGACAAAGGAGAAGGTCGCCAGTCTCGAACCATGGAGGAAGCAGAGTTTCGCCATCGGTTACGGAAGCGAGGAGGGTGTCACCACAATCTTTCCGAGAAAGAAGAGAATCTTCAGTTTCAATGAAAAGAGAACATCATGAGTATATAGATGAAGAGAGAAGAACTCCACGTGAGTTTGAACATGAACCATACCGTGATGATGAAAGACAAAGTCGAAGAGATATGCGTGATCATAGAGATGTGGGTGGTCGAGATCGTTATCGAATTACATCTGTTTTTGATGAAGATGGTGGTAGATGTAGTATGCATTCGCGAGATCGAGACCAAGTACAAAGTGCATATCGGGTTGTAGAAGATGATCGCTGATGGGAGTCGGGGATGAAAACTGAAATTCCAGAATTCAAGGGAGGAATGGTAACGGAGGAATTTTTGGATTGGGTTTCAAATGTTGAGGAAATTTTTGACTTCAAAGAAGTTCTCGCGGATCGAAGAGTGAAGTTGGTTGCTACGAGATTAAGAGGGAGAGCTATGGCGTGGTGGCAACAGACTAAACTTACACGGGAGAGAATGGGGAAGTCAAAGATTGTTACATGGGATAAGATGAGAAAGTTGATGAAAGCTACATTCCTGCCTCATAATTATCAATCTCTTATGTATCAACGTTTGTAGAACCTAAGACAAGGGGCAAGATCAGTGAATGAGTATGCAGATGATTTTTATCAATTGATTGCGAGGAATGATATTATGGAAATGGAGGAACAGCTAACAGCAAGGTATGTTGGAGGATTGCGAACGCAGATTCAAGACATGGTGAATATGTTTGATCCCAGATCTGTTGCTGAAGCACATCAGAAAGCATTGGCGCGGGAAAAGCAAGGAAGACGAGGAGGTGGAGTGTTTACGAATTCCAGCAACCAGAACAAGGATGTTAGTAGCAGTGTGGATGTTTCCAAAGTCATCAGTAAGTCAATTATGAATGAAGTCAACAAAGCAAAGGTCAATAGTCATTTCAAATGCTTTAATTGTCAAGAGTTGGGCCATAAAAGCAATGAATGTACAAAGCCCAAGAAGCGAGCAATGATTGCGGAGATTGAGAATGAAAATGCAGAAGTAGAGTGTGTTAATTCTATACCAGTTGAAGAAGAAGAATTATTGTCTGGAGATGAGGGTTGTAGTTTGTTGTTGAGGAGATCTTGTTTACACCAAAGCAAGAAGATGATTCTAGTTGGTTAAGGAGCAATATTTTCCAGTCAACATGCACTATTCTAGGGAAGGTTTGTAAATTTGTGATTGATGCAGGAAGCTGTGATAATATCATTTCTTCAGAAGCTGTAAAGAAGTTGTCATTGAAAACAGAGAAACACCCAAATCCTTACAAATTAGCTTGGTTGAGGAAAGGAGGGGAAGTGAAGGTTAATCGAAGAGCTTGTGTTAATTTTTCCATTGGGAAGAAATACAAAGACGAAATTTGGTGTGATGTGGTTGACATGGATGTATGCCATCTGTTGTTGGGAAGGCCATGGCAATACGATAGAGCTATGCAACATGATGGACGCACAAACAGCTACAGTTTTATGTTCGAGGATACCCGAATCATTTTGGTTCCTAAGAAGCGTCAACAGAGTGAAAACAAATTGGAGGAAATCGAGGAGCTAAAGACTTTGTTGTCTTTAAAGGAATTTGTTGATGTGGAAGATGAAGTTGATGAGTTTCAACCAACGAAATCTATTGAACATGAGGTTGAAAATTCACAATCAGCAAAGTTGGATGATGGTGAAGAAAGCAAGTCAGGAGATGAAGAGGGTAAATTGCTGATGAAGGAAGTGGATTCGACTAGTCTACAATCTACAAGAGAGTTTGTTAAAGAAGTGGAGGGTAGTGCAGAAGTATTCCTGTTGAATGAACTTGGACCCAGTAAAAGTGTTGAAATTATCGAAGAGGTTAAGCCAATGGTGAATGAATGTGAAGATGTAGTTCCTGCAGAACTGTCCAAAGAATTACTGCCACTGAGGGACGTACATCATATTAATCAAGTGTCAAGTGCTATTGTACCATATATGCCACGTAATCATATGTGTCCGACAGAGCAGGTAGAGTTGAGAAGATTGGCTGATGGGTTACTATTCAAAGGAAGACAGTTGTATACTCCTGATCGTAGTTGGCAAATAAAAGTTATCAAAGATGTACGTATAGAAAGACACGTGGATAGTTATCATACCATGCAGTTGGTTACAATGTTTTGTTTTGGGCCGTCAATAAGGAAAGGGGTTGAAGGGCTTGTTCAGGAGAGTCAGAGTTATCAAATTTCAAAAGAGATAGCGACGAAGTCAGGATTATGTATGTCATTACCTATACATACTAGATCATGGGTGAACGTAAATATGGACTTTGTATTGGATTTGATGAAGACACAAAGTGACAACGAATCTATCTACTTGATGGTTGAAGGTTTCTTTTTGGTACATACAATAAAGTAGATGCCGGAGGAATGAGTCGTTTGGAAATTATGAAGACAATTTGTGAGAATGATTGTAAGATGAGCTTGCCGGATCATCGTCCTATTGCTAATATTGACAATATCAAACACTTGGTTCCATTTCACGAGGATAAGAGTATCGAAGACGAAGAGCTGTTAAATTCGAGGACGAATTTCTAGCAACAGGGGGAGGATGATGCAGCCCAGCCTGATGAAGACTTAGGTCGTGAGTGACCTAACGAGCTGTTAAGTCGCATGCGACCTAACAAAGCGAAGAATGACGAGATAAGAGGAAAGATCGAGCTAAGTCAACAAGTTAGGTCGTGAAGTTCTTATGTCGTAGAAGTCGTAGGTCGCCAACGACCTAACTCTCCTAAGCTACGACCTACTGAAACTCAACCTATTAAGCTACGAACTAAAAGGTTACGACCTAAAGAACTACGATCTAACATGTCAAGAGATAAAGAGTTACGACCTAAGTTAGGCCGCGGGATTAAATTACGACCTATGTTAGGTCGCAGTGAAGAGATACGACCTAAGTTAGGTCGCGGGAAGATAGGTCGCTCAACTTTAGGTCGCTCGAAGATTTCCAGACAACATTTCCTTAGGTCGTTCGACCATACGTCGCTCCAGAAGTTTTAGGTCGCGAACAACCTATCTTAGGTCGTGCAGTCTTTAGGTCGCTGATGCTGATTTTCTTATGCCGCTCGAATGCTTAGGTCGCTGAGTCTTCTTAAGTCACTACTGAGGAGTTTCTTAGGTCGCTCACTGCCGCATTTCTTTAAGTCTCTCAAGTGGTAGGTCGCATGAAGATTTCCAGAAACTATTCCTTAAGTCACTGCTGTCTTGAGTCATGTTGTATATAAGTTGTTGTTCTTTTTGTTATGTTGTATTCCTTATGTCGTTTGTATGTTTTATTTGTTATGTTGCCATGTTGTAATATGTCTTGTGTTGTAAATATGATAAGTCGCTTGATGTTGTAATGTTAGGTCGCGTCTGTCTTAGGTCGTAGGTCGCTATTTGTTTTAGGTCGTTCACGACCTAAGTGTTGTCCAAAGTGAGTCGTGTGAGTTGTAACCCTATAAATAGGGAGGGTGGTGTCATTTGTAATAGTTTTAGTTGATTTTGAATAAAAACTTGTTTGTGTGCTTTGTGACACTTCTTAAATTGGTAGTTGAGTGTAATCTCCTATCTCCTCCTTCGGCATTCGAGTGCGCTCGGATCAACGATCGTAGAAGCCAATTCACGGTATCAAGTGCGCTTGATCAACGTCTGAAGAATTGTAGATCTTTAAACATGGTATCGTGCGCGATCAACGTGTTTGAGATAGCTAGAATCCGTCATCTTTGGATCAACGGATTTGGGCCTTTGGTATTCTTCAATCCACCGATTCCTACTTTCACCGTTTCATCATTTTTGTTATCCGCTGCTGCGTTAGTTAAACTATTTATATATAGTAGTGTACGCTAAGTAGATAATGCCTATCGGTAATATAAAGTATCAAAATAGCGTTAAGGTGTTACCATTATCCCCCTTAACACATTTTATATAAGCGTCATCGTCTATACAGCACTATAAACTCCACCGTAAACTAGTGGGCTATCAGGGAGTACTCCATAGGTATAACACGAAACAAATCGTAGTGGTCGCACATAGGGATACGAGTATGACAAGACACATGAGGCAATACCCAAGGTAGTGAAACTACCGTTTGCCTGATCCGGACTGGTGAGAATGCATCGCCGCAACGATCGCAACACCCCGAAACAACACTCCCAATTCAAGGGTGCGCACCAATCAAAAACAAGTAATGAGTAGTTTACGAAGAAGTGTGTCCGCTAGAGGTAGCTAACCTCACTGGCCCGGCACGGCTCCTGTTTAAGTCATTTCAAATTTGATACAAGTGTCAAGGCTATGCATTATCGTTCTCTTTCTTCAAATCTAGCAACGTCATCATTCCAACCACTTCATTCTTGATCACACTCCACATATAATAGTTATTAAAGTGGTTTTCGGTTTAGACAGAGAGTATGTCCCTAACCGATCCCGGACTCTTCAATAACTACGTAATTATTACACCGATTGGTCATTTAATAAACTTTCAAAATAGTTTATATTTCAAAACCAAAATATCATTGCCATTTCAAAACCCTATCAATACGATATCACTTCCATTTCAAAATCAAATACGATATCATTTCCATTTTAAATATATCCATCTCAAATATATCCATTTACAAAATCTTAGTACATCAAAGTTATAACACTTTCTAAATCAAACACTTTGGAAATCATAATTCTTTGGAAATCAAAATTTAGAAATCATAATGCTTTGGAATCATAACACTTCCCACTTAACCATTTAAATATAAATAATAGTATATATAATAAAATAGTTTATAATTTAAAATAGTTTATATAAAAATAGTTATAATTTAAAATAGTTTATATTAAAAATAATTTATATTAAAATAGTTTATATGAAATAAATTTATAAAGTAACTTATATAAATAGTTTTAAATATATTTTAAAAATACTTTATATAATAAAATAGCTTCCTCAAATTTCACAAATCAATTCCAAATCAACACCAATCTCAAAATTTCAAGTTTAGTCAAATCTCAAATCATCAATTTCAATTCAATTCAGTTCTCAATAAATTATTATATCGATTTCAAATACAGATTGGAACCACAAATAAACCATTTAAATTTCGATATATTCCAAAGCTTTAAATATTTCATAATCTCAAAACTAAATTTGATAATTTCATATATATCTTAATTTAACCTTATTATTATTTAGTTTTGAAATATTCACTTAATAAATCCAATATTATTTAAATAAACCACAAATTTTAAATAAACTAAATATTTCCTTCAACTTATTTAAACTTGAAATATTCATTTAAATCACCTTAACCAAAATCAAGTTATAAAATTACATCCTTTAAAATCCCAAATCCAGTAGGCTCCAAATCGATTTCTAATTAAATATATTTCTTAATTAAATACAATTTCTAATCTATCTTCTCAACCTTAATTTATTAAATCATTATAAACTCTATATTAAAATATAATTTAAATGAATACTTAACCATATTATATTTTAATAAAATCAAACTTTATTATTAAGCTTATTTTATATAAAAAAACAAATTCATGCATAGCATAAAATCAAGAATTTAACTATATATAAAATATAATTTATATAATATCTAAAATTAATATTTATATAAAACCATATATTTCCTTCCAAAACCATAGTAATCATTTCAAATTATTTATATATAGACCAACGGTGTCTGTATATATAATTTTCTATCCTATGGTCAACTAATACAAATATTTATCATTTCAATCCGCAATTTAAATATATATGGGTATATATATATCATTTCAACCCATAATCCCAAATTCAATTCAATTGAAAATCGCTCGGGTTTTCATTTCAACCCATAACAATTTTCTCCTATTCTACATATCGTTCGGGTATGTATCATTTCAACCCATAGTGAATTCTATACTAACAAGGAACTTGCAGAGTGATAACCAATATGATAATAACATAACTGGCATACAACATCAATATAAATAACAGATAATGGTGTCAGATGTCACAGGTGAACAGATATGGATAATAGCATATATAACAAGGTAAATAACTAACAGCAGCATATTTCAATTGTCGTTTCAATTGAAATTAAATTTAATAAATATAAGAATGTAAATCGTGAGTGATTGCTCACCTTTCGAGGCTAGAGAAATAGACGATGGAATTGAGTTACGAACTCCAAACACGACTTCCAAAGCAAACCTATATTGGCGCGAATTTGACGGACACGGCTGATAGATAGGAATTGACGAAATCAAATCAGAACAAGATCGATGAAGATAACTGATATAAGTGAGCTTATATATGTGATTGTATACTAGCCGACCGTTGCATATATCCAAAAGACAACAAACTGTATATAAACTATACACCTCACAGCCTATATTATAAAATACATATATTACTTAGATTATAATTTAACATTATTCTAATAGTACTATAAACGAAAATACGAATTAAACTAATATGTTAATATATTAAACATTCACAGTAAAACCATTCAAACCCTTAATATAAAACTCTGCATAAATTTTCCAAGCGTTACATATATATATATATATAACTATCATATTGTAAAATTTTATATAATCAAAATATATATATATATACACACTAAAATAAAACCGTTGTAATACAAAACGTTGTATTCATTAATAGATGCAAAACATTGTATACTTTATCCACCCTGTCACAAAATATACAATACTGTTGTGAACAAATATACAAGCAGCCTAAACAAATAAACAAAGTACCAAACTTTTGTAAATCAAACCCATTTTAAAACTTGTATAACTTTTATAAACTATATAAATATTTATAAACTATTGTATATATACTATATATATAAAAAACTAACAGAGCATATAAACTTATATACACAGACCATACATAAATAGCATGTATACTATAACCAAATCTATGCGGGCCTAATAACATTTTTACAAAACCGCAAGTATAAAATATACTTCACAAACATAATATAGGTTTTATAGGTAGTTTTATGTATATAAATAAATTCATACCCAGATTCAAAATACACACAGTAAAGCAACCCATCACTTCAATATATAAAAGAACAATATTCACAGATTTGTAAAACTGACCTAATAAAAGAAGAAGAAGAGACAGTGGCAAGCAAGAAGTTTGATGACGAGATAAGCACGTATGTAGGTGGTTCGGAAGAAGATGAACTCGCCGGAGCTGGAAGCGAGCTGTAGCTCGGGCGGATCTCGCCGAGGTTGATGGGCTTTGGGTAGTCGGAGTTCGAAGGTGGAAGGCGGGAAAGTGGGATGCGGATGGTCATAGGGCTGGGTGACGGAAAGTCTAGGTGTTCGGTTTTGAGTGGATGCGGGTGTTGTGGCCGAGGCAGAAATATTGGCTGCGGAGATGGAGGTGGAAGCCAAAGGACAGTGGTGGCGTTCAAGGGGAGGGGTGGCTAGGGCGTCAATGGTGGTGAGGCAAACATCGGTGGAGCTTGGATGTTGGTCGGCTATGCACCAGGGAGGGCGGAGACGGGTGGTAGGTCTTTGGGATGGAGGTTGAACAACGGCATGAGCATGAGAGTTGAGACCAGTGGTTCACGGCCATGGTGAGGGTTATGGCGGTCGAAGTGGAAGGCGGAGGAGGGGCGGCAAACGGTTGCGGCAGGTCGAAGGAATGTTAGGCGCAACGGCTTGCTTGCGCGAGGTGGACGCGGGTTTGGGAAGTTTGAGGCCTTTGCTGCTGCTTGAACTTGGCGGTGAAGGTGAGAGAGAGAGGAAAGGAGGGCAGATTTGTCGCAGAAGCCAAAATATATAAGCTTTGATTTGATTTTTTTCTTTCATGAATATGTTTGTGGAAGAAAGGTGCACACGCACCAGCTAAGTAGCAAAAACAAGAAAAGTGGCTTTTTGTATTCAAGAAGCTGTAAACGTGCAGGTGAAAAATGAATGCAACATTTAATATATAACATATATATTCTATTTGCAAGAACCGGAATAAATGAGCGAACCACCTGGTATTGAAGACATTGGGAATGACAAAGGAAAAAGTTGAGCCAAGAAATATTTATATCAAACGGCTATTTGGTTTGCACATTGGGTAAAGGAAAAACACCACGAAGTCAAAAGGCCCCCAAACGGGTACCGATGCGACTGTCCGTTTCGCGTTTTTCGTCGTGTACAAACATCAAAATTGACAATCGAATATACCGTAGAGATCAGCACGATGAGATGATCAAAACGATATACATATATCAGTGGTACGATTGAATTATAAAAATTCGAAATTCTGCCAGGGGAAAAAAGCAGCAAAAACGCAGAAAAATAAAATCGACGGAGCTAAAGAATTCCGAATTTGATGAAACAAAATTTGACGTCTCACTCAGAAGATGATTTAGAATTTTTCTATAGAAAAATATTTCAGGTTTAGAAGTTAATTTATTATCATCAAATTTAACTGATATATATTGAAATAGAATTACACAAGAAAATAACTTCCATATTATCCGATGAAAATTTACCATTTACTATGTTTAATTATACGCATTTCAAATATTAAATTTTATATTTCCAAATTTATTCTCTAAAATTTTACTAAATTTCAATTAATTAAATAAAAAACCACTAAAATTTACGGGTCGTTACACTCTCCCCCACTCAAAACTTTTCGTCCCCGAAAAGAAAGGAGGTAGGAGAATAGAAACAACTAGAAGAAAATAGACTTGAATTACAAAATAAAACAATTAATTTAAACCATATAGATTTCAATTTAATTAATTAATATTTAGCAATTGATTTAATCCATTTGATTTTCTTAAGTTAAATCAAGCTTTAACTATTTCTAGATTGATTATCTTATTATCCAATCATCTTTAATTAACAGTTTCAAAATCATAAATTTGAATAGTCATTTATTAAAATTATACTTTATTCAACAAATTTTATTCTTCTTTATTCCAAATTATTAATAAATCTATTCCACTTAATATATCCTATCACATATATTAAGTATATTTGTACTTTTTTTAAGTGGAAATTAGCCACAAGGGCCTCTTTAGCAAGTGCAATTAGTTTCTAGGACACACAACTGAAATAATTACTTTTAAGGACAAAATGAAAAATAATTAGTTTCTAAGGCCTAAAAACCTATGAGATTATGTCCTTGAAAGTAGTTGGATTGCTGACTTTGTCCTTAAAAGTAATTATTCTACCGACTTTGGCCTTGAAATTAATTTCTGTAATAGTGTGTCATAGAAACTAATTGGACTGCAAAGTTTGTCCTTCTAGTGAAATCCCCCTTTTTTTAACTACTCAAATTTATTTAAAAATTCCTTTAACAAAATTTTATACTGTATATTATTCAATTATCCTTTTATTCAATTTACCTCTATTAATCTTTTTATTAGTAAAATTTAAGTATATAACATTTATTATACCCACTCAAATTTTATTTATAAAATCCTTTTATATATTGTATATTATCCAATTTCGTATTCAACTTCTGAATAATTTAGGTAAGTTATATTAGAATGAAATTGAGTATTATACAAATAAAATTTTCTAATTCAATTATCTCAAGCTTACATATTTATTCAAAATTTTGGTTCATTTTATATTTGAGATTATCATCAACAAAAATTTAAGAATTAAATTTCTGATTCTCTTCAAACTATTTAAGGATAAATAAATAAATAAATATATATATATATACTATAGATATCAAATCAAATTTAAAACCATATATCAATATATTTTATAAATCAAATCATACTTTAGAAATCCAAATCAATTGAATTTTTCAAAGCAAAACTATAGCAAAGCTATAGAATGGTCTCTCCACTTCGAAACCCGAAAATAAATGTCGATGATGCGGCCGCCATCACTGAAATTATTTTCCAGCGACAAATAGGAGATCGCTGATTTTAAACATTTAGATTTTTTCTTTTGGAACAATTTCTATTCGAAAATACTTTAAATAATATACCCTTTAAAATTTTAAATCCAAAGTTTGAAACAGTTGAAAATTAAATTCTTAGTTTCTTGATTTAAATTCATTTCAATTTCCAAATTAATTTATAACCATGATTTATAGTTCAATTATTTATATATATATGAGACAAAAGCCAATGGTTTACAAAACAATAAATGATAATCAAATATTATCATTTCTGACAACAAATTCATTGGAAATTTAACTTCAGAAAACTTATACTTATATATATATGTAATATAATCATACAAAATTTATTTTATCTACCAAATATAGAAACAATATTGGGCCAGTTTGCTCTGCTCAAGTGTTTTGGAAATCCTATTGATAGCGTTGATCAGACGAATCGATCGAAAACCCAAATCAACTTCAACAACTCAAACAACACAATATATATATATATATAACATTTTTAATATTGATTCACAAATACACTTCCTCGCTCGACGATACAAGAATGGATTTCAAAGCAAGGATAGAGGTTCAAATTTGATGGACTCAAATCAAAGAGAATTTTGATTTGAAGATAGGTTCGAAACAAAGATAAGATGATTAAATAACAAAATAGGAAGATAGATAAGTTTATATAAATCGCGGGCAACCTTAACGGGGTCGACCGTGACTTCAAGAATAAGATCGATGCAGAATTCCGAGGCAAATTGACATTTGATCTCAAGAAATAGAATTCAGGCATAGCAAGAGATAGATAGACAGCATTATAAACCGAGGATACAGAAATCTTTGGTAAATCAATGCCTATTGTAAAGGAGTTTCACCCCTTTACAAATCATTCGAAGATTGGCGAGACCGCCGATTTATTATAGAGATTGTTCGAAGCGGAGTCATGGGATATTCCAGAATACGAATAGAGAGATAAGGATGGATTTTGGAACTGAGTGGAACGTTCTAAAATTCAAAGTAAACCAAATCAGAGAGAAAAGAATTCAAGCTCGAACGAAAGTGATTCCATAATTAAATTTACCCTATATGTTGAGTTTTGCCTAAAACCAAAGCTCTGATACCAACTGTAACGACCCGATATTTTCAACCATTCGCATCCATATATGTCGGATTTGAATTGCTCAAAATTTCAGATTGTTAATTTAAATTTGGCAAAACTCAGCATATACAGTAAATAAGTAATCACAGAATCACAGACACAGAGTAATATAACAATAATGCAGCGGAAACAAAAGAATAATAGTTCATGAAGCTACTATATATATATAATAGAGTTAAACAAGATACAACAGAAGTCTCGAATACAATAGTCAAATACCAGATTAGAATACATCACTGGAATCAACTGAATATCTGAAAGCTGGATAGATAGCTGGGTCTCCAAGCGAAGCTCCAACTCCAAAGGTGAGTCTCTAATACTAGTACACTCAGTCTGACCCGAGCGTAAAGCAAAACACAAAACACTCGAGTCAGGATTAACATTCTTATATCAATAAATCCAACTCAAGTGAAATAACAACTGAAAATACAAGTAGCTCAAAGGATGTTTTGGATAACCATCCACTAAGGATCCGTTAAACTATTTATATATAGTAGTGTACGCTAAGTAGATAATGCCTATCGGTAATATAAAGTATCAAAATAGCGTTAAGGCGTTACCATTATCCCCTTTAACACATTTTATATAAGCATCATAGTCTATACAGCACTGTAAACTCCATCGTAAACTAGTGGGCTATCAGGGAGTACTCCATAGGTATAACACGAAACAAATCGTAGTGGTCGCGCATAGGGATACGAGTATGACAAGGCACATGAGGCAATACCCAAGGTAGTGAAACTACCGTTTGTCTGATCCGGACTGGTGATAATGCATCGTCGCAACGATCGCAACACCACGAAACAACACTCCCAATTCAAGGGTGCCCACCAATCAAAAACAAGTAATGAGTAGTTTACGAAGAAGTGTGTCCACTAGAGGTAGCTAACCTCACTGGCCCGGCACGTCTCCTGTTTAAGTCATTTCAAATTTGACACAAGTGTCAAGGCTATCCATTATCGTTCACTTTCTTCAAATCCAACAACGTCTTCATTCCAACCACTTCATTCTGGATCACACTCCGCGTATAATAGTTATTAAAGTGGTTTTTGGTTTAGACAGAGAGTATGTCCCTAACCGATCCCGGACTGTTCAATAACTACGTAATTATTACACCGATTGGTCATTTAATAAACTTTCAAAATAGTTTAAATTTCAAAACCAAAATATCATTGCCATTTCAAAACCATATCAATACGATATCACTTCCATTTCAAAACCAAATACGATATCATTTCCATTTCAAATATATCCATCTCAAATATACCCATTTACAAAATCTTAGTACTTCAAAGTTATAACACTTTCTAAATCAAACACTTTGGAAATCATAATTCTTTGGAAATCAAAATTTAGAAATCATAATGCTTTGGAATCATAACACTTCCCACTTAACCATTTAAATATAAATAATAGTATATATAATAAAATAGTTTATAATTTAAAATAGTTTATATAAAAATAGTTATAATTTAAAATAATTTATATTAAAAATAATTTATATTAAAATAGTTTATATGAAATAAATTTATAAAGTAACTTATATAAATAGTTATAAATATATTTTAAAAATACTTTATATAATAAAATAGCTTCCTCAAATTTCACAAATTAATTCCAAATCAACACCAATCTCAAAATTTCAAGTTTAGTCAAATCTCAAATCATCAATTTTAATTCAATTCAGTTCTCAATAAATTATTATATCGATTTCAAATACAGATTGGAACCACAAATAAACCATTTAAATTTCGATATATTCCAAAGCTTTAAATATTTCACAATCTCAAAACTAAATTTGATAATTTCATATATATCTTAATTTAACTTTATTATTATTTAGTTTTGAAATATTCACTTAATAAATCCAATATTATTTAAATAAACCCCAAATTTTAAATAAACTAAATGTTTCCTTCAACTTATTTAAACTTGAAATATTCATTTAAATCACCTTAACCAAAATCAAGTTATAAAATTACATCCTTTAAAATCTCAAATTCAGTAAGCTCCAAATCGATTTCTAATTAAATATATTTCTTAATTAAATACAATTTCTAATCTATCTTCTCAACCTTAATTTATTAAATCATTATAAACTCTATATTAAATTATAATTTAAATGAATACTTAACCATATTATATTTTAATAAAATCAGACTTTATTATTAAGCTTATTTTATATAAAAAAACAAATTCATGCATAGCTTAAAATCAAGAATTTAACTATATATAAAATATCATTTATATAATATCTAAAATCAATATTTATATAAAACCATATATTTCCTTCCAAAACCATAGTAATCATTTCAAATTATTTATATATAGACCAACAGTGTCTGTATATAATTTTCTATCCTATGGTCAAGTGATACGAATATTTATAATTTCAATCCGCAATTTAAATATATACGGGTATATATATATCATTTCAACCCGTAATCCCAAATTCCATTTAATTGAAAATCGCTTGGGTTTATCATTTCAACCCATAACGATTTTCTCCTATTCTACCGATCGTTCGGGTATGTATCATTTCAACCCATAGTGAATTCTATACTAACAGGGAACTTGCAAAGTGATAACCGATATGATAATAACATAACTGGCATACAACATCAATATAAATAACAGATAATGGTGTCAGATGTCACAGGTGAACAGATATAGATAATAGCATATATAACAAGGAAAATAACTAACAACAGCATATTTCAATTGTCGTTTCAATTGAAATTAAATTTTATAAATATAAGAACGTAAATCGTGAGTGATTGCTCACCTTTCGAGGCTAGAGAAATAGACGATGGAATTGAGTTACGAACTGCAAACATGACTTCCAAAGCAAACCTATATTGGCACGAATTTGACGGACACGGCTGATAGATAGGAATTGACGAAATCAAATTAGAACAGGATCGATGAAGATAACTGATATAAGCGAGCTTATATATGTGATTGTATACTAGCCGACCGTTGCATATATCCAAAAGACAACAAACTGTATATAAACTATACACCTCACAACCTATATTATAAAATACATATATTACTTAGATTATAATTTAACATTATTCTAATAGTACTATAAACGAAAATACGAATTAAACTAATATGTAAATATATTAAACATTCACAGTAAAACCATTCAAACCCTTAATATAAAACTCTGCATAAATTTTCCAAGCGTTACATATATATATAACTATCATATTGTAAAATTTTATATAATCAATATATATATATATATACACTAAAATAAAACTGTTGTAATACAAAACGTTATATTCATTAATAGATGCAAAACATTGTATACTTTGTCCACCCTGTCACAAAATATACAATACTGTTGTGAACAAATATACAAGCAGCCTAAACAAATAAACAAATTACCAAAATTTTGTAAATCAAACCCATTTTAAAACTTGTATAACTTTTATAAACTATATAAATATTTATAAACTATTGTATATATACTATATATAAAAAAAACTAACAGAGCATATAAACTTATATACGCAGACAATACATAAATAGCATGTATACTGTAACCAAATCTATGCAGGCCCAATAACATTTTTACAAAACCGCAAGTATAAAATATACTTAACAAACATAATATAGGTTGTATAGGTAGTTTTATGTATATAAATATATTCATACCCAGATTCAAAATACACACAGTAAAGCAACCCATCACTTCAATATATAAAAGAACAATATTCATAGATTTGTAAAACTGACCTAATAAAAGAAGGAGAAGAGACAGTGGCCAGCAAGAAGTTCGATGACGAGATAAGCACATATGTAGGTGGTCAGGAGAAGATGAACTCGCCGAAGCTGGAAGCGAGCTGTAGCTCGGGCGGATCTCGCCGAGGTTGATGGGCTTTGGGTAGTCGGAGTTCGAAGGCGGAAGGCGGGAAAGTGGGATGCGGATGGTCATAGGGCTGGGTGATGGAAAGTCTGGGTGTTCGGTTTTGAGTGGATGCGGGTGTTGTGGCCGAGGCAGAAATATTGGCTGTGGAGGAGGAGGTGGAAGCCGAAGGACAGTGGTGGCGTTCAAGGGGAGGGGTGGCTAGGGCGTCAATGGTGGTGAGGCAAACTTCAGTGGAGCTTGGATGTTGGTTGGCTATGCACCAGGGAGGGCGGAGACGGGTGGTAGGTCTTTGGGATGGAGGTTGAATAGCGGCATGAGCATGAGAGTGGAGACCAGTGGTTCACGGCCATAGTGAGGGTTATGGCGGTCGAAGTGGAAGGCGGAGGAGGGGCGGCAAACGGTTGCGGCAGGTCGGAGGAATGTTAGGCGCAACGGCTTGCTTGCGCGAGGTGGACACGGGTTGGGGAAGTTTGAGGCCTTTGCTGCTGCTTGAACTCGACGGTGAAGGTGAGAGAGAGAGGAAGGGAGGGCAGATTTGTCACAGAAGCCAAAATATATAAGCTTTGATTTGATTTTTTTTCTTTCATGAATATGTTTGTGGAAGAAAGGTGCACACGCACCAGCTAAGTAGCAAAAACAAGAAAAGTGGCCTTTTGTATTCGAGAAGCTGTAAATGTGCAGGTGAAAAATGAATGACACATTTAATATATAACCTATATAGTCTATTTTCAAGAACCGGAATAAATG
The DNA here is from genome assembly GCA_030737815.1 of Allium fistulosum. Classification (NCBI taxonomy): domain Eukaryota; kingdom Viridiplantae; phylum Streptophyta; class Magnoliopsida; order Asparagales; family Amaryllidaceae; genus Allium; species Allium fistulosum. The sequence continues at coordinate 731,875,414 of CM060908.1, forward strand.
AGCGAACCACCGGGTATTGAAGCCATTGGGAATGACAAAGGAAAAAGTTGAGCCAGAAAATATTTATATCAAACGGCTATTTGGTTTGCACATTGGGTAAAGGAAAAACACCACGAAGTCAAAAGGCCGCAAAACGGGTACCGATACGACTGTCCGTTTCGCGTTTTTCGTCTTGTACGAACATCAAAATTGACAATCGAATATACCGTAGAGATCAGCACGACGAGACGATCAAAACGGTATACAGATATCCGTGGTACGATTGAATTATAAAAATTCAAAATTCTACTAGGGGAAAAATGCAGCAAAAACGCAGAAAAATAGGATCGACGGAGCTAAAGAAGTCCGAATTTGATGAAACGAAATTTGATGTCTCACTCAGAAGATGATTTAGAATTTTTCTATAGAAAAATATTTCAGGTTTGGAAATTAATTTATTATCATCAAATTTAACTGATATATATTGAAATAGAATTACACAAGAAAATAACTTCCTTATTATCCGATGAAAATTTACCATTTACTATGTCTAATTATACGCATTTCAAATAATAAATTTTATATTTCCAAATTTATTGTTTAAAATTTTACTAAATTTCAATTAATTAAATAAACAAACGACTAAAATTTACGGGTCGTTACAACACCAATATTCTACTAAATTTAATCATGTTAAATAGCAGTTTATGTTTATTTACAATAAATTTACACATGTTTATATTTAAAATTAAATATGCATTAAATATAATTAAATCGAATGTTAATTTTTCATTTAATTACCGTTTATATATTTGTAAAAACATTAGGTACGAGTTTTATATGCTATTTTAGAGTCATCCACTATATTCTCTCTATATGCTCGCTGTATCCCCGCTATTATTTTTTGCACTTCTACCGCATTGAATCCGCTGAGCATTTTAACTTCATAGTGTTCAAAAATCTATATAAACTAAACAAATCTGGAATCCCAATATGATTTCATTAACAAGTTATTTATAAATCTGGTGACTATTTGTACCCATAACTTTCCAAATCCAAATGTATACAATATTTATCAAGTTTAGGGTTTTCCATAACATAAAGGCATATTTTCCATAATCATTATGTGTATACAATTAAATATCCAAATTGTGATTTATATCAATTCTTTTCACGTATAAAATTAAATATCCAAATCGTGATTTATATCTAGGCATAAATGAAATAGATCTACAACGTTAAAAATCCAATATTATTACAAAATATGTAATTTCCCACTCACCTTGCTTTAGCTTTCCAATTCTCCAGATCTTGATCCATTCCCTTTTTATTTGACTCTCTTTTACTTTAATTCAAAATATAAAAAGGCTATACACTTATTAGAATTACAAATCTACGGAAATGATTGAATTAAATTTAGATTTGACTTGATTCACGATTTACCTTTGTTTCTATGCTCTGAATCGATCCTATTCTTCTCTTCTCTTATTCTCTACTTTTCTATATATATCTATAATAGTTTACTACTTTTAGAATTTGGAGGGGAAGAGAAAATGGTGGAGTTTTAGTACACAGTAATTTTTCTAAATAAATTAGGGTTAGGTTAGCTGTTAGTTTATAGGGGTAAGGGATTGATTTGGAGTGTTAGATTTAGCCTAGGAAATCTCTAATTTCATCTTGGGCGCTCCTCAATTACTTTGTGCCCAAGTAAAATATTACAGTCCATGACGTTCCTTCATCCCTTGTTTGAAAATCATGATTTAGCACAAGCAAAGGTCGACCGCTTATAGCTTACGCTTGACCGCTACTGGTCAACCTGGTTGCATTAGTAGTCAACCTATTATTTGTTTCAGCGTTAAGTAATTAACAAACGTTGATTTGGTTAATTTTATTCCTTTTTTGATATAGCGAGATAATTCCTTTAACATTTATTTTTCCAGATTTGATTTAATATTAATATTTCTTAATGTTTAATTTTCCGTTACCGTTAGTAATTAACGTTGATTAATTTTTGTTACCATAATTACATATATAATTATTTTTGATTCAAAGACCTAAAAGGTTAATAACGTTTTCGTTTAAACTCCAATCAAAAACTTTATACATGAAAATTGATCAGAAAATCATCACGAACCCAATGGTGTAAATTTTTTAGCCAAATTCTTAAGTTCACAAAAACTATATTTTTCATCATTATTATTTCTTTATTAAATTACTTTTTAATTAATTGTCATAAAATCAAAAGGTGTTATAGTTTATGTAATTTATACACGTCGGTATGTATAAAAATAGTTTTGGTACGTCCTAATCGGGCTACTAGGAGATGCACATAGTATTTTACATATTTATTGAGATGCGGTTTAAAGCGTTTATATATAGTTTTGGTATGTCTGAATTTGCCTACCTACTAGTGCATGAAATCCATAGTACGATTAAGATGCATGACCTATAGATGTGGCCCCGGAGCTGGGGCAGAGAGAGATTGGGATGCTAGTTTAAAGTATGTCATATACTGTTTCATAGTATGGACGGGTGCTATGACATGACCTACAAGCTAACTACTTTTGAGGTATAGTATTTTTGACCATTTAAGGGATATGACTGATAATTATATCTCTTGATATCACATATGATTTTATGTACATCCATTGTATACTCCGTTTAGTCTTATGGGTTTGTGGTTTTCAAAGGAGTCCACAAGTTAGTTGTGGCACTCGATAATTCTCTTTGGTAGCTAATGGCAATTCAAACCGATTTACTAATATGTAATTTAAGTGTATATATAGTTCGGTATGTTCGACTTGAGGTTACCGAATAGTGGATGAAGTATATTATACAAATGTATAAATATATGGTTCATGTGACACACACACACACATATGTATAATTATAGATGTATGGTTTGGCCGATTTATATATATTGGTCTGGTATGCCTGGCTTGGGGCAACAGGGTAGTGCGAGGCACTTCAAGAATGAATTACAATCCATAGGGGGACAATAGTACTTCAGTGTTGTGTATACACGTGGGAAGGGTATACACGGGGTTTAGCATTTATATACAGTTCCGGTATGTTGGCGTAGACAACCAAAAGGAAAGAATGCTAGCGAGGGAATCCATTGTACCATTGAGATGCACAACCTACAAACGTGGTCCTGGAGTAAGGGAGGAGATAGATTGGAACGCAAGTCTGAGTCGGTCATATATTGTTCCGTAGTATGATTGGGTGCTGCGATAGGACCTACATGCTAACTTCTTTTAAGGTGTTAGTTTTCAGGGGAGTCCATAAATTAGTTGTGGCTCTCGGTAAGTTTCTATGGTAGGTAATAGTAATTCAACACGGGTATTGGTTATAGATTTTTGTATTTCGGTTTTGGGTACAGAGATGCTATGCTAATTGCATAGTTATATCGTTATATTTGATTTTCATTTCAGATGCTTCGATACGTATTGAGAGATCTATGACAACGTTGGTTATGAAGTGCAGTATTACCTCTGCACTTGTGTTTCATACTCGGTAGCATGGCTCATTATAATAGGTACTGTTTTAGATAGAGAACCACTATTATGTATCATCTTGACTATTTGGTGCATGAATAACGTAGGGTGAAGTACGATTAGTACTTAGAGTTTGTTCCCCTCACACCAAGCTTTATGTCTGACCCTTTTTTATCTTCATCTGTTTATATCATGATAACTCTTGGGTACTCAATCGAGTAGTTTAGGAGTCGGGTGCTTTTGGGAGTAGGTTTATAAGACAGCTGGAGCATTTGGAGAAATGAAGTCGGTATACTGGATATGTATACTTGTTGGTGATGTAGTATATGGCAGACAAGCTATTTTGTATGTGAGACTTGTGTTACCAAATACTATATTCATAACTCCATATGAATGGAGTTAATGTATTCTGACTTTCTGTATTGATATTTATTTATTAGTTGCTTTCGCTAGTGTTATCTCTTGTATATTATTTATCATATTCTTTTCATGTACATTCAGTATATTATATGTTATCTTCCTGTTGTTAGATTGTATCAATGTTCTTTTGTATGGTGTTCTGTTTCAATTTTTACCCTGATGGACTGTCTTTTGTGATACTTTGGAGTCAAATATTGTCATTCGACGTTGATTCATGGTACTACGAACTGTGGGTCCTCATAATATTAGTCTTATAGTATAAAATTCATATAAATATTTGATTATGCAATATACTCTTTATAAGATGATAACTTCTTCTATCATTGTGTAAAGTTATTGTATGATATTAATAAGCATACCATACTTATATAAACTTGAAATGCTAAAATATTTTATTATATGTAAATCTAATAAAATGCTAAAAAAATTCTGAATTTTTTTAATATTGATAGTAGTATATATCTCTCATAGTATAGAAAGCATAAACATTGAATTATGCAATATAGTATTAATATGATAAATTATATAGTAGCATTCTCTATAGTCAAATATATATGCCATTATCAACAATGGATAATGAAAACGTAATTTGTGCAATTTTTCAATCATTAATTATATATGCCACGTACCCAAGTCAACATTAGTCTTATGACTACTATTCCTAAATCAAAATTTTGTTTTATTTGATTTTTATATTTCTTCATTGATTGGATATAACCTATTTAATTCAAAGTCTCTTATTACTATATATACTAAACCAATATTTTTTCTAATGCACAGTTTAGACTGGTTTTTAGAAACTTTAGCGACCTATGAACACAATTACATCTTCAGTACAATAATGACAATAAACAAATTATTTTTCTTTGAAATCATAAATATTAAAGTAGATACTAATATCCAATCTTCATTTGCTGCATGGCTCTATAAACAAACACAGTAAATCTATACTATGCTATTATTACTAAGTTAGATTTCAAGAGTGCTCAAGCCTCCTTGAGTTATTGTAACGACCCGGTATTTTCAACCATTCGCATCCATACATGTCGGATTTGAATAGTTCAAAATACCGAATTGTTAATTTAAATTTGGCAAAACTCAGCATATACAGCAAATAAAATAATCACAGATCACAACCATAGAGTAACAAAACAATAATGCAGCGGAAACAAAAGAATAGTAGTTCATGAAGCTAATATATATATATATACAGAGTTAAACAAGATACAACAGAAGTCTCGAATACAATAGTCAAATGCAAGATCAGAATACATTGCTCGAATCAACTGAATATCTGAAAGCTGGATAGATAGCTGGATCTCCAAGCGAAGCTCCAACTCCAAAGGTGAGTCTCGAATACTGGTACACTCAGTCTGACTCGAGCGTAAAGCAAAACACAAAACACTCGAGTCAGGATTAACATTCTTATATCAATAAATCCAACTCAAGTGAAATAACAACTGGAAATACGAGTAACTCAAAGGATGTTTGGGATAACCATCCTCTAAGGATCCGCTAAACTATCTACTATGTAGTAGTGTACGCTAAGTAGATAATGCCTATAAGTAATATAAAGTATCAAAATAGCATTAAGGCGTTACCATTATCCCCCTTAACACATTTTATATAAGCGTCATAGTCTATACAGCACTGTAAACTCCACCGTAAACTAGTGGGCTATTAGGGAGTACTCCAAAGGTATAAGACAAAACAAATCGTAGTGGTTGCGCATAAGGATACGAGTATGACAAGGCACATGAGGCAATACCCAAGGTAGTGAAACTACCGTTTGCCTGATCCGGACTGGTGAGAACGCATCGCCGCAACGATCGCAACACCGCGAAACAACACTCCCAAATCAAGGGTGCGCACCAATCAAAAACAAGTAATGAGTAGTTTACAAAGAAGTGTGTCTGCTAGAGGTAGCTAACCTCACTGGCCCGGCACGACTCCTGTTTAAGTCATTTCCAATTTGACACAAGTGCCAAGGCTATCCATTATCGTTCTCTTTCTTCAAATCCAGCAACGTCATCATTCCAACCACTTCATTCTGGATCACAATCCGCGTATAATAGTTATTAAAGTGGTTTTCGGTTTGGACAGAGAGTATGTCCCTAACCGATCCCGGACTCTTCAATAACTACGTAATTATTACACCGATTGGTCATTTAATAAACTTTCAAAATAGTTTATATTTCAAAATCAAAATATCATTGCCATTTCAAAACCATATCAATACGATATCACTTCCATTTCAAAACCAAATACGATATCATTTCCATTTCAAATATATACATCTCAAATATATCCATTTACAAAATCTTAGTACTTCAAAGTTATAACACTTTCTAAATCAAACACTTTGGAAATCATAATTCTTTGGAAATCAAAGTTTAGAAATCATAGTGCTTTGGAATCATAACACTTTCCTCTTAACCAGTTTAGATATTAAAATTTGTATATATAATAAAATAGTTTATAAATAAAATAGTTTATATAAATAGCTATAAGTTTAAAATAGTTTATAATAAAATAATTTATATTAAAATGATTTATATCAAAATAGCTTATATTAACATAATTTATAAAGTAAAATATCAATAGTTTTAAATATAATTTAAAATTACTTTATAAAATAAAATAGTTTCCTCGACTTTCATAAATCGATTCAAATCAATTCGAGTTAAAAATTCCAAATTTAATCCAATCTAAATCATCAATTTCAATTCCAATTCAATTAAACATTTCCAAGTTATATCGATTTCAAATACAGATTTGAACCGCAAATAAACCATTTTAATTTCAATATATTTCAAAGCTTCAAATATTTCACATTTCAAAACTAAATTCGATAATTTTATATATATATATATATAAATTCACTTTTCTATTATTTAGGTTTGAAATATTACTTAATTATTTCAATATCATTTGAATACAACTTCAATTTACAAATTTAAATAAACAAAATATTCCATTTAAATTTATATAAATTTGAAATATTCCTTTAAGTCACTTTTAATCAAATTCAAGTTATAAAATATATCTTTAAAATTTCAAATTTAATAGATTTCAAATCAAACTTATTTAAGTATAATTCTTAAATAATAATTAAAATTCCAAATCCAATTCAAATTTATCTTTCAACCTGAAATAATCTAAACTCTATATTTGGAAATATAAATTTTACATATATACTTAAACATATTTATATTGATTCAAATCAACTTTATTAAATCAACTTTAATAAATCTTTAAAATCAATATTTATTAAAACCATATATTTCTTTCCAAAACCATAGAAATCATTTTCAAAATATTTAAATATATAGACCAACTGTGTTTGTATAAAATGTTCTACCCTATGGTCAAGTGATACGGATATTTATCATTTCAATCTGTAATTTAAATATATACGGGTATATATATATCATTTCAACCCGTAATCCTAAATTCAATTCAATTGAAAATCGCTTGGGTTTATCATTTCAACCCATAACGATTTTCTCCTATTCTAAAGTCCGTTCGGGTATGTATCATTTCAACCCATAGTGATTCTATACTAACAGGGAACTTGTAGAGTGATAACAGATATGATAATAATATAATAGGCATATATCATCAATATAAATAACAGATAATGGTGTCAGATGTCACATTTGAACTGATACAGGTAATAGCATATATATAATAGTGCGAATAACTAACATCAGCATATTTCAATTGGCAGATAATGGTGTCAGATGTCACAGGTGGACTGATACAGGTAATAGCATATATATAACGATGTAAATAACTAACATCAGCATATTTCAATTGGCAGATAATGGTGTCAGATTTCATAGGTGGACTGATACAGGTAATAGCATATATATAATAGTGTAAATAACTAGCATCAGCATATTTCAATTGGCAGATAATGGTGTCAGATGTCACAGGTGGACTGATACAGGTAATAGCATATATATAACAGTGTAAATAACTAACATCAGCATATTTCAATTGTCGTTTTAATTGAAATCAAATTTAATAAATAAAAGAACATTAATCGTGAGTGATTGCTCACCTTTCGAGGCTAGAGAGATTTGACAAAGAATTGAGTAACGAAGAATTTCAAAGCAACGTTATATAGGCACGAACTTGACGGTCCAAGCTGGCAGAAAAATCGATGGGAATAGATCAGATCAGTTCAATAAACAATATATATACATAAACTAATGTATAACTATAGGTACGAACGTTCATTCATACTATATTTGAAATCAATAATTTATAAAAGGAATCAACCTAACCTGTCACTATATTATATAGATACCTTAACCATATAAGCTTCATATGCAACAGACATGCGTGTGTATATCTATATAAAACTGTTTTGAACCAATGCTATATATATATTTAAAATCCTACAGAAAATATATTGTACATATATAAAACACTATGTATACTATTATCAAACTGTTCCAGTCATACAACATAGCTTCAGTATATGAGCTATAGGAAAAGAATTTTATATACATAAACTAACTTATATATATATATAATGTTACAAAATCATTATTAATATCACAGCCGTTTGTTATATTTAATAAAAAAAAATACACGTACAAATATTTATACATAAGTGGTCATATTACAACTTAGGCTTATATAACCAACAAACAAATTATACACACCTAAAATCTGAACAATAGATATATAACACTCCAGTTTAACTTATATATACCGACATACTTTATATATATACTACTGTAGCATAAACAAAATCATCAAATAATTTGAGATAATTATTTATATAGATATTCTATAAATGACTAACTGGCCAGCTTGTATTTGTACCCACTTACAAACATTAGAAAACTGAAAAGTGCTTTATATATGTAAACGTAGATATACAATTATATATATATATACAAAATATATATATATAAGATCATATATACAATAACCCAGTATATACATTTAAACTTGACCAACTATCAAATATATATAAACCTATGTTATATAACGCACGCATAAAGTATAAATAATATCAACAAAGGCTTCATATTATATTAAAAATAAGATTTGTTAAAGCACGCATGCCGACTCTACACAGTTCACAGGAAAATATATGCTAACCCATATAGTACTATATAATAACTTAAATAAAAAGTTTCTCACGTAACCAAACCAATACCAAATATACTTTAAGCAAACTGCAGCTGACATAGATATAAATTATATATATATATATACCTTAGAAGCAAATGTAGGCAGAGCTTGGAAAGAAGGAAAAGGAAGCATATGATAGGTTATCGGTAGTAAGGTGAGGTGGCAAACCCGGCCTGGGGCCCGCTGCATTATATAATTCAAATCGACAATAAATCCACACATGTCGGACTTGAATAATTCAACACAATAGATTGTAAATAAAATTTGGCAAAACTCAGCATATACAGTCAATAAAATGATCACTGATCACAGACACAGAGTAATATAACAACAATGCAGCAGAAACGAAAGAATAGTAGTTCATGAAGCTACTATATATATATATATACACATAACAGAGTTAAACAAGATACAACAGAAGTCTCGAATACAATAGTCAAATACAAGATCAAAATACATCACTGGAATTACCTGAATATCTGAAAGCTGGATAGATAGCTGGATCTCCAAGCGAAGCTCCAACCCCAAAGGAGAGTCTCGAATACTGGTACACTCAGTCTGACCCGAGCGTAAAGAAAACACAAAACACTCGAGTCAGGATTAACATTCTTATATCAATAAATCCAACTCAAGTGAAATAACGACTGAAATACAAGTAACCCAAAGGATGTTTGGAATAACCATCCTCTAAGGATCCATTAAACTATCTACTATGTAGTAGTGTACGCTAAGTAGATAATGCCTATCAGTAATATAAAGTATCAAAATAGTGTTAAGGCGTTACCATTATCCCCCTTAACACATTTTATATAAGCATCATAGTCTATACAGCACTGTAAACTCCACCATAAACTAGTGGGCTATCAGGGAGTATTCCATAGGTATAACACAAAACAAATCATAGTGTTCGCGCATAGGGATACGAGTATGACAAGGCACATGAGGTGATACCCAAGGTAGTGAAACTACCGTTTGGCTGATCCGAACTGGTGAGAACGCATCGCCGCAGCGATTGCAACACCGCGAAATAACACTCCCAAATCAAGGGTGCGCACCAATCAAAAACAAGTAATGAGTAGTTTACGAAGAAGTGTGTCCGCTAGAGGTAGCTAACCTCACTGGCCCGACACGGCTCCTGTTTAAGTCATTTCCAATTTGACACAAGTGTCAAGGTCATCCATTATCGTTCTCTTTCTTCAAATCCAGCAACGTCATCATTCCGACCACTTCATTCTGGATCACACTCCGCGTATAATAGTTATTAAAGTGGTTTTCGGTTTGGACAGAGAGTATGTCCTTAACCGATCCCGGACTCTTCAATAACTACGTAATTATTACACCGATTGGTCATTTAATAAACTTTCAAAATAGTTTATATTTCAAAATCAAAATATCATTGCCATTTCAAAACCATATCCATACGATATTATTTTCACTTCAAATAAATCCATTTCCAAAATCATATCACTTTCCAAAGTTATATCGCTTTCGAAATCGTAAGTCTTTTAAAATCAAAACACTTTGGAAATCAAAACCTTGAAATTCATAACAATTTGAAACTATAGTTTGAAATCATAACATTTTGGAATTCATAACACTTTCCTCTTAAACGGTTTAGATATTAAAATTAGTGTATATAATAAAATAGATGATAAAATAAAATAGTTTATATAAAATAGTTATAAGTTAAAATAGTTTATAATAAAATAATATATATTGAAAATGATTTATATAAAATAGTTTATAGTTTATATTAAAATAATTTATAAAGTAAAATATTAATAGTTGTAGATATAGTTTAAAAATACTTTATAAAATAAAATAGCTTCCACAAATTCATAAATCGATTCAAATTAACTCGACTTCCAAATTCAACTTAATTCAATCCCAATTCATAAATTTCAACTCAATTCAATTTCACAATGAATCATTTCGAATTATAACGATTTCAAATACAGATTTGAACCACAAAATAAACAATTTCACTTCCAATATATTTCGAAACTTTAAATATTTCACATTTCAGAACTAAATTTGAAAATCTCATATATTTATATCGAATTCACATAGATATTATTTAGCTTTGAGATGTTCACTTAGTAAAATACAATATCATTTAAATACAATCCAAATTTCAAATCATTTAATTATTCCTTCAATTTATTTAAACTTGAAATATTCCTTTAAATCATCTTAAATCAAAACCACGTTATAAAACTTATTCTTAAATCTTCAAATTCAATAAATTTCAAATCGATATATTTAAAGACAATACTTAATTAATCAATCCCGAATAAATTTTTAAATCCACTTTAATTTAAACTAATTTATAAGAATAATTTCAATATCAATTAAACCATATATATATATCTTTCCAAAACCATAGAAATCATTTCAAATTATTTATATTTAGATCAACGGTGTTTGTATAAAATTTTCTATCCTATGGTCAAGTGATACAGATATTTATCATTTCAATCCGCAATTTAAATATATACAGGTATATATATATATATATCATTTCAACCCGTAATCCCAAATTCAATTCAATTGAAAATCGCTTGGGTTTATCATTTCAACCTATAACGATTTTCTCCTATTCTAAAGTCCGTTCGGGTATGTATCATTTCAACCCATAGTGATTCTATACTAACAGAGAACTTGCAGACTGATAATAGATATGATAATAATATAACAGGCATATATCATCGATATAAATAACAGATAATGGTGTTAGATGTCATAGGTGAACTGATACAGGTAATAGCATATATATAACAGTGTAAATAACTAACATCAGCATATTTCAATTGTCGTTTCAATTGAAATCAAATTTAATAAATAAAAGAACATTAATTGTGAGTGATTGCTCACCTTTCGAGGCTAGAGAAGATTTTTTGACAATGAATTGGTTTACGAATCCAAGCACGAATTTCGAAGCAAAGCACGATGGACACGATTTCGACGGACAAGCTGACAATTGGATCAATGAGAACGAATTAGAATCACCTAGATAGAAACAGAATATATGCTATTATTTTCATGAAATCAATCTTAAAATTTAAGTCGAATATTAAAATAATATATATATATATATAATTTAAAAGTCATCGTTTACATTTAAGACACATAATATAAAGTATTAACATACAAAGTACAGTTTCAAATCAATTAAGAAAATGGAAACAACTTATCTACAACTTATATACTTTCAACCTGTATATATAATATACTACAAAACTATCACTTAACTTTGAAGCATATACATAACTAAAGAAATTTAATGTATATATATCTATGCAAAAATACTAATATATCCTCAGTAAACTAAACAACTTACACAACTAATATATATATATATATATATATATATATATTTTCTTTCTTTTCAAATACATACACTCTACATATATATTCTCTGCTTATAGGCCAATATATATATTATATAAAATGCTACAAGTAACCTCAACATATATACAAATAATGTAGATATATGCTAAGAAAATGTGCAGACTACAACAACAAAATGTGCAGACAGGATATGTATATAAGTTTAAGCCTAGTTTATATATCAAAATGCAACAGACCTATATACAAATACACGTATACATACTAACTCATTTATATTAAATGGAACAAATATAAACTGGGACTGCAACTTACATATACAATGTACTTATAGAATATAACACACATATATATATAATTAAATAGAATTTAAACTGATCTGACATATATATATATTTAGAAATCCAACAGAATATACATGCATACCCTTATAACTTATATCTCCTATTCAATGAACATATGCAGACATCATACGTATATACAACAACATGTCATGCATAACTAATGGAAATTTAGTCAATAAGCAACATATCTAAAATAAACTATAGCAATATTTATATACTAATTCAAAAAAAAAATATGTAGACTTTGAAAACAGGCAAAAGAAAAATATGTATGCACTGCAGCTAATATATACAAAACTATACATATAACAAATATATAATTGTCATTAAACACTTATAATACTTATTTGGAAACCAAACTACTAATATATCTTATCCAATATCACTACATACAACACACTATATAAAATAATATTTCCTCTTTTAGATGGATACAGAGGAGCAACATGCCAACATCCATCTATAATACAATATATAAAGCATATTACTGTATACGCTGATATAATATATAAACTGGTTATAAAATCTTATATAAATTAGTATATACATAATATAGAAAACAATAGTCAGTTTAACATTTAAAATTCTATATACTTATGAACATATATAACGTAAAGTCTATACATATATAAAATATAAACAGAATGATGGAAGTAACCTTATATATATGTATAAAACAGTCTATACAAATATTACTTAGCATGTATACTAATATATAAACAAACTTGTTTACCTTTTCTAAAAATACATAAGAAGGTGCACGGCTACAGGAAGGGAAGGAAGAAAGCGGATCTGGGAAGCCGGGATTTGGTCGCAGCCGATCACGGTGGGTGAGGGGTAAGGGAGAGGCGGACGTGACTGAGAACAAGGGGTGATGGCTCAGGAGTTTGAGGCGGTTATGCGTGTTCTGGCGACAAGAAGAAGAGAGGGAAAAAGGAGCAGGTGGAAGGAGGATGCGGCACGGCAAAATGTTTTGTTGTTGTTTTATTTTTCCTGTAGACAAGAATGAAAGAGGAAATAAAGAAAAATAGAATGAGGGGAGAGGAAGCAGGCAGGTGGAACAGATAGTAGATGCAAATGTTAAATCTGAAATAAAGAGGAAAGGATAGCTTCAGGGAGTTAAGGAATGTGAGGATGAAACAAACGTGGGGAAGAGGACCAGGCACTCTGATATGTATTGGGACCAGAGAATAATAAAGTGGAATGATGGAAGTGTAACAGCTGTGTATTGATTCAACAAAATAATTAAAGTTGCTTTGGCTTCACGTTTAAGTTCTGAACAACAAGGGAAAGCTGACGGTCACAAATTTTTGGTACCGATACGACGTACAGTTCCACCATTTCCGTCGTACGTCGGACATCAAAACACAGAAATGAATATATCGCAGAAATCAGCACGGTGAGACGATCAAGACGGTATGCGGATATCAGTGGTACGATTGAATTATAAAAATTAGAATTTTCTACTAGCGGAAAATGCAGCAAAAACGCAGAAAAATAAGATCGACGGAGCTAAAGAAGTCCGAATTTGGAAAAACGAAAAATGACGTCTCAGTCAGAAGATGAATTAGAATTTTTCTATGTAAAAATATTCAGGTTTGGAAAACATTTTATTATCATCAATTTTAACTGATATAAATTGGAATAAAATTACACTAGAAAATAAACTTCCAAATCATCTGATGAAAATTTACCAGTTGCTATGATTAATTAGACGCATTCCAAATATAAATTTTTGTTTCAAAATTTTATCGTTTAAAATTTCACAAAATTTCAACTCATTACGTTATTAAAACAGTTAAAATTTACGGGTCGTTACACCCGGCCTGGGGCCCGCTGCGAGTGGCGGAGGCGCGACTTGGCGCTGGTGGGAGGAGTGTCGGGTGCGAGGTGGTTCGATGAGTGGATGGTGGAGGAGTAAAGCGGAGGTGGAAGGCGGTTGCAGTGCTGTAGCCGAGGCGGGGAGATGAAGAAGGTGGCTCGGCCATGAGATGGTAGCGCTGGGCTGAAGTGGTGGCACAGATCTGACCGTGGAAAGGACGGTGGTTGCTTGCCTTGGCAAGGATGGTGGCGTTTGAGGTGGAAGCCGAGGTGGTGGCTGCTGCAGCGGGTTAAAGGCCGGAGGGAGTTGTCGGGAAGAAGGTGTGGGTTTGACGGTCTCCAGGCAAAACAAAAGAAAGAAGAAGGATCCATGCAAAAGAAAATGTGACCTTCCATTTTAAATTTACTTATTCTTTTAAGAGTGCACAGAGAACCAAGGATAGGGAACCGAACTATAATTTAAAAATGAACACATAGAAAAGCAAAAGTCACGTTCTTAAACTCAAGGTATAATTAATTTCCAGCCCCTGACAGCTGTTAGTATTGTACATTGAAAAATGAAAAGTCACAAAACCAACGGGCACAAAACTGGTACCGACCCGGTTAACCGTTTCGTGGTTTCCACGGCGCATCGGACCTCCAAACACAGAATTGGATATACCGTTGAGATTAGCACGACGAGAGGATCAAAACGGTATACAGACATCAGTGGTATGATTGAATTATAAAAATTCGAATTTTCTACTATTGGAAAATGCAGCAAAAACGCAGAAAAATAAGATCGACGGAGCTAAAGAAGTCCAAATTTTGAAAAACGAAAAATGACGTCTTAGTCAGAAGATGAATTTGAATTTTTCTATGTAAAAATATTCAGGTTTGGAAAACATTTTATTATCATCAATTTTTAACTGATATAAATTGGAATAAAATTACACTAGAAAATAAACTTCCAAATTATCTAATGAAAATTTACCAGTTACTATGATTAATTAGACGCATTTTAAATATCAAATTTTTATTTCAAAATTTTATCGTTTAAAATTTCATAAAATTTCAACTAATTACGTTATTAAAACAGTTAAAATTTATGGGCCGTTACACTCTCCCCCACTCAAAACTTTTCGTCCTCGAAAAGGAAGAAGATAGGGGAATAGAAACAACCCCAAAGAAAATTAGATTAAAACAAAATAAAATAATTAATTCAAACCATATAAATTTAAATTTTTATATTAATTAATCTTCAATAATTGATTTAATCCATTTGATTTCACTTAAGTTAAATCAATCTATCTATTTCTAGATTTATTATCTAATTATCTAGTCATCCTCAATTAACAATTTCTAAATCATCTATTTGTGTAATCATATATTATACTCATATTTTATTCAACAAATTTAATTCTTTTATTCCAAATTATTATTAAGTTTATTTCACTTAATATATCTTATTACATATATTTAAACCATATAAATTAATTTAAACCATATAAATTTCAATTTAAATTAATTTATATTCAATAATTTGTTTAAATTTAAGGTATTTCCATAAGTTGATCTAATTTCAATTTGTTAATTCTTTCAAAACAAAATTTATTATATTCATCTCATTCAATTAACTTATTATTCTATCATCTTTATTAGCATTTTTATATATAATTAAAATCTAAGTGTATAACATTTATTATAAACACTCGAATTTTTATTTATAAAATCATTTTATATTGTATATTATCCAATTACATTTTAACTTCTGAATAATTTAGGTAAGTTATATTGAAATGCAATTTAGTACTATACAAATAAAATTTTCAAATTCAATTATTTCAAGTTTACATATTTATCCAAAAAAATTGACTTCGGTTTATAATTGAAATCATCTTTAAATCATAAACTTAATAATTTAAATCTCTGATTTACTTCAAACAATTTTGAGATAAATATATATAGTATATATCAGATCAAAATTAAATCTTAATATATATAATAAATGAGGTCATACCACAGAAATTCAAATCAGCTTAAATTTCCAAACAAAGTGTAGCAAAGCTACTGAACGGTCTCTTCACTTCGAAACTCGAAAATGAATGTCGATGATGCGGCCGCCATCACCGAAATTATTTTCCAGCGACAAAAGAGAAGAGTACTGATTTAAGCATTAAAATTCTTTTAAAATCATTTATATTCGAAAATACTTTATATAATATACATTTAAAATTTTAAAACCAGAGTTTGGAATCATCGGAAATTAAATTCTCAAATTCTTAATTTAAGTTCATTTCACATTCTAAATCAGTTTATAAACCATGTTTATAAATTCATTTATAGAATAACAAATGATAATAAAATATTATCATTCAAATAACCAATTTAATTTACTTATTATATTCCAAAAAAAATTTCACTTATATATTTAAAATGTAATCATACAAATTTATTTCATTTACCAAATTTGAAAATAGTATTGTGTCAGTTTGCTCTGTTAAAGCGTTTTGGAAATCCTATCGATAGCGTTGATCAGACGAATCGATCGAAAACCCAAACCAACATCAACAACTCAAACAACACAATATAAAACATTTTTAATATTAATTACAAATACACTCCCTCACTCGATAATTCAAGAATGGATTTCAAAGCAAAGATGAGATTCAAAGTAGAGAAACTCTAACTAAAAGAATTCAACGAAAAGGTAGACTCGATAGGGAGATAAGATAATTGAGTTTTCAAACAGAAGATGGACAAACTTATATAAATCGTGGGTAACCTTAACCGGGTCAACCATGATTCCAAGAATAAATTCGATGTAGAATTCTACGACAAATCGACATTCGATCGCCAGAGATAGAATTCGGGTATAGCAAAAGAAAACAACATCGTAAACCGAGGATACAAAAATCTTCGGTGAATCAATGCTGGTTGTACAGGAGTTTCACTCTCTTATAAATTATTCAGATATTGGCGAGACCACCGATTTATTATAGAGATCATTCGAAGTGGAGTTATGGGATACTCCAGAGTTAAAAAGAAACGAATAGGGGAGACACGAATGGACTTTGGAACCGAAGGGAACGTTCCAAAATTCAAAGAAACCGAGTCAAAGAAGAAGGAATTCAAGCTCGAACGAACGTGATTCTGTAATTGAATTTACTCTATATGCTGAGTTTTTCCTAAAACCAGAGCTCTGATACCAACTGTAACGACCCGGTATTTTCAACCATTCGCATCCATACATGTCGGATTTGAATAGCTCAAAATACCGAATTGTTAATTTAAATTTGGCAAAACTCAGAATATACAGTAAATAAAAAAATCACAGATCACAAACACAGAGTAACAAAACAATAATGCAGTGGAAACAAAATAATAGTAGTTCATGAAGCTACTATATATATATAGAGAGAGTTAAACAAGATACAACAGAAGTCTCGAATACAATAGTCAAATGCAAGATCAGAACACATTGCTGGAATCAACTGAATATCTGAAAGCTGGACAGATAGCTGGATCTCCAAGCGAAGCTCCAACTCCAAAGGTGAGTCTCGAATACTGATACACTCAGTCTGACCCGAGCGTAAAGAAAAACACAAAACACTCGAGTCAGAATTAACATTCTTATATCAATAAATCCAACTCAAGTGAAATAACAACTAGAAATACAAGTAACTCAAAGGATGTTTGGGATAACCATCCTCTAAGGATCTGCTAAACTATCTACTATGTAGTAGTGTACGCTAATTAGATAATGCCTATAAGTAATATAAAGTATCAAAATAGCGTTAAGGCGTTACCATTATCCCCCTTAACACATTTTATATAAGCGTCATAGTCTATACAGCACTAAAAACTCCACCGTAAACTAGTGGGCTATCAGGGAGTACTCCATAGGTATAACACAAAACAATTCGTAGTGGTCGCGCATAGGGATACGAGTATGACAAGTCACATGAGGCAATACCCAAGGTAGTAAAACTACCGTTTGCCTGATCCGGACTGGTGAGAACGCATCGCCGCAACGATCGCAACACCGCGAAACAACACTCCCAAATCAAGGGTGCACACCAATCAAAAACAAGTAATGAGTAGTTTACGAAGAAGTGTGTCCGCTAGAGGTAGCTAACCTCACTGACCCGGCACGGCTCCTATTTAAGTCATTTCCAATTTGACATAAGTGTCAAGGCTACCCATTATCGTTCTCTTTCTTCAAATCCAGCAACATCATCATTCCAACTACTTCATTCTAGATCACACTCCGCGTATAATAGTTATTAAAGTGGTTTTCGGTTTGGACAGAGAGTATGTCCCTAACTGATCCCGGACTCTTCAATAACTACGTAATTATTACACCGATTGTGTAACGACCCGAAATTTTCAAACCCGAAAATTCCAGATAGTTATGAAAAGAAGAAAGAGATAGAAGAAGAAACAGAAAATAAAACACAGAATCTCACATTCGCAGCGGATAAAATACAATATCAAATAATATTCTTTATACAAAGAATACTGTATGAGTCAAATACATTTAAATACATCAGAGTTACAAAATATATTCACAGATACTGGACATATACAAAACAACATGTATCAGATAACTACAATATAACACAGTGGAATACACTCCATACGTTCCTGCCATCCAGCTCGTCTTCTGAGCTCCTGAACGTCCTCACTTGAAAATCTGTAATACTCGGTCTGACCCGAGCATTACATCAAAGTAACACCCGGGTCAGGCTGGAAACCAGCGTGAGTAAACCCATCTGACATGGAATACAAAAGTATACAACTCATATGTAATCCCGGGGTTACTCGTGCCAATTTACAAATTTACAATTTGTTATAGACATCTCTTATTACACACATAAATTTTCTAAGTGTCAGAACTTAGAGTAAATAGTCCAATTTACTTAAATCGTTCCATTCCAGCCTATAACTTTCACATATCACTCTATAACAAATTCGAAGTGGTTTCGGTATTTCCTAATATCCGACTCCGGTCTCTTCGAATTTAGTGTCATCTTAACCCAAGTTATTCAAGTGATTAAATTTAAATACTAGATGTCACTCCTACACAGCAATTCATCATAGATGACCACCATATTTATGTTCAACCCAACATATCATATTACAGAAACATTTCATATCACCTAGCATTGCGATGACATACTAGGGACAACAATTAATCCAAGGCATTCAAACATCATTCAATCATCCATAAGCAAGATATGTTAGTCATACCATTTTTAATTAATTTAATTACCTACCAATGAATTTAATCCATTATTTATTACTTATGAATCTTAATCATTAGTTAATTACATTCAGTTAATTATCATCCCTTTGTTTGCCATCTTAACTGCATTCAGGAATTAGTCTCTGGTTAATTACACATATTAATTAATCTTCAACCATCCACATTAATTCTCTTTAATTATTCTTATTAATTATTAATAATTATTTCATTGATCCTTAATTAATTATTCAAAATAATTATTCTATAATCACTTACATTAATTGATTATCCCTTAATTAATCACATTCATTAATTGACTCACCCTTTGATTAATTTCCATAATTAATCAATTCTTAAATTAATTATACTAAGTAATTAATCCTTAATTACTTACTTAGGTTCACTACCATTTGTTAATTAATTAACTTTAGGTGATTGATTAAAGTCTAAAGTTTAAAATTATTAACCTTACTTACAAATTTGTTTAAATTTAAGTTAATTATTTAATTACAAATATACATAAATCTACATTCTTACGTAACTGATACTTTAAACAAATTTGATTCTTTATATTCGCAACCTTTTCTTTGTTAAAACATTTTATTGAATCTTGACTTAATACTAACCAACATATCTTATTTAATTAATATTAATTTACATAACAAATTGCTTAAAGTATTCAAGCAGCTTTATTAACAACTGGACCCGAGACAAAACATATTTTACTCGAGAAAAGCATGCAGTTTCCCCTTGATTTCCCCGAGTTTCTCCCACTTCTACCCGCGTCAAATTTTCTCCTGCTCACGATCTTCTTCTTCATTCCTCTGTTTATATTTGGCTAAGTCAAATTTTAACTGGTGATAAGTATTCACGCGCTCGCCCATGAAATTCCCGAAGTAACTCCCTCTTCCCACTCGAGTTTCACTCGGTACAATCCAACTATGTCCTCACTGACATGCTCACGCCTCCGAGCACGTGCACGGTGGCTCGTCGACCCTCTGGCAACCCACTCCACCTCCAGCAAACCACAATTCTCCCTCCAACTCAATATCGCAACCCAGATTTTCGAACAAAAAATCGAAATCGAAAATCACCTGCAGCTTGAACCAGTAACTCGAGCAACCTCGCGAAAATCGCTTCGCCCCACCAACACTGACCACCGGAGGCGAAGCCACCTCATCCACGTCACGTCCATACCTCCCTCGACCCTCACTCACAACCACAAGCCACTCGATCAAGTCAGGAAGACGAAATCAATTTCTACAGAGCAACGAAGAAAATATTGAACAAAACCCTACTTTTGATTCGTCCCTAACATTCTTGCATTGGAAAATTTTCGTAGTATTTTTCCCTTGTTAGAAACTCCCTAAACTTGCTTTACAATAAGTTTCAACCGTTAAAATTTGTTGAATCATAAGAAATTTACAAAAGAAGCATTTTTGTTCATTTATAAATTACACCTTGAATACTTATCTAAAAATATCCATTGTTGTTTTAGAAATCTTACCTTTACATGTAGATTCAAGCTATATTGTTGAATTGGCAATTTAAAATACATGAATTCAACATAGAAATTTTGGTTGATCTGTAAATCAACTTCCCAGTTGATATGCTTCACCCAGAATTTGAAAACAAGTTTAAAAACTTGATTTATATTGAAACAACTTACTTCGTTTAAATCACAAGCCTATAAATGATTCAGTGGGGATATTTTAAAATTGATCATCTACTTAACTCTATAACTAAAGAAACTGCATATTCAAACTACAGAGTACTCATATAAGCACACAAAATGATAAAACAAATACATATGCCCAGATATGATTTCCAATACATCATACATACAGATCAACTTAAAACTTAAAAGTTTTGTTTACTCACCTGAACTCAGATCAGACAGAGAAATAGAGTTTTTCAAATGATCACAGCTTTGATGTTTCCCAGCTTTCCAGATAAATGACAAGTTTTGATTCCAGTTTTGAAGTTTCCTTGTATTTTGATTTTAATGCTTAAGTTAGATTGTCTAGTTGTAGTTGCTTTTGTTTTCTTTATCTCAGTTTTAAGTGCTGAACGAAAAATGAAATATGAGATGATATGTATAAGAGTAGGAAGGCTGGAATGTGAAACCAGATTTTCTTGCGTACTTAAAAAATATATGATCAGAGATTTTTTTTCAAATTGTAGGCTGATAAGAAAAAGATGGTGGCTCATTTATTAACTTTGTCATTTGTAATTTATGATATTGTACTTGTGTATATCTTCTTATGCAAGTTTGTACAAATCTACCCTGCGTATGCACTTCTCTTCTTTCTTTTTGGTGAAGCCTGACCTTGTTTTCGGAGAATATAGGTATGTGATTTGTTTTATTTACTTACTTTATACTTAGCATACTATCTTATTCCATTTGTATACACTAAGGTATTTTCCTGCCTGTAACATATACATTTTGCTATAGTGTGAAATATTTACTTGCTTTATCCTATTATCTTGTACTAGTGTAAATTTCAAGCCTGCAACATATATACTTTGCGTGTTTTGTTGTAGAGTATATGATATTTTACTTAAGTTCTTGTTTAAAAGGTGATTATGGTTATTGTTACTGCTAGCTTGTATATTTATCTCTAACATAAATGTGTTTATTTTTTTAATCTAAGCTAAAATCATTAAACAATTTTAACTTAAATCTAAAGTATATCAAAGCTATATGATTATTTATTAAATATTGAATTAAAACAAATTTCCAAATTACCAAAAAGATTAGAGTTTTAAAAACATATACTTATTTATTAAATTTAAAACAGACTTTAACTATTTACAATATATACAAATATATAAATACATAGAAAACAGTTTATTATCCTTTTAAAAGATAAATTTATCAGTTAAATATATATTTAAAAGAAAATTATCAAGTCAATTCTTATCTTATTAACAAATATCATCATATCAATTTAATATTTTATATAGATTATTAAATTGATCTTGTTCAAAATTTCCGGGATATCACATTCCTCCCCCCTTAAAAGAATTTCGTCCCCGAAATTTAAAACAAAGGTAATTTAAAACCTAAGTCTAGAAATACTTTAAAAATTCTATATAATATTTCTAAAATAGTTTTATAAAAATACTTTTATAACTCGATGTTTTGACGAGTCCATCCTTGTTCTCACAGAAATTCGGTCATACGTTGATCAGGCGTAGGACTGAAAATCTATAAGTACTCGGTAAACTCATTTTCAACACCCAGTGAAAATACCTTGGAAAATAATTTTATTGAAAATATAGGAAACAGTTTGAAAATAGAAGTAAAAATCTTTGGTGAGAATGCTCTGGAAATCATCACACCCATCCATGGTCGCAGTTACATCCTGGGTTACGTTGTCGTCGCAGCAAAAGTCCATGTAACTGATTACACCATAGAACCCACGACAGATCGCAGTTACATCCAGGGTTACGTTGCCGTCACAGCAAAAGTCCATGTAACTATTGGCTCTCAGCGGCATACACGATTACGCTGTCAAAATGAAACTTCTCCACTCCCACATAGGTCGCAGTCTACCGATGTAAAATCAAACATAGACTGTTGGCTCTCAGCGGCTCACACGACTTTCGCTATGTTACCATAGTGTCACAGTCTACCGATATAAAATCAAACATAGACTGTTGGCTCTCAGCAGCTCACACGACTTTCGCTATGTTACCATAGTGTCGCAGTCTACCGATATAAAATCAAACGTAGACTGTTGGCTCTCAGCGGCACACACGACTTTCGCTATGGTCTGCAGTAGATCGCAGTGACATCGAGTTACACTGTCGTCACAGCATAACCCAAATGCCTCTGTGGGCACCAGCCCCTCGACTTTCGCTACAAATAATCCTCAGGAACTAGTTTTGTCCGGACTCCTCACAGGATCAACTTTAGAACCTCCCCCTTAGAGGCTCAAGGCAGTGCCACCCTATGGCACTCCTAAGAAGTTCATTTCAAGGGAGCGCCTTTTTCCCTAGAGCCAATCTCAAAACACTTTATACTATACACATATAGTATTTTCCAAATCATACACCTAGTATGAATTCCACATAAAGCTCCTTTACACAAAATCGATTCCCAAAATCGATAATTCACAAATCAGGCTTTCCAAACTTTCAAATTTGATTTTCCTCGAAAATCAAAAGCCTTTTTCAAATCAAAGGTTTCCAAAACCCTTCCTCAAAATCACTTCCAAAATCATTTTCATAAAAATCCATATATATATAATAAACCTTGAAACCTTTTGAATCAAATTTTATACTTGTATAAATCCACTTTTGTGCTTCAAATATTTCCAAAACTCTTTTCTTTTGGCTATAGCTTCAACAAGGTGGGTTTTATCTTATTTATCAAAGATATACAATTTTATTTATCCCAAATCAAATATTCAAATTAAATTACTTATAAAGTCACTTGCCAAATTACTTACTTTTATAAAGTAAATTTTAATCATAGAGATATTCAATCTCCCTTTTACTTCATCATATATTTCTAAAAATATACTTTCAATTTCAAAAATCCTTTACAGTTCTTGTCCACAAATTTTTCAATATCAATTTTTATTGAAACCCGTACGATGTCCACATATCATTCGTACGCAATATCAATTTGAACGCTCACTTGATCACACAATTTCACTTCCGAACTAGTATTGTCCACCCGACTTCCTAGTGCGGACACAGATCTGGTTTCTTGATCAGAAACCATCATTCTCCTTGCATAGCCATAACTATGATAGAGAATATCCAGAACCAATCAAAAATCCATATCCAGGTTCGCCGTCGAAAATCGAGCGGAAAAAATCCCAACTCGGATCGATAATACTATCTCGAAATTCTGTGCTCGAATCTGGATCAAATCACTATGCGAATAGAATAATATACGTACATCCTACGTATTTATCTTTATTGGTTATTTACCAAATCAATTCTCTTTTCTATTCACATTTCCTTTAATTCCATTCACTTATTCTCAATTGCTTCTATTTCCAATTGAGTTATTACTTCAATTCTTACCTCAGTTGGGTATTTAATCAATAACAGTTTGGACTCCGACTATTTTATATTTAGGAAATAGCTTGAAAATTTTAAAAATAGATAAGTAGTTGAAAAATAATTATTAGTTTGTAAAATAGCTGTAAAATAGTTAAGTAATTGTAAAAGAGTTGAAAAATAGTAAAATAATTGCAAAGTAGTTGTAGAATAGTAATCGGTTATAAAGTAGTAGAAAAATAGAAATTAGGTTATAAAACAGTTGTAAAATAGTTAAGTAGTTTGGAAAAATAGATTTATATTAAAACAATTTATTTTGAAAACAGTCCAGAGCCAAACTGTTCAACTTCCCAGTCTCCATTTTAATCAATTTCCTATCAAATTGATTTAGTCCCAACTCAAGTTGAATTATCCACAATTTCTTTCCAAACTCAATCAAATTCAGTTTGATTTTAAACATATTCACTTTAATTACAATCCCAAATTATTCAATTATTCAAATTAATTTAGACAAATTTCGAATTGAACCCACTTCAACTTCAAATTATTTCAAATTTCTATATGGATTAATCCCAATTCCCATCTGAAATTTATACTTATCCATCTTCAATTTTAGTTTATTCAGACTAAATTCAATTTGAACTAATGAAACCTATATTTCAACTTTAAACCATCTCGAATTATATAAATTCGAGTTAAATTTTCAAATGTTGATTTAACCCCTCAAATCAAATCGACTTATATTTTTAAACCATTAACTCCGAGTTCAATTCTCAAAATTCCATTTCATATTATCCTTACTTAACTTATTTCGAAGTCTAAATAAGCGTTCAAAATAATTTTATCATAAAAAGTTCATTTATTACCAAATTTTATCTTCCAGTTTTGAAATTGGTTCTTAAACAATTTTAATTTTT
Source organism: Allium fistulosum (assembly GCA_030737815.1). Lineage (NCBI taxonomy): Eukaryota > Viridiplantae > Streptophyta > Magnoliopsida > Asparagales > Amaryllidaceae > Allium > Allium fistulosum. The sequence continues at coordinate 731,901,140 of CM060908.1, forward strand.
AAATTCAATTATTAAAATCCAGTTCAAAACGATCTCATATCCTTAATTCATATTAAATTTAATTTCCATTTAATTTCAATACTGGATATATTACCACGCTTCATTTCTCATTCATTTAACACATCCAATTCACAATTCAAAGATTATTAATAATAATAGGATGATATTATCCAATTATTCTAAATCATCCATCCATTTGAGATGACTCATAACATCCCATTTAAACCATTCATTTAACTTTCCCAAGTTAAATCTCAATTTCATATTGAAATTTCCAATTCAGGTTGCCTTTTAAATTATTTAACTTTCCCAAAGTTAAATTTAATTTACATAATCCAGTCAATTTACACAATTTGAATTCCCATTCAAATTTTAAACATCAGATTAATAACCTTCCCACTTAAGTTTAAAACTCGCTTCATTTTGGGTTTCACATCACATTCCAAGGAAAATTCAAAACTCTACCTTAGAGTTTATTTCATATTTATTTCCTTCACACACTATTCCACCTTTAAATTTTAAACTACCCTTGGTTTTAAATTCAAATCAAATTCTGGACCCAGATTTAAAACTCCACAATTCAGATCAACTTTAGTTCCAACTTATAAGTCAGACTTGCCTAAATGTTTTACTTCCCAAATATTTTATTATTGTTTACTCATTTATACTCGCCTTATTAATCATTTCTGATAATAACCAAGGTTATTGTATCTGAAAACCAATTCATCACTATCTTATTCTGAAATTCTCCTTAAATTCAAGATTTAAATTTCAGTTTGAATTTATTCCAAACCAATCCTTATTTTACTTTAAATTTTGTTATATTTCTATTATCACTTAATTCAATTCAAATAATTTAACAGCTAATTACCTTTGTATTCATTTGATAGAAATATTACATTATATATATATCAAAATATATTCTTATATGAAATCATTTAAAATCTTTATATAAGAAAATAGCAAGTACGCTCTCTCATATATATATACTCAACTCATTTTAGGGTACTATTGACCCTATCTTTAATGAGCAATCCCAACAGAGCCAAGGTTCTCGCTTAACCTTTCAGCTCTGATACTAACTGTAACGACCTGAAATTTTCGAACCCGAAAATTCCAGATAGTTATGAAAAGAAGAAAGAGATAGAAGAAGAAACAGAAAATAAAACACAGAATCTCACATTCGCAGCGGATAAAATATAATATCAAATAATATTCTTTATACAAAGAATACTGTATCAGTCAAATACATTTAAATACATCAGAGTTACAACATATATTCACAGATACTGGACATATACAAAACAACATGTCTCAGATAACTACAATATAACACAGTGGAATACACTCCATACGTTCCTGCCATCCAGCTCTTCTTCTGAGCTCCTGAACGTCCTCACTTGAAAATCCGTAATACTCGGTCTGACCCGAGCATTACATCAAAGTAACACCCGGGTCAGGCTGGAAACCAGCGTGAGTAAACCCATCTGACATGGAATAAAAAAGTATACAACTCATATGTAATCCCGGGGTTACTCGTGCCAATTTACAAATTTACAATTTGTTATAGACATCTCTTATTACACACATAAATTTTCTAAGTGTCAGAACTTAGAGTAAATAGTCCAATTTACTTAAATCGTTCCATTCCAGCCTATAACTTTCACATATCACTCTATAACAAATTCGAAGTGGTTTCGGTATTTCCTAATATCTGACTCCGGTCTCTTCGAATTTAGTGTCATCTTAACCCAAGTTATTCAAGTGATTAAATTTAAATACTGGATGTCACTCCTACACAGCAATTCATCATAGATGACCACCATATTTATGTTCAACCCAACATATCATATTACAGAAACATTTCATATCACCTAGCATTGCGATGACATACTAGGGACAACAATTAATCCAAGGCATTCAAACATCATTCAATCATCCATAAGCAAGATATGTTAGTCATACCATTTTTAATTAATTTAATTACCTACCAATGAATTTAATCCATTATTTATTACTTATGAATCTTAATCATTAGTTAATTACATTTAGTTAATTATCATCCCTTTGTTTGCCATCTTAACTGCATTCAGGAATTAGTCTCTAGTTAATTACACATATTAATTAATCTTCAACCATCCACATTAATTCCCTTTAATTATTCTTATTAATTATTAATAATTATTTCATTGATCCTTAATTAATTATTCAAAATAATTATTCTATAATCACTTACATTAATTGATTATCCCTTAATTAATCACATTCATTAATTGACTCACCCTTTGATTAATTTCCTTAATTAATCAATTCTTAAATTAATTATACTAAGTAATTAATCCTTAATTACTTACTTAGGTTCACTACCATTTGTTAATTAATTAACTTTAGGTGATTGATTAAAGTCTTAAGTTTAAAATTATTAACCTTACTTACAAATTTGTTTAAATTTAAGTTAATTATTTAATTACAAATATACATAAATCTACATTCTTACGTAACTGATACTTTAAACAAATTTGATTCTTTATATTCACAACCTTTTCTTTGTTAAAACATTTTATTAAATCTTGACTTAATACTAACCAACATATCTTATTTAATTAATATTACTTTACATAACAAATTGCTTAAAGTATTCAAGCAGCTTTATTAATAACTGGACCCGAGACAAAACATATTTTACTCGAGAAAAGCATGCAGTTTCCCCTTGATTTCCCCGAGTTTCTCCCACTTCTACCCGCGTCAAATTTTCTCCTGCTCACGATCTTCTTCTTCCATTCCTCTGTTTATATTTGGCTAAGTACAATTTTAACTGGTGATAAGTATTCACGCGCTCGCCCATGAAATTCCCGAAGTAACTCCCTCTTCCCACTCGAGTTTCACTCGATACAATCCAACTATGTCCTCACTGACATGCTCACGCCTCCGTACACGTGTTGGGTGGCTCGTCGACCCTCCAGCAACCCACTCCACCTCCAGCAAACCACAATTCTCCCTCCAACTCAATATCGCAACCCAGATTTTCGAACAAAAAATCGAAATCGAAAATCACCTGCAGCTTGAACCAGTAACTCGAGCAACCTCGCGAAAATCGCTTCGCCCCACCAACACTGACCACCGGAGGCGAAGCCACCTCATCCACGTCACGTCCATACCTCCCTCGACCCTCACTCACAACCACAAGCCACTCGATCAAGTCAGGAAGACGAAACCAATTTCTACAGAGCAACGAAGAAAATATTGAACAAAACCCTACTTTTGATTCGTCCCTAACATTCTTGCATTGGAAAATTTTCGTAGTATTTTTCCCTTGTTAGAAACTCCCTAAACTTGCTTTACAATAAGTTTCAACCGTTAAAATTTGTTGAATCACAAGAAATTTACAAAAGAAGCATTTTTGTTCATTTATAAACTACACCTTGAATACTTATCTAAAAATCTCCATTGTTGTTTTAGAAATCTTACCTTTACATGTAGATTCAAGCTATATTGTTGAATTGGCAATTTAAAATACATGAATTCAACATAGAAATTTTGGTTGATCTGTAAATCAACTTCCCAGTTGATATGCTTCACCCAGAATTTGAAAACAAGTTTAAAAACTTGATTTATATTGAAACAACTTACTTCGTTTAAATCACAAGCCTATAAATGATTGAGTGGGGATATTTTAAAATTGATCATCTACTTAACTCTGTAACTAAAGAAACTGCATATTCAAACTACAGAGTACTCATATAAGCACACAAAATGATAAAACAAATACATATGCCCAGATATGATTTCCAATACATCATACATACAGATCAACTTAAAACTTAAAAGTTTCGTTTACTCACCTGAACTCAGATCAGACAGAGCAATAGAGTTTTTCAAATGATCACAGCTTTGATGTTTCCCAGCTTTCCAGATAAATGACAAGTTTTGATTCCAGTTTTGAAGTTTCCTTGTATTTTGATTTTAATGCTTAAGTTAGATTGTCTAGTTGTAGTTGCTTTTGTTTTCTTTATCTCAGTTTTAAGTAAATAGAGTAAACAAACACAGATAGCAATCTTTTATATCACTCTTGCAAGCATCTCCACCGTTTATTCTAATCAACGGTGTATATTTTGTTTTTTATTTATTTTGGATTACAGGCTTTCAGCCCATACTCTGTATAAATACTTGTATTTTGTTTCTGTACAAAGTATGAGAATGCAATAACATTTTACAGTTTACTTCAAATACAACAATTCTTGATATGGTATCAGAGCGAAAAACAGTCTAACGACTGAATCATCAGATCTTGCTCTAAAGATCATCATCGAGCCATCCTTAAAGATAAATCATCTATCTTTGGTTGCTCTCAGTTCTTTTCATTGAGCAAATCATCATTTGACTTTTTTCTTTCTCTCTATACCTCTCTCAAAATTCTTCCCAAGCCTTACTTCTGAAAATTACTTTCAAGAATCAATTTCTTGATACAATTTCTGGCTACAAATTTAAAAATCTGCCTCGCCAGCATCTGTTTTCAGCATGGCAGGAGATGAAGATACTGTTTCTTCATCCTCACCCAAAAACAATGTTTCTGCTGCGTCAAATAGTGATCACAACACTGCAAAAGAATCAAGAAACATCATTAATCCAAAAAATCATATTATCTCTATACAACTCGATGAGGCAAATTATCTACTATGGAAATGTCAAATCATGGCTGCCCTAACTGGGTATGGATTAGAAGAATACATCAGTGGAACTCTTGCAATTCCAGCAAAAATGATTTCTGACAGTGAAGGAAAACTCATAATAAATCAAGAATTTACTCACTACAAAAGACAAGATAGTCTCCTATGTGCTTGGCTATTTTCATCAATCAGCCATTCTTTATTACCACAGTTGATAGGGTGTAAAACAGCCCAAGAAATTTGGGAAACAGTGGAGAAAACCTTCAACACTCAGTCATCAGCAAGAATTATGCATTACAAACGTCAACTTAACAACATTAGCAAGGATTTTATGTCTATGAGAGAGTACTTAACAAAAATCAAAACGCTATGTGACTTACTTGAAGTTGCTGGTCACAATATTTCTGAAGCAGACAAGTTCTCACCATTTTAAGTGGTCTTGATGATGATTACGAGTCAGTTGTTACTATGCTTTCCTCCCAACCTACCACTCCATCAATTCAGCATATTCAGTCAACACTCATTGCTCATGAAGGAAGAATTGAAGCCAAGAAAACAAGAAACAGTGAGTATATGGTCAATTATGCTTCCACAAACAGAAATAAAAATCAAGAAAGGCCTCAAACCAATAAAACTGATCAAAATGTTCAAAGAAATACTCAGATATCAAACAGAGGAAGAGGGAGAGGCAGGTTTGGTAATAATTCAAATAGAAATAAGTGTCAAATTTGTGAGAAATTTGGCCATACAGCTGGAAAGTGTTATTTTAGGTTTGATCAAAATTTTTCTCTAAGTCAACAAGGAAATAACAATCAGAAATCAAACTATCCAAGTGCTAACATTGCTCAAGCAGGAACAGAAAAAAATCAAGACTCCAAAAATAATGGAGATTCTAATACCAAAGTTGATGATATTCAGACTGAAGATTGGTTTCTTGATTCTGGAGCCACAAATCATATTACCAATAATCTGAACAACTTGAACATTGGCAATAAAGAATATAAAGGTACACATTCTTTATTTATGGGTAATGGCATTTCTTCAAAATTACTCATACTGGTACTTCTATGCTTAACAGTAAAAGAAAGTTATATTTAAATAATCTTCTTAGGGTACCAGAAATTAAGAAAAACTTGCTTAGTGTATCACAATCTGCTAATGATAATCAAGTCTATTTTGAGTTTTTTCCTCACCATTACACAATTAGAGATATTCTAAATAATGAAATTTTATTACAGGGTAATGTGCAAAATGGACTATATCTGTTCAATCCTGGCAAGAACAATAGAAACTGTGAAAGTAGATACTGGTGCAATTTCTCTAAAACTGGATGTACAACAGTTATGAATAAACTAGATTTGTGGCATTGTAAGCTAGGACATCCAAGTATTAACATTGTAAGGAATATTTTGAGAAATAACAATATTAAGTTTGATGATATATCTCATAGTTATGTTTGTTCTGCATGTCAGTTAGGGAAAAGTCATAAGCTACCATTTCCAAATTCTCAAACTAAATATATTAAACCATTAGAAATGGTAGCTACTGACTTATGGGGACCAGCTCCAATAACTTCTGATTACGGTTATAAATATTATGTTTCTTTTGTTGATTCATACTCAAGATATACATGGATATATTTCTTAAAATCAAAGGCAGATACAGCTAAAGCTGTAATACAGTTTATAACTCAAGCAGAAAGACAAACAGGTGCAAAGTTAAAAATTCTTCAAACAGATGGAGGGACAGAGTATAAACCTCTGAAAGAATATTTTAATATGAAAGGTATTCTACATCGAATGACATGTCCCTATACTTCTGAACAGAATGGGCTTGTTGAAAGAAAGCACAGGCATATTGTGGAAACAGGGTTAACTTTATTAGCTCAAGCCTCTCTTCCTTTAAAATTTTGGCCTGATGCTTTTATTTCTAGTGTTTTTCTTATTAACAGGTTGCCAACAAAAGTTTTGCACAATACAAGTCCATTAGAAAATTTATTCAATATCAAGCCAGATTATAATTCTCTCAAAATTTTTGGGTGTTTATGTTTTCCAAATTTAAGATCTTACAATACTCATAAACTAAGTTTTAGATCTGAGCCATGTACTTTTATTGGATATGCTCAAAATCAAAAGGGTTATAAGTGTCTTACCAGTAAAGGTAAAGTGATCATCTCAAGACATGTAGCTTTCAATGAGCTCATCTTTCCTTTCAAGGAAGCTGAAGTGAAACCTACACAAAAAGTCTATGATGCAAAGGTATCTATTCCAGCTATTCCAGTTCATACTTTCAATCAAGCCAAAGTAATCAATTCACATCAGCAAGCTGTATCACCACTCCAACACACAGTGCTCAATAGAAAGCCAGATCAGAGTGATGCTTCACCCCAAAACACAATGCTCTCTGTTGAGCCAGGTCAGAATGAAAATGATGTCAGCAATTCTTCACCTAATCAAGAAAATCAGAGAATTAGTGATAATGATAGTTCAAAAGCCAGTAGTGAAGAAAATATGCAACAAAAAACTGGACATCATATGATTACAAGAGCCAAAAGTGGAATCTTCAAACCAAAAGTATATAACATCAGTATTGAAGAAAGGGAACCTATAACTTATGAAGAAGCAAGCAGACATGCCCATTGGAAAGCTGCTATGGATGAGGAATTCTCAGCTTTAACCAATAATAAAACTTGGAGCCTTGTAGAAAAACCTCACAATAAAAATATTGTTGGAAATAAATGGGTCTACAAAATCAAAAGAAGATCTGATGGATCTATTCTCAAGTATAAAGCAAGGCTTGTTGCTAAAGGATATGCTCAACAATATGGATTCGATTTTAATGAAACCTTCTCTCCAGTTATCAAACCCACAACAATTAGAATTATTTTAACTGCTGCCTTACATTATAAATGGGAATTGAAGCAGCTTGATATCAACAATGCATTTCTTAATGGAGAACTTCAAGAAGAAGTATATATGCATCAACCACAGGGGTATGATAAGCATGACAGTAAACTTGTATGCAAGTTACACAAAGCTCTATATGGATTAAAGCAGGCACCAAGGGTATGGTATGATAAATTAAAACAAGCTCTTACTGCTATAGGTTATCACAATGCAAAATCTGATAACTCTTTATATTTTAAGAATGAAGGAGGTCACAAAACATACATTTTAGTGTATGTAGATGATCTTATTTTAACTGGTAGTAGCAGTTTAGAAATAACAAATGTCACCAAGTATTTAAATTCAACTTTTTCAATCAAAGACTTGGGGCAGCTAAATTATTTTCTTGGAATAGAAGTCATCAGAAAATCTGATACAAATATAATCCTTTCTCAAAGAAAATATATTTCTGAAATTTTAGTAAAAGCAAAAATGGATTTAGAAAAATCTTTGCCTACTCCTATGATTAGTAACTTAGGATTGTCTAAGCATAATGGAGACATTTTTTATGATCCTACATTATATAGAAGTATAGTTGGAGCATTACAGTATGCTACTGCTACTAGACCTGATATAACATATAGTGTAAACAAAGTCTCACAATTTATGCATGAACCACATGATGATCATTGGAAGGCAGTAAAACGAATTTTAAGATATCTTAAAGGAACTATTAATCATGGACTATATTTTAGTACTAACAAAAACTTTGAGTTAAGAAGTTACTCAGATGCAGATTGGGCCTCCGATCATGATGATCGAAGATCCACAAGTGGTTTTATCATTTATCTGGGAGACAACCCTATCTCATGGAGCTCAAAGAAGCAACCCACTGTTTCTCGGTCTAGCACGGAGGCGGAATATCGAAGTGTTGCAAGTACCACTGCAGAGCTAATCTGGATCCAGACCTTGCTCAAAGAAATCAGTCTGCCTACTCGAAGTAAACCAATTATTTGGTGTGATAATCTGAGTACTATCGCCATGTCTGCCAACCCATTGCTTCATTCTCGTACAAAGCATATAGAATTGGATCTATACTTTGTACGAGAACATGTTATCAGCGGCAAATTAGAGATCAATCATGTTCCAGCAAGTCATCAGAGTGCTGACATGCTGACTAAAGCTTTATCAAGGAGGAATTTTGAGAGATTCAAAGAAGATTTCAGAGTTCGATGTATCGGAGAAGAAGAAAGGGGAAAAGAAAAAAACCCTAGCTGAAGAATAAAACCCTCGCTCTTTTTGACGGGGAGAAATAGAGTAAACAAACACAGATAGCAATCTTTTATATCACTCTTGCAAGCATCTCCACCGTTTATTCTAATCAACGGTGTATATTTTGTTTTTTCTTTATTTTGGATTACAGGCTTTCAGCCCATACTCTGTATAAATACTTGTATTTTGTTTTTGTACAAAGTATGAGAATGCAATAACATTTTACAGTTTACTTCAAATACAACAATTCTTGATATAAGTGTTGAACGAAAAATGAAATATGAGATGATATGTATAAGAGTAGGAAGGCTGGAATATGAAACCAGATTTTCTTGCGTACTTAAAAAATATATGATCAGAGATTTTTTTTCAAATTGTAGGATGATAAGAAAAAGATGGTGGCTCATTTATTAACTTTGTCATTTGTAATTTATGATATTGTACTTGTGTATATCTTCTTATGCAAGTTTGTACAAATCTACCCTGCGTATGCACTTCTCTTCTTTCTTTTTGGTGAAGCCTGACCTTGTTTTCGGAGAATATAGGTATGTGATTTGTTTTATTTACTTACTTTATACTTAGCATACTATCTTATTCCATTTGTATACACTAAGATATTTTCCTGCCTGTAACATATACATTTTTCTATAGTGTGAAATATTTACTTGCTTTATCCTATTATCTTGTACTAGTGTAAATTTCAAGCCTGCAACATATATACTTTGCGTGTTTTGTTGTAGAGTATATGATATTTTACTTAAGTTCTAGTTTAAAAGGTGATTATGGTTATTGTTATTGCTAGCTTGTATATTTATCTCTAACATAAATGTGTTTTTTTATCTAAGCTAAAATCATTAAACAATTTTAACTTAAATCTAAAGTATATCAAAGCTATATGATTATTTATTAAATATTGAATTAAAACAAATTTCCAAATTACCAAAAAGATTAGAGTTTTAAAAACATATACTTATTTATTAAATTTAAAACAGACTTTAACTATTTACAATATATACAGATATATAAATACATAGAAAACAGTTTATTATCCTTTTAAAAGACAAATTTATCAGTTAAATATATATTTAAAAGAAAATTATCAAGTCAATTCTTATCTTATTAACAAATATCATCATATCAATTTAATATTTTATATAGATTATTAAATTGATATTGTTCAAAATTTCCGGGATATCACAGATTGGTCATTTAATAAACTTTCAAAATAGTTTATATTTAAAAATCAAAATATCATTGCCATTTCAAAACCATATCAATACATATCACTTCCATTTCAAAACCAAATACGATATCATTTCCATTTCAAATATATCCATCTCAAATATATCCATTTACAAAATCTTAGTACTTCAAAGTTATAACACTTTCTAAATCAAACACTTTGGAAATCATAATTCTTTGGAAATCAAAGTTTAGAAATCATAGTGCTTTGGAATCATAACACTTTCCTCTTAACCAGTTTAGATATTAAAATTTGTATATATAATAAAATAGTTTATAAATAAAATAGTTTATATAAATAGCTATAAGTTTAAAGTAGTTTATAATAAAATAATTTATATTAAAATGATTTATATTAAAATAGCTTATATTAACATAATTTATAAAGTAAAATATCAATAGTTTTAAATATAATTTAAAATTACTTTATAAAATAAAGTAGTTTCCTCGACTTTCATAAATCGATTCAAATTAATTCGAGTTCCAAATTCCAAATTTAATCAAATCTAAATCATCAATTTCAATTCCAATTCTATTAAACATTTCCAAGTTATATCGATTTCAAATACCGATTTGAACCGCAAATAAACCATTTTAATTTCAATATATTTCAAAGCTTCAAATATTCCACATTTCAAAACTAAATTCGATAATTTTATATATATATATATATATCAATTCACTTTTCTATTATTTAGGTTTGAAATATTTACTTAATTATTTCAATATCATTTGAATACAACTTCAATTTACAAATTTAAATAAACAAAATATCCCATTTAAATTTATATAAATTTGAAATATTCCTTTAAGTCACTTTTAATCAAATTCAAGTTATAAAATATATCTTTAAAATTTCAAATTTAATAGATTTCAAATCAAACTTATTTAAGTATAATTCTTAAATAATAATTAAAATTCCAAATCCAATTCAAATTTATCTTTCAACCTGAAATAATCTAAACTCTATATTTGGAAATATAAATTTTACATATATACTTAAACATATTTATATTGATTCAAATCAACTTTATTAAATCAACTTTAATAAATCTTTAAAATCAATATTTATTAAAACCATATATTTCTTTCCAAAACCATAGAAATCATTTTCAAAATATTTAAATATATAGACCAACTGTGTTTGTATAAAATGTTCTACCCTATGGTCAAGTGATACGGATATTTATCATTTCAATCTGTAATTTAAATATATACGGGTATATATATATCATTTCATCCCGTAATCCTAAATTCAATTCAATTGAAAATCGCTTGGGTTTATCATTTCAACCCATAACGATTTTCTCCTATTCTAAAGTCCGTTCGGGTATGTATCATTTCAACCCATAGTGATTCTATACTAACAGGGAACTTGCAGAGTGATAATAGATATGATAATAATATAATAGGCATATATCATCAATATAAATAACAGATAATGGTGTCAGATGTCACATGTGAACTGATACAGGTAATAGCATATATATAACAGTGCGAATAACTAACATCAGCATATTTCAATTGGCAGATAATGGTGTCAGATGTCAGAGGTGGACTGATATAGGTAATAGCATATATATAACGATGTAAATAACTAACATCAGCATATTTCAATTGGCAGATAATGGTGTCAGATGTCACAGGTGGACTGATACAGTTAATAGCATATATATAACAGTGTAAATAACTAACATCAGCATATTTCAATTGGCAGATAATGGTGTCAGATGTCACAGGTGGACTGATACAGGTAATAGCATATATATAACAGTGTAAATAACTAACATCAGCATATTTCAATTGTCATTTCAATTGAAATCAAATTTAATAAATAAAAGAACATTAATCGTGAGTGATTGCTCACCTTTCGAGGCTAGAGAGATTTGACAAAGAATTGAGTTACGAAGAATTTCAAAGCAACGTTATATAGGCACGAACTTGACGGTCCAAGCTGACAGAAAAATCGATGGGAATAGATCGGATCAGTTCAATAAACAATATATATACATAAACTAATGTATAACTATAGGTACGAACGTTCATTCATACTATATTTGAAATCAATAATTTCTAAAAGGAATCAACCTAACCTGTCACTATATTATATAGATACCTTAACCATATAAGCTTCATATGCAACAGACATGCGTGTGTATATCTATATAAATCTGTTTTGAACCAATGCTATATATATATTTAAAATCCTACAGAAAATATATTGTGCATATATAAAACACTATGTATACTATTATCAAACTGTTCCATTCATACAACATAGCTTCAGTATATGAGCTATAGGAAAAGATTTTTATATACATAAACTAACTTATATATATATATAATGTTACAAAATCATTATTAATATCACAGCCGTTTGTTATATTTAATAAAAAATAATAATAATAATACACGTACAAATATTTATACATAAGTGGTCATATTACAACTTAGGCTTATATAACCAACAAACAAATTATACACACCTAAAATCTGAACAATAGATATATAACACTCCAGTTTAACTTATATATACCGACATACTTTATATATATACTACTGTAGCATAAACAAAATCATCAAATAATTTGAGATAATTATTTATATAGATATTCTATAAACGACTAACTGGTCAGCTTGCATCTATACCCACTTACAAACATTAGAAAACTAAAAAGTGCTTTATATATGTTAACATAGATATACAATTATATATATACAAAATATATATAAGATCATATATACAATAACCCAGTATATACATTTCAACTTGACCAACTATCAAATATATATAAACCTATATTATATAACGCACGCATAAAGTATAAATAATATCAACAAAGGCTTCATATTATATTAAAAATAAGATTTGTTAAAGCACGCATGCCGACTCTACACAGTTCATAGGAAAATATATGCTAACCCATATAGTACTATATAATAACTTACATAAAAAGTTTCTCACGTAACCAAACCAATACCAAATATACTTTAAACAAACTGCAGCTGACATATATATATATATATATATATATATATATATATATATATACCTTAGAAGCAAATGTAGGCAGGGCTTGGAAAGAAGGAAAAGGAAGCATAGGATAGGTTATCGGTTGTAAGGTGAGGTGGCAGACCCGGCCTGGGCCCGCTGCGCGCGTCGGAGGCGCGACTTGGCGCTGGTGGGAGGAGTGTCGGGTGCGAGGTGGTTCGATGAGTGGATGGTGGAGGAGCAAGGCAGAGGTGGAAGGCGGTTGCAGTGCTGTAGCCGAGGTGGGGAGATGAAGGAGGTGGCTCGGCCATGAGATGGTGGCGCTGGGCTGAAGTGGTGGCACGGATCTGACCGTGGAAAGGACGATGGTTGCTTGCCTTGGCAAGGATGGTGGCATTTGAGGTGGAAGCCGAGGTGGTGGCTGCTGCAGCGGGTTAAAGGCCGGAGGGAGTTGTCGGGAAGAAGGTGTGGTGGCCGAGATGAGGATGGTGTGGGTTTGATGGTCTCCAGGCAAAACAAAAGAAAGAAGAAGGATCCAAGCAAAAGAAAATGTGACCTTCCATTTTAAATTTACTTATTCTTTTAAGAGTGCACAGAGAACCAAGGATATGGAACCGAACTATAATTTAAAAGTGAACTGATGCAGCCCAGCCTGATGAAGACTTAGGTCGCCAACGACCTAACTCTCCTGATCTACGACCTACCAAGAACCGACCTACTAATACACAACTTAACGAGTTAAAGGTCACTTTCTTAGGTCGCTCACGACCTAACAAGTCACGAGACAAAGAGCTACGACCTAAAAAGCTACGACCTAAAGAACTACGACCTAAAGAGTTACGACCTAACGAGATAGGTCGCTCCAATATGCAGATAAGTCGCTCCAATGTGTCGCTTGATTTAGGTCGCGAACGACCTTCCGTCCTTAGGTCGCTAAAGACATGACTCCTTAGGTCGCATGCAATTATGTCGCTCTTTCTTATGTTGCTATCTTCGTTAGGTCGCTCCAGTATGCCACTTGACTTAGGTCGCGAACGACCTTCCATCCTTAGGTCGCGAACGACCTTACATAGGTTGCCTGAAGTTCTTGAGTTGAAAGAAGTTATGCCGCTTATTCTTGAGGCGTTCAAATGGTTATGTCGCAAAGCTGTTCTGTTTAAGTCGCGAGCCCTTAGGTCGCTCGAGAGTAGGTCGCGAGACCTTGGGTCGCTGAGATATCTTAAGACACTAGAGGAGGTTTCTTTAAGTCGCACAAGGGTTAGGTCGCGTGAAGATTTCCAGAAGCTATTCTCTTAAGTCGCTGATCTTTAAGTCGCTGGAACTTCTGATGCCAGCATTCATTAGGTCGCTGCTGACTTGGGTCGTGTTGTATATAAGTTGAGTCGCATTGTTGGAAGTTGTTGTATTTTGTTGTGTTGTGTTTGTTAACTCGTTGCTCTTATGTCGTTGTGCTTAAGTCGTTTACTTGTTATAACTTGTATTTTGTTTTAGGTCGTAGGTCGCGTCTGTTAGGTCGTGTGTGTTGTAATCTGTTAGGTCGTTCACGACCTATGTGTTGTAAGTGTGGAAGTGTGTGAGTTGTAACCCTATAAATAGGGATTGTGGGTCATTTGTAATAGTAGTTGATTTTGAATAAACTTTTGTTTTAGTGCTTTGTGCCTCTTCTCAAATTGGTAGTTGAGTGTGATCTCCTATCTCCACCTTCGGTATTCGAGTGCGCTCGAATCAACGATTGCTGAAGCCGATTCACGGAATCTAGTGCGCTAGATCAACGTACGAAGAATCGTAGATCTTCCTTCACGGCATCGTGCGCGATCAACGTGACGAAGATAGCTAGAATCCGGTATCTTTGGATCAACGGATTTGGGCCTTTGGTATCTTTCCATCCACCGATTGCTACTATCATCGTTTCATACTTTTCAGTTATCCGCTGTTGCGTCATTTGGTATCGGAGCTAGACTTAGCCAATCATAGCTAAGCCGAGTCTTGGAGCCAATTCTTTTTGAAGAGTTAAAGCCGAAGGTTAGAAGTTGAAGTTGTGCATCACATTGTGTTGAAAAGTCAAGGTCGTGCATTGTTTGTTCATTTGTTGTTCAAAGCCGAGAGTTAAAGCCGAACTAGTTGAAGTTGAGCCGAGTATAAAGTTTGATCTAGGCCGAGTGTTGAAGGGTGCATTGGTTTGGTTTGTTCAGAGCTAGACCGAAGCCAAGTTTTGAAGTTTGTGTTAGAATTTTTTTTGAAGATTTGTTGAAGATCAATCATGCATCCGAGAAGAGGTAATCGTCATCAGAATATTGCCGATGTATATAGAAGAGAAGATGCTAAGGCAATCAAGCAATGAATTAGTGATAACCTCGAAGAGAAGTTTAATAAAGGTTTTGGAAAGTTGGAGAAGTTGATGATGGATTTGAATCAAAGTCAAAGAGGAAGGTCAACAATCTTGAACCATGGAGGAAACAGAGTTTCGCAATCAGTTACGGAAGCAAGGAGGGTGTCGCCACAAACTTATCAAGATAAAAGAGAATCATCAATTTCAATGAGATGAGATCACCATAGGGAAGAATGAAGAAGTCAACGTGGATTTGACAATGAACCATGTCGTGATGTCAAGAGACCGAGTAGAAGAGATTTGCATGATCATAGAAACATACATGGTCATAGAGACGAAGGGTGTCATTTGCCAAAGCATGAGAATGATTCTATTTGGCTAAGGAACAATATTTTTCAGTCTACCTGTACTATCTTGGGAAAGGTTTGTAAATTCATTATTGATGCGGGAAGTTGCGATAACCTTATTTCCGAAGAAGCCGTTATGAAGCTGGGGTTCAAGACTGAAAAACACCCTAGACCATATAAACTGGCATGGATTAAGGAAGGTGAAGAAGTGACCGTTGGAAGACGAGTATTGATTACATTTTCTATTGGGAAGAAATACAAAGACGATATATGGTGCGATGTTGTCGATATGGATGTATGTCACCTACTATTGGGAAGTCCATGTCAGTATGATAGAGCTGTACAACATAATAGTCACGCCAACAGCTATAGTTTCATGTTCGAAGGAACCAAAATTACTTTAGTTCTTAAGAAGCGTGAACACAGTGACTGCAAGCCAGAGAAGAAGGTGGAAACCACTAATTTAATATCTTCAAAAGAATTTGTTGAAGAAGTGAAAGGTGGTGTTGAAGTGGAATATAAAGTCGATTGTTCTCAACCGCCGAAGTTTGATGAAGATAAAGTAGATCCTTCTCAACCCGCGAAGTTTAATGACCATAAAATTGATTACTCACAATCCGCGAAGATAGATACAGATGAAGTTGTTGTTTTTCAACCAACGAAGTTTGACGAACCTGAGGTTGAAAATACACAACCAACAAAGTTTGATAAACATGAAGTTGATGTATTTCAATCGACGAAGCATGATGAACGTGAAGTTGAAAATTCACAACCAGCGAGGTTTGATGAGGATAAAGGAAATGTGTCAGCAGATGAAGGGGGTAATTTATCAGTGAAGAAGGAGGATTCGATTAGTCTATTATCTACAGAAGAGTTTGTTAAAGAAGTGGAGGATAGAGCGGAAGTGTTCATGTTGAATGGGAACGAAACCGGTAAAGATCTCGAGACTCTTGAGGAGGATGATCCAGTGGTAAATGAATTCGAAAATGTACTCCCTGCAGAGTTGCCCAAGGAATCACCGCCACTGAGGGACACACGACATCATACTGGTATAGTGTCAAGTGCTATTGTACCGCATAGACCACGATTTCGTATGTGTCCAACCAAGCAAGAAGAGTTGAGAAAACTGGTTGACGGGTTGCAAGTCGAAGGAAGTCAGTTGTCTACTACGGATTGCAGTTGGCAAAGGAAATTTATCAAAGACTTACATGTAGGAAGACACTTGAGCTGTGATCGGACTATGCAGCTAACCTCAAAGTCTTATTTTGAATCGTCACTGAGAAAGGAAGTTGAAAGGTCTGATCAGAGGAGCCCTAATCGACAAGTTTCAAAGACGACCACGACAAATGCAAGTTTATGTTTGCCGTTGCATATAGAAGCTAAATTACGGGAGGATGTTAGTGTGGACTTTGTGTTGGGATTACCGCGAACGCAACATGGCAATGATTCTATTTATGTGGTGGTTGGACGTTTTTCAAAATTGGTTCATATCATTATCTATAAGAAGACTGCAGAGACTGTTAATGTCATTCAGTTATACTTCAAAGAGATCGATAGACTTCATGGGTTACCTGAATCTATTGTTTCAGAGAGAGATACTTGGTGGCTGAACCATATCTGCATGAGTCTATGGAAAATGTCTGGAACTAAGTTGAAATCTAGTAGTGCTAATCATACACAGACAGATAGATGAGCTGAAGTTGTGAACAGATCCCTAGGTAATCTATTGCGATGCCTCGTGGATGATAATTTGAAAAGTTGGAATTCAAAGTTATGTCAAGTAGAGTGTGCACACGACCATGCAGTTAATCATAGCGTTTGGGCATTTGCGTTTGCACACAACCACACGGTTAATCGTAGCACTGGGTTCAGTCCAGTCCAAGCTGTTTATTCAACAATTCCTAAAGGACCGTTAGATTTATCAACAGTGCCACCGCAGAAAGGGGTGATTAAACGGGCTAATGTTTTCATGAATGAGTTGCAAGGATGCTACAAAGTTGTACAGGAATGATTTCTTAAGGCAACTGAGAAATATAAGCAATCAAAAGAGATTAAGCGACGAAGCGTTGAATGCATGGAAGGATATTTTATGTATGCAGTGTTTACCAATGATCGATTTCTTTTTGGAACCTACAACAAGCTAGAAGCTAGAAGGAATGGTCATTTAGAAGTCGTGAAGAGAATTAACGAGAATGTTTATAAATTGAGTTTGCCGGATCATTTTCCTGTTGCCAACATTGACAATATCAAACACTTGGTTCCATTTTACGAGGATAAGAGTATAGAAGACGAAGAGCTTTTAAATTCGAGGACGAATTTTTCCCAACCAGGGGAGGATGATGCAGCCCAGCGTGATGAAGACTTAGGTCGCCAACGACCTAACTCTCCTGATCTACGACCTACCAAGAACTGACCTACTAAGACACAACTTAACGAGTTAAAGGTCACTTTCTTAGGTTGCTCACGACCTAACAAGTCACGAGACAAAGAGCTACGACCTAAAAAGCTACGACCTAAAGAACTACGACCTAAAGAGTTACGACCTAACGAGATAGGTCGCTCCAATATGCAGATAGGTCGCTCCAATGTGTCGCTTGATTTAGGTCGCGAACGACCTTCCGTCCTTAGGTCGCTAAAGACATGGCTCCTTAGGTCGCATGCAATTATGTCGCTCTTTCTTATGTTGCTATCTTCGTTAGGTCGCTCCAGTATGCCACTTGACTTAGGTCGCGAACGACCTTCCATCCTTAGGTCGCGAACGACCTTACATAGGTTGCCTGAAGTTCTTGAGTCGCAAGAAGTTATGCCGCTTATTCTTGAGACGTTCAAGTGGTTATGTCGCAAAGCTGTTCTGTTTAAGTCGCGAGCCCTTAGGTCGCTCGAGAGTAGGTCGCGAGACCTTGGGTCGCTGAGATATCTTAAGACACTGGAGGAGGTTTCTTTAAGTCGCACAAGGGTTAGGTCGCGTGAAGATTTCTAGAAGCTATTCTCTTAAGTCGCTGATCTTTAAGTCGCTGGAACTTCTGATGCCAGCATTCCTTAGGTCGCTGCTGACTTGGGTCGTGTTGTATATAAGTTGAGTCGCATTGTTGGAAGTTGTTGTATTTTGTTGTGTTGTGTTTGTTAACTCGTTGCTCTTATGTCGTTGTGCTTAAGTCGTTTACTTGTTATAACTTGTATTTTGTTTTAGGTCGTAGGTCACGTCTGTTAGGTCGCGTGTGTTGTAATCTGTTAGGTCGTTCACGACCTATGTGTTATAAGTGTGTGAGTTGTAACCCTATAAATAGGGAGTGTGGGTCATTTGTAATAGTAGTTGATTTTGAATAAACTTTTGTTTGAGTGCTTTGTGCCTCTTCTCAAATTGGTAGTTGAGTGTGATCTCCTATCTCCACCTTCGGTATTCGAGTGCGCTCGAATCAACGATTGCTGAAGCCGATTCACGGAATCTAGTGCGCTAGATCAACGTACGAAGAATCGTAGATCTTCCTTCACGGCATCGTGCGCGATCAACGTGACGAAGATAGCTAGAATCCGGTATCTTTGGATCAACGGATTTGGGCCTTTGGTATCTTTCCATCCACCGATTGCTACTTTCATCGTTTCATACTTTTCAGTTATCCGCTGCTGTGTCATTTGGTATCAGAGCTAGACTTGACCAATCATAGCTAAGCCGAGTCTTGGAGCCAATTCTTTTTGAAGAGTTAAAGCCGAAGGCTAGAAGTTGAAGTTGTGCATCACATTGTGTTGAAAAGTCAAGGCCGTGCATTGTTTGTTCATTTGTTGTTCAAAGCCGAGAGTTAAAGCCGAACTAGTTGAAGTTGAGCCGAGTATAAAGTTTGATCTAGGCCGAGTGTTGAAGGGTGCATTGGTTTGGTTTGTTCAGAGCTAGACCGAAGCCAAGTTTTGAAGTTTGTGTTAGAATTTTTTTTTGAAGATTTGTTGAAGATCAATCATGCATCCGAGAAGAGGTAATCGTCATCATAATATTGCCGATGTATATAGAAGAGAAGATGCTAAGGCAATCAAGCTACGAATTAGTGATAACCTCGAAGAGAAGTTCAATAAAGGTTTTGGAAAGTTGGAGAAGTTAATGATGGATTTGAATCAAAGTCAAAGAGGAAGGTCACCAATCTTGAACCATGGAGGAAACAGAGTTTCGCCATCGGTTACGGAAGTAAGGAGGGTGTCGCCACAAACTTATCAAGATAAAAGAGAATCATCAATTTCAATGAGACGAGATCACCATGGAGAAGAATGAAGAAGTCAACGTGGGTTTGACAATGAACCATGTCGTGATGTCAAGAGACCGAGTAGAAGATATTTGCATGATCATAGAAACATACATGGTCATAGAGACGAAGGGTGTCATTTGCCAAAGCATGAGAATGATTCTATTTGGCTAAGGAACAATATTTTTCAGTCTACCTGTACTATCTTGGGAAAGGTTTGTAAATTCATTATTGATGCGGGAAGTTGCGATAACCTTATTTCCGAAGAAGCCGTTACGAAGCTGGGGTTGAAGACTGAAAAACACCCTAGACCATATAAACTGGCATGGATTAAGGAAGGTGAAGAAGTGACAGTTGGAATACGAGTATTGATTACATTTTCTATTGGGAAGAAATACAAAGACGATATATGGTGTGATGTTGTCGATATGGATGTATGTCACCTACTATTGGGAAGTCCATGGCAGTATGATAGAGCTGTACAACATAATAGTCACGCCAACAGCTATAGTTTCATGTTCGAAGGAACAAAAATTACTTTAGTTCTTAAGAAGCGTGAACAAAGTGACTGCAAGCCAGAGAAGAAGGTGGAAACCACTAATTTAATATCTTCAAAAGAATTTGTTGAAGAAGTGAAAGGTGGTGTTGAAGTGGAAGATGAAGTCGATTGTTCTCAACCGCCGAAGTTTGATGAAGATGAAGTAGATCCTTCTCAACCCACGAAGTTTGATGACCATAAAATTGATTACTCACAATCCGCGAAGATAGATACAGATGAAGTTGCTGTTTTTCAACCATCGAAGTTTGACGAACCTGAGGTTGAAAATACACAACCAGCAAAGTTTGATAAACACGAAGTTGATGTATTTCAACCGACGAAGCATGATGAACGTGAAGTTGAAAATTCACAACCAGCGAGGTTTGATGAGGTTGAAGGAAATGTGTCAGAAGATGAAGGAGGTAATTTATCAGTGAAGAAGGAGGATTCGATTAGTCTATTATCTACAGAAGAGTTTGTTAAAGAAGTGGAGGATAGAGCGGAAGTGTTCATGTTGAATGGGAACGAAACCAGTAAAGATCTCGAGACTCTTGAGG
Organism: Allium fistulosum; assembly: GCA_030737815.1. Taxonomy (NCBI): domain Eukaryota; kingdom Viridiplantae; phylum Streptophyta; class Magnoliopsida; order Asparagales; family Amaryllidaceae; genus Allium; species Allium fistulosum. The sequence continues at coordinate 731,922,198 of CM060908.1, forward strand.
AGGATGAGCCAGTGGTAAATGAATTCGAAAATGTACTCCCTGCAGAGTTGCTTAAGGAATCACCACCACTGAGGGACACACGACATCATACTGGTATAGTGTCAAGTGCTATTGTACCGCATAGACCACGATATCGTATGTGTCCAACCGAGCAAGAAGAGTTGAGAAAACTGGTTGACGGGTTGCCAGTTGAAGGAAGTCAGTTGTCTACTACGGATTGCAGTTGGAAAAGGAAATTTATCAAAGACTTACATGTAGGAAGACACTTGAGCTATGATCGGACTATGCAGCTAACCTCAAAGTCTTATTTTGAATCGTCACTGAGAAAGGAAGTTGAAAGGTCTGATCAGAGGAGCCCTAATCGACAAGTTTCAAAGACGACCATGACAAATGCAAGTTTATGTTTGCCATTGCATATAGATGCTAAATTACGGGAGGATGTTAGTGTGGACTTTGTGTTGGGATTACCGCGAACGCAACATGGCAATGATTCTATTTATGTGGTGATTGGCCGTTTTTCAGAATTGGTTCATATCATTATCTATAAGAAGACTGCAGAGACTGTTAATGTCAATCAGTTATACTTCAAAGAGATCGATAGACTTCATGGGTTACCTGAATCTATTGTTTCAGAGAGAGATACTTGGTGGCTGAACCATATTTGGATGAGTCTATGGAAAATGTCTGGAACTAAGTTGAAATCTAGTAGTGCTAATCATACACAGACAGATAGACGAGCTGAAGTTGTGAACAGATCCCTAGGTAATCTATTGCGATGCCTCGTGGATGATAATTTGAAAAGTTGGAATTCAAAGTTATGTCAACCAGAGTGTGCACACGACCATGCAGTTAATCATAGCGTTTGGGCATTTGCGTTTGCACACAACCACACGGTTAATCGTAGCACTGGGTTCAGTCCAGTCTAAGCTGTTTATTCAACAATTCCTAAAGGACCGTTAGATTTATCAACAGTGCCACCGCAGAAAGGGGTGATTAAACGAGCTAATGTTTTCATGAATGAGTTGCAAGGATGCTACAAAGTTGTACAGGAACGATTTCTTAAGGCAACTGAGAAATATAAGCAATCAACAGAGATTAAGCGACGAAGCGTTGAATGCAAGGAAGGATATTTTATGTATGTAGTGTTTACCAATGATCGATTTCTTTTTGGAACCTACAACAAGCTAGAAGCTAGAAGGAATGGTCATTTAGAAGTCGTGAAGAGAATTAACGAGAATGTTTATAAATTGAGTTTGCCGGATCATCTTCCTATTGCCAACATTGACAATATCAAACACTTGGTTCCATTTTACGAGGATAAGAGTATCGAAGACGAAGAGCTTTTAAATTCGAGGACGAATTTTTCCCAACCAGGGGAGGATGATGCAGCCCAGCGTGATGAAGACTTAGGTCGCCAACGACCTAACTCTCCTGATCTACAACCTACCAAGAACTGACCTACTAAGACACAACTTAACGAGTTAAAGGTCACTTTCTTAGGTCGCTCACGACCTAACAAGTCACGAGACAAAGAGCTACGACCTAAAAAGCTACGACCTAAAGAACTACGACCTAAAGAGTTACGACCTAACGAGATAGGTCGCTCCAATATGCAGATAGGTCGCTCCAATGTGTCGCTTGATTTAGGTCGCGAACGACCTTCCGTCCTTAGGTCGCTAAAGACATGGCTCCTTAGGTCGCATGCAATTATGTCACTCTTTCTTATGTTGCTATCTTCGTTAGGTCACTCCAGTATGCCACTTGACTTAGGTCGCGAACGACCTTCCATCCTTAGGTCGCGAACGACCTTACATAGGTTGCCTGAAGTTCTTGAGTCGCAAGAAGTTATGCCGCTTATTCTTGAGACGTTCAAGTGGTTATGTCGCAAAGCTGTTCTGTTTAAGTCGCGAGCCCTTAGGTCGCTCGAGAGTAGGTCGCGAGACCTTGGGTCGCTGAGATATCTTAAGACACTGGAGGAGGTTTCTTTAAGTCGCACAAGGGTTAGGTCGCGTGAAGATTTCCAAAAGCTATTCTCTTAAGTCGCTGATCTTTAAGTCGCTGGAACTTCTGATGCCAGCATTCCTTAGGTCGCTGCTGACTTGGGTCGTGTTGTATATAACTTGAGTCGCATTGTTGGAAGTTGTTGTATTTTGTTGTGTTGTGTTTGTTAACTCGTTGCTCTTATGTCGTTGTGCTTAAGTCGTTTACTTGTTATAACTTGTATTTTGTTTTAGGTCGTAGGTCGCGTCTGTTAGGTCGCGTGTGTTGTAATCTGTTAGGTCGTTCACGACCTATGTGTTGTAAGTGTGGAAGTGTGTGAGTTGTAACCCTATAAATAGGGATTGTGGGTCATTTGTAATAGTAGTTGATTTTGAATAAACTTTTGTTTGAGTGCTTTGTGCCTCTTCTCAAATTGGTAGTTGAGTGTGATCTCCTATCTCCACCTTCGGTATTCGAGTGCGCTCGAATCAACGATTGCTGAAGCCGATTCACGGAATCTAGTGCGCTAGATAAACGTACGAAGAATCGTAGATCTTCCTTCACGGCATCGTGCGCGATCAACGTGACGAAGATAGCTAGAATCCGGTATCTTTGGATCAACAGATTTGGGCCTTTGGTATCTTTCCATCCACCGATTGCTACTTTCATCGTTTCATACTTTTCAGTTATCCGCTGCTGCGTCATGAACCAATAGAAAAGAAAAAGTCACATTCTTAAACTCAAGGTATAATTAATTTCCAGCCCCTGACAACTCTTAGTATTGTACATTGAAAAATGAAAAGTCACAAAACCAACGGGCACAAAACTGGTACCGACCCGGTTAACCGTTTCGTGGTTTCCGCGGCGCATCGGACCTCCAAACACAGAATTGGATATACCGTTGAGATCAGCACGATGAGACGATCAAAACGGTATACAAACATCGGTGGTATGACTGAATTATAAAAAATCGAATTTTCTACTAGCGGATAATGCAGCAAAAATGCAGAAAAATAAGATCGATGGAGCTAAAGAAGTCCGAATTTTGAAAAACGAAAAATGACGTCTTAGTTAGAAGATGAATTAGAATTTTTCTATGTAAAAATATTCAGGTTTGGAAAACATTTTATTATCATCAATTTTTAACTGATATAAATTGGAATAAAATTACACTAGAAAATAAACTTCCAAATTATCTAATGAAAATTTACCAGTTACTATGATTAATTAGACGCATTTCAAATATCAAATTTTTATTTCAAAATTTTATCGTTTAAAATTTCACAGAATTTCAACTAATTACGTTATTAAAACAGTTAAAATTTACGGGTCGTTACAGTTATTTTGTGAATTTTAAACTGAACAATCTCGGTTTCTTCTGTTCTTTTCTATCGTGCCTCTTCCTCTATCTACGAAAGTTCAAGAGAAAAATAAAACCCAAATCTCTTTTTGCTGTGATGGCGTCTCTTCCTCTCATCTCCACTCCACTCCTAAGCTACGAAGCCTCCTCTCATTTCTGAATTCAACCGTCGTGCCTTTTTTCTCTACCAAATATTTTACCTATCTACACCCTAACCCTAAATCGAAGGCGATTTGATTTTCTCCAATGCATTCTCCCCCAATTGTTGTACTATTGTTCTTCCTCACCCTATCAACATCGGCTATCACTCTTTCCCGAACATCCACCGATTTGTCCTTAAGGCGTCGATATGTCGTCGCATGTAGGTAATCTCACTGTCATTTTTTCGCTCGCTCCGTTTAGTTTCCTTTTCTGGCTATTATTCTCGAATCATGGATTATTGAAATTTTTATGGTGTGAAGGTCCACTGCTGCCTTACTATTTAGAATGAAATATTTGTTTAAGTTAAAATTAGTGTTTGTGTATAGTAAAATCCTATTTGATGGTCGCATTCCATTGAATTGATTTTTTCCATAATCTCTTTCAACATGAGTTTTTCTCTTTCACTATGTAATAAGCGGAACAATGCCTACGTTTCCCCTTAAAACCCATAATTTGTTTCACTTATGGCTGGTGTATATTTCTTTCTATCCAATTTCTATAATTTCTTTAGGTTACGTAGCGAACATTATAAATAATAACTATCATGACAATAATAAAATTTCAGAGCTATAGCATGGGTGTTATATTTTGATAAGTGTTATAAATAAATATTTTCTTTAGTGTGCAGGTTTCCAATTTTCTTTAAATTCGAGGAAATTTTAGTTAGAGAATAAGTTTTTCCGACCCCTGATCACCATGTAAATGGAGCTGAATTCCTATCTGCTCGCTTGAATATGGATTTGTAATGCTTTGGATTTATTCTTAGTTGTGGAAAATTTGATATCAGGTAACACAAATGAATTGATTCTAAATGGCACTATGCTTGGAAACCATTCATATATTATCATATTGCATAAGGGATTGCAACGTAATAATACTTTGTAGTCATAGTTACAAGTAAGGACCTTCTATGCTTGATGATATTGTTGTTGTGGGCATTATTTTGAGAAAGCAAAGTAATGTTGGGTTTGCTATATTGCCTATTTTACTGTTAATACCTTTGTATTTTTTTTCCAAACTATGGATTAGAGAGGCTATATAATCATACTTATAGTGCCTTTATACCTCAGCCTAATAAAATCTTAGTTTTATTTTAAGACAATAGATTAATAAGAGTTATAGGTTAGAACTGTGAGTTAAAATGTATTTAATGGTATCGGTTACTTCCAAAAACAATTACGTGCATAACATCCACATAACATGTTATGCGTAGATGTAAATTTGATTAATGTCAAGTTCTATAGCAAGAAATCATGAACATCATTGAACTTTCAATGTGGATTCATATGTATACTTTGTGCATATATAATCCATTATATTTACAGAAGTATGTCAAATGCCACTGTAACAACCCGGAGTTTTATAACAATTAATTATCGTTGTTAAACGATTAATGTGGATAGATAATGGCTATTTGGAGTTTTTAATTGGGTAAAAAAATTCTTTTGATAATTCATTGAATATTGTGTGGGCTTTAAGATGCAATCTGGTCCATGTTTTCGTTTGTTTGATGCCGTGATAATTATCAAAGTGAATACCGTTCCCCTTCATTCCTTTCAATCGCAAACCCTAATCAAACGAGCGAAATAAAAATGGTGGCTCAATCTCCTTCTGGTTCGTTCGTTCCTCTTTTCAAAATTAGGACTTCTGGAACTGGGGCTTTCGATCTTTGATTTCGGCTGCGCGATTGAGTTGGGTTCTTCGACAAGGTGAGTGAATTTCGACTTCACTCACATCTAATTCGAAGTACTGCTTATATATGATTTGAGTTCTTGACTTCGTTTATATGAGTTTAATCTTCTTATTTGCGTTCGTATATAATTGTTTGAAGTTGTTAACCGATTTGCGTTGGCCGTTCTACTTTGTTTCGATGTTGATGATTTTTGACTTGGTTTGTCTTCTTGTTTTCCACGGCTTTGATTTCTGATTTCCTTAGCCACCACGATGTTGAATTCTTGGACGAGGTTGATTTCATTCTTTGTGCTGTTCATTTTCTAGCTATCACAGTTTCGAATTTGTTTGCATTGGAATTTATGTTGACTTCGGCTTGTACCTTGATTTACTTGTGGCCATTAACTGTTGACATCGGCCTTGACTTTAAAATGTGAAACTGCTTCTGACTTTTGTAGTTCCACATCTTTATGATCTTGTGTCTGCATATATAGGGTCTTGTATCACTTGATGGCATTGGTTTTTGATGATCTCTTTGTATTGCTGTTGGTCTTTGGTGCACTTGCTCCTCTCTGTTGTGCATGCCTGAATTATTTTTGGGTATTGCCGGGACTTTTGCTTTACTTGAGTTCGAGTCATTTGTTTCAGCTACCATGTGTATACGTACATCTGTGATCATACATAAATATATGTATGTTTTTGCACCATTGTTGTTTCACTATTTCACTTGTTACTATTTCTTGGTACAGTTTCCTGTTGTCACCTCAGTTTGCTTTTACCACTTTGCACTGTGGTTTCTCTGACCAATCTAGGTAGAACATTTTGATTTGTGATTGAAAACTTGTCCGGTTCATATTGCATTTTTATGTTGAGACACTGTCTGTTAGACTTGAAGTCTGGTGACTTCACCTTGGCATTTGAACTGGTTCGATATTAATTTCATTGTTATTTTTTTTATGCTGCTTTGCACATGGTTCACAGTGTACATTAAGTTGTGTTGAGTCATGATAGTAGTGACTTGACCTTTGCACTTTGTTAATGATTTGACTGTATTGAATTTGATTTGAGGACTTTTGGGTTCGACTCTCTTTTGATGGCTTTGTTCGAACTATCTTTGGCAATTGCTTATGCTAAATGCTGTTTCATTTGGGGTAGATATGTATGTGTATTCATATATATGCATACATGCACTCTTGTTGACTTCGATTATCCTATGTGCTTTTAATTTCGAGCTTGCCTTAGTTTGAGTTTTGCTCATTTGAGTACATATACTTAACTGGCTTGCTAATTTCTTATACGCTGGCACAATTCTGAATTGTCTCTGACCCTGGTTTTACTTTGAGCTGCAGTTTATAATCTCATATGTACTTGATTACTGGTTGTATTTGCACCATTTTCTGTTGTAAGTGTTCAAGCTTCATGTTGGGGCTGCACTTGCTCTTGTACAACTGCCATTGTGCAATTGAGTTGTTTGGTCTGGCCATTCTTTGTTTCAGATCTGTGCATATTTTCTTGTATGCTTGGAGTCTCTGTTCGACTATATTGATAGTATTTGGTCTGGACATTGTTGTATTGTGACTTGTACATTGATTTGTACATTGAGTTGAATCCAGCTTATTCGCTCGGATTTGACCTTGTGCTGATTCCTATTTCATCACTGTAGTGGCGAGGCAGTACACGCGAGCGCGTACTGCAGCCAAAACAGGATTGGCATTTTAATTGATATTTCAATTTCTTGAATTTTTTTGTGTATTCAATTCAATATATTTTGAATTGTACTTTGATTTGGTTTGATTTGATCATTTTGTTTTTGTCTAATTATCTATTGATAATTAGATTATGAGTTTCTAATTATTTATTTAATAATTAGATTTTGTTGATAATTGTTGTTTAGGCAATTTTGGGGTTTTCATATTATCTTCATTGATAACCTTTTTACATATCTTTGTTGATGATTTGAATTTGCTGATTTGTTGTTTAACACTGTTTCGTGTTATATCTACCGTTATCCGATTCTCTTAATGAAGAATTGGATATACGAGAATTATTGTGACTGTCGTCTATTGATTATTTAATTATTATTGCTTCTGTGCATTAATAACTGAGTTTGAATTAGACTGACCCGTGTATTATTTTCTTTTGAATTTAATACTCGGGTCAGACCGAGTTATTTTAGGTTGTTGATATCTTGCTTTGGGTTGTTGCTTGAGCTATGAAGTCTCTTCACATCTTTTGGAGTAGTCGTCGTCATTTGTAGTAGTCAGTGTATATGATCTAGGTTGATATGTATTCATGTATATTATTCGATAATGTACTTGTATATATAACTTCCAAAGTCGACAGTTGTAGTTGTATCATATGTATTATATCAAATGTATTGTAACTGCCTTCAGTTATATATATATGAGATTTGATATTAGCTGTGTTCAGCATTTATCTTATCTGTGTCATTATTTTATATATACTGTCCTAAACTATTATGAACCATCGTAGTTCGTTTTATACTGGAATTGGGTATGTCGATGGGAGTAATAACCAGAGATGAAAATAAATATACCACTCCTATTAAGGTAACCAATACTAGTGTAAGGGCTAACTACGGATGGCCGCTCCTATCCAGCCTTATTCTTCGTAATAACAGACAGTATTTCTTTTAATACTCTTTGTTATTGTGACCATAGAGGTGGGGCGTCACAGTTGGTATCAGAGCTTGGGGTTTATGGACATAATATAAAACATAACTTAGATGGAACATGTGTTACCACTACAAGAAAAATATTAATTAACAGCATTATATATTAGCGTTTCAAGCGATAATGCTGTTTTAGGACCAATAGAAAAACGTAAAACGCTGTATAATTAACCCAGCTAAAAATAAATGGCGGTTCTTCCAATTAAGTTTAGAGGCCACATTCTTTCACCATTACTTCCCTCCTGTTTCCCCCGCTTTACACAATCTTCTCCTTTCTCCCTGAAAACCCTAAAATAGGTCTACTCTTCTTCCGATTCTATTTAACTATACAAAGATCAGATCTACGCGACAAAGTATCCCTCTACATCCTCTCCGTCTTTCTCACCTCTACCCAATGTCTCTATACTTTTTTTTTGCTTTACTTCATCGCGGTTCAAGCCTTCCATGCCACCCTCACCGACCCTTGCATCTGCAATTATTGGCCGAATTTGCACAGAGAGACGCATGACAAACTTGAGCATCCGAGGCAAATCCACTCGATCCAATTTTGGACTTCATCACCCAATTCGGATTCCAATTTTTCGGTATTACTCATTCTACTTTTTTCTAATTTTAGTTTGTTTGAAATAATATTGTTTTTATTCTTTCAACTATTTTCTACTTTTAACTTGTAAAAATATGGATTCAAAGATTGAAACATGGAAGTTGAGAGATTGTATAGGCCATGAAGCTAAGGAAGTTCAACTTTATACGATTCCTTATTTAGTAGGTTAAATTGTAGGATGTTGGTAGCATGGGAAAAACCAAAATAACTAAATTTACTCTCAGTGTCTCAAAGATTTGTTGACAGTCTATATATTTCAGTTTCTATGTTTAAATGATAATGTTGTCTGTTACTGTATATCTTTAATTTCAAGGTTGATTTAGACTACGTATTTTATTTATAGCCGAATCATGGAAGATTAAATTACTCTTTGCAAAATTGCACCTTATTTAATTCATTTCATGGTATACGCTCTCTTTTACAGTTTTCAATCAAAACCAAACAATTTAATATCTAACTAACCCATTTGTTAGTATAACTTTAATTTTGTCAACTAAATTAATAACGCAGATTAAACTTAATATGATATTTTCATTTTTTTGCTCCTATATATACTCGCTCACAAATATGCTAAATATATCAGAGAAACCTTGGAAATATGATTATATGCGTAAGTGCTTGTGTAGTGGATTGGTACGTAACACTCTCTCTATTTTTACTCTGTTTTTAAACAAAAGTTGCGTAGTATAAGAAGAAGAAGAAAGGCATATGCTAGAGTATTGATACCATTTTTTTCATTGATACTCAATACAGAAGCAACATTCCCATATCCATTGCAATAATTTGGAGCAGACTACACCTGTAGTTTAGAAAAAGATGATGAATTTGACACTAGTTAACCCATGAGACATGAAATATAAAGTAAAACTCATAGTTATGAGACCCTTATATGGGAACATGTATTTAAGACCTTCCTGGACAAAGTTGATGGGGTTGACAAAGAAGGTCTAGATTATTTGTAACGACCCGACTTTCTATGCCCAGAAAGACGCATCATTATGAAGAAAGAAAGGGATAGAAGAAGAAAAGAAAAGAAGAAAGAACAACAACACATCAGAGATCTCACAGCGGAACGAGAAATATATTATATCACATAAGATATTACATAGTATCATATACATCAGAGTATACAATTTATACAACACAGAATAGACAGTTATAAACTTCTGTCTACTATACATCACAAGTACAACAGTACAATACAGACTAATACAAACACAGCGGAAACTCTATATATCTACACGCTGAAGCCTCCTGCTCCACAGCTCCTCCAGTATTCGTCAAGACTAACCTGAATCCCCTTGACTACTCATACAAATTTGAGTACCCAAGAGTTTAATAAAACAGAAAATAAACACTTGGGTCAGACATGGGTCTGGTGTGAGTAAACGGTTTAAATTGCTTAACTTTGAAAACCTTTGAAAACAAAAGTATCACGTAAGACTCCCCACACATAAACATGGGTAAGTTTTTACCTTACGCTAACTAAAACATTTGATAGGAAATTCGATTGTATTATAATAGGGTCTAGGGTTTTCAAGTAAAATACAGAAATAGCTGAAATGCTTACATCTCACATTCCAACATAGTTGGGCACAACTAATACGTACGGCACTTATTGGAGTTTGGATTCCATACAATGGCAGGGCTACTGGGGTACCGCCCGTCACAGTACGTGGCCTAGATCACCGTACCGAGGAGTACGCCCGCTCCCCTGCAACACAAAGCCGGAACCATCCCTTACTGGATAATTCCGAACAAGACAATCCCGTAGTTGGCGCGACCAACCACACACTAAGCCGAATAAAATAAAGGGACCTCTAGACAGGGATCTATCTTGCTCTCAGTGGGTGCTACCCACGAAGCCTTGCTGCATCTCCCCTGTTTTAGCCATTCCCGGTTGATGAGGCTTGAGGTTACGATTACCTTTAATCAGAACATATCACTTAGAATGCTCATCGTCCGCCTGACGATGTGCTGAAAGCATTCAATCCATATAAGTTCGTTCCGGGTTCGAACGAAACCGAAGGCATTATCTCGTTACACTCGTTTTGGAATCACCCTCAGAGTTAACGACAATAACCCTTGCACTCTGAATCTTCATCTTCACTTGAGATTCACGACCTATCGTTAATTTGGATTGATGTGGTATTCGGGTCTCCAGACCTGGAAATCCGGTATACGGAAACCCGATCCCGGTCTCATCGAAATCCAAAGCGTATCTTTTAAGGCCAAGTTGTTTTAAGGTTAAAACAATTCAATTCTTATCTATACACACAAAGATAGATAATTCAATAGATAATCTACATTATCATCCCAAACAGATAATTCACATTATCATTATAATTCAACCAAACATCCATATCATATATCAATCATATCTCATCAGAGATATCAAACAATGAAATACATTCAATCTCATTTCTGAGATTACATCCATTCAAGACAATTAATGTCATCCATTCTTATATAAGCAATGATTTACTTAATCACAACATAATTAATTTAAAATGAATTAAATTAACTATCTCTATCTTTAATTAATTTAAAGTGAATTAAATTAATTACTTCATCTCTTAATTAATTTAAAATAAATTAAATTAATTACTTCATTTTAAATCTTACTTATATAATCATTAGTTAATTACAAATAAATTAATTAATCATTCTCTAATTATCCTCTTTAATTAATCACCTTGATTAATTATTTTTTTAATTACATTTAAGTAATTACCTTAATTAATTTTCTAAATTAATTATCCTTAACCAAATACAGTAATTAACCTTTAATTACTTCATTAATTAATTAATTATAATTAATTACTTTAATCCTTAATTAATTACAATTAATCACTTATCATTTGATTAATTAATCTTAATTAATCAACTCTTAATCATTAATTAATTATAACTAATGATCCCTAATTACATCTTTAATTATTAATTAATTACATTAAGTAATTATTCTTAATTAATCCATAATTATTAATCATCTTTGATTAATATAATTCAGTAATTGACTTTAATTAATTACTTCCATTAATTAATTACTTTTTAATTAATTACCTTAACAAATAATTAATTACCTTATTAATTAACCTTAATCCTTTAATTAAATAAATTATTTAATTAATAACACTAGGTAATTAACCTTAATCACTTCTTATTTAATTACTTTCATAAATAATTATCTTCTAATTACCTTATTAAATAATTTCCCTTTTACTTAATTACATCAAGTAATCATTCCTTAATTACTTCATCAAGTAATTACACTTAATAAATTATAAGTGATTATCTTTAGTTAACCACTAATTAATTACTTAGTTAATCATTTAACTATTTATTCAAATTTAATTAATAATTTCTTAACTATTTATACTTAAAGACTTTATTTAAGAAAATCATTATCTTAATTAAATAAATTAAATTGACCAACAATTTAATTATCTTCACATATTAATTTTCTTTAATTAATCAAAACTCTTAATTACTTAAGATAACTCCTTTATTATAATTGATTTACTAAAATCCTTATTATTTAAACTTTATTTAAAATAAAACATTTTAGAATTCAATTATAATTAAAACAACATAAACTTCTACTTCAACTTTCAAAACCTTTAAACTTCCAAAGTTATTAAATTAACTTTAATACAAAAACATTTTGAAAATCTACTTATCTACCCTTTTTAAACTTATCTATTTAAATATTTAAAAACTTGTTTAAAACAATTATTCTTTTGAAAACAATTTATTTTATAATTAAAAACTTGTTTAACTTTGCTTAAAAACTTAAACATTCTGTTTAAAATTTAAAACCTGAACAACCTAAAACCCGAGTAAAACCCATAGAAACTCGAAGTAACTCTCGAGACAACCCACAACACTCCTGCTTCGAGTAAAACTCGACCATCCCCCGAACGAAAACCCAAGCTCCTGTTTTCTTCCCCAAAAACAAAATCTCAGATACACGAAATCGTGCACATGCACAACTGGACAGCGATGCTCCGATCATCGTCGCGTACGTCATCCAGTCGAAGTCGACACCCTCTACCTTTCTGACCACCTGAATTCGCGAGTTCATCAGAGAATCGAAAACAACTCGATTACGTTCATTCCTGGTAACGTACATCACCAAGAAATCGACCACCACTGATGATCCCTGCCTCGAGAAGTTCCTCCACCTTCGCCGTAGCTACGCCACGCCTTCCAGCTCCTATCGCAAGCCTCGCGATCGCCTCCGATCATCTCTCGACGTCTCGAAACTCATTAGAACATCAATGTCAAAACCAGGGTATTAAACCCTAGTTCGACAATCTCTGGCCAACACGACCATTGATAAAATACATCGACAATTTTCCTGCACTAGTAGACCACTCAACCACCTCCGGCTCAAATATCAAGTCTCCTCTCGCCGCCGATCGATGGCAATTGATCAAAACAGTCGATCCGTTCAACTCAAGAAACCCAACAAATTATCCAACTAAAAGTCAAGATATTCATATTAAAATTCATGATTTTAAATTACCATTTCAATCATGCAATCAAAACTACAAATTGAATTCGTAAATTTTTGACCCAATTTACATTTCCACTGTTATTTATAAAATGTCGTGACAAATACTAAATATAAGTTCCAGATCTTATTTTTAGGAGTTATGCTACATGTTTTCAATCCTTTTTCATTTACACATCAAAAGCTAAAAGTGAGTAGATGATGAAACATAGGTTTTGAAAAGAAAATTCAAACTCTGTAAACTCACAGAGCCTATATATACATATGCTGGTTATTCACAGACAATAAACACTTGTATACATACATGCATCCATTTTAATTCAAACATTAAACTAACACATGAATTTCATTCACATACCAAAGTGAAATCAAAATTTAAAACTGTTTTTAAAATCTAATGTTTACTCACCAAGGAACAGAGAGCAGGAGATAGAAATGATTTTCTAGGCTTATTCCAGACTCTCACATACAAACATGCATACATTACAAATATTTCAGATAAATCATCACATATCAAAATTTAAAGTCTGTTTTTAAAATAATATTTACTCACCTAACATCAGAGAACAGAGAACATTTTCTGTTTCCAGGCTGATGTTGATTTCCAGACTGATTTTGATTTTAAACTCCTTTTGTTTATACTTTGTTGAATTTTAAACTTGCAGTTTGATCCTTGAAACTGATTGCATGTCTTCAGGTTGTTTGAAGAATTTGAAATTGCTAATTGTATTTGAAAATCTTGAGATTGATGTTGTATTGTTTTTGATCTTCTTTCCCACTGATTTGTATTTCCAGATTTTCATCTTCTTTGAATTTGGTTTCCAGTCTTTTATATATTTTTAGATTCGAATTATAATTTTTGTTTGAAATGAAGAGAACAAGAGTTTCAGCTGAAAAGTGAAATCAGATCTTTCCTCTTTCATATTTTAATTTACTTATTTTAATTATCAAAAGGAAATGTGGACATTTGTCCTCTTAGGTGTTAATTAGTTTACACCTATACACTTATTTTCTTACAAATGTCTTCACACCATCTTAATATGCTTACAAGTATTAATCTTGTTTTAATTAATTTATTTAAGTCATTTATATGTATTTAAGAAATATTTATATGTATATAATGATGTATTTATCTTTTTATAATTAAGCTTTACATTCCTATATAAATATACAAATGTGAAAACTATTATTTAAAATAACTTATGCTTTAATCAAATATATATATAACATATTTATATATGCTTGAGAAATTGAGTTTAACTCTATATATATATATTTTTACAAACCTATTTTGACTTATATTTGAATTTTAAAAATGAAAGAATCTTAAAACCAATTAACTTCTTATTTTAAATCTCAAATATCATTTTCAAAAGTATTAAGTCAAATTACAATTTCCAAATTACAAATTATATATATATATATATATTAAAGTTTGAAAACATCTTAATTTAATTCAAATCATTACCTTTCCATTTCAATATATAAATATATACATTCTAAATGTGAAATATTTTAACATAAATTTTGATAATTATCATATTGAATTTAATACATAACTCCAAATCACAATATATATATATATACATATATATTATAATTTGAAAACATAGTTTTAAAAGACTCCCTATTTATAATATATATACCTATATATATATACATTATAAATATAAAACATTTATATATAAGTTTAGAAAGATAAATCTTCCCAATTTAAAATTGTTAGAAAAGATATTCCCAAATTAAAATGTTATTAGTTTTTAAAGAAATAAACTTGCCAATTAAAATGTTATTAACCTTTTAAAATGAATAAACTTGTCAATTTATAAAATAAATCAACAAATCAATTTAATTATTTATAAAGATTATTAAATTGATATTGCCAAAATTCCGGGATATCACATTCCTTCCCCCTTAAAATAATTTCGTCCCCGAAATTTAAAAGCAAAGATAATTTAATAACCCAGCAAAATTTTAATTTTAATTTCAAACAGCAACCATACATATCAATCATATTCTAACAATCATAGCAAACAATTTAATCAAACAAATTTAACTATCCAGACAAATTCTGGATAGAATTTCCTCGAGTTTCCCCAAGTATATATATACCGGGATACTCGTTCTACAGGATCTTAACTAACTATCTACAATAATCTAGAACTCCTTCCCATCTAGATTATAAATCTGAACAAAATATCAGACTAAACTCAAAATCATCTCAACTACCAAATCCTTCTGAACTGCTGATCCCACAACCAATGACAGATCAAACACGTATTCCCTCAGAGATACGTGAAATAAAATGAATTCCAGTTATCCGAACTGGCAACTCAATCCTATATATCAAAGAACTAATTCTCTTGAGAACACAGAAAAATCTCATAATACTTCCGGAGTTAGCTCTCCAATCTTACCAAATCTTGTATCTCCTTTAATTGAAGAAAACTTAAACAATATCCAATTTCAACTTCATCCTTCCTGATCAGCTTAGCCCTTGCTGATGCTTCCTGGAACAATCTAGACCAACATCAAACCAATTTCCGGATCCTTCTCAACAAAATGGTTTCCCAAAAATCACCGAAATCCAGAACACAATTCTACTCCACAAACATTAGAGTACTTCGAACTACTTCTCCTTTCTGAAATAGCCAAACAGTTGCACTTGACAACCTTACTTCCAGATCCTGAAAATTCTTTCACACTTAGAGTTATACTTGAATTTCTTATAGAAATCCTCTACTCCAAGAAAATTACAACTCCCGGTTGCTTCCACTCTAGAATAGCTGCTATCTTGCTTTCGCTGCACAACTCTGATCTGGAATAGATGAGAATGCTGTCGGAGAAACTCGAGCACAAACTTGATCATCCACAGTTCACCATATCTATAAAATCTTAGTGAACCATTCTACTTGGTCAAAAACATCCCAGTAGAATCCCCTCCAGAAAATTAGGACTGATCAATCCCTCTCCAAACAATCTTCAGTTGCTTTACCAAATTCTTCTCTAGGAGACATCCTTCTACTAAGCTGAACTACCGGTAACTCCACGAATCAAGTCGATACAGAATCTCAATCTCCAATAATACCAAGAGAATACTCAAACAATCGCAAGTCACTTTTGCGATCAGCCCGGCCTAATTTCCAAAGATAATGTTCTCTTTTCACTAATCAGAACAGCTTACACTTAACCATCCAATTCATCGAAGAAATGGATTCACTCTGCTGCTTCTGGACTTTACCTTCAGAAAAACTGCTCAGCCAGAAACTTCTTGCCAATCACAGAATACTCCGAGCTGCACTGCTGCCACAGATGCCAAAGACTTCTTATCCGAAACTCCTCGAAAAACTCGGACCTCAAAGCAAATAGAAACACCCCACTGGACTCAGCCACAACACCGAAACAGACTCACTTCTTCAAACTTGTTCCAGAAGAAACATCTTCAGAAACGTCCATAGCCACCATGTCTCATCACACAGCTACTACTTCCTGAGGTTACCAAAATACCATCACTCTCTTCAGCTCATCCAATAGATCTACTCTATTCATCCAACTTCAAAGATAAACTCCGAACCTTAACAGTTCCTTCGGAGATTGATGAAATCTTTACACCATAACAAAGTTCACTCGAGACAGTATTTGGTCTACAGTCTCGTCAGATACACTTCCAACCTCAACATTCAAACTCTAATTATTGGTAATTGTGTTACACACACTACCATCCTATCTACCCTTATAACTTATATTGGAAAACCCGAACAGGTAACCCAACAAATAGGTAGAAATATATATATATATATTTAAAATGATACTTTTTATATAGAAATTATTTCTGGGTAAAATTATTTCATTTACCTCTTTAAAACAATATTGTGTCCGTTGGCCTGGTTCAAGTGTTTAGAGATCCCTATCAATAACGTTAGCTACTCGTATTGACCAGAATCCATATACCACTCAACCGATCAATTAACACAATATAAAACCATTTTTATATAATTAACAATTACGCGCTCTCAAGATAGACACCACTTCAGAGCCTAGGTATTCACTCAACCTACAGCTCTGATACCAATTGTAACGGTCTAGGCTTTTCAACCATCGACAGCGGCCTCAACTGGTAGGCTTTTCAACCATCCCAGCCCCACCGTGGCTTACATTGGTACCTCGAATTTGCTTTTACGGCCAGCCTCTCGACTCGCAACCAACCCCTCAATGGGACATGTAGGGGTAAGAGTCTCCCGTTCGCCACCAAACCGCGAAGCGAGAACCCCCTATCATGCTGTAATGTAGCAAACCCGATCCCGGTCTCATCGAAATCCAAAGCGTATCTTTTAAGGCCAAGTTGTTTTAAGGTTAAAACAATTCAATTCTTATCTATACACACAAAGATAGATAATTCAATAGATAATCTACATTATCATCCCAAACAGATAATTCACATTATCATTATAATTCAACCAAACATCCATATCATATATCAATCATATCTCATCAGAGATATCAAACAATGAAATACATTCAATCTCATTTCTGAGATTACATCCATTCAAGACAATTAATGTCATCCATTCTTATATAAGCAATGATTTACTTAATCACAACATAATTAATTTAAAATGAATTAAATTAACTATCTCTATCTTTAATTAATTTAAAGTGAATTAAATTAATTACTTCATCTCTTAATTAATTTAAAATAAATTAAATTAATTACTTCATTTTAAATCTTACTTATATAATCATTAGTTAATTACAAATAAATTAATTAATCATTCTCTAATTATCCTCTTTAATTAATCACCTTGATTAATTATTTTTTTAATTACATTTAAGTAATTACCTTAATTAATTTTCTAAATTAATTATCCTTAACCAAATACAGTAATTAACCTTTAATTACTTCATTAATTAATTAATTATAATTAATTACTTTAATCCTTAATTAATTACAATTAATCACTTATCATTTGATTAATTAATCTTAATTAATCAACTCTTAATCATTAATTAATTATAACTAATGATCCCTAATTACATCTTTAATTATTAATTAATTACATTAAGTAATTATTCTTAATTAATCCATAATTATTAATCATCTTTGATTAATATAATTCAGTAATTGACTTTAATTAATTACTTCCATTAATTAATTACTTTTTAATTAATTACCTTAACAAATAATTAATTACCTTATTAATTAACCTTAATCCTTTAATTAAATAAATTATTTAATTAATAACACTAGGTAATTAACCTTAATCACTTCTTATTTAATTACTTTCATAAATAATTATCTTCTAATTACCTTATTAAATAATTTCCCTTTTACTTAATTACATCAAGTAATCATTCCTTAATTACTTCATCAAGTAATTACACTTAATAAATTATAAGTGATTATCTTTAGTTAACCACTAATTAATTACTTAGTTAATCATTTAACTATTTATTCAAATTTAATTAATAATTTCTTAACTATTTATACTTAAAGACTTTATTTAAGAAAATCATTATCTTAATTAAATAAATTAAATTGACCAACAATTTAATTATCTTCACATATTAATTTTCTTTAATTAATCAAAACTCTTAATTACTTAAGATAACTCCTTTATTATAATTGATTTACTAAAATCCTTATTATTTAAACTTTATTTAAAATAAAACATTTTAGAATTCAATTATAATTAAAACAACATAAACTTCTACTTCAACTTTCAAAACCTTTAAACTTCCAAAGTTATTAAATTAACTTTAATACAAAAACATTTTGAAAATCTACTTATCTACCCTTTTTAAACTTATCTATTTAAATATTTAAAAACTTGTTTAAAACAATTATTCTTTTGAAAACAATTTATTTTATAATTAAAAACTTGTTTAACTTTGCTTAAAAACTTAAACATTCTGTTTAAAATTTAAAACCTGAACAACCTAAAACCCGAGTAAAACCCATAGAAACTCGAAGTAACTCTCGAGACAACCCACAACACTCCTGCTTCGAGTAAAACTCGACCATCCCCCGAACGAAAACCCAAGCTCCTGTTTTCTTCCCCAAAAACAAAATCTCAGATACACGAAATCGTGCACATGCACAACTGGACAGCGATGCTCCGATCATCGTCGCGTACGTCATCCAGTCGAAGTCGACACCCTCTACCTTTCTGACCACCTGAATTCGCGAGTTCATCAGAGAATCGAAAACAACTCGATTACGTTCATTCCTGGTAACGTACATCACCAAGAAATCGACCACCACTGATGATCCCTGCCTCGAGAAGTTCCTCCACCTTCGCCGTAGCTACGCCACGCCTTCCAGCTCCTATCGCAAGCCTCGCGATCGCCTCCGATCATCTCTCGACGTCTCGAAACTCATTAGAACATCAATGTCAAAACCAGGGTATTAAACCCTAGTTCGACAATCTCTGGCCAACACGACCATTGATAAAATACATCGACAATTTTCCTGCACTAGTAGACCACTCAACCACCTCCGGCTCAAATATCAAGTCTCCCCTCGCCGCCGATCGATGGCAATTGATCAAAACAGTCGATCCGTTCAACTCAAGAAACCCAACAAATTATCCAACTAAAAGTCAAGATATTCATATTAAAATTCATGATTTTAAATTACCATTTCAATCATGCAATCAAAACTACAAATTGAATTCGTAAATTTTTGACCCAATTTACATTTCCACTGTTATTTATAAAATGTCGTGACAAATACTAAATATAAGTTCCAGATCTTATTTTTAGGAGTTATGCTACATGTTTTCAATCCTTTTTCATTTACACATCAAAAGCTAACAGTGATTAGATGATGAAACATAGGTTTTGAAAAGAAAATTCAAACTCTGTAAACTCACAGAGCCTATATATACATATGCTGGTTATTCACAGACAATAAACACTTGTATACATACATGCATCCATTTTAATTCAAACATTAAACTAACACATGAATTTCATTCACATACCAAAGTGAAATCAAAATTTAAAACTGTTTTTAAAATCTAATGTTTACTCACCAAGGAACAGAGAGCAGGAGATAGAAATGATTTTCTAGGCTTATTCCAGACTCTCACATACAAACATGCATACATTACAAATATTTCAGATAAATCATCACATATCAAAATTTAAAGTCTGTTTTTAAAATAATATTTACTCACCTAAAATCAGAGAACAGAGAACATTTTCTGTTTCCAGGCTGATGTTGATTTCCAGACTGATTTTGATTTTAAACTCCTTTTGTTTATACTTTGTTGAATTTTAAACTTGCAGTTTGATCCTTGAAACTGATTGCATGTCTTCAGGTTGTTTGAAGAATTTGAAATTGCTAATTGTATTTGAAAATCTTGAGATTGATGTTGTATTGTTTTTGATCTTCTTTCCCACTGATTTGTATTTCCAGATTTTCATCTTCTTTGAATTTGGTTTCCAATCTTTTATATATTTTTAGATTCGAATTATAATTTTTGTTTGAAATGAAGAGAACAAGAGTTTCAGCTGAAAAGTGAAATCAGATCTTTCCTCTTTCATATTTTAATTTACTTATTTTAATTATCAAAAGGAAATGTGGACATTTGTCCTCTTAGGTGTTAATTAGTTTACACCTATACACTTATTTTCTTACAAATGTCTTCACACCATCTTAATATGCTTACAAGTATTAATCTTGTTTTAATTAATTTATTTAAGTCATTTATATGTATTTAAGAAATATTTATATGTATATAATGATGTATTTATCTTTTTATAATTAAGCTTTACATTCCTATATAAATATACAAAGGTGAAAACTATTATTTAAAATAACTTATGCTTTAATCAAATATATATATAACATATTTATATATGCTTGAGAAATTGAGTTTAACTCTATATATATATAGTTTTACAAACCTATTTTGACTTATATTTGAATTTTAAAAATGAAAGAATCTTAAAACCAATTAACTTCTTATTTTAAATCTCAAATATCATTTTCAAAAGTATTAAGTCAAATTACAATTTCCAAATTACAAATTATATATATATATATATATATTAAAGTTTGAAAACATCTTAATTTAATTCAAATCATTACCTTTCCATTTCAATATATAAATATATACATTCTAAATGTGAAATATTTTAACATAAATTTTGATAATTATCATATTGAATTTAATACATAACTCCAAATCACAATATATATATATACATATATATTATAATTTGAAAACATAGTTTTAAAAGACTCCCTATTTATAATATATATACCTATATATATATATACATTATAAATATAAAACATTTATATATAAGTTTAGAAAGATAAATCTTCCCAATTTAAAATTGTTAGAAAAGATATTCCCAAATTAAAATGTTATTAGTTTTTAAAGAAATAAACTTGCCAATTAAAATGTTATTAACCTTTTAAAATGAATAAACTTGTCAATTTATAAAATAAATCAACAAATCAATTTAATTATTTATAAAGATTATTAAATTGATATTGCCAAAATTCCGGGATATCACATTATTTATATGACTGAACTGCAAAATAAATTATTAACAGTCTCTAAGTTGCAAAGAAGTGGTCTATTTTAAATAAAGAAAAAGAAGGGATGAGGCATAAATACTAGCCAGTGCATGTTTTCGTTTCTGGAACTTCCTAATCCTGTAACTTTGTTTATATAGGATAGCGGTAAGTCAGAATAAGAACGTATCCTAGCTAGTGTAGGCTATCTATACATGTATTGATGATTTTATTTGTACTGGTCTTTCCTTTGCATTATTTATAAAGATACAAAAAGTTGCTTTATTCCTAGTCATGATGGGTTGTACATCAGTCTTCATGGTATAAGTTATGAAGAAGGTATGTACCACTGTCCTTGCAACATATTTAGTAGTATTATGTTGTTATATGTTGGTAGTATTAACATTATTTAATGCATATGTTTCTTCTATATATCTAACTATAGGTTCCGCTTCAGATTCAGAAAGACAGGATAGGTTCAGAGACTTGCACAACAGCATATGCATTATCATGTGCATCAAGTACTGATAGTAAGGAGGTGATAGTAGATGTGGAAACCGGCTGGGTATGCTATCTAACATTGACCGATAACAAAACGGTGTAATAAAGAGTTGCTTATAAACTTGTTTTCCTATGATTCGAGCAGGAGGTAAAAGATGTTGTAGCGATAAGGTCTTGGTATGTGTGTTACAGCACTGGTAAGTGCTCACTTAATTATATTTTCCTTTCTTTTTTCCTCGCTTGTAAATTTTGAACTATTGCTGTACTTGTGAGATGTGAAATTATGGTCTTGATGTAGGTCAATGATACCATTGGAATTGTTTATTTTCTTGTATGCATTTTTGTTAGTTGTAGAGGCACCTCTGGAAGAAGACGTGATGGAAATGTATAAGAAGGCTGCTGAATTTTGGGCTGAGCTACGAGTTGAGCTATTGTCTGCAAGTTCTTTCCTTTTAGAAGATAAACCCATTCCTAGTCAGCTATGGCGTCTGTATTGAGCTAGTCACCAGCGGTTCTTTAGGCACATGTGCACGTCAACTAAGGTGCCTGCTGTGGTGAGACTGGCAAAACAGGCCCTAGCAAATAATAAATGTGTTGTAATCGACCTTCGAAGCAGTGGAGAAGCTCGAGTTGAGGAAGCTGTGAGCAAAAATGGTATTGAGATAGACGATTTTGTTTCTAGTCCTAGGGAACTCCTGCTCAAATTGGTGGATGAGAACTATCCTATGCCACCAAAGCCTGACATTGGAAAGGGTGAAGATAGTGTTAAAGAGATTCAAAGGAAAAGACACTCTGCGAATCCAGATGTATCATTCAGTGGGAGGGTGAGAAAAACTGCGAAATGGAGTCCAAGTGGCAGTGAAGACGAAGAAGAAGCTGAAAGTAAGTCTCAGGCTGCCTGCTACTAAATAATAAAATTCTCTCTAAAGACACCACACATAAAATTGCTATTGTATCCAAAGTGCCTTTTGTCTTCATTTTAGTCTACATAATTTGCCAGAGTTTTATTCAGCATGGATTTTGGTTTGGCCTTATGGGTCAGGCTGGGCTTGGACCAGGCTTTATATACTCGAAGGCAGTTGAAGCCTTTTTGCAATTTTGAAAACCATATAGCACTCATTCACGAGGTCTTACATGCATACATGTGGGTCAATGAAGTAGTTGTATGCTATTTATTAATGGTAAACCTTAAAATGATGAACAAATATGATAAACTAATAATCGAGTACAAAAATATCTATGAGAAAATAAACAGTATTGGCTTTTTCCTTTTCTTTTTGATAGATAGATAAAGTTCTGATTTATGAGCATTAAATGGCAGGCCTGACTTGTACTTTTGATCATTGCTTGTATGTATAAAATGTAACTTAGTGTAGACTTAATGCTTTGAAGATCAATCTTTAAATTGAGACTTGAAGCTTGTCTAAGATTTTGTATGTTTGAAGATAAATTATGTTTACATAAGAATTTGGGCAATTGATGGTTAATTATGGGGAAGGAGTTAAGTTTGCAATATGATTATGAGGAAGGAGTTAATTATGGGGAAGGAGTTAAGTCATAATCCTTTCCAGGTATGTCTTGCTTTATAACTCAGTAATTTTTTTTCTTAACATAATCTAACCACTTCAACAAGAAATACCAGCATTTTAATCTACCATTCACATATCTATTCGAATCAAGCCACTTTCTCTTAAATATAAGGATTGTAAGCCTTTATTTACTTTGCTAAAGAAATAGTTTTTGAAGTAAATCTCTAGAATGTTGAGAAGTACCTAAACTAATGTTTTTCCAAAAGTTAGTTTTTCAAAATATTTAAAATGACATACATGGACTTGTAGTACAAATTAATAGAACTTTAGTGTCTGTTTGTAGTTTCATACTTTATTTGATGATGTGGATGCTTTTAAACATTAATTATTTCTACATTTTCTTTCCACTTGTAAAATAAAGGAATAGCATTGAGTCTGATCAAAGTATTTTTTGATTTATTAGTAGTAAAAATATTGTTTTGATTTTATGTTAGTATAGTTTTGATGCTCCTCAACTAACGTGTCCTTTAATGAAACTTTCGACCAATAAAAAAGGATCGATGCAGTTATGTTAGTATAAGTACTGTATTTATATTTTGGGTCTGAGCTTTACAATGCCTTATGCAGTTCCATTTTCTTTAGTGAGTTATCAACCAAGTCATGTATGTTTCTCTCTTTAAGAAAAGAAATAAATCAAAATACTTGTTCTCTCTTTCTCTCTACGATTACTATTTGACATGTGCATATTGTACCCATATATTAAAACAAGCTTTGTATTCTTAGTGATAACTTTGATATAACTATAAAGAATATACATTGCAGGCATTAGACATGATAAAGGGGAAAATCAAATCACTTCTGATGGATTCTTTTTTGGAGGGATAATACACAAATGAAGATGCTTCAAAGTTGATTGATCTTACTTCAAATGCCTATAATTTGAAACCAAGAGGTCGCCCAAATTTTAAATTTCTCTTATCCATTATGGCTTCTCTTCAAAAGAAGAAAGAGGTACCTTTTTAGCTTTGTCAAATTATGCAATGTTTTATATTCTTATTATAATTCTTGCTTTTATCAGGTGGCATCACATGTACTCATGGGTTTGTCTAAAGCTCTCGTTGCACTACCAACAATAGTCTGCACATCAGAACTGCTGCACCATGAAGGAGCTAGAGAAGTATATGCTTGCTGCACACATACTGTTTTCAGGTATATGTCAATTCTCTTATGGCCCAGTCGATTCCACTTCTTGTGGATCAAAATAATTCATTTTATTGAATGAAATGTCTTCTTAATTTGTGATTAGTTCCTACTTTATATTCAATTGCAAAACTACCAAAAGAACGCTCATAATCCAGTAAGTATAGCATCAGTTTAGCATTTATATTTGATATATATTAGTTCCAAGTACCGAGGATGGAACTAAGTGGTTTCACATTGTTACATTATTCTCAACATTTGAGTTTAAAAATTCTATCCTTATTTCAAGCCATTTCATAATAAGCAATTTTCCTTATTGGAGTTCGTGCGTGTACATATAAGTTCTATCTCAGTGGTAGTTCCTAGAAATTTAGGGATATATTAATCTCCATAACTTCACTGTTTGGGCCATTAGCAGTTTGTTATTGCCTACATTTATTGATGTATCTATACTCATTTCACATGTACTCTTATTATACACATCTACATTGCCTTGTTGACTATTATCAGGTTGACTACTTTGCGAAGTGATTTGTATAATGAAACACATATTTAAAAACCATGTATTAGTAATAAATCTACCATGTGTTTATCAGATCCTACATCCTAAGATCTTACCATACATGTTTATTCAAATAAAAAAGTAAGCTAGTTTATATTTATTATGTAGAAGCTTTAGAAAATATTGTCTAGCTCTACTATATATCTGTATAGTGACTGATATATCAACAGTGAGTTGTGATACCTTGACTCGCCTTTTGTCTATGCTTTGTACATATTGGATGTCAGTACACCATAATTTTGCAGTTGCTTAAGTAAGTAAACTATAATTTATGTATAATATTGCAATTTCAATTATTACACATGTAAATGGGAGTAGTCATCACCAGATTCAGAGTGGATCTGATTAGCCTCTGCACACTTTCTACTTTATTTACCCAGATGTCTTAGTTAACTAAAAAACTTCACATATACAAGTCTTGGGAGACATCTGCTATCTTATATTAGCTACTGGTTTGAATGGTTACATGGCTACGATTACCAACTTGAAACAGCCTATCAATAAATGGCGATGTGGTGCTACTCCAATAAAAGTAAGTTCTGTGTGGCTCTCATTACTCATCCTGATTGCACAGTTTTAAACATCTATGTATACCTTTTCCAATAAACTAGCATGGAAGAAATCGGTTTTATAACTTTATATTTATGATGCCAGCCAATGATGAATGTGAAGCGATATTCTTGTGGTCCTGGAGCCACTCCTATTGGAAAACCCGCTCTTCATCTTGCAACCGTTGACTTGAAAGGAAATCTTATGAGTATGTTTCTCAACTTTAAGAACACAATATTCATGCTAAACATGCAGTATAAGGCACTACTCTCTTCGACACAAATACTGTTTGTTATGGTTTCTAATTTAATGTTTAAAATTTTATACATGCATTTTTTACTTAATACTTATACAAAGCACAACTCCCTTTGACCATAAATTAGTTATAGAAAATGATAACTAAGATAGTTGTTCTTTGACTTCATATTGGGTAGTCAAACAATATTTACTAGTATGCTGAAACCTTTAGTCACCAGAAGATATCCACTGATGACCAACATATTTATATACCAAGTAATGATGTTTGCACTATGTCTGTAATATCCGGTATACTGTGTCCAAAATATCAGGATAATATTTGATACTATCGAGTAATATCAGTATGAAAATAACAGTAGCTTTTCATATTCCCCGTTTTAGCATGTTATATAATGATATCAGTATGCTTTGAGTTGAAAAATAGGTATAATAATATTGATTTTTGAACATATATACATTTAGTTTTTTTATAGAGATATTTGATATTTTATTATATTTACAAAATGGGGATATTTAACCATTCACAACAATACTTGCCTTAAATATTTGTTCAATATTAAGATAATTAATTGGCACATATCATTGATCTACATTCTAGAAATAACATCGATTGAAGCACGTTATGCGAGATATTGCTAATATTATCCGAATTCCTTACAGTACTAATATGTATTGAAGGTGAGATGGCGAGAAGCTTACTCTTAAGTCTACACTTTTAAGCTTATATGAGTTATCAATTACAAGCTTGACACATATTTTCTCATGCTCTCTTAGCCCCAAAAAATAATTAAGATTTTCCATTATTGTATTTTTATGTAACTGTCAGTGTTCTAATATCTTACCTATAATAATTATTTTGCATCATAAACTGCAACTTTTATTCTGTAAATGGTCTTAGTTTTATTTACTTTCTTTCAGTACATGCCTTTGTTGTGTATGTTCAGAGGGAATCAAAATCTACAGAGTTTAAGTGAGTTTCAGGTACTTGTAAATTTGAGTTGCCGAGCTCTTTCACAGACAGACGTAAAATAAAATTGCTTTCGAGGTGAATTATTTGTCTGTTATCCGAGTTGTTCTCTGTATTTCCTCTACGTGTGAAAAAATGCAGTATACTTAAAGAAGTTCTCATGACTAATTTGAACTAAACTAGAACTGAGTTAAATTATACCAAGTACCCTCCTTGATCATATCATAGAATTTTGTTTCTTTTTTCCTTTCAAAGTTTAGTTACTGAGTTCTTTAATTGGCAGACACAATGTAATGTGTTTCATGTTCCTTATCCCAAGGAAGTGTATTCAACGAGGCTGTTGCTTTAGATGATGCGGCTATGTAACCTGAAATGACTTTTGTGCATAGATATAAAAAAGAATTGCCTGATATGTCTCATAGATGTAAAACTACATGCTATTGATTTACCACCTTCCAAACGTTAAAAAAAGATTAAAGTTGGATCTAACAATTGTTCAAGGTTAGTTGCTGATAATGATTTAACAAGTTAATGAGGTGTTGGTAGATTTAAGCCTCTGTTTTCCAGAGGGAATCTACTTAAATCTTTTTCATTCAGAGGATATTATTTGTCGTTACTAAAGCATGATATCTATTGTTGTTGACATGCAAAATTTTGTTACTAGTTTTAATATTTTGATCGGTATATTGAGATTAACTATCCTTAAGCTTAGCAACATAGTACTGCTCAAAGGCTAAAATATCTCATAAAGTGCTTTATGTTGGCGCAGTTAAGCATTTTAGCATATGAAACTTCAAATTTTTAGATGGCGTTTACTCACTGACTTCAAATTTCTTCATTGCAGGTAATTAAAGATGGCGATGACACATTCTTCTTCCGTAGCAAGTAGCAAGCATATGAAACTTTTTAGATGCATGTTTTGTTGTTGGCATTTGGTGCGGACTTACTGTATTGATATTATATTTTTGTTTAACATATAACGTGTCTTTGTTTAACAGAATTTGTGGCAACTTGGTTTATGGATGTCTTTTGTTTATTAATATTGTCTTAACTAGTTTATGTAACTAATTAATAGTTATTAGAACATGTTATATATACTTACTCAAAATATAGTTCTGGAATATTCAAAAATAGAGTGGAATATTAAAGCTGTTATATAAATAGAAGACAACGTCTGATTAATGCTGTCAATGAAGAAACAACAGCGTTCAATTCGTGCTGTAATTATCTTTAAATAGTCAAAAACAGCGTTTAGTACATGCTGTCGAAATAGTTGATGATTCAATAACAGCGTTTATAAAAAGCTGTTGTAAACAGTTAAAGTAGAATTAAAACATTATTGACAGCTTGTACGAAACGCTGTCAAAGTGATGTTTCAACAGCGTTTATCAAAAAGCTGTTGTAAGTTCTGTATATACGACAGCATGTCGTTATACAGCGTTTGAACTAACGCTGTTGTATCGTATTACAGCGTTTATCAAACGCTGTTAAACGCCTTTTGTGGTGTAGTGTACAACTATTTGTCGATGTTTTTAGTTGTGCTTTGAGTCAAAACTTAAGTTTTGAAATTATGATGAAATTTTTAAATCTTTATTTAAAAATAATAGTGAAACTGTGTTTTGATGATTGAGTGATTTGTGTTCTGTTTATCAGAGTACGCAGCAGAAACAGTGAGACTGTCTTCGCTGAGTACAGCTGATAATCTTTTGATTTAAAAATCAAAATATTAAAATGAAATTAGTTTCAATGTGTTGTTTAACCAGTGGTCTTGATTTTGTTGAGATTTTTTCTGGTTTTCTTTTATGCTAATCATATATTGATTAGATTTTGCTGTTTCAAATATATCTTCATTGAAGATATAATCTAGTGATTTCTTTGTTCATTTTGTAGTGTACGTGCAGATTTGAGTTGCACGTTACTACATTAATTTTACGTTGAACCGGTGTTTGGTTTAAACGTATTTTGTTGCCGTTATTTTATAGCGGGATTTTTACACCGATGCTAAATTTTTGAAGCACGGTGTTTTGTTGACATTTGTAATGAATAAAAATTCACTGGTATTATATTTTGATGCGAACTATTTTGATGAGATTTTGACGTTTAAAAATTACTGTCGCTTTGACTTCAGTAACCGTCAAATTTTAAAGTGGATTTTCAAGCGGTTATCCCGCAATGCTGATTGTGTGATCCGTTTTTACGGTATTTTGAGAAGTACAATTTCCTTATCGAAATTGTTACAGATGTTACTGTTTTAATCACGTGTTCTGAAAATTGTTTTAAAATTTTTACAGTTTGCGCTTTCAAAAGAATGAGAAAGCGATTTAAACGCTTCAGCAAAATTGAGGACTATGAATCCTCACTTTTACTGTTTCTCTTAATTCCGGACTTGCCCGTTTGAGAACGTAAAATGTTTTTTATTTAAAATACAAAATTTTACAGTTTGCGCTTTCAAAAGAATGAGGAAGTGATTTAAACGCTTCAGCAAAATTGAGGACTATGAACCCTCACTTTTACTGTTTTGCTTAATTCCGGACTTGTCCGTTTGAGAACGTAAAATGTTAATTATTTAAAATACACAATTTTGCACTTTCAAGGAGACGATGAAGAGATTTAAACGATTTAGTAAAACACGTGGTATGGGACATGTGCGTTCACTATTTCGGTTAATTCCGGGCTCGTTAATTGAAATATTTGCTGTTTTGATGATTTTTATGATTTTGTGTGCTTTCGAGCCACTATGATGGACCTTCGGGGTCATATGTTGGACCTTCGGGTCATATGATGGACCTTCGGGTCAAATACCAGTACTAGACCTTCGGGTCACTCTGCGGACCTTCGGGTCATTTGTTGGGCTCCAAAATTATGATGACAGTACTTGGTAGGATTCGGCCATATGTTGTTGCATGTGCGGCGTAGCTTAGACTCGCCATATGATGGGATCGATCCACCTTTTATGTTGATTTTCTAGATTATCTTAATTGATTTCTAGATATTTGTTGTTTCTAATTATTTGTAGGTAATTAGATATTTGCTGTTATGAGATTTAATTATCGTATCGATAATTAGATATTTGCTGTTATGAGATTTAATTATCGTATCGATAATTAGATATTTGCTGTTATGAGATTTAATTATCATATCGATAATTAGATATTTGCTGTTATGAGATTTAATTATCGTATCGATAATTAGATATTTGCTGTTTTGAGATTTAATTATTTAATTATCGTATCGATAATTAGATATTTGTTGTTATGAGATTTAATTATCGTATCGGTAATTAGATATTTGTTGTTATGAGATTTAATTATCATTTGTGATAATTAGATATTTGTTGTTTTTTTATTATCATTTTTGATAATTAGATATTTGTTGATTTGATGTTATCTGATTATCGTTTTTGATAATTAGATATTTGTTGTTTTCTGATTATCGTTTTAGATAATTAGATATTTGTTGATTTGATGATTTCTGATTATCATTTTTTTTATAATTAGATATTTGAGATTTCTGATTATCGTTTTTGATAATTAGATATTTGTTGATTTCTGATTATCGTTTTTGATAATTAGATATTTGTTGATTTCTGATTATCGTTTTTGATAATTAGATATTTGTTGATTTCTGATTATCGTTTTTGATAATTAGATATTTGTTGATTTGAGATTTCTGATTATCGTTTTTGATAATTAGATATTTGTGATTTCTGATTATCGTTTTTGATAATTGGATATTTGTTGATTTGAGATTTCTGATTATCGTTTTTGATAATTAGATATTTGATGTTTTCTGATTATCGTTTTTGATAATTAGATAATTGTGATTTCTGATTATCGTTTTTGATAATTAGATATTTGATGTTTCTGATTATCGTTTTAGATAATTAGATATTTGATGTTTCTGATTATCGTTTTTGATAATTAGATATTTGATGTTTTCTGATTATCGTTTTTGATGATTAGATATTTGAGATTTCTGATTATCGTTTTTGATAATTAGTTATTTGTTGATTTTAGATTTCTGATTATCGTTTTTGATAATTAGATATTTGTTGATTTGAGATTTCTGATTATCGTTTTTGATAATTAGATATTTGTTGATTTGAGATTTCTGATTATCGGTTTTGATAATTAGATATTTATGATTTCTGATTATCGTTTTTGATAATTGGATATTTGTTGATTTGAGATTTCTGATTATCGTTTTTGATAATTAGATATTTGATGTTTTCTGATTATCTTTTTTGATAATTAGATAATTGTGATTTCTGATTATCGTTTTTGATAATTAGATATTTGGTGTTTCTGATTAACATTTTAGATAATTAGATATTTGATGTTTCTGATTATCGTTTTTGATAATTAGATATTTGATGTTTTCTGATTATCGTTTTTGATGATTAGATATTTGAGATTTCTGATTATCGTTTTTGATAATTAGATATTTGTTGATTTTAGATTTCTGATTATCGTTTTTGATAATTAGATATTTGTTGATTTGAGATTTCTGATTATCGTTTTTGATAATTAGATATTTGTTGATTTGAGATTTCTGATTATCGTTTTTGATAATTAGATATTTGTTGATTTGAGATTTCTGATTATCGTTTTTGATAATTAGATATTTGTTGATTTGTGTTTTCTGATTATCGTTTTTGATAATTGAATATTTGCTAGTTTTACTGATTATGAGATTTTCTAGTCTCTAATTGATTCTAGATTATGTTGATTATATTGAATTGCTGTTTCCTATCTATCTCTATTGATAGTTAGAGTTTGCTGATTATGAAGTTCGTGTTTTCTAGTCATTTGTTGGATAACTATATATTTGCAGTTTTGCGATTTGTGATTTGTGTTTTCTAATTGTCTTTGTTGGTAATTAGATTTTGCTGTTTTCTAATTATCATATCGATAATTAGATATATCTGCTTTGTGATTTTCTGTATTTTAATTATCTAGTTGATAATTAAATATTGCTGATAATTGTGTTTGTCCAGTTTTGTTGTTTTCTGATTATCTAATTGATAATTAGATTTTGTTGAGAATTTGTGAATTTCTTTTATGGAATTAAAAGATTTCTTTGGCGTCTGTGTTCTTGACCTTTATTTTTCTAGCTTAACTAGTTTATGTTAGGAAAATAATTGTTATTGACGCCTTTAATTATGAAAATTGCAGGGACACAATTTTTATAAGGAGGGGAGTCTGTAACAACCCGGAGTTTTTTAACAATTAATTATCGTTTTTAAATGATTAATGTTGATAGCTAATGGCTATTTGGAGTTTTTAATTGGGTAAAAAAAATTCTTTTGATAATTCATTGAATATTGTGTGGGCTTTAAGATGCAATCTGGTCCATGTTTTCGTTTGTTTTATGCCGTGATAATTATCAAAGTGAATACCGTTCCCCTTCATTCCTTTCAATCGCAAACCCTAATCAAACGAGCGAAATAAAAATGGTGGCTCAATCTCCTTCTCGTTCATTCGTTCCTCTTTTCAAAATTAGGACTTCTAGAACTGGGGCTTTCGATCTTTGATTTCGGCTGCGCGATTGGGTTGGGTTCTTCGACAAGGTGAGTGAATTTTGACTTCACTCACATCTAATTCGAAGTACTGCTTATATATGATTTGAGTTCTTGACTTCGTTTATATGAGTTTAATCTTCTTATTTGCGTTCGTATATAATTGTTTGAAGTTGTTAACCGATTTGCGTTGGCCGTTCTACTTTGTTTCGATGTTGATGATTTTTGACTTGGTTTGTCTTCTTGTTTTCCACGGGTTTGATTTCTGATTTCCTTAGCCACCACGATGTTGAATTCTTGGACGAGGTTGATTTCATTCTTTGTGCTGTTCATTTTCTTTCTATCACAGTTTCAAATTTGTTTGCATTGGAATTTATGTTGACTTCGGCTTGTACCTTGATTTACTTGTGGCCATTAACTGTTGACATCGGCCTTGACTTTAAAATGTGAAACTGCTTCTGACTTTTGTAGTTCCACATCTTTATGATCTTGTGTCTGCATATATAGGGTCTTGTATCACTTGATGGCATTGGTTTTTGATGATCTCTTTGTATTGTTGTTGGTCTTTGGTGCACTTGCTCCTCTCTGTTGTGCATGCCTGAATTATTTTTGGGTATTGCCGGGACTTTTGCTTTACTTGAGTTCGAGTCATTTGTTTCAGCTACCATGTGTATACGTACATCTGTGATCATACATAAATATATGTATGTTGTTGCACCATTGTTGTTTCACTATTTCACTTGTTACTATTTCTTGGTAAAGTTTCCCGTTGTCACCTCAGTTTGCTTTTACCACTTTGCACTGTGGTTTCTATGACCAATCTTGGTAGAACATTTTGATTTGTGATTGAAAACTTGTCCGGTTCATATTGCATTTTTTTGTTGAGACACTGTCTGTTAGACTTGAAGTCTGGTGACTTCACCTTGGCATTTGAACTGGTTCGATATTAATTTCATTGTTTTTTTTGTGCTGCTTTGCACATGGTTCACAGTGTACATTAAGTTGTGTTGAGTCATGATAGTAGTGACTTGACCTTTGCACTTTGTTAATGATTTGACTGTATTGAATTTGATTTGAGGACTTTTGGGTTCGACTCTCTTTTGATGGCTTTGTTCGAACTATCTTTGGCAATTGCTTATGCTAAGTGCTGTTTCATTTGGGGTAGATATGTATGTGTATTCATATATATGCATACATGCACTCTTGTTGACTTCGATTATCCTATGTGCTTTTTAATTTCAAGCTCGCCTTAGTTTGATTTTTGCTCATTTGAGTACATATACTTAACTAGCTTGCTAATTTCTTATACGCTGGCACAATTCTGAATTGTCTCTAACCCTGGTTTTACTTTGAGCTGCAGTTTGTAATCTCCTATGTACTTGATTACTGGTTGTATTTGCACCATTTTCTGTTGTAAGTGTTCAAGCTTCATGTTGGGGCTGCACTTGCTCTTGTACAACTGCCTTTGTGCAATTGAGTTGTTTGGTCTGGCCATTCTTTGTTTCAGATCTGTGCATATTTTCTTGTATGCTTGGAGTCTCTGTTCGACCATATTGATAGTATTTGGTCTGGACATTGTTGTATTGTGACTTATACATTGATTTGTACATTGAGTTGAATCCAGCTTAATCGCTCGAATTTGACCTTGTGCTGATTCCTATTTCATCACTATAGTGGCGAGGCAGTACATGCGAGCGTGTACTGCAGCCAAAACAGGATTGGCGTTTTAATTGATATTTCAATTTCTTGAATTGTTTTGTGTGTTAAATTCAATATATTTTGAATTGTACTTTGATTTGGTTTGATTTGATCATTTTGTTGTTGTCTAATTATCTATTGATAATTAGATTATGAGTTTCTAATTATCTATTTAATAATTAGATTTTGTGGATAATTGCTGTTTAGGCAATTTTGGGGTTTTCATATTAACTTTTGGAGTAGTCGTCGTCATTTGTAGTAGTCAGTGTATCTGATCTAGGTTGATATGTATTCATGTATATTATTCGATAATGTACTTGTATATATAACTTCCAGAGTCGACAGTTGTAGTTGTATTATATGTATTGTATCAAATGTATTATAACTGCCTTCAGTTATATATATATATATGAGATTTGATATTAGCTGTGTTCCGCATTTAGCTTATCTGTGTCATTATTTTATATATACTGTCCTAAACTATTATGAACCATCGTAGTTCGTTTTATACTGGAATTGGGTATGTCGATGGGAGTAATAACCAGAGATGAAAATAAATATACCACTCCTATCGAGGTAATCAATACTAGTGTAAGGCCTAACTACGGATGGCCGCTCCTATCTAGCCTTATTCTTCGTAATAACAGAAAGTATTTCTTTTAATACTCTTTGTTATTGTGACCATAGAGGTGGGGCATCACAGCCACAAATATATGTTACCCACGTTCTTTAGATTGGTTAATTTAGCAGTTCAACCATATTATGCAGTTTAAGAATGGAATGCAGTAATATATAGGTATAATAATATTTTACTTTCCTATAAGCATAACGTATATCTGAACATTGTGGCAAACATGATCTACTTTTATTTTTTGGATTAAATTTATAATGTCCTTAACTATTTAATTCTGCATCTTTTCTTTATTTTACTGGTATCTTATCATCTACAATCACAACACCTATTTTCTCCTATAACAACAAATTAGAATTGTTCTAATTAAGATTATTATCCTATTATTAAATAAGATAAATCTAGAAGGTCTAACACTTATAGTAGTGATTATAAAACCTTTTACGTTTTTTCATTTTAGTTCATTATCATCAACCACTTATAGTATCATCTTTCATATTTTTATGGTTTAAAGAACTAATGTGTACCTCAATTATTTTTACTAACTCTGAAATTTTCAGCCATGTGAATTAGATTGGTTTGGAACCTTTATTCTTCACAAGTACATCTAGAAATCTAATTCTTAATGGTGATGATAGTGAGGAACTAGAAATTTATCCATAATCATTCGTTGAGAAAGTTGGTAGACATCAAGATATGTACAACAATTCAAACGAAGGAAATCAGTGATATTGACCACTAAAGCTTTATATAACAAAAAACTCTATAACCCACAGCGTTTGTTACTCATGTTCTATCAATATCCAGTTCAAGATTTGAAGCTCAGAAGGAACTTTTGTAAGTTGCCTACACCTTATTTCAATGCCCTTCGACTTTTAATGTACATGTACACACTTACAACTAGATATGTTTCTACCATTTATTTAAAGATATATATTTTTAGACAAAAAAATTGTATCTTTTAAAGTCATTTTAATAGTTGTGATTGTGCATGTTTGTATGGTAGGTCAAGCAAGTCATTTTGAGTTGTGGCATGAAGGATTTGCTATGGACTAAAAGTTAAATATGCTACGGAGGATGAATTAACAATAAAATATTATTTTAATGTTGTCACTTCCTATTTTTACATATCCTATAAAAAATGGTCCATGTTTTCTTTTTATGAGTTCTAAGCTTTTTTCTTATTTTTATAGGTTTTGGGATGGTCAATTCTACCACTTGCTTGATTGTTTCGGTATAGGATACACACGCGCACGCGCGCGCACACACACACATACACACACACACACATATATATATATATATTGTAGTATTTTGTAAATGCATCATACTTATTGTGCGTTTTTCTTCCAATTTGTACCGAGAAACATGTGAACGTTTATGAAAGCGACTATAAGCTTGATTTATTGGCTCGATTACGAGCTTGGTTGTGGGGATTAGTTTGTGGATAAAATCTTATGATACGGTATTACTATTTTCCCATAACACCTTAATTATCTTTATACTTAGAGAAAACATGAAAATGTTTTACACTATCACTACATGCACACTCATTTTTACAACTATAGTTGCAATACTAAAACATCTGTTGCTTTGTCATAACAAATTTCGATAGAATTACGAATTTCAATAGAATCACGAAAACTCCAACCGCTAGGGATTTGTTTTCTCTGAATACGAATGCCGCTTTGCTCTCATCATGAATTTTTCCATCTTTGTCAAGGACTATTATATTTTATTAAGTAGAGATTTGATTCCACCCTTTATTTTCAGATTTAATATGTGAAAAATCTTTCCAAAAATTCGTTTTAAATTACACCCTTATTTTCAATTTTTATAAAAAAAATCTTTATTTTCCAGAAAAAAAATCTGAATAGTAATCGCATGTTTTATTTGGCAGCTACAGTCTGCAATTAATGTTTCTCCTTTTTTAAATTTGATACTTCCTACGATGTTTGTCCCTAAATTTGGATTTATTAATTGTTCAAAATTTTCCCTTTGAAAGTTGTTTGCAATATATGAAATTAGTTTGATTAACTATTTTTCCCTCCATCAGATTGATTTGGATAATGTTCCAGAAAATAAGGAAGTAATGGGTATCATTTTTTATATTAATTTCAAATCCTCCAATACCAAATGGACTTTGATAAGTGGTCCATCCCCTTTTTCCTTTTTTTTGGATATGTTTTTGATTTTGATAGAATAAATTTATAAGTATGTTAGCTGAAATATATGCTAATGTAGTTTATTTCTTTGAATATTCCAACTAAAATATGTACTGTCATTAACTTTGTGTTTCGAATTTATCGTTTTATTTGGCAGCCTACAATCCACGATTAATGTTTCTCGATTTTAATTTGATACTTCTCAGCATGTTTCACCCTAAATTTGGATTTATTACTTGTTGAACTTTTTTTCCTTTGAAAGTTGTTAGAAATATTTGAAAATAGTCTTGATTTAATATCTTTGCCTCCACTAATTGTTGGTCGGGTTGATTTGGATAATATTACAGAAAATAAGGAACTAACGGGTATTGTTTTTTAAATTAATTTCAAGTCTTCTAATACTAAATAGTTGGACTTTGATAAGTTGTTCATTCCCTGTTTAGTTTTTTTGAATTTGTTTATGAGTATTGTAGAATAAATTTACATAGTATGCTGGTGATTTTTCCCAGTCCCATTGTATTTAGATTTTTTTTTCAATCAAAATTCAACTATAGACCTCATGACCTTCAAAATTTAGTCCTGTAAGAAATTTTTGACCGTATCAAGCCGATAAGTAAATGTATTGCTAACCTCATTGCACATTTTCATTGGCGCCATTCTTTAGTAGAAAATAAGGATTGGTTTTTCACCTGAGTCTAATGATATAGCGATTCTTTTTTTTTCATCAGACTGAACTATATAGGCATAAGAATGAGCTTAGGACATTCAAGCTTAAGATTATTAATATATAAATTTTGATTAATGGGTAAAAACAAAGTACATGTAGATTTGTTACACTATTCTTAACTCTTTAAAACACATCTTATAATTAAAGTTACAGATTATGTCTATATAGTTCATGTAAGGAATCTTATAGACCTATTCAAAATTGGGTTGACTAAGGTCTTGAGTTCATAAATCTATATATTTATAAAATACCTAAGTAAAAGTCACAGTATTAAAAATGCTTCTTTCACTAGTATCGTTGTGTTATTATAAATGCATAATCAATTCCCATCTGAATCCAAAAACATAGTAGCATATAAATTTACTTTTAATTAAATATATGTTAGCTTGGATTTGATCTGCTGGTTTTGGTATACCATTTTATATTTTTACTGTAGTCTATTAATGTTGAACCTCTCTCTACAATTATTTTATTTCATCGATGGACAAAATTTAAAAGCACTTGAAAATAATTTATGCATTTTTTATATGTTAGGTATGGTGTTGTATTCATATTGGTGATACATGTCATATCAATTGAGGTCGATATTCCTTTGCTTTTCTAGGAATAAAGTAGTAAAGGCTGATGCAGTCTGATTCAAATTTTTATGGTGGCAAAGGTGGGCCTTGATGTTGTTGATGTATGTACTCCGAAAGACATGGCCATTGAGGCTGTAAAAGAGATAGAAGCTGATAGAGTAAGAGATAGAAACTTGACTTGCTATAAGATTTCATAAGAAGTATAGTTGAGAAACAGCTACGCAACTGCAATTCACAGACAAATGAAGTCCCTAAAGTTCTACTTTTCAAAATTATAGGTTTTTGTATTCAGAATAACGAAGGTAATGTGTCAGCTTGCATGAATTCATAAAAGAAAAATACACTGGGTTTTCATGGAATTAATTAAAGTATTTCCAACTAGAAAAGATTATTGCTTCAAATATTTTTTATTATATCTTGGAAGTAAACTAATATATTTTTCTAGGTTGTCTCTCTTCTTTTTTTGGTTTAATGCAGCAACATCATTCACAGTGAAACAATTGCTTCAATAATAATATCAACATACTAAGCCTTAGTTGCACTTTGTATTTTCTTTTTTTATATGTATCTAATTTTTGGTGTAGTTTTTCTTTGAATTTTTGATAATACATAACGAAATTTTATTACTAAATTTAAATTGAAAATTATCTTAACACTATTACCCGATTCTCTTATTTTCCTCATGCAAAATGAGATAGGATCTCATCACTTTTACTGTCCAAATTTTTATAGTAAATAATAATATTCCGATTTAAGGAATTTTCTTTGATTCATTCATTTCTACTTTCATGGTTTTACCATGCTTTTTTATGGCTTTTTTACATTGAACGAATTTGAATTTATCAAATTTTGTGAATTTTTTTAGGTGTTAACACTCATACGCACAACTATGTAGGATCGTCATGCAAGCTTTTTTAATCAACCATTACTTTATGCCTTTCAAATTAATTTTGAGTATCAAATCATATATTTTAAATATAATAATTTTTTTGTTGCTGTAGATATAAAATATGTGCAAAATATGATCACGCTCTACTAAGTTTATTATTAAATTCATAACACATCTCAATATATTGGCTTATCTATCGCCACACACACCCATACATATTGTCAAATACACCGTGTGCGAAGCACGGATTCACACAAGTGTAATTAAAGCATTGGTTGATCCTATGGTTTAAAACATAGTGACAGATGAGTTTACAGAGCTAATATTCTTCCCATTACATCATATCAACCATTAGACTTTTCTTACTTTAGATTACATTAAGATACAATGGAGTCAATATGATTCATTAAGACCAAGAAGATCGACTCCAACATCAAATCAACACTAGAAACAAGCACGACTAATGATAATAATATTTTATAACATAAAGAAATGTTAAGAAAGCTAATTCTATTTTTTCTTATAAAGAAAAAATGGAAATTTTTTGCAGCAAAAGCGGATGGAAATCAAAATCTTGAACAAGGAAATTGAATATAGAAGACGAGGCAACCACAATGCCTACAACAAAAACTAGGCTTATAAACATTATTTAGTTATTAATATTTTTTCAAAATAAACCGCACTTGAATAATCTTAATAATTACAATACTACAATGTTCAATACACCTACATAAATTAACAGTTTGCATTATAACGATATAATAACACGTATATAGTTTTTAATATGCACATAGTTTTAACAAAATGCTAAGTGATAATAGAAGTAAAAATCTATAATGTGTTAGATTGTACGTTTTCATATAGATGCTAAATAACCATAGCATTATAATTTATACAACCGCCCTCTTATTGACCATCCGTGAAATTCTTTTTTAACACATGAAAAAGAAGTTCTATTAACAGTTTTAAAGAATCAAAACCAATTAAATTATAAATACAATAACTGCATGTTGTACAATAAGTTTGTAAGTATATTATACATGATTGTATTTGGTATTTTTTTTCTTTGAAGTTGATCATATTTGCTGCGTAAAAAATCTACCCAAATACATCATGAAGCCCACTTATTACTTAAGGAAAAACACCGATTCAATTTAATAACTACCATTTAGAAACCGATTCAATCTAATTTGTCACATTTGCGTAGTGATGTTTGTAATAGTAACATTTGTGAGTCATTCCATCGTTTTTTCTAGGTTTGGTTCGTAGGTAGTATGTACCTTTCATATTAATCATGCATGTGGACTATATTTTTCATGCTTGATATTGTTTTGTAATAATTACTAGTGTTCATTTATGGATTGTTTCAAGCTCTTTCTATTTTATCTATCTTCAATTTATTTTATTTGGTCTGATATTATCATTTTTATAAGATATTTTACTATCACTTTGGAATTGAATTGGTAGGGCGGACCATGTTCTCATCTACCTTGATTGCATTCTGCATATAAAATATCAAAGTCATTTTCTACATTTGTCATTTTGATTTTGACACTAAGATGCTAGAATAACAATTTCTAGTCTATCTACTTTACCATCACTTTTAATCTATAATATCTAATATAAATCTTTACATGTTTGGTTTATAATGTATCAACAAACAATTGTGATTTTCTGAGTGGGTAGGTTGAAAATAGTTTGAGACATAAATATTATCACATCGCAATCTTTTTAATCAATATGTATTTAATAGAACAACAAAACTACCAATCCCGAAACTATATAAGAAAACACGCTGATTTAATCTCATTGTTAAGGTTTAATCAAAATTTTGAAAAGAATGCTCCTTCATGAATTCCCATGTACGTCCACATGCATCTAGCCTTTGTTCTTCATGCTTTATAGCATCTCTCTTAACACATGATAATTATTAATTTTTACTATGCATATAATCTTATTAATATTTATATAAATTGAATTGCTTGTTCACAAATAATCTTAGCTAGCTTTTTTTTGGATTAACAGGAATGACTATGCATTGTTCGTGATGAAATTTGTTCAAAAATTCGACAGAGACTCAAACCTTCCGAAAGAGCACATAAAAGAATGTATCAACCTCTTACGAGCAGAGATAGTGTTTGATATACTAAATGATCCACAAAGAAGCTGGTATGTGATGAATTACTTTTCCAAATCATCTCCGAAAGAAATTGAGAAAGCTTTAAAATAAATAACTCAGGTAGATGGAAAAATGAAGAACTGGGAAAATAATAAAGGCTTATAATTTAATGTAGCGCTAAGAACATTTGTCTCTTATTACTACTTTAAACCAGTAATTAAACATCAGTATTTTCTTTTGGATATTTACTACATGCTATTTTTAAATATCATGGAAACCAAATGTAGAACTATATTGAAGTGCTATATTAAAGTAGCATCAATTTTTTTCAATTGCCAACTACTTAAAGCATCAATTTTTATTTTTGAATTGTCAACTGATTATACAAATTTCTCTAATTAGTATTGTAATTTCATTTGACAAAGAACTATCATCGAAATATAAACTATTATAAAATGCTATATTGAAGTAGCATCAATTTTTTCTACTTGAATTGTAAACTAAAAATTCACACTTCTTTAAAATTACTGTAATTACATTTGAAATAGCATCAAAGATTTGTTTATTTGTAACCGTTAATAAAGTCTGTCTATTTTTATAGTCTATACTAAATATTAAAATGCTGTATTGAAGTAGCGTCAATTTTTTCTACTTGAATTGTAAACTAAACATTCACACTTCGTTGAAATTTATTACTGTAATTTCACCTGAAGTAGCATCACAAAGTTATTTATTTATCATCGATAATTATGTCTGCCTATTTTTTAGTCTATACTAAATACATGTTACAGTCGAATTTGCCGCAGTCTTCGAATAGACCTAAACAATCGAATTGAATAAGCAAACAAAGAATAAATGACCCAAGGACTTGGAAAACATCATAAAAAGGCAAGAAAAAGAAAATATTAAAAAATAAGTGATAAAACTTGAAAACTTGGATATTCATGTTTTTGGATTAGGGTCCTCAGGTCGGTACTGAGTTGATTTGAAGCAGATACACAAATTCCTCAGTCGGACTCAGAGAAAGCAAAGGAAAACTGAAGCACATCAACCTCACAAATTTCTCAAGTCAAGCCCGAAGCAAACATTCAATTTCCTCTAGTCTGACCCCAAGTTAGTTTGGTACTGACCAATGAAGCTTGGGTCAAGGATTATCGTGCAACTTTCAAGGATGGCATGCACGATATGGAGAAAATGTGGAGCAATTTTTAGAGATTATTTTAGGGATTTTCGCCTATAAATAGAGGTGGAGTGCATTTGAAAATGGAATTTTCTTTTATTATTCTTTTTTGAATTCTTGGACTTTGCCATAGAACCCAGTTGGATCTTCATCGATCTGAGAATATCAATCTATAAAATCACAATTTGTTGAAGTCATAGAAATTGAATAAATTTTTTTTGTTCTTTCTTGCTATATCTTGCTTTTTTTAATAATTTTTCATATTTTCTACTTCATTAATGTTTGTGCTTTGATGCAAACATTTTAGTGCTTTCACGGAGAAGACTTTGATTTAACAACTTAAAACATGAATTTGGCGAAGATGAAGAGGCTAACACTAGATCCGTGGTATGAGAAAGTCAGCAAGAACATAGGGCCAACCAGGAGCTGTCCTCAAGATCGAACCTGCATCCATCTATGTAACTAGAGATGAAATTGAGAGGATGACGAAGGAGATGCAGGTTATAATTGCGACTCAACCGAAAGAAATGTTTGATGTGTTCTTCAAAAGAATGCAGCAACAAAAGACGGTTGAAATAAATGGAAAGTTGAACTAAAGGCTAGAAGGCAGAGCAAATGCTGCTGGAATCGAATTGGAATAAGTTCGAGCGACCCTGTAGAGATACCTCATATCGGTACCGAAGCAAAAGTTCAAATCGGTACCGACCCAAGTGGTCAAATCGGTACCGTTCAAGAATTCATGGGGCACAACCAATTTGAATTTGGGATAGAATGATGAAGATCAGAGGGATGAGGTCGAATGTTGGAGCGGGAGCCGGAATGCGAATGTGCAACCCAAGGAGTATGTGACAGAATTTCCCCGTAGGAAGGGGTTAGATGAAAACATCGGATAGAGACTTCCATTTGACGATAGTGATATAATTGTTGAAATAGTTAGAC
The DNA here is from genome assembly GCA_030737815.1 of Allium fistulosum. Taxonomy (NCBI): domain Eukaryota; kingdom Viridiplantae; phylum Streptophyta; class Magnoliopsida; order Asparagales; family Amaryllidaceae; genus Allium; species Allium fistulosum. The sequence continues at coordinate 731,965,765 of CM060908.1, forward strand.
GAGCACTGAGAGGCGACCATCAGACAAAAGTCTTGAGGACATGAATGGAAACTCGTTCACTCCTAACATCCGCTATGCAAGGAATCTGTCCGCTTTCAAGCTACCGACATTGAAAATGTACGATGGGAATATAGATCCAATAGTTCATATGATGAGGTACATCTGACATACAAAGGTGTTGGGTGCTTCTAAGGATGTAATAGGGTTGTGTTTCCCATTATATTTAACATATTTAGAAGCAATGTGGCTCAGACGGTTGGAGAATGAGACATAAGCACATGGACCGAGTTAGTGAATAAGTTTATTAGAAAGTTCAGGGTTCATATTTCATGACCAAAGAATGTGATGACCCTACCGATCATGAAGCAAAGGGCCGGAGAGACTCTAAGGAGTTATTTGACTTGGTTTAACACGGCAACTGCCATAATTCGTAAGTCGGGTTGATGTGCACGTAAATGTGTATATTTTTACCACCATATTTAATCTATTTAAATTAAATAAATGATCATATCAGGTATTTTAACTTGTTTAAACTAAAATTCATATTATTTTCAAATTGTCACATATTCATTTTCATCCAAGGGCAAAATAGTCATTTTTGTGCATATATTAATTTTCTAAAATTTAATTGAAAATTTCTATATTGTTTTGTAGGAATTTGAATTCATATACAAGTGGTTGCATGATGATATATGTGTGCACAAGAGTGAAGAGAAGAAATGAAGATGGAAATAATTCAAAGTGAAGATAATGGAGGACCCCACCTACCCACCTACCTTAATGTACAAATTAGAGGCTAATGCACATGCTTATGGAGTTAATGGATTCATGTACACTTAAATGATGATTAGTATAAGCTAATGATTACTTGGCCTCCATACTTTCTCAAGGGTATTTTGGGCATTCCCCAAAAATATGAATTAGGGTTTAACACATGTATAAGTACCCCTTATGTTTCTTGTAACCCTCCTCTTCCTTAGTCTATCTTTAGTTAGTTTTTAGCTTAGAAAATAAATCAAAGCTCTCTTTCTTTTCATGGCTACTTAGCCATTTCTTCTCTTATGTAATTCATTTATGCAATTTAATACATGTTCTTTTTTCTTTTCTTGTTTATTTCCTTTCATGTTGTAGTGTAGATTTACATTCATGCAAAGTAGATTAGTTTTAATTCTTGTTAATTAGCTCTTTTTTCCATTAGCTTTCATTTTCCTTTCTTGTTGCTTTCATGTTGCTAGCTACATTTGTTAATCAAATGACAAATACGAGAGGCTAAACCCCTTCAATTTAGGGGTAATGAAGCCCTCTAATTATGTAGCTTCAACTATTTGTTAATTCATGCTCTCTTTTTGTGCTTAATGATGATGATAGAAATGGTTTACTAGTTGTTTTTGCTTTGAATTTGATAGCCTATATTGTTGACACCAAATAGGCTATGCTTAAACAATCACTAACACTAATTGCCTCTTTATCAAAATATGATTATGGCAAAAGAAAGTGATTTGAAATTAAAATTTGATGGTCTATATTTCTAATCAATAGTTAATAGGCCATACTTAAAATAGATTTCATTTTCATTGTCAAGTTTCATGAAAGTTAGTAAGTGATTTAAGGGGTGTGTTATAGTTTGATGGCTTATGTTGGCTAATCAATAGCACAAATATGCCATACTTATGATAAGCACATTAATTAAAATACTAATGACCATAAAAGAGAGATCATGATTTCATACGTGTTGAACTACATGATATAGAGAGTGGATTTATTCTCTAAATTGTCATTTAACTCTCATATTTGCATCTCTTTTCTTTTAGTTAGTTAGCTAAATTTCTAATTCTCTAGCTTAACTTTCACTCGACTTTGGTTTAATTTGATTAAATAGAATTTTAAAATCATCAATTCCCTACGGATCGACCCGTACTCACCATGTACTTCAATAGTATGTCGTGCGCTTGCGGTTTATTTTAATTTGAAATTTTTCGGCAAATTTCTAAGCCGATAGAAATCGTGTCGATTAACACGTGTCCATTAGTGGTTTAAAACAGATTTTAAGATTACTTTGGGAAGAAATCCACCAATGGATCTCATTGAATTTTACTATGAGTATGAGCGATACTTGCATCTGGAGGACGCTAAAGCTTAAAAGGCAGAGGTTAATGCTATCTATGAGGACCGTCGCAGCAGGATTTAGAAAAGTAAAAGGAATGCGAAAGGTGGATGATTTCTTCGGAGGACTGAAGTGGTAGAGAAGGGAACTGAAATTCTCTTCTTACATAGAGTTGACCGAAACCCTGGAGATGATTTATGTAACGACCCGGAATTTTGAACGAATTAAATTGAGAATATTTAATTTATTTTAAATATTTGAACGGTAATTTAATTCGAATCCCGGATATAACTTTGAAACTGACAATTAAATTGTGAAATTAAATCGATTGAAGTTGAATAAAAATTTGAATCTTCAATTTTAAGCTGAAGGAAGATATTTCAAAAGCTTTTAAAATTCGTAATGATAATACTGAAGATGATAGAAGCTTCAGAATTTATTTTCAAACTGTTTCGTTCAGTTTTGAAATTAAACCGTTCGAATCGATATTTAAAAATAGCCGTCCGAGGCGCAGTCTCGGAATTCGACGAGACCAGTTTCATTGGGTCCGTAATATTTAATTATTGTCGGATTTCAAATTTCGTGTTTATCGGAGCTGTTATGTGAACGTACAACACATAAACGCGTTGAAATTAAATCAGATTCAAATTTAAATTTAAAATTTAAATTTTTAATCAACACCAGCCACCCTAGTCTCTGATTTGCGTCGACCTACTCTCTGTTATTAGCGTACTCTTGTTTCCTCCCCATCTGATATCACGCAACCTTTCTCTGCTCGTTCAGTAAAAAGAATAAAGCAAACCATCTTCTTCTATCTGTACAAATCAAAGAAAAAAAATGGCCGCTCTACTTAAAACCAGATACAATTCAAATTACGAAGCAAAATCAACTGAACGAAATTTTATTTTCGTTCGAAAGGAAAAGGGGACCGCTTCCTCTGTTTAAAACAAATCGAATGACGCTCGTTCCTTCTCAAATACCTAACCCGTACCGTTCGCAATGTCAATGGTGGCGATGTCAACTGCGAGGCAAGGGATCGAAGTCGAACTTTGGTGGCTCGAGCGCACGCGCAGGTCGACAGTGCTTCGACAGATTGGGGGGAAATGTCGCGATTTAGGGGCAGCAGCTTTGGGATGGCGGCGGCGACTCGCGATTCGATGGAGCGGCGCTTGTTGGCAGGTGGAGGCGCGAGGCGCTGCGGTGGGTGTTGCGAGCAGGTGCGCACACATGAATCGAGGTGAAGCGACGAGGTAGTCGCGATGGGGGATTTCGACGGAGGCGACTGGGATTGGGGGTTCGTCGCGATGGTACGACGTCGAAGGCAGCAGCGACTTGGTGGAGTCGAAGTCAAAGTGGCAGCGGCGTGTAGCAATGGCGTGGAGTTCGATCGCGATGGCATTCGCGTTCATCTCGTTTATTGATTCAGAGTTCGACGTCGAGGCAACAGTGGGTTATGGCATCGAATTTCGTGAAGTTCGTGGTGATAGCCTGGGTTGTTCAGTATTACAGTAAGGTATAATCTACTTTCAAATTTAAATTTATATACCTACCAGTTAGAAAATTTTTACAGTAAAAGTTATTGCTGTTCTAAATTGCAGAAAAGGAGAAAAAAAAATATATTTTGATCTTCGAAATCAATGAATTATTGGTTAATAAAAAGAGTTTATAGTTAATTAAATTTATTAAAGGAAGAAAAATTGAATTAATTTAGTTAATAATAGAAGCTTTAAAGTTTTATTTAATCCAGAAAAATGAAGTTACTGTTTCATAAAAATATTTATTTATATATATATATATATGTATATACAGTTTGAAATATATAAGATTTTTTAGGGTGTTGTAAGAAAAATAATAAATGATATTTTGGAAATTAATTTGGTCAGTAAAATAATTTATTTATGAGAAAGAATAGTTTAAAATTTTAAATTTTACTTATTTAAAATTTAAATAGTTAAATAATTTAATTATTTGGTTACTAAAAATAATTTAAAAGAAATTGTTTGAAATTAAATTGATTTGATAAAAATAAAATTTTATTAAATGAAATGAATGGTTCCATTTATCTTGGATATTAATAGAATTGTATAATTGTTTGTACAAGGTTATAAATCAAAAGAAAACAAGTCAAGATGGAAAATGGATTGCAAATTTAAGCTAAGGTGAGATTATTTTCTCACTCAAAATTTAATTCAGTTTTTGACTGATTTGATATGATTGCTATGTTGATTGAGGTATTAGATATAGTAGGATATATCTATATATATATAGCAATATATACATATTGGCATATGTATATATTGGATTGATGATTTCCCGCCTCGTATAGCGGATGAGACCCTATTGCGCCGTTAGTAAGCGGATTTATAAAAACCTATATACCGCGATAATTCCGTACTGGAGCGGAATTGGTATTGTGCTAACATCTTTGGATGCAGGGAAACAGGTTGGAGGGATCCAACAGGACCCCTCACTTTGATTGAATTTATTTATACTGTGATATGAATCTGTGAATGATTATATTGATGTTATTGATCATATCGATGTCTGGAAAATTGTTGAAAGCTAAAATTTAGCTGAATGGATGTTTGATATCATTGGATTCCAAAAATAAACGAAATTGAATTTTTGGAAATCAAAATAGAAATTTCTAAGTGAATTTGATTTTAGAAATTTAATAAATTCGAAGAAAGGAATTTTAAAGTATAAAAAGTTAATTTTATAATCTTATCGAATTTATTTCCAGAATAAAGTGAAAATGTTAAATAAATGAATTTCGTAAAATAGTGATTTTAAATTGAAGAATTTAATTTAAAATTTGGATTTTTAAAATAGATTGAAAGAAAAGATTGAAATTATTTCCTTAAAAAGGAATTTATTTAAAAGAAGATAAGTTGGAAATCCGATTAGAAATTTACTTGGTAAATTGAAATGATTTGGGAAGTAAATGTAAAATGAGTTCAATTTAAAGAATCCATTTAAAAACAGGATATTGAATAATTTGAGAAAAATAAGAATTTATTTTAGTAGGGATAAATAAAATTAGAAATCAATCTGTAATTGATTTAATATTTGGAAATGAATTTTTGAGAAATCAATATGGAAATTTTATTTAAAGTTGAAAATAAATTTAGAAATCAAATATTGAAATTGATTTGGTATTGAAGTTTTTATGAATGGAATTGGAATTTATAAAAGTTGTTTATAAACCCAAAGTCACTTATTTTGATAAGTTAAATATAGAAGTTGATAAAAGAAGGTTTATAAGTCGAAGTTGTTATTAAAAAGAGAAATAGAATTTATAAACGTGCTTATAAATTCGAAAATAGATTGAATGTGATAAATTTAATATAGAAGATTATTTAAGAAGGTATATTCACGATTTTGAATAGCGAATTTTTATTGAAATAAAAATGTGTAGGAATGATTGAAATGGGGTTAAGTAAATTTTATTCACAATTTTGGACAGTGAATATATTGTTAAGTAAAATGGATTCATTTTTGAAGAAGTAATATTTTAAAAATGAAGTTAAACATTTTAAAGGTGTTTTAAAATGTGTTATGAATCGAAACCATAGATTTCAACATTTATTGTTGAAATAGACGTTTTCGAGAAACTTAAGGAAATGGTGGACTATAACACTGTTGTTATAGTAAATGATTTCCGGAAGGAAATGTTTTATATAGTATTGGGATTCATATATCTATCTTAATTTCGAATCCCTATACTAGTGATTTCGAGTCGTCGTAACGATGTTTTACGCAACATTCGTTTTGACTCCAATAGATGTTAAAATTTATGATTTCCTTAAAGAATGAACTATATACTTAAATTGTTTTAAGTATATCGAATATTTTCAAATGTTGAAAATAAATGATTTGTGAATTACTTATTTTTAAATAAGTATGGAAATGCTTTTCCAATATGAAATGAACTGTTTTGAGGTTTTATCTTCAAAGATAAAATGAAATGTGGAAATTGTTTTGAAATTGTTTTCAAACGGTTAAGTGTGGAAATTTTATATCTGGTAAAGATATTTTTGGAAGATGAAATAATTTGGAGAATTATTTGGAATCTGATGATGTCGCGCGTCTTTATTGATAGTTAAATAACCGACTATCAATAATTACCTTGAGTAGGTATTTGTCGTGAATTGGATGAATTTGAATGCCACACTTATTTTTAAATATACGCTCACTATTCGGGTTAGCCGGGAAAGGACCATGGGGTCGTATAACCCATTCCGAATATGTGATACGTCGTTATGAATTGCATTCGAAGACCGGTGTTGAAGACCGGATATTTTTGAAAACGGAAGGATTACCGTCGAGTTACTCTACATCGACTGATCTTCGATTTAGAGGTTTTATCACCCTTAGTGACGGGAAGTCCGGACGTGATTAGAAAATTATCCGGAAATGCAAGGGCTTCGTGAGAAGTGCCTTCGGTTCTGTTCGATCCCGGAACAGACTTGTATGGATTGTGTGTCTGACGTTACAATTTGAGATATAAAGCTGATTTCTTTCAAATACATTTCTGTTGGTGGCGGAGAATTTATTCTCTTAGCTTAACACCCTTCTCTGAGACGTACGAGCTCAGAGGTTATGTAATTGAAATTCATCAGCGATATATCCCAATTTGGTAACGTGGCATACTGAGTGTTGCTGTGAAATGATCAGTGTTTGATCATTTGCGATATGATCATTTGTTTGATCTTATATCTTTGTGATCATAGGTTGATCATTTTGTTTGACCCGAAGCAGGGCTTTTTGAGAAAGCGTAGCTTTGTGGACGAGACTTCGTCGAGCCTCACACCCCGGAAATGGTCGAAACAGGAAGGATGCAGCAAGGTTCTAGGGAGTAGCGCCCCTTAGTGTATGTCATTCCTTCTGGATAAAGGTGGTATCATGGTATGGAGCCCAGATACTTAACCTCTGTGGTTGCTGCACAGTTATTATTACTTTGTGGTTTGTTGGAAATCGGGGATCCTCGGGAAGATCGGTGACGATCGGGGGATGGCATACGCGTGTCAGTAGTTACCTATTTTTGCAGAGGTAACCCGGCCTTGTGTTGGCAGAGATCCGGTTAGGTTCTCGGGTCGTCTATTCCAGGGACGTACCCATCGTGGAAAAGGAAGTTCCTTAGCCTGACCATTTGTTGGAAATCCAAACTCCAATACGTGACTTGTACGGTATTAGTTGTAGAACCTGCCATTTACGTACGATGGTCACCACTGTTTAGATGGTAGCTATAGTAGGCATACGATACTGGTCGTATGTTGGCTAAGATTAATATTATACTTTCGAAATGTTTTCTACACTATGCACTAATAATAATATCAAAAATGATTTGATTTTGCATAGTAAGCATCTTTGACTATCATAAGAAGAAATCTCCTCCAATTCTGCGTTTGCATTGTGTGTGTGGTGGGAGGTCTTATGGTAGTTTCATTTTCCAAAAGCATTTCGAATTGACTTTAAAATTATCCTGTTGTTTATTTTTAAAGTATAACTGTTTTACGATCTCACACCAGTCACCATGACTGACTCGGAGTTTATTGTTTCCCTTCTAAACTCTGGGTGCCCACCAATTTCCACACGGGCAGTCTAGAGTTAGATTATCAGGATATTCTGGATATTCTGGAGCTTTGGAGATAAGCTGGATGACGAGACGTAGTATTTGTATCTGATAGTATTTATTCCGCTGTGTATTCTGTATGAGGACAAGTTTATATAACTGTCCATTGATGTGATGTATTGTATTGAGTTGTATATTGACTCTGATGATTGATGTATGTATAAAATGATATAGTTCTTTGTTTTAAAAGACTAGTAATTATCTATTGTATATTATTCCGCTGCGATATGTGAGATTCTGATATTGTTTTCTGTTTCTGTTTCTACTCTTGTTCTGTTGTTGTTCTTCTTTCTTTTTCTTCTATCTTCTTCTTCTACCATTATCTTCTTTCTTAAAACCATAACTTTTCGGGTTTCCGGCATTCGATGGCTCGGCAGTCGATAAAGTGAGTATCGATGTTGAATTTTCGAAAGTCGAAAATTTCGGGATGTTACAAGTGGTATCAGAGCATATGGTTAAGCGACAACCCTGCTCTGTTGGGTGTTACTCATTAGAGATAGAGTCAGCAGTACTCTAGAATGAGTTGAGTGTAATAATATATACGAGCGCGTATTTGTTAGTTAATATAAAATTGTTTTGTATTGTGATGATTGGTTTATTGAGTGGTATATGAACCTTCGTCGGCACAGTCTTGCAAAACTGTATCGAAGGGGTTTCTAAACACTTGAATAGAACAGTTCGGCACAGTATTGTTTTAAATAGGGTAAATGAGATAATTTTACCCAAAACTATTTTTGTATAGAAAATAAATGTTTTTCTATAAAGTACTATAGTATATGGTTGCATGGATGTTAGGAAGTAATAATAGTGAATTATCATCACTAAAATTGAATGAGAAATTGAAATCGTACTTCAAAGATAAGAAATAAATCCATATACTAATGAAATTAGAGAATGTAGATTATAAATGTGACTTATAATTGAAAACGGAATTCCAGAGAAGTTTTTGGAAATGTTTTGAAAAGAATTTGAAAATTTTGGAAATTTGGAAAGTTAAATCATTTTTGATTTGAAAATGAATTTCAAAGGTTTTGAAAAGTATTTTGAAAAGATGAAAAGCTCTAAACTCTTTTCGGTCGCTGGAAAATAATTCCGATGATGATCGCGACATCACCGGTGTTCATTTTCGGGTTTCCAGAAGAGGAATTGCTGCCAAATTGTTTTAAATGGTAGTTGTTTGAAAAATTTGGGTTTTGTTTGGAAATTCCAGGATAATTTGATTTGTTTTCAAAAATGATTTTTGAAATGTTGGTAAACTCTGGAATGCTATATAAAGATATTTATGAAATATTATTAAGTTGATAACTTATACAATTTGAATTGATAGAATAAATTCAATTTAAAAGATGGAGTTAAATTAAATTAAGTATAAGTGAATCAATTAAATAAAGTGAAATGAATTCATATGGAATTGGAAATCCAGTTTAAATATGGGTGGTTATAAACCAAAATGGTGAATTGTAAATAAATTTTGGAAATGAACGAAAGAATAAAACTGGAAATAAAAACTGAATGTTGAAAACGAGTTTGAATTGAATAATTAGAAATGGAAATTGAATTAGTAAATGAAACTGATCTGAAATAGTGCAGTTGAATGAAAGATAGTTGATAAACATTCAATATTCAGAATAGAAGATAAAATTGAATTCAAATAGAATTGAAATTGTAAACTGAATCCAAATTAGATTGGAATTGTGAATTGAATTCAAATGAATATGAAATGTAAAATTGAAGATAATGGATATAATTTCAATAGTGAACTAAAGATGATACAAGTAGTTTATATTGAAATTTTTGTAATAGAATTTGCAAAATGATTGAATGTTGTAACTAGATATAATGGCTAGTAGGATATACAGGTGTATAAAGGGATTGGAAAATTTATTTCACAGATAATTCGAATTGCTCGAAAAAGGTATGTATTTGAGTTTTAATATGAGTTTTTGATGATTTCTCTCTAGCCGCTTGGCTTTTTCTTTTTCTTTTTGAAATCTGAGAGTCCGTAGGGACGTTTTGTAGTCGTGCCGTATTAGCCGCGCAAAGGAGACGCTGGCGAAATTTTTCGGAAATTTAGGGCGTTAGAAAATTTTTGAGAAAATTTGGAAGTTTAAATTTGAATTTAAACTTAAATTTGAATTGTTAAGAAAACAATGTTGTTTGAAATCTGTAATTGAAGTTGGAAAACGAGTTGAATGATAACGAATCTTTAATAGAAAGATTTGTTTTGATAAAGTGATAAAACTATTGAATTGTGAAAGATAATAGACGAGTTAAGGACCATTTTTCCTAACTTGTAATTTCGAGGATGAAATTCTTTTAAGGGGGGAAGTCTGTAACGACCCGGAATTTTGAACGAATTAAATTGAGAATATTTAATTTATTTTAAATATTTGAACGGTAATTTAATTCGAATCCCGGATATAACTTTGAAACTGACAATTAAATTGTGAAATTAAATCGATTGAAGTTGAATAAAAATTTGAATCTTCAATTTTAAGCTGAAGGAAGATATTTCAAAAGCTTTTAAAATTCGTAATGATAATACTGAAGATGATAGAAGCTTCAGAATTTATTTTCAAACTGTTTCGTTCAGTTTTGAAATTAAACCGTTCGAATCGATATTTAAAAATAGCCATCCGAGGCGCAGTCTCCGAATTCGATGAGACCAGTTTCATTGGGTCCGTAATATTTAATTATTGTCGGATTTCAAATTTCGTGTTTATCGGAGCTGTTATGTGAACGTACAACACATAAACGCGTTGAAATTAAATCAGATTCAAATTTAAATTTAAAATTTAAATTTTTAATCAACACCAGCCACCCTAGTCTCTGATTTGCGTCGACCTACTCTCTGTTATTAGCGTACTCTTGTTTCCTCCCCATCTGATATCACGCAACCTTTCTCTGCTCGTTCAGTAAAAAGAATAAAGCAAACCATCTTCTTCTATCTGTACAAATCAAAGAAAAAAAATGGCCGCTCTACTTAAAACCAGATACAATTCAAATTACGAAGCAAAATCAACTGAACGAAATTTGATTTTCGTTCGAAAGGAAAAGGGGACCGCTTCCTCTGTTTAAAACAAATCGAATGACGCTCGTTCCTTCTCAAATACCTAACCCGTGCCGTTCGCAATGTCAATGGTGGCGATGTCAACTGCGAGGAAAGGGATCGAAGTCGAACTTTGGTGGCTCGAGCGCACGCGCAGGTCGACAGTGCTTCGACAGATTGGGGGGAAATGTCGCGATTTAGGGGCAGCAGCTTTGGGATGGCGGCGGCGACTCGCGATTCGATGGAGCGGCGCTTGTTGGCAGGTGGAGGCGCGAGGCGCTGCGGTGGGTGTTGCGAGCAGGTGCGCACACATGAATCGAGGTGAAGCGACGAGGTAGTCGCGATGGGGGATTTCGACGGAGGCGACTGGGATTGGGGGTTCGTCGCGATGGTACGACGTCGAAGGCAGCAGCGACTTGGTGGAGTCGAAGTCAAAGTGGCAGCGGCGTGTAGCAATGGCGTGGAGTTCGATCGCGATGGCATTCGCGTTCATCTCGTTTATTGATTCAGAGTTCGACGTCGAGGCAACAGTGGGTTATGGCATCGAATTTCGTGAAGTTCGTGGTGATAGCCTGGGTTGTTCAGTATTACAGTAAGGTATAATCTACTTTCAAATTTAAATTTATATACCTACCAGTTAGAAAATTTTTACAGTAAAAGTTATTGCTGTTCTAAATTGCAGAAAAGGAGAAAAAAAAATATATTTTGATCTTCGAAATCAATGAATTATTGGTTAATAAAAAGAGTTTATAGTTAATTAAATTTATTAAAGGAAGAAAAATTGAATTAATTTAGTTAATAATAGAAGCTTTAAAGTTTTATTTAATCCAGAAAAATGAAGTTACTGTTTCATAAAAATATTTATTTATATATATATATATGTATATACAGTTTGAAATATATAAGATTTTTTAGGGTGTTGTAAGAAAAATAATAAATGATATTTTGGAAATTAATTTGGTCAGTAAAATAATTTATTTATGAGAAAGAATAGTTTAAAATTTTAAATTTTACTTATTTAAAATTTAAATAGTTAAATAATTTAATTATTTGGTTACTAAAAATAATTTAAAAGAAATTGTTTGAAATTAAATTGATTTGATAAAAATAAAATTTTATTAAATGAAATGAATGGTTCGATTTATCTTGGATATTAATAGAATTGTATAATTGTTTGTAAAAGGTTATAAATCAAAAGAAAACAAGTCAAGATGGAAAATGGATTGCAAATTTAAGCTAAGGTGAGATTATTTTCTCACTCAAAATTTAATTCAGTTTTTGACTGATTTGATATGATTGCTATGTTGATTGAGGTATTAGATATAGTAGGATATATCTATATATATATAGCAATATATACATATTGGCATATGTATATATTGGATTGATGATTTTCCGCCTCGTATAGCGGATGAGACCCTATTGCGCCGTTAGTAAGCGGATTTATAAAAACCTATATACCGCGATAATTCCGTACTGGAGCGGAATTGGTATTGTGCTAACATCTTTGGATGTAGGGAAACAGGTTGGAGGGATCCAACAGGACCCCTCACTTTGATTGAATTTATTTATACTGTGATATGAATCTGTGAATGATTATATTGATGTTATTGATCATATCGATGTCTGGAAAATTGTTGAAAGCTAAAATTTAGCTGAATGGATGTTTGATATCATTGGATTCCAAAAATAAACGAAATTGAATTTTTGGAAATCAAAATAGAAATTTCTAAGTGAATTTGATTTTAGAAATTTAATAAATTCGAAGAAAGGAATTTTAAAGTATAAAAAGTTAATTTTATAATCTTATCGAATTTATTTCCAGAATAAAGTGAAAATGTTAAATAAATGAATTTCGTAAAATAGTGATTTTAAATTGAAGAATTTAATTTAAAATTTGGATTTTTAAAATAGATTGAAAGAAAAGATTGAAATTATTTCCTTAAAAAGGAATTTATTTAAAAGAAGATAAGTTGGAAATCCGATTAGAAATTTACTTGGTAAATTGAAATGATTTGGGAAGTAAATGTAAAATGAGTTCAATTTAAAGAATCCATTTAAAAACAGGATATTGAATAATTTGAGAAAAATAAGAATTTATTTTAGTAGGGATAAATAAAATTAGAAATCAATCTGTAATTGATTTAATATTTGGAAATGAATTTTTGAGAAATCAATATGGAAATTTTATTTAAAGTTGAAAATAAATTTAGAAATCAAATATTGAAATTGATTTGGTATTGAAGTTTTTATGAATGGAATTGGAATTTATAAAAGTTGTTTATAAACCCAAAGTCACTTATTTTGATAAGTTAAATATAGAAGTTGATAAAAGAAGGTTTATAAGTCGAAGTTGTTATTAAAAAGAGAAATAGAATTTATAAACGTGCTTATAAATTCGAAAATAGATTGAATGTGATAAATTTAATATAGAAGATTATTTAAGAAGGTATATTCACGATTTTGAATAGCGAATTTTTATTGAAATAAAAATGTGTAGGAATGATTGAAATGGGGTTAAGTAAATTTTATTCACAATTTTGGACAGTGAATATATTGTTAAGTAAAATGGATTCATTTTTGAAGAAGTAATATTTTAAAAATGAAGTTAAACATTTTAAAGGTGTTTTAAAATGTGTTATGAATCGAAACCATAGATTTCAACATTTATTGTTGAAATAGACGTTTTCGAGAAACTTAAGGAAATGGTGGACTATAACACTGTTGTTATAGTAAATGATTTCCGGAAGGAAATGTTTTATATAGTATTGGGATTCATATATCTATCTTAATTTCGAATCCCTATACTAGTGATTTCGAGTCGTCGTAACGATGTTTTACGCAACATTCGTTTTGACTCCAATAGATGTTAAAATTTATGATTTCCTTAAAGAATGAACTATATACTTAAATTGTTTTAAGTATATCGAATATTTTCAAATGTTGAAAATAAATGATTTGTGAATTACTTATTTTTAAATAAGTATGGAAATGCTTTTCCAATATGAAATGAACTGTTTTGAGGTTTTATCTTCAAAGATAAAATGAAATGTGGAAATTGTTTTGAAATTGTTTTCAAACGGTTAAGTGTGGAAATTTTATATCTGGTAAAGATATTTTTGGAAGATGAAATAATTTGGAGAATTATTTGGAATCTGATGATGTCGCGCGTCTTTATTGATAGTTAAATAACCGACTATCAATAATTACCTTGAGTAGGTATTTGTCGTGAATTGGATGAATTTGAATGCCACACTTATTTTTAAATATACGCTCACTATTCGGGTTAGCCGGGAAAGGACCATGGGGTCGTATAACCCATTCCGAATATGTGATACGTCGTTATGAATTACATTCGAAGACCGGTGTTGAAGACCGGATATTTTTGAAAACGGAAGGATTACCGTCGAGTTACTCTACATCGACTGATCTTCGATTTATAGGTTTTATCACCCTTAGTGACGGGAAGTCCGGACGTGATTAGAAAATTATTCGGAAATGCAAGGGCTTCGTGAGAAGTGCCTTCGGTTCTGTTCGATCCCGGAACAGACTTGTATGGATTGTGTGTCTGACGTTACAATTTGAGATATAAAGCTGATTTCTTTCAAATACATTTCTGTTGGTGGCGGAGAATTTATTCTCTTAGCTTAACACCCTTCTCTGAGACGTACGAGCTCAGAGGTTATGTAATTGAAATTCATCAGCGATATATCCCAATTTGGTAACGTGGCATACTGAGTGTTGCTGTGAAATGATCAGTGTTTGATCATTTGCGATATGATCATTTGTTTGATCTTATATCTTTGTGATCATAGGTTGATCATTTTGTTTGACCCGAAGCAGGGCTTTTTGAGAAAGCGTAGCTTTGTGGACGAGACTTCGTCGAGCCTCACACCTCGGAAATGGTCGAAACAGGAAGGATGCAGCAAGGTTCTAGGGAGTAGCGCCCCTTAGTGTATGTCATTCCTTCTGGATAAAGGTGGTATCATGGTATGGAGCCCAGATACTTAACCTCTGTGGTTGCTGCACAGTTATTATTACTTTGTGGTTTGTTGGAAATCGGGGATCCTCGGGAAGATCGGTGACGATCGGGGGATGGCATACGCGTGTCAGTAGTTACCTATTTTTGCAGAGGTAACCCGGCCTTGTGTTGGCAGAGATCCGGTTAGGTTCTCGGGTCGTCTATTCCAGGGACGTACCCATCGTGGAAAAGGAAGTTCCTTAGCCTGACCATTTGTTGGAAATCCAAACTCCAATACGTGACTTGTACGGTATTAGTTGTAGAACCTGCCATTTACGTACGGTGGTCACCACTGTTTAGATGGTAGCTATAGTAGGCATACGATACTGGTCGTATGTTGGCTAAGATTAATATTATACTTTCGAAATGTTTTCTACACTATGCACTAATAATAATATCAAAAATGATTTGATTTTGCGTAGTAAGCATCTTTGACTATCATAAGAAGAAATCTCCTCCAATTCTGCGTTTGCATTGTGTGTGTGGTGGGAGGTCTTATGGTAGTTTCATTTTCCAAAAGCATTTCGAATTGACTTTAAAATTATCCTGTTGTTTATTTTTAAAGTATAACTGTTTTACGATCTCACACCAGTCACCATGACTGACTCGGAGTTTATTGTTTCCCTTCTAAACTCTGGGTGCCCACCAATTTCCACACGGGCAGTCTAGAGTTAGATTATCAGGATATTCTGGATATTCTGGAGCTTTGGAGATAAGCTGGATGACGAGACGTAGTATTTGTATCTGATAGTATTTATTCCGCTGTGTATTCTGTATGAGGACAAGTTTATATAACTGTCCATTGATGTGATGTATTGTATTGAGTTGTATATTGACTCTGATGATTGATGTATGTATAAAATGATATAGTTCTTTGTTTTAAAAGACTAGTAATTATCTATTGTATATTATTCCGCTGCGATATGTGAGATTCTGATATTGTTTTCTGTTTCTGTTTCTACTCTTGTTCTGTTGTTGTTCTTCTTTCTTTTTCTTCTATCTTCTTCTTCTACCATTATCTTCTTTCTTAAAACCATAACTTTTCGGGTTTCTGGCATTCGATGGCTTGGCAGTCGATAAAGTGAGTATCGATGTTGAATTTTCGAAAGTCGAAAATTTCAGGATGTTACAATTTACTTAGATACCAGAGGTAGATTCCCAATCAGAAACCGTTGAAGAGAGAATTCACAAATCGGGAAAAAGATCGGGAAAGTATTTCCTATTCCATGAACTAGATGGGAATGAAACAAAAGATTATAGGAACATTCATTATCTAATTGAGGAGCAGGTAAGGAATAACCGACAGCAGCAGTACATGTGGAATCAAGCTATAGTAGTATAGTAGGAGTATCCATTGTCTGCAGTGAATGGAAGCGGCCTTGGATCTTGGTTGAGGATATTTTTCTCATGATCAGGATAGCAAGGTAAAATATATGTACTAAAAAATAGTCATTTCAGAAAACAGTCTTCAAATTACTTAATTGCCATATACATTGTCATATATACATGTTCCCAAAGTACAATATAAATTCTACAGCCTTTTAACACAATAAGTAACTACATGATGAGCCACATAGAATATGAGAACCGCAACATGAAGCTCCTTTCTTCACGTACTACACCCAATCAACTACTAACTTGTCATTTTATGGTGGGGGGAAATGAAGAGAAGGGGGGGTGGGTCAAACAAAAGTCTGGTGAATGAGTACAAGTTTAATATATGATGATCATGTGTAGTTAACTTTAATACTACTCTAGATGACATATGGTGTAATACAAGTGTTTGTGAATGCTTAAGGTCCATTACCTAAGGGTTCTTGGCTAATACATACCTAAACTACAACTTGTATAGGCTATTACGAGGATAAACTATGGATCGAACCTCACAACTAATGATGGGCCAATGCTTCTAGAGCTACCCAATAAGGAAACACCGCCCATAAGCTGTTGTGGAAATCTATTTCCACTAATATCACCATATAATACTACTATAGGAACAACTCTTCCATTAATATGACTTCCCATAACCTAACTACATCTGGAGAGGAAGAACTAGAAATGCTGACTTGTTAGTGTATCTCATCGTCTGCACCCGCGTCCACCTCTCGATCGTTGTGTATGCCTCTTATTGTACAACATCACTGTCCACATGTATCATGTCGCGTCAAAACCGTGCATACAAGAACTCCCGTTAGTACCGGGCTCTTCTATCTGTATAGCCACTTACCGTACAGTGTCAAGCCTGACTATGTTTGAATAGAATCCCCCATCAGCACTAGGTAAAACTCATCTGCATTACAATCAGTGATGTGCATCCACTGCTGAACCTCCATGTGAGTGCTATTTTTGGAAAATACATCGCCCTTAGTCGATTACTTGACCTCCAAACACCGCAATGACCTAGCGTTCTCTCATAGGGAACTAGCTTCCCTACCATCACTAGCATACCCACTTAGCCCCAAGTTAGGCTCACACAATAATTTACAATTTATATAATTTTTATTACAAATTATATATAATTTTTATTACTAACCTAGGCATTAGGCCGAGGTTATGTTTCTGCATTTTATGTGTCTACCGGTAGGTTACTAGCCCTAATTGGTCGATCGCTACCTTTCAACCGCTTGGGATGAGTGGTCGATCAGCTGTAGGCTAAATTTTAGGGTTCGTTAATTTCTTGGCATCGATTTTAATTAAGTTAATTTTGGTTGTTGATTTCAGTTTACAGCGAACCCTTAGCACTAATTTGACCAGTCCATATTTTTCAATTTCAATTATTAAATCTAGATTTATAGGTTTTAGGGTTTATAGTTAAACAATTAAGGGGTGCACTAAGTTTATAGATTTTACAATTCACATTTAAATAATCAAAAGTGTATATTAGCATCAAATTTTATGACTCACAATGATTTCAATTCTACCATAGATTATAGGTTCCAAAATAGGGTTTTACAATTTAAATTTCAAATTGCTACACCCCCAAGTTAATTAGGATAGATTAAACCTAACTGTATAATCATCTAAACAAATTGTTCCCATTCACCTTATGCCTAAGCTCTTACGACTTGCTCTACATGAGGATCACCTTCTATACGGTTGCTTCTTCTAAAAGCGATTGGTTGTATTCTTCTTATTTTATTTTAATTTGATTTAAAGAGTTTTTAGGGTTAGAGGAGAAGTTAGAATATGGCGGAGTTTCGTTACAGTATACGTTTCAATAGATTTTAGGCTTAGGTTAGGCTTGCATTTATATGAGTCGGCAATTAGTTTAGACCGTTTGATTTAAGCTGGTGAATCTTTAGTTATCAGGTAGGCTCATTCAAAAACTTGGCGACAAAGTGATCAATGGCCACCGTTCGAACGCATCGATAGCCACCCAACTTTACAAGGCCATGGTCGATCGCCTTGACCCCTAAGTCAATGCTACCTATCGACCTTCTTTGGTCGATCGGTTACTATGTTAATTTTTGAATTTTTATTTTTAAGTTTTTATCCTATTTCCAGTTATTCCAACACCCATAACTACTCCGTACGAACTCCTATTTCGAAGTGTTATGTATAAAAATCGTCCAGAAAATCAATATGAACGCAACATGCAAGTTTCGTAGCCAAATTCGGACTTCTTTGAAAGTTTCTTTTTAATCCTTGTTTTATTTTGGTTTAATTTTCTTATTAAATTTCTATTAATTTTTGTCAAATTTTTAGGGTGTTGCATTCTCCCCCTTCCCTTAAAAAAGATTTTGTCCCTGAGATCTCAAAGGATGGAAAAATGTAACTTATACACGTAGCAACCAGCAACTACAACCATCTACTCATTCATCATCCATCATCCATGGGCAATCATTGCCCCTAGAAATTTTCTAATGCAATATGTACACATATACAGAGAGAGACACATATGCAATGTGAAATGCACGTGAACTTATACTAATGCAGAAGTAGGTGGCCTACTGATCCAGTCGACCTCCTGTCATGCAAATGCTCATGCCATGCATCCAATTGTATGCAACATCCTAATAAGTATACTAGTAATTCTATATGTATACGCAACCATTCCATCCATATGCAACATCCACATGCATATTTCTCAATAAGATAAACAACAACCAAGCATCCATATGTATAATAGCTAAGAACCTAAACAATAAGTACGAGAAAATGTGAATGTGTGTGTACTACCTAGAGGATATACTTTCCTAAACATGTATTAAAACAATCCTAACAATACATCCTCTAGCATCCATCATCCATAACATATCCTATTGACGCATTTACAACCATTCCTACATCCAATAGTCTCTACCTAAGCTAAAACCTATTCACAAAAATAATCTCTTCTAATTAAAATGGAAATGTACCAGAAAAGAGTTCGTGATGGGTAGCTCGAACTTTCTCCTTAAGCTCACATGTACTCTCAATTGGATCGTCTCGCTACTAGACTCTAACAAGTATAATTATTTCATTATAGAGTCGATTTGTCCCATGCCCAAAAATACGGTTAAGTGCATGGCGAACAAGGGACTTACCTATCATTTTTAGCTTTCTCCAACTAACACAGCTTGACCTTGGTAACTGCATTACATAAGCACTTTTGCAATTACCTTATGACGGCTTCCTAATAATTTTGCCATAATTTATCTTGCCTTGGGGATTTTCTAGTGGTTTGCTTTTTATTGTGGACTCAGCTCCATTGACTGTAGAGGTCTCAGCTCCTCGGACTTTAGTGGACTAAACTCCACAGACCACCTATATGTCTACTATTAGTACTTTCTTTTCTACCTACCTTGTGCAATCCTTGTCCTTCGATGAATGGAACCTCGACCGCCCTTATCAACTTTCACCGTTGGCTTAAATTATCAATCCAAATGTATGTGCATCAGAAACCCCCAACAATCTTTGCTACTAACTCATACGGTGTCAACTTGCACCACGCTAAATAACTTGAGCATAAGTATGTTTCCACGAAACTATAATTCTATAAAGTCCTTAATGCACATGTGTACTACCTTAAATCATCCAGTAGTATACCTAATTACTTCATCTTATAGAAGGTAAGGTAATACACCACGAAAGTTTATGTCGTCCTCTCCTTAGTAATTTCTACTTAGGCTTTTATGCTACTTCTCCATTTCATCCAAGGATAACCAAACTTGGTAATTTCTTAACTACTGAAATTAGTATAACTCCTTTCCTATTCGATTCAACTTAAGTCATCTCATTTTACTTTTGAATTGTTTCTTCAGTCCTTCAAAAACCATGGTACCAAAGTATCACATTTAGAGTCTGTTGGGATCCATCCCAAACTTCATAAGTGAAGGTTTGGTCTATCTTCCCATTCAATTCTAACAATAAAAGTCCTAAAATTTAATTGAAGTTATAACCTAGAATCATTCTAGCATTGATGATAATCACTTAAGTGGTACTTTTTCACCTGCGACTGTTATGCAGCACTAACTATGTATTCAAAGTTAGTCTTCTTCCAATCCTAGGGATGACTGGAAATAATAATATTATTAAAAATTTCTAATCTAGTTTTCTACGAAAATCACCTTCGATTTCTCAATGCGTGCAAATATCAATATCGTTTCTCGGTGGAGATCAAAATCCTTAAATTAACCATCCATTACAAAATCTTGACTATAACTTTATCTAGGATACGATTTATGGTTTGAACTTCCAAAATTTTACCATTTTTTATGTCCTCCATAAATGATGCCTTTTTACTAAATGTAACCTCTTGCAACTTTATTCTAATTATTTCATCGTTGGGACTCACTACACCAGAAAAGACTTTTGGTAGCGTTGAAAAAACGCTACCATAACTTATGGTAGCGTTTTAGAGAACGCTGTTATACGACATGCAACTAAAAGTCTAAAACTTTTTGTTGCGTTGTAGTAAACGCTACCAAAAGTCACTTTTAAATGCAACTATAGGTATTTTCTGTAGGATTTAAAAAACGCTACCAAAAGTCACTTTTAAATGCAACTATAGGTATTTTCTGTAGGATTTAAAAAACGCTACCAAAAGTCACTTTTAAATGCTATTATTTACAGTTGATGGTTTATATCATTTCCAGCAATCGCTTATATACTATTCATATTAAAACGAACGATCAATCGCATAATTTTCATATATTCAAACAAACAATTAAATCACATAATTAGCATATACAAACAATCAATCATATGATCATCATATTCAAATAATTGCAAAAACATGCTAATCTCACAATCAAATATAATATCCATAATCAATTCGATAGTAGTTTTTCAACAAAATAAGTCAAATACTACAAGCATTCACAGACAAGTTTCCACAAATGGTACTAACAAAATAAGACAACATATATAACAATTAAATTCATGTTCGTTGCTTAATTACCAATAGTTCTTTGTTGTCGACAGTCTTCGCTTCGAAATAGCTAATTACCTGCAAACGAGTTTAACAATCAACAATATATATATGTATATATATATATGAAAATCATGTAATCTATAACTCGATATTCTATATTAACACATATTAACAAAAATTGTTCTATTTTTATATGCATCCTATATAGTTCCCTAACGAATACACAATTTTCAATTTACACAGATATTCAGATCAAAACTGGGTTAGAAGTCTGACTAGATTTCATTCTATGTGCAGATTGTGTATTCAGTACTATGGGTAGATTGTGTATTCAGTACTATGGTCAAGTTAAATCTTATAAAATATGAAAAAGTATCTGGAACGTCCGTAATCCATCGATGATGCATCCATCCACTATTTGAAATGTACAATTTTCTTTACCCTTGTCGTTTTCTATTGATCTTTTGATATGAGACAATCAACTCCAAAATATAGAGTGAAAATGCTATTTAAATTGATAGAGTAATAATTCAATTGCCTATCTAAACCAACATAATGTCTGTAATAATGTAATACTTTGTATTTTGATAAAAAAATATGACCTTGGTATTCTTGAATCAAATCAATATGCTTCAGTCTTGGTACGATTTGCAAGCGCACCGATGAGATTTCCATATGGAAAGGTCTGCATATATATACCAATATATATATATATTAGAAAATAGTTCTGCAAAAATGTACATGTACAAAAGAACAAAGTATTAAAAGAGATAAGTCCATATGTACAAAAACTTTGCAATACCCCCTCCCACTCGTGATTATTCTCCAGCTAACACGGATTGGACCCCACAACAACCACCTCTTCTGGATTGGATTGGAGTCATCGCAACTGAGCTTCGCTTTTTCTCACCTCGGCTTGCATCCGTAATAGCATTTATGTTTGCACCATACTTTGTTAACTGCTCATTTCAAGATGGCTGGTGCCTCAACATATATCCACATTCTCTAGTCACACTGTTCTTAACCTCAACATCCGCCCTTAGCTAGTAGTATACCTCCAACAAGCACACTGTTACTGCACTTCAACTAACTTAGTTTCAGCAAACTATATAACATATCAGCCATCACACATCAAAGAAAGTCGACCTCCTATCCTCAGATCGGATCCCTGCAAATAGTTTCAGCCAGCTCAGTGCCAGCTTCACATCAGATCTCCAGATGTGTGCAGTGCAACTCAAACTTCGGTCAAGTCTTCTGACTAGCCACATTCAGTTTCAGTGATCGGCCATGTCTCCCTTTTGATAAGCATTTACTGTTGTCTTTGAATCCTTGAAACGTGAGCTGCTTCATTTTGGTCTTTCCTATTTTGCACCTGCTTTAGTTTCATGGCATCTTATGCTGCAATAATTCCATGACCGTGCAATTCTGTTGGTAATGTTGAATTCAAGGCAAGTAAAAATTTATTTGTTGCGTTATCTTTTAATTAGCACGGGAGAGCATCATTTGGTAGTGTTGACAAGACATATCATCCCAGATGGTTTACAACATATACCAAAGCTGCTGAACAATAAATTTAGAGTAAATATTTGTGGAGTGCATGACTACATGCACGTAATTATGAAGCTGAAAGAATGCATTTAACATGTAGTTTACCTGGAGATGGAGATGGGTTCCTACAGGATAAACATGGTATGTACACGAAGACTGAATTTTAGTATGTGTAAGAATGGCATCTAAACTATAAAATGAACTCATTTTTAGAAAGCGACAAGAAACTTTACTAACAGAAAAAAATTAGATTCAACAATTTAAATCAAGAAGTTACTTTGTCATTAGGAAGTAGTTCAGCTGCTTCCCGCATTGGAGCATCGAAATCAATGTGTTGAACAATGGACTGGTCTACTTTATTTTCCATCAAATATCTTTGAATGTGGTGCCTTACACAAAAACTTGAAGGATACAAACCCACATAAGTCCCTTTCACCTGCAAAAGACAAAACTGGTATATTTCATTGTCATGGGACTCATAATACTGGTATGCAAAATTACGACAGTAGCTAAACTGGGAAACGATGACAACATGAGTTTTTATATTAAGTTACTATGTCATATACTAATTTGATATCTTTATTAGCCACAAGTTAAGAAAATAAGAAAAAGGAAATTCGCTTTGTTAACCTTTTGTTCATCTAACCTGTTTCAACAAACTCAAGAAGAAATGCATGTTTAGTAATGAATCTAAAGTGGGCTGCTGGTTAACAACTTGTTGGCTATCATTATGTCAGTGAATCGGCAATTAACAAATTATTTGAATTACATGGTCAGCAAGCAGAAACTCATTTACTAGGTAATAAAATAAATGTGATGAATTATTGGGTTCCAACATTATTAATTAAACTAAATCATGTGAGCTTCTTTTACAAAGTCAGTGGTTCAGAGGAAAATTCTTCAAGCCATAATATCACACGAACAAATAATTGGACGGTGTGATCTACCATAACAAACTGGCAAACCGTGATTGGATTGATATAACTTTCCAACATCTTGAGAGCCAACCAATGCCATATATTCCTATTCTGGAGACCACTCACCCATCATCTTCAATACTTGCATTCAAACTATTGCCAATGGCCTGAAACCATTTAAATATCTTATTCGTTGGCATAAGAATCCAAAATCAAAGATACAGGTGAACCATTTTCCAAATTTTCAAAATCGGAAACCAACTGTACACCATAATCAAATATAGCGGAAATCAAGATGGCCATCGAAAAGAACAATGTAATAAACCACAAAGAAAATACTGATCTCTGAACTCTCGCCGCTAAATGGCAGGAACTACTAGAGAGCACACTAACCAAATTTTTACTACATCTCTCCTCTGTGCTTTCCCATTTGCAACTGCCTTCATCATATATTATCACTTGATTAACGAAGGATATTATAATTTTCACCCACTAATTTTATATGAACTACTTATCTATACTTATTAATACTGAATATAACTTTGACTTTGCATCATATGTTATCACATGATTATAAATGTGCATTTCTAGGAACAAAATTATTTTTTCACTAACCTTCAAAGATTTTTTTTTACTCAATACTAGGTCTTTTCCACTCCATATGCAAGGAATCTAAAAAGGAGAAATAGCATATCAATATCAACTACTAACTCGTGTTTCAAACGTACAAAGCACAATTGACAAAATTTTGATTTCATATACACATGAACTCAAAATCAAACTAAATCAAGGTTTTCTCAACGTACCTCTCATCTATAAATGAAATAACCACTAACGATAACTTTAGAAGTAACCCAAACCATACATACTCCATGTAGCAATAGTAGACAGAGATGGGAGATCATATTTCATGAGTGACTAAGCAAATTATAGCAAATAATACAATAGTAATTAAAATTGGTGACAACAATCTGGTGTGTTCTCTCATTATGATTTTTTTTCTGACCAAGCTATAAAAATATAAGTCTTTACCGCTAGATAATAGCATCTGTGTGTATAAAGTCACCCGTTTCAGAAATAATAGTTGATAAATGAACAATCTTTCACAATAAAGCTCGTGTTTGACTTTGTATGGGTTACTTAATAAACCAAGATGCAAGCACTTATGACTATATAGCAACTGCTATGTTAGTTAACAAAATAAAAGGAGGACAGGAACATACCAAATAGTGCATTAAAATTAAAATTAAGAACGTGAATTAAAGGATGAAGTGTACAAATCGTATCAATACAAGATTATAATCGTTACCTTGTAAACAGGACGAATCTGCCTTCGCCTATTTTGTTTGCAATATCAAAACTGTTGGTGGCAGCTTTAATCTGTCTCAGGGTAAATGTACTAGTCTGCAACTCTAGACCTTCATGTTCGCCATGCATAGCATGTTTTCTTCTCCAGCAAATCCAAACTATGATTTGCATCTAGATTAAGTTGTAATACTTCATTTAGAATAGTATGATATAATGTAATCATCTTGCTATGTAGCATGTACCGCACAAAATGTTGACATTAAATACATATATCTGAAGATTCTTTGCTGTATATTATTCTCTTCATAAAAATTAACATGTATTGGTTTCCAAATTGAATTAAAAGGGAGGGATCCATCGTAAATAAACTAATATACTTTTAGAACAGCTGCTTTAGTGAATGTTCTTTGGTTTACATTTTACTAGTGATAAGATAACTATGTGCATGTTCCAAAAATTGGATAAAGACATAAGAGCTAAATCTACCACTGTATGACTGGTGTGACTTTGACTAAGTGGGGTTTAGAGGACATGGTAATATAATTCAAATAAAAATAAAAATAAGAAATAGTGAAACAAACCTATTCAATATTGACATCTGAAGAAATAAAACCAGGTTTAGTTTTGCCACTGAAAACAATTTCTGTAGATGCTCTAAATCCGTATAACTAAGGGTACTTTAGCAGTGTTTTTCGACTTATATCTTTGTCCAATATTCCAACTATTATTGTCGGTAGAGTATAGATGACAGAGTAATGATATATTGCCATAGCTTGTACACCTCTCGCTAGGAATAATAACTCAGTGAATATGAACACAAGAGATGGATGGTAACTAGTACACCATATTTCCAAACTTGTCTGCAGAATCTTTACGCCACAACTTCCGCAGAGAAATTTGGATCTGTATCCCATTTGTATCCACATCCTCTATTCAATAGTACATATCAAAACTTAGAAAACTGTATAAAACCACCATATGCAGCATGGTTGTTATTGTTTCATTATAGTAAACTGTTACCTTAAGTTCATTTCATTTGAAAATAATATTGTTAACAGCGACCCTGCTCATTTCTGCTTATTTTAAACCATGGAATACATGAAAATTTAAATGATCGTACCAAACAAAGATTAAAAACAAACGACAATTAAGTATATAGTGATGCATCCCATAATCTTATGTTCAATACTTAATCAAGTAATAAAAAACAGCACTATAAAATCTATATATCCACACCTATCACTTCGCATTCTATACAAAGTCACAAACAGTTGAAAATGGAAGCAAAGGTACCAGCCTGCATTGTATTAACAGTTGCGTTAGTCTTTTCACTCATTAACAAAACAAACGCAGTAGGAATAGCTATATACTGGGGTCAAAATGGGAACGAAGGCAGTTTGGTAGATACCTGTGCTACTCAAAAACATTTATTTTCCAAAACCCCAAAACTAAAATTGAAAATTCATATAAACTTATTGTCTATGATTCCAAAAGTAAACATATCAGTGACAAAATTGATGTTCCTCTTTGAAATATCCACCCATGGCAAATAAACCTTCATAATATTTTGTATTTCAAAGTTTCCAACAAATGGATCTCTCAAATGTAATCTTTCTATGTCGTCTGGGCATTGAAGAAAATCATGAAGCTTCACTTGATTCCAAGCAACTTCAATTCCTTCATACTCAGCGAAAGCTTTATAGCTAAAAATTCATGAAAACATCAGTAAAAAAGCCATTAATTAGAAATTAATATTCTCATCCATGTACAAAAATATTGAAATGAAGATTAACCCTAACCAATCTTTGAATAAGTAATTGAACTTAATTTAAATTCGAAACTTATTGCAGGAAAAGTTGGGTCGAACCTTATAACAAGTAAAAAAAAATCAGGAAGCATCAAATCAAGATTATGAATTCAAATCTCATTCGAATTTGAACGAATTTGATAAATCAATGAATCTATTGAAAGCTCACCAGCTTGGCATGGAAGGCTGAGAAATGAAGCGATGTTGTAGAGGCATTCGGTTGGCAAGATACTAGTGGTGATGGATGAGGTTCTAAGTTGAAGATAAAGGAGGTATGCTTTTTATGAATCGGAGAAATTTTTTGGTTTCAGACTCAGGAGAAGTTTATTTTATGGTTTTGGGTAGGGAATCGAAATAATTAAGAAAGGAAAGCGGGAAGGAAAAAGATTCACCATTTCTAGGGCGGGATTAGATTAGTAGCGTTGATTTCTTGTACTTTTTTAATCTTTTAAGTCAATGGTTGCAATTAGGTATTAAACGCTGCTATATTTTGCTACTAATAACTGATTTTCTTGTAGTGACTACTCAATATGAAATGATGCCTTGCCATTTTAATCCAATAGACACGGTGACCAATAATTTTGTTTATACTTTGGAATTCTTGTATTTTAATACATTGGAGCTACATCTCTCCAAAAGAAAAGGTTGACAGTGTAAATTTGTATCTCTTATCCAAAAGGAGAATTTGTGTTACGATTGGAATTATAAGGAATTATCTTTTCATGAAATAGACAGTACAAAATAGGGTAAATATCCCTATTTTATACAGCTTTTTTTTGGGAGCATTCCTTGTCATTTCAAACAATGCACTTTTATTTATAAATCTGAATTTGATAATCCATAGGAATTTACATTGCAACCCTCTACATCCCACTGAATTAAAATACTACTTAAATCACATCCCCATTTTATAGCAGCTTCCAATTTCTGTTTAATAATCCATATCAATTACCCAACAATCTACTGTGATAACTAAATTTACATTTTTATCTACACAAGTCATTTAAATCTATGAATTTGGAAATATCACATAATTTATAAGTTTCGGTGACTACTACTATCTAATATTTTCCTGATTCAAATATGTGCAAACTTCTAACCTTACGATTACAAGATTTACATAGGCATATATGGAACACAACTACTATGATATGAATCCAATAACACGTATAAAATATATACTTTCCTATTCATGTCCGCCTGATCCGCCCATACCCTTTAGAGGAACAACACAATACCTGGACTGCCCAATTCCTACAGGTATCATGTTCTTACCTATATGGTACCGACCTTGCTGCTATATCATCGAGCCTACACTTACAATTCCATTTAGATTGCCTAATGAAATCAAGGAATTTCCCTTTTGTCACTTAACATACTATATAATAATTGAAGTAGACCTTACTTGGTCCATTTTCATTTCAAACCAAAAAACTTCTTATATCAGCAACATTCTTTGATAAAATAAAACATCTTGGCTTATTCTTTCCTTATTCAAAAATATGTTTTTTCCAAATCATTCTTTCCAAACTTCTTCACACTAAGATTATACAATTTAAACCATATTTGGGTAAAAAGATACAAGGTGGTGCTCACCCTTCACTACAGGAAGTTTGATCTAGTACTATGTCCTTCCAATTCAACCGTCGACTGAAAACGTCACTAAATTCTCATGTTTCTTTTTCTCTTCCCAACCATTTCAAGGCTTCTAAATTCCATAGTCAATTTTGTCCTAGTGGGCAGTTTATTCCTATATGTCTCACTCCGATCTATTTCTTCCCTTTTAAGTTTAAGTGATAGTCATAATATTTTCACTTTTCCCTTTTATATCAAAACCATTGATTTTAACTTTATTTCCACAAAACTAGTGAGTTTTAAAACTATAAAACTCCCTTTTCATTTTTAATAGGCAATTCCTACTTACTAAGATCATGTTATTCTTCTTTAATTAAATTATCAAAAATAGTTGAGCCTAACTTAGCAAAATGTACATGAAACATACCTTTCTAAAAAAAATTTCTTTTAAATAATAAATTTTGTTAAAAATGTATTTTTAAAGAAAATGTAGTATTTTTAACTTATTACTATTATTATTTTAGAGTTTGAAAAAAAAAGATAAAATACACTTTCAAGTAATAATAATTTCTTATTTATAAAAAGAGTTCAAAAGTTGGATCTTACATACTTCTCAATTTTTATTTTTATTTTCCAAAAGTTCTATTATTAAAAGCAAACTGCACATTGAGGGTAAGAATGATAATGAGCCTGAAAACCAAAACAAAAGTTTTAAAACAGTTATTGAAAAATCGCTTTTTATCACATTCCCTACTTTTACTTTCTAAACAATTTCCATAAAGTTTGTTTGATTATTTTATATAAAATTATAAACCAACCTTTTTTTCTATTTAAAATATTTGACATCTGTTGTTTCCATCTTTTAGAAAACATTTTCATTAGTTTATCACTTAAGAGTGCATAAGGTTTATGTTCTTTTTTTCAAAGATGTTTAACTCAAGTTTATTTTTCAATACAGATATGGATCGGTAACCTACAGCTATAAATATGAGGCTAGAGGCTCAATTTCGAGGATCTTTTTGCTTCCTTGCAATTATTACATATTTCTTTGTAATCACCCGTGGAGTGGTACCGATCCATAAGAACTGTACTTGTAAACAGCCACAAAACTAGTAACAAAGCTAAGTGAACGTAGTCAATGATTAGTCGAACCACTATAAAAGTTTTGTGTCTTACTTTTTCTTGTTTTTATTTAGTTTCTTCACTCTTTTCTCTACTATACTCATATGGGTGTTTGTGTCACTTTTGATTCAAACATTTTGTGTCCAACTTAAATATGGAAATACTCTAGCCATACCTTAAAATAAATAGGAGTCCTTGCGACTACTACCAATATGAGAATAGGGTTTCTACTTTAACTGGGGAAATTTACCTTAAGTTTGTAAAGTTCTTTTCATTTTCCCCTTACACTATATTGACATCATACTCTTATTATATGGATTTCATGGTAATAATCTTTTTTACTTACCCTTAAGTCCATGATTTAGTTGCTACTTCTAGTTGGTATATAAGCCCTCTACTAGCCTTTCTTTCTAGGGTAAACCATAATAAATGTGAAAGGTTTATTTTTCACCTCTACTGCTATAACCTTAACATTTATTATGACCCATAATTGTCTGCTTATATAAGGGATAAGTCAACAATTACCTTATGAGCCAAAATATTTGTGTATTAATAAACATATCAGAAAATTATAATTACCCTCCCTAAGTTGGGTTAGGCTCATCTTGTCTTTTCGCTTTAGATACTTACGGAACTGTATATGGATATTCACGTTAAGAATATTAGCTGCCTTTCTAGACACATTCCTCAAAATTTGTACTCATTCTCACTATATGTGATTGGGAATTATTTTCAACATTCTCATAGATAGTGTAGACACGAACAAGGGAAATTACGATATATAGATAGAATCATTGGAAAGATTTTTAGAAACTTATATATATATATATATATATATATCCAAAACCCCTTTTTGAAAACATTTCGGAAAACATTTTAAAAACCACTTCTTTTTTTCAAAAACATTTCAAGTACATTGTCTCAATTCATACTTAAATCCTAAGGGATCTTAAATCTAAGCTCTAATACCAAATGTAACAACCTGCACTTCCCAGCACATCGATCCAAAGCCAAGGGTGACTTTAGGACTCGGTCATGCCAAGAAATACGGGCTATTAGGTTTCTAAAACATTATAGAGCATAATTATAAGGGCAAATTCTAAAACAGTCTACATTTTCTGATCTCATAGTGGAAGGATTAAATAAAAATACTAAAAAATAGTCATTTTTAGAAAACAGTCTCCAAATTACTTAATTTCCATATACATTATCATATACACTGTTCCTAAACTACAATATAAGCTTTGCAACCTTTTAATATAATAAGTAACTACATGATGGATAACAAAGAATATGAGAACCCCAACATGAAGCTCCTTTCACTACATACTATGACCAATCAACTGCTAACCTATCATTTTGTGGTGGGAAAAATGAAGAGAAATAGGTAGGGGGAAAATGAAGAGAAGGAGGTTGGCCATACAAAAGTCCGATGAATGAGTACAAGTTTAATATGTGATGATCATATGTAGTTAGCTTTAATATTACTCTAGATGACATACGATGTAATACAAGTGTCGGTGAATTCCTAAGGTCCATTACTTAAGGGTTCTTGACTAATACATACCTACATTATAACTTGTGAAGGCTACTACGAGGATCAAAATACGAATCGAACCTCATAGCTAACGATCGGCCAACGCTCCTAAAGCTACCCAATAAGGAAACACTGTTCATAGGCTACCGTGGAAATCTATTTCCACTAATATCACCGTATAATGCTACCGTAGGAACTCCTTTCCCATTAATACGACTTCCCATAACCTAACTATGCCTGGAGAGGGAGAACCCAAAATGCTGACTTATCGGTATGTCTTATTATCTACACTCGTATCCGACCCTTGATCGTAATGTATGCCTCTTATTGTACAACGCCGGTGCCACCTGTATCATGCCACGTCAGAGCCATGCATATATGAACTCTCGTTTGTACTAGTCTTTTGTACCTATATAGCTACTTATCATACAATGCTAGGCCTTACTATGTCTGAATAGAATCCCCCATTGGTACTTAACCCACTCATTTGACATCACAATCAGTGCTGCGTATCCATTACTGAACCTCCATGTAAGTGCTATTTTATGAAAATACATCGCCTTTAGTTGATTACTCGACCCCCAAATATCGCAATTGTAGCAATGTCGCTTTCTACACCGTAAGTAAATAAAGTTAATTGGAATAAAATTGTTTTAATTCGATATTAACAAAAAAATATTGC
The DNA here is from genome assembly GCA_030737815.1 of Allium fistulosum. NCBI lineage: Eukaryota > Viridiplantae > Streptophyta > Magnoliopsida > Asparagales > Amaryllidaceae > Allium > Allium fistulosum. The sequence goes on from CM060908.1 coordinate 731,997,425, forward strand.
TTTTGAAAGTGAATATTTATATAATTAGAATTATTGGGAAATAAAATTATTTTGTGACAATTTAATGAATAATTAAATAAAAATAAGCGAGTATTGAAGTGAACGAAATTGATCGGTTACCAAAATATATTGTGTAAAATGAAGTGCAAATCAATTCAAACTAGATTATAATTTATATAAAAATAAATAATTGAGATAAATTTACAAATAAATCAAAAGAGTTAAAATAAAATAAAAGGAAAATTTTGTCAATTACAATTAGCTTCAATAAACAAGCCCAAAACTATCTATCCCATTTCCCTTTCTTCTCTCCTTTTTTTTACAATAAGACCAGCCTATGCTTATAATCAATTTCCATTCGCTTCTCCTAATGTTTTCTTGAAATTGAAAATCATATACATGAAAATAAAATAAAATAAAAATTGGAAGCGTGCTCGAATGTGAGGCACAATCGATGACAAACCAGACGATGGCTGCATCAATGGAAGGTGATCAATTGATGCAGGCAGTTGCGTGGGTGGTGTCGCAAAATGATGATGTAACGATGGGAGAGAGTGTCGCGACCTAGTGTTGGAGTTACAGTTTGTGCAAGCTGGAGCAAGTCATGTGCTAGGAAGGAACAGTGATCGATTTGAGGTGCGTGTGTTGGGAGGCTGTGCGTGTCAGGTCGAAGTGAAGGGCTACCAATCGATAATCACAATTTGTGGCGACAGTCTGGATTTTGTAGCAATGATAGATGCTTGTGGAGATAGGCGGTGAGGTGTTGGTATAGTGTTGGGTTGTTGGTTTCAAGCGCGAGGCGGGTATAGTATTCACCATATAATATATTTTAAAGGTTTATTCATTTCGGAATATGAAATTGAATTAAGAAGTGTTATCTAAATTTATTGATTTATTTAAGAGAAACTTTTATATTTTAGTATTAATTAATTATTTAAAAGATTAATTAATTATGAAAATATGAAATATTTTCCGATTAGTATTTTAGGTATTTTAAAGAATATTTCACTAATAATACGATTACTTGTGAATTACTATATTGTGCTATACATATATATTTGAATACTTGAACTAGTTGTTTAAAAGAAAGATTTCGTTGATATTTATTATTATTACATTTTTGAATTAAATCAGGATTTCTATGGATGATTTCTATATTTTCTGATTTCTCACTTTCCTATATTGATTTCGATGTCATGAATAACTCACCGTTGATATTGATTTGAGTTTATATTTTAAAACGATATGGTGATGACAACCTTCTATTTGATTTGTGGGATTTCATTTCTGTATAATGAGGAATTTGAATAAACGGATTAGTGATACTGTCTGGTATGGGACTTTCGGTAACATTTTTTCGGCTATTCATTGGATTTGTCGTATAGAGATATCTAGTATGGATCGTGTAACATCCCCCATTTTAAGGCCCAAAACTAATCGCTACAGACGTTGTAGTCATATATATTATTAGTTCCCGGTAATAAAATGCGGTATGTTAATTGTATCAATAACATCAGAAGAACAAGAATATGAAATTTTCTTAACATAATTTCAAAATAACTTTCACATTTCATTTCAAAAATAATATTTCATATTCATTACATAATCCTAAACGTTTCCCAAGTTCAGATAAAATATAATTATTACAAAATACTCCAAGAGCAACAGATGAAGATGCCTCCTTGGTTGCTTAGAGTTTACTACTAAATAGATACAGTTTCTACCATTACATACATATAAAAAATAACATCACATAGCAAATATAAATAGTAGACAGATTCCTACATAGTTAGCATTGCCTACTACATGTCTCCGGAAGCTTTATTCACCAAAACCTACTTAACTTAAGAACATTACTCTCGAACTACTCAAATGTGGACCCAAGAGTTAAAGGAGAAAAACAAAAACTTAGGGTCGGACAAAAAGTCTCGTGTGAATAATAATATGTCATCTCGATTAATGGATATCTAGTAAGACCACACCACTGAGCGAAACGAGTATTCTCCTGACTAGTATCCTCTGAATTTATGTTAATCATAATCATGCTTCCGCAATCACAATAGTTAGAAAATAACACAATAATCATATGCATGCATGCTACTGAGGTAATCGTGACAATTATGTCTAATCAATGGACTATCTATCCCCACATTTAGTTTTCACAGGGTGACTACCAATCTATATGTCTGATTCGAGCCTACCAGATATATCAAATGTTCTAACTTACTATTAGAGGAAAACTGGACGGTCTATCCGAAACTTACTATTTCTCTGTTAACTAATCCTAATTGTTTTGCGGGCCAACCAATAACCTATCTCATCTCTGTGTATTCCTTATTGTACGTAAACCTACTTTTAGTCTTACAAGGTAACAAAGCCTTATGCATTGGAATTTTGGACTTATATCAGCTAGGGGCTAACAGTTGAAGTATAGGATACGACTCTACACCAGTCTCATCTGGTTTTCTAATCTTTGAGTCAATTGATCCTATTATGATTTATCTAAAGGTGATAAGAACAATAATTCTAGTAAATTCTAGGCTAAATACCCTTTTTATTTCCTTGAAAACATTAATCTTTGCAAATGACTTAAAATTTAAATTCATACATAAAACAAGGACAATTATGTCCCTTACTTTACTTAAAACATTTATTCCAAGATTTATGCTTTTGTAAAATGATATTGATGAAAGTCGATATCACTTAGAGGTTATCGTACCTCAAAAATATAGGCTATAAAGCCAAATTTAATAAAACCATTATATTGATGAAAGTCGGTGCCAATGTCGCCATTAAGGATTATCACATCCCTCACGCTAAATCCTTTTACTTAAAAATATAAGGTCATAAGGCCAAAATAATAAAACCATGTATATTGGTGAAACACGGCATGGATATAGCTGGTAGGGTCATCGCCCGTCTTCATTATCAAACTCTGTTGAAGTCTTTGATTTATAAAACACTATATATTCGGTAATAACCGTGTCGCTTAGCATAGTATCGATTTTCATAAGTTTGCATATTATAAACTTATTAATATTAAATAGGGGATTGGCTACATTTAGAATAGTCGGCATCATTACCATTTAATATCAATGTAAAAAATGATAGTATAAATGCGTCGTCGCTGCCTTATAATAATAAAGAAGATAGATGGCGTCGTTAGCACTCAATGCCGATATGGATAAAAGCGACATCTCTAAAATAAGAGTTGGAATACGTAACTAGCGGCATAGTTGCCTTATGGAGTCGACGACATTATTGAAAATAGGCAGCAATGCTTGCGTCGAAGTTCATGATGTCGACCTTGATGTTATGCTTCGTACTTCAACCAAGGCCAATCCATATCATACCAACCAGTGTTGATATGCTATGCATCACCCATGATTAATGTTAAAGACCATAGACGAGGCATGGTGGAAAGCGGCATCATTGACTTCGGCGTGGCATACTTGTAATTACCTTTTAAAAAATTAATTTGCTATTAAAAGTATATTCTTTTCACTAACTCCTACCGTTTGTCAAAATCTCATTGGATAATGACATTCTTTATCAAAAACTTTTTAGAAATCTGTCTTAAACCAGAAATATCATTTCCAAAATATTTGCAAACCTATTATTTTATAATTAATATTTCAATATAATTACTAAGCTTTTCTAGCCTAATAAATTCATAAAAAATCATAAAATCATGGAAAAAAATCCTCAAAAATCGCAATAAATTAGATTTTATATATTCTTTAACATATAAAAATTTCCGGGCCAAAACATATTTAATTAATTTTATTAATTAAAACCCGAGTTAAATCAATTTATCCACTTAAAAAATTCATAAAATATTCAAAGTTACTTGGAAAATTATGATATTAAAAAACCATTTCTAAAATAATGTCTCTAACATCATATAAAATTTTCAAGTTTTTTGGGTGTCATATGATAGGTTTTCCAAGTCCAACTTATCAATTAATTTCATAAATAAACTCCACAAATTCATCAATAAGCATATAATCATCCAAACATTCAAACATGGCATAACCTCAACCACATAATTTCGAATTTAATACTAAAACAAAAAAAACATATTGTGAGATGTATATCATTATTCACCTTGATTTGACTAAAGAAACTTGAGATTTTAGTTTGAATTGATTTCCCCTTAGCTTTAATCTTGTTTCCTAGCTTCACTTCTCTTGAAATCCTTGATAATGGCCGGCCTTGATTATGTTTTTGTTTGTATGAATGAAAGTGAGGGAGGAAATGAGAATGAGAAGGTTTTTGTTAAGGAAATGTGCCTCCTTTCCTATTTTTCCCTCCTCATAGTCTTCCTTCTTAATCAAAGTTTAATCATTCTTACTAATTTAATTCTTAAGGCATGACCTATTAATTGATCAAATCTCATTTATCTTTATCATTCTCTATTATTGTATTTAATTTATCTTATTAAATGTCCCAAATAATGTCAATCAAAATTAGGGGTTTTACAGACTCCATTCCTTAAAGAAGTTCGTCCTCGAAATTACGACAGGGTACATAACAGTAATAATCACTATAAACATAAAACATACCATCAAAACAAATCAGGCTAAGTGTCTCTAATCTTGTCTTCTATCACCCAAGTACAGTCTCTCTTGTCGTCTCTCCACTAGACTTTTACCAATATGATTGTCTTGTTCCTTAACTTATTTTCATCTCGGGCCACAATACGAATCAAATGTCTAACTATAGTCATGTCTGATTTCACCATTAAGTCTTCCGATGTAGTTGGAGTGATAGCAGTCTCTAGATCTCAAACCCACTTCCTTAGATGAGAAACATATAAAAGACTATGAATGCCTACCAAATTGCTCGATAACTCTATCTTATAAGCGAGTTTCCCGATCCTTTCTATAATAGGAAATGGTCCAACAAACCTAGGTGCTAATTTCCCTAACTTCTTGAATCTTACTACACCCTTCATTGGTGATACTTTGACAAAAACATGATCTCTAACTAAAAATTATAAGTTCTTCCATCTCTTATCTACATAAATCTTATGCCTAGACTGATCTTCCTTTATTCTAGCTTGAATCAACTCAACCTTTTCTACGGCTTCTCTTACCATTTACATACCAAGAAATACTTTTTCTTCAGTCTCTAACCAACATAAGGGTGATTTACATGGCCTTCCATACAAAGCTTCAAAAGGTGTCATCCCTATACTAGTCTAATAACTATTGTTATACGAGAATTCAACTAAGTGTAGATGATCTTCCCATGATTCTCCAAAGTCTAGCACACAAACTCTTAACAAATCTTCCATGACTTTGTAAACTCTTTTCATTTTCTCATCGATCTGTGGATAGTATGCGATACTCATCTTGAGCTAGGTATCTAAAACTTTTGCAGACTCTTCCAAAATCCGCTAGTAAATAGGGTATCTATGTCACCAATAATACTACTAGGAACTCCGTGTAGTATGATAATGTTCTTTATAAAAAAACTTAACTAGAACAGGTGCCGTCCTTGTCGATTTTACTGGAATGAAATGTGCACTCTTAGACAATCTTTCCATTATAACCCAAATACTTTCATTCAATGTATTATACCTTGGCAACCGACCTATGAAATCCATAGATATGGAATCCTACTTCCACATTGGTATATCCAAAGGCTGAAGCAATCCACTAGGCTTTTGATGCTCATCTTTTACTTGGTGGCAATTCAGATAATGTTTTACTCATATGCCCACATCCCTTTTTATACTTTCCCAAAAGAAACTCGTTTTCATATCCCGATACATCTGAGTTCCTCCAGGATGAATAGTGAACTTCGATCGATGACATTCTCTATGAACATTTTTCCTTAGGTCTCCCACATCTGGAATGCACAATCATCCTTTCTTTCTCAAGCATCTATTTTGCTAAAGATAAGAGTCTTTCAAATCATCGGTCTCCGTTCCACCTTCCAATCTTCTAATTCTTTCAACTGACAATGGATCATCTTTTTTGCTTGGAAGCAATCCTTTCAATCAATACTGGTCGAACTTCTAAGCAAGATAACATTGCAGTACTCTAACTAGAACTAGCTATTGAACTTAGCTGCACACTACATGTGGTCAATGCCTCTAAATCTTTCCATTCAACTATCATTGCTAATACTGCAATCTGATATTTTCTACTAAGCACATCTGCTACTTTGTTCCCTTTTCCTAGCGTATACTATCACCTTGGGGCTAACAGCTGAAGTATAGGGCTTGACCATACACCAGTCTCATATGATTTTCTAATCTCCTAGTCAATTCTATCTATCACAATTTATCTAAAGGTGATAAGAGCAATAATTCTAGTAAAATTTTAGGCTAAATACCATTTTTATTTCTTTAAAAACATAAATCTTTGTAAATGATTTAACCTTTAAAATCATAATTAAAGCATGGAAAATAATGGCCCTTACTTTACTCAAAAAATTATGCTAAGATTTATGCTTTTGTAAACTGATATTGATGAAAGTCAATATCACTTAGAGGTTATCATACCTCAAAACTATAGGCTATAAAGCCGAATTCAATAAAACCATTGTATTGATGAAGCTCGACATCAATGTCGTTGTTAAGGGTTATCACATCCCTCACGTTAAATCCTTTTATTTAAAAATATAAGGCCATAGGGTCAAAACAATAAAACCTTGTATATTGATAAAACATGACATGGATATAGCTAGCATGGGTCATCGCCTCTCTTTATTATCAAACTAAGTTAAAGTTATTAATTTATAAAACACTATATAGTCGATAATAACTATGTTGCATAACATAGTATCGAGTTTCATAAGTTTGCATAGTATAAAGTTTGTAACTTTAAATAGGGGATTAGGAACATTTAGAATAGTCGACATCATTACCATTTGATATCAATGTCGAAAATGATAGTATAAATGCGACGTCACTTCCTTATAATAATAAAGAAGATAGGTGGCTTCGTTGCTGCTATATATATCATTACCAATATGGATAGGAGCGACATCTCTAAAATAAGAGTTAGAATAGACAACTAGCGGCATAGCTACCTTATGGAGTCGGCGTAATTATTGAAAACAGGCGGCGATGCTTACGTCGAAGTTCACCATGTCGACCTTGATGCTATGCTTCGTACTTCAACCAAGGCCAATACGTTTCATACCAACCGGTGTTGATATCCTATGCACCACCCATAATTGACATCGAAGACCATAGATGTAGCAAAGTGGAAGGCGGTATCATTGACTTTGGAGTGACATACTTGTAATTACCTTAAAAACTGCTAATTTGCTATTAAAAGCAAATTCTTTTCGCCAACTCCTATTGTTTGTCAAAATCTCTTTGGATAATTTTATTTATTAAATACTTTTCAAAAATCTTTCATAAATCAGATATCATTGCCAAAACAATTGCGAACCTATTGTTTTATAATTAATATTTTAATATAATTATTAAGCTTTTCTAGCCTAATAAATTCATAAAAATTATAAAAACATGGGGAAAATCCCCAAAAATCACAATAAATCAGCTTTTCTATATTCTTTAAGATATAAAAATTTCACGGCCAAAAAATTATTTAATTATTTTTAATAATTAAAACCCGAGTTAATCAATTTCTCCACTTAAGAAATTCATAAAATATTCATAGTTATTTAGAAAATTATGAAATTAAAAAACCGCTTCTAAATTAATGTTTCTAACATCATATCCAAATTTCATGTCATTTGGGTGTTATATGATAGATTTTCCAACTCTAACTTATCAATTAATTTCATAAATAAACTCTATAAATTCATCAATAAGCATATAATCGTCCAAACATTCAAACATGGCATAACCTCAACCATATGATTTCAGATTTAATACGGAAACCAAAAATGAAAAAAAAATTATGAGATGTATATCATTATTCACCTTGATTTGATTAAAGAAACTTGAGATTTGAGTTTGAATTGATTTCCCCTTAGCTTTAATCTTGTTTCCTAGCTTTGCTTTCTTGAAGTCCTTGATAATAGCTGGCCTTGTTTATGTTTTTGTTTGTATGAATGAAAGTGAGAAAGGAAATGAGAATGGGAAGGTTTTTGTGAAGGAAATGTACCTATTTTCCTATTTTGCCCTCCTCATAATCTTCCTTCTTAATTAATGTTCAATCATTCTTACTAATTTAATTATTAAGGCATGACCTATTAATTGGTCAAATACCATTTTCCTTTAACATTCTACATTATTGTATTTAATTTATCTAATTAAATGTCCCAAATAATTTCAATCAAAATTAGGGGTGTTACATATCAAGTGTAGTTTATGAGCCTTGAATAATTATCCGAATAACATGCGGTTGTATTATTTGTTTGATTGTTCATTGTAAGTAAATATCACTCAAACGAGGATTACTCATGTAGATGTGTTGATACTCGCTGTGGTGAGTATATTATAGCCATGTGTCAGCTAATGAGTAGAGCTATGCATCAGCAAACGATTAGAGCTCTAGTATATCATAGTCATGTGTTGACTTACTGGAGACATATGTAGGCTTATGTCTAGAGCTGTGTGTAGATATAGTATATGAGTACTATGTCGTCCATGTGTGTTTAGCTCCCTTTATGGTTCGTGAATGAAACAGATTGGCCAGTATCCACCCTGCCTACTTGATCGTGGGGTTGCGCCCAAGATCTACGACACCGTTGTTGGTTATTATATTCGATGTGCATCACAGGATTGGTAGTTGGTAGACCCTTGTGTCGCATAGGCCAGCAGTCTATTATCATACGGGCATGTTCATGGTCATGATCGAGGCTATTCGTTGACGAGCTATAGGTGGAAAGGGTTACGATGTCTGTCGAGGTAAATGAAGACTATAGGAAAAGATCCGGCTATTAGCGGTAGTCTAGTAGACACTGGGTTTCTAGAGCATGCTATGTGCTATTAGTTTCTTTATCTGGTTTGGAGTTATGTATGTGTTATGGATTGTCATATATTATTCACTATCCAATGAGTTGACTATAGTAGAGATTGTGTGTCTAAAGTGTAGTCGGCCCCCATATATCCATACTCTTCTGATTAGTTATTTTAGTGATAGTCTTAGTTTATTAATTGTAATTTGGATTGTGATAGATTATCTTTGTGGTTTGTATAATATTAAATATCATTTGGATAATTTGATAAGGTATCTCACACTATCTATAAATTATATGATTTTATGATATTGTATTAGGGCATTGTTGTGTTATCCTGATTCAAATGATGATTTCATTCTTATATGATGATGTTTTATTATATGTATGATTCACCCATTGGATATAGTATTCTTGATTTCTACTGGTTTGCTTTATATGGGTAATGACGCTTTTTCTACATAAGTTTCTTGTAGATGTTGTTTGGAGATATTTTGAGAGTTTTATGCTATCACTATTATACCTTTGTATATTTTTACCATATACTATATTACACCATCTTTGTAGATATAGTCCGACCTATGTGTTATTTATAATACTCAGGTCAGCCCGAGACATTTCAGGTAAAGGGACAGTGAGACCGTCTATTATATTGGGCATAGAAGAGACTAAGATGTGATATTTTGTATATCTGTAGTGCATTATATAATTTCATATATGTATATTCTGGAGTTTTATATTAAATATACCATATATATTGTATTATATATTATCGCTCTGATTCTGACTCGGTGTTCTCTGTTTATATATTGTATATTATGTATTGTTCTATCATGGAGGCACACATGTCTTTTGCTTTATGCTGATATTTTATACATATAAATGAATTATTTATTTGATGTTTTTAATACGTACCAGTGTTAGCCCAATAGAATATTCATGTGTATACCCCATAAAGCCTCATTTTCTGTTTTATCTGATAGTATTGCATAGTAATACTCTTGGATGGTATGGGTATAGAGATTGGGGTGTTACATCAATGACCTAGCATCCTCTGATAGGGAACTAGCTCCATACTATCTCTAGCATACATAATTAGCCCCAAGTTAGGCTCACATAATAATTTACAATTTATATGATTTTTATTAAAAATTATATATAATTTTTATTACTAACTTAGGTCTTAGGCCGATATTTAGATTCTTGTAACGACCCGTAAATTTTAGTTGTTTTATTTATTTAATTTATTGAATTTTGTGAAATTTTTAAATAATAAAATTTTGAAATAAATTTTGATATTTGGAATACGTCTATTTAAACATAGCCATTGGTAAATTTTCATCAGAAAATATGTAAGTTTATTTTCTAGTGTTATTTTATTTAAATCTATATCAGTTAATATTTGATGATAATTAAATGTTTTCCAAACCTGAATATTTTTCAATAGAAAAATTGTAAATCATCTTCTGAGCAAGACGTCACATTTCGGTTCTCAAAATTTTGACTGTTATTGCTCCGTCGATCTTATTTTCGACGAAATAACAGTTGAATTTAAAAGTGTTCCGAAACCTATATATGTCAACAGGAGAAAATTTATTTAGAACACTCTGAATAAGACTGCGTAATTCGTTTTGCAAATTTTGGACGTTTCTAGCTCCGTTTGGATTTTTCCGTACGGAACAGCAGCGTTTATCGGTACCGATTATCGACTTTTGATCGGACGATCGTACCACTGATATCAGTATATCGTTTTGATCGTCTTGTCATACTGATCTGCACAGTACATTCATTTGTGTGTTGCGGTGTCCAGTTCGCGGTGAAACCGACGATCGGTAGACATGCCGATAATCGTCTCAGTTTTTTTTGTGTCCTTATGCCTTTCCATTTTCCAACGTTTAAACCTGGTGTTATTATTTTATTCCAGAAGCCACTTGCCCTAATAATTTATTCAACGTCTGACCTCCACTATTCCCATAGGTTGAAAATTTTATTTGCTAGTTCCAAGAAGTAGTGTCTCTTCCTTTCTCGGTCGTTCAGGCCTTTACACAAATATTTTAATATTTTATTTAAAGCTTCTCAAACCTGCTCACATATCTTTCTCTTCCATTTGAGAAACCTGCCTCTTCCCTTTTGATTACATCATCCTCCAATCCATCTTCCGCTCTCAACCCCTCACCACCGAAAGCTTCACCACCTTCAGCCGCCAAACACCACGACCTAGATCCGCCTTCACTTGCCGCAGTCCAACGATCACCTCCGCCCGCATTCCCCTCTCTCCACCTTGCTTCGCCGAGCATAGCCACACCACCCACCACCCCTTCTTCCTATCAAAAGCTTACGGCCTCCGAACTCGAACCCAAGCCGGCCTTCCTTCGCATCCCGCTCCTCCGCCTCGGCCTTAAATATCTACCGTGCTTGCCCTCCTTTCGGCAGCCATCTCCTCCCACGATCGACTCACGGACGAGCTCCACCTTTATGCAGCACTACTAGTATGTTTATGTCGGTTATAGGATATAGGAGTTTGTATACATGATTATATATATACCGGTTATATGTATATTAGTTATAGGCTTATGCGATTCTGTTTTTATAAAGTTATAAAAGTTTATATTTGTTTTCTGATGATAGTTGAAATGTAAAAATATAATACGTTTGTTTAATAACTGTAGATGGTTCAAATTATATTTATATATCATGTTAGTTTCACGTCAGTTGTTGTTTATATAATATGTCAAAGTATATATATTTGGTTACATATGTTGTCCTAAGATATAAGGTTTATATATACAAATTTTACAGGTCTGTTGAGTTTCAATGTATAACTTATAACAATCTATATATATTACAAGCTACTGTTTATGTTTTTGAACATTGGAAGTTGTTCGTGTATATATATATATATATATTGGTTTGTATATAAAAATGTGGGTTTATAACTTTTGACCTGAAAAGATATATATAAGTTATCTGTTATATATGTTATATGTTTTAAGGTATATACTGGTTTATACTAGTTTGCATATATCAGGTTTTAGGTAGTTTATACGTTTATGCGAGTATATATACACTTATATGTCAATTTTTTTAATATACGTTATTTTAAAATATGTTATTTATACATATAAGCTCAGTTTATACATTAATTTGTCTAAGTATATGAGTTGCATAAGTTATATAGATATATGTAAGCTGTCGTGTTTTGGTTCATTATTTTCTATTCGAAATTTTTACAGCTTATATAAAAATAAATATATGTAACATAGGTATGTATGTCAGCTTGTATGTATTGAAATGATGTAAGCATATATATGTGTGTGTACCTCATTGTATAAACGGTTGTTGTACTATATATATAAGCATGTAGTACTCTATAAATTATATAATGGTTTCGGCTGTTAAGTGATATATGCTTGTATATGATTTTAAGTATATATTTATTTATATATAACCTACGTATGTTATCTAGTTGTATAATATATTAGTTTATATATATTATGGTTTCTTTTAGATTCTAAAATATAATATATACAGTGATTTGGATATGTATTATGATTTGAAATATAATATGTAATTTAATTTGAATATTGGTTTAAGAAAATAATAATAATATACTTTTGTTTCGATTTTTGTCTGTATCGATCCAGTTCTAATTTGATTTCGTCAATTTCTATCCATCAGCTTTGTTCGTCAAGTCGTGTCCATCTAGCGTTGCTTTGGAATTTGTAGCTTATTCTTGTCAAATCTATCCAAACTCGAAAGGTGAGCAATCACTCACGATTAATGTTCTTTTATTTATTAAATTTGATTTCAATTGGAACGACAATTGAAATATGCTGATGTTAGTTATTTACATTGCTAAATATATATGCTGTTATCTGTACCTGTTCACCTGTGACATCTGACACCATTATCTGTTATTTATCACTGATGATATATGCCTGTTACTATTGTTATATTTTTATCATATTTGTTGTCACTCTACAAGTTTCATGTTAGTATAGAATTCACTATGGGTTCAAATGATACATACCCGAACGATTTGTAGAATAGGAGAAAATCGTTATGGGTTGAAATAATAAACCCAAGCGATTTTCATTGAATTAAATTTGGGATTACGGGTTGAAAGGATATATACCCGTATATAATTTAAATTACAGATTGAAATGATAAATATCTGTATCACTTGATCATAGGGTAGAAAATTTTATACAGACACCGTTGGTCTATATATATAAATATTTTTAAAAATGATTTCTATGGTTTTGAAAAGAAATATATGGTTTTAATAAATAATTATTTTAAAGATTTATTAAAGTTGATTTAATAAAGTTGATTTGAATCAATATAAAATATGTTTAAGTATATATGTAAAATTTATATTTTCAAATATAGAGTTTAGAATGTTTTAGGTTGAAAGATAAATTTGAATTTGATTTGGAATTTTAATTATTTAAGAATTATACTTAAATAAGTTTGATTTGAAATCTATTAAATCTGAAATTTTAAGATATGTTTTATAACTTGAATTTGATTAAAAAGTGGCTTAAATGAATATTTTAAACTTATATAAATTTAAATGGGATATTTTGTTTATATAAATTTGTAAATTGAAGTTGTATTTAGATGTATTGAAATGATTAAAGAAATATCTCAGAAACTAAATGAAATGAAATAAAATTGAGATATGAATAAAATTATCAAATTTAGTTTTTGAAATTTGGAATATTTAAAGCTTTGAAATATATTGAAATTTAATGGTTTATTTTGTGTTTCAAATCTGTATTTGAAATCGTTATAATTCGAAATGATTTATTGAGAAATTGAATTGAGTTGAAATTTATGAATTGAGATTGAATTAAGTTGAATTTGGAAGTCGAGTTAATTAAATCGATTTGTGAATTTGTGGAAGCTATTTTATTTTATAAAGTATTTTTAAACTATATCTACAACTATTTAAATTTTACTTTATAATTTTTTTAATATAAACTATTTATATGAATCATTTTCAATAAATATTATTTTATTATAAACTATTTTAACTTATAACTATTTTATATAAACTATTTTTATTTTATAAACTATTTTATTTTATACACTAATCTTAATATCTAAACTGTTTAAGAGGAAAGTGTTATGGATTCCAAAATGTTATGATTTCAAGCTATAGTTTCAAAGTGTTATGAATTTCAAGGTTTTGATTTCCAAAGTGTTTTGATTTTAAAAGACTTACGATTTCGGAAGCGATATAACTATGGAAAGTGATATGATTTTGGAAATGGATTTATTTGAAGTGAAAATGATATCATATGGATATGGTTTTGAAATGGCAATGATATTTTGGTTTTGAAATATAAACTATTTTGAAAGTTTATTAAATGACCAATCGGTGTAATAATTACGTAGTTATTGAAGAGTCCGGGATCGGTTAGGGACATACTCTCTGTCTAAACCGAAAACCACTTTAATAACTATTATACGCGGAGTGTGATCCAGAATGAAGTGGTTGGAATGATGACGTTGCTGGATTTGAAGAAAGAGAACGATAATGGATACCCTTGACACTTGTGTCAAATTTGAAATGACTTAAACAGGAGATGTGTTTGGCCAGTGAGGTTAGCTACCTCTAGTGGACACACTTCTTCGTAAACTACTCATTACTTGTTTTTGATTGGTGCGCACCCTTGAATTGGGAGTGTTGTTTCGCGGTGTTGCGATCGTTGCGGCGATGCGTTCTCACCAGTCCGGATCAGGCACACGGTAGTTTCACTACCTTGGGTATTGCCTCATGTGCCTTGTCATACTCGTATCCCTATGCGCGACCACTACGATTTGTTTTGTGTTATACCTATGGAGTACTCCCTGATAGCCCACTAGTTTATGGTGGAGTTTATAGTGCTGTATAGACTATGACGCTTATATAAAATGTGTTAAGGGGGATAATGGTAACGCCTTAATGCTATTTTGATACTCTATATTACTGATAGGTATTATCTACTTAGGTACACTACTACATAGTAGATAGTTTAACGGACCCTTAGAGGATGGTTATCCCAAACATTCTTTGAGTTACTTGTATTTCAGTTGTTATTTCAGTTGAGTCGGATTTATTGATATAAGAATGTTAATCCTGACTCGAGTGTTTTGTGTTTTGCTTTACGCTCGGGTCAGACTGAGTGTACCAGTATTTGAGGCTCATCTTTGGAGTTGGAGCTTCGCTTGGAGATCCAGCTATCTATCCAGCTTTCAGATATTCAGTTGATTCCAGTGATGTATTCTGATCTTGTATTTGACTATTGTATTCGAGACTTCTGTTGTATCTTGTTTAACTCTGTTATATATATGGTAGCTTCATGAACTACTATTCTTTTGTTTCCGCTGCACTATTGTTATATTACTCTGTGTCTGTGATTCTGTGATTATTTATTTACTGTATATGCTGAGTTTTGCCAAATATAAACTTACAATCTGGTATTTTGAGCAATTCAATTCCGGCATGTTTGGATGCGAATGATTGAAAATATCAGGTCGTTACAATTCTGAATTTTACATGTTTACCAGTCGACCGTTAACCCAAACCGGTCTACCGCTCGGGATGACTGGTCGACCGGTCGTAAGCTAAATTTTAGGTTTCATTAATTTCCTAATGTCGATTTTAATGTCAATTTTAATTAAGTTAATTTCGGTTGTTGGTTTACTTTACAGCGAACCCTAAGCACTAATTTGACTAGTCCGTATTTTTCAATTTCAATTATTAAATCTATAGTTCTACAGGTTTTAGGGTTTATAGTTAAATAACTAAGGGATGCACCAGGCTTATAGATTTTACAATTTACAATTAAATAATCAAAAGGGTATACTAGCATCAAATTTGATAATTGATAGTAATTTCAATTCTACCTTACGTTATAGGTTCCAAATAAGGGTTTTACCGTTTAAATTTCAAATTACTAACACATTAAATTAATTAGAATAGATTAAACCTAACTGTAATAATAATCTTTTCAAAAAATTTCCAACTAAATTTATGCCTAAGCTCTTTTGACTTGCTCCGCTTGAGAATCGCCTTTCGTACACTTGCTTCTTCTCGATTGGTTGTATTCTTTTTATTTGATTTTAATTTGATTTGAAGAGTTTTTAGGGTTAGAGGAGTGGTTAGAATTGGACGGAGTTTTAGTACGGTATATGTTTCAGTAGAATAGGGTTAGGATAGGCTTGCATTTATAGGAGTTGATAGTTAGTTTAGACCATTGGATTTATGCTAGTGAACCTTTAAAGTTATCAAGTATGCTCATCAAAAACTTGGCGGCAAAGTAATCAATTACTACCGTTCGAAGATGTCAGTAATCACCCGATTTTACAGGGCCATAGTCGACCGCCTTGATCCCTAAGTCGACCTCTATCGGTCAACCATTAACCTTCCTGGGTCGACCGGTTATGTTAATTTGTGAATTTTTATTTTTAAGTTTTTATTCTATTGCCAATTCTTCTAACACCCATATCTTCTCCATACTAACACCGATTTCGAAGCGTTATACATGAAAATCGTGTAGAAAATCGCTACGAACGCAACGTTTCAAGTTTTGTAGTCAAATTCGGATGTCTGTGAAAATTTTCTTTTTAAATCTTGTTTTATTTTAAATTAATTTTATTATTAAATTTCTGTAAATTTTATTATCAAATATCTTTTAAATTTTAGTCAAATTTTTGAGGTATTACAACCACGATCGGTCTTTAGGCACGCTCTAAGTTGGATGCCTGGCTGTAGTGCTTGATCGTATCGATATTGCGATGTTTGTTGGATGAATTCTATGAATGAATGCTTAATTTTAAAAATCACTTGAGCATGATAACGGTTGTTGATTTCGAAACACCAATGGAGATTGGTTACCCTTTAATATTGGTTTATGAACTGATTAAATGAGGTTTTTCTAACCGGAGGGATGGGGTGTTGAACCGTGAGGTTCAAGTCCCCTTGTCAAAAAGCGAGTGGATTGGGCTTGTATGGGATAGTTAGTCCCTTCATCGAAGAGTGAGCAGATGGCTTGCTCGGTCATTGGGTCCCCTTACTGGAGAGCGTATGGATTGGAGTCAACATAAACTAATGATCCTGAGAGATCGAGGATTAAACTAACGATATGGAGAGATTGAGGATTAAGCTAACGATCCAAAGAGATCAAGGATTAAACTAACGATTTAGAGAGATCCAAAATTGAATTAGTTATTGATTACACGACCTAGAGAGATCAGAAGCTAACATGGATATTGATAATGCAATCTAGAGAAATTGAAGATTGGACTTTGGATTTAAACACCACTTGACTTTGAAACGACTTGATAGTGATATCAGATTAAGTTGCTGCTTCGACTCAATTAGGCGTTCTTATAATGTGATTCTATGCGACGCAATTTATAAATTACGTTCCAAACGGTGGCAATGAGCTTCCACGATTATTGTCCTTTGGTTACCCAATATATGATTTGTATGTCGTAACTTATCCCAGACGAACAAGGAGTAACGGTAATTTTGATATATGATTGGTAAATCCTGGATGAACATGAGAAAATTCTAATTTATGATATAATATACGGTATAATAATTCGAGGAGAATACATAATGATGATTATTCATGAATAACACTCAAGTAAGGGCTCGAGTCCTTAGCTATATGGTTTGGAACGACCTTTGATTTAGAGGTGAATCCGAAGGAACTGGATGATTCGCCGCGGTTTGATATAAGAATAGCCAGAAAATTCCACTACTAATAATTAATCAACTTCAATTTTTTTTCTTGGGCAAAGTACACATTCCATTCATAAGTCATGCTTTGAGAGGCAAGTGTTACGGCCGAATTTGTTGTAATCTTCAAACAGACTTAAAGGATCGAATCAGACGAGCAAACAATGAAGAAATAAATCAAGGACTTGGGAAACATCATAAAAAGTCAAGAAAAAGTAAATATCAAAAAATGAGTGATAAAAGTTGAAAATTTGGAAATTCAATTTTTTCGATCGGGGTCCTTGGGTCGGTACCGAGTTGACTCAAGGAAAACACACAAACTCCTCAGGTCGAACTCAGAGCAAGCAAAGGAAAACTCGAGCATAGAAACCTCAAAAATTTCTCAGGTCGAGCCTGGAGCATACACTCAATTTTCTCGAGTCCAACCCCAAGTCAGGTTGATGTCAATCCATGAGCCATGGATCGGTACCGACCCATCAAGCTTGGGTCTAGGGTCGTTGTGCTACTTTTCTAGGATGACGTCCATGACATGGAGAACGTGTGGAACAATTATTGGAAATTATTTCTAGGATTTTCGCCTATAAATAGAGGTGGAGTGCACTCCCGTCGCGGAAGCCTTTTCCCATTGCGCTGAAAATAAACTTTTTTTCTCTTCTTCTATTTTGAATATCTAGGCTTTGCCATGGAACCATGTTGGATCTCCACCGATTTGAGAATGCCGACCCATAAAATAAAAGTTTGTATAAGTTCCAGAAATTGAATTACAAAGTTTAAGTGGACGTAGACTAGAGTATTTGCCAAACCACTATAATAATTATGTGTTCTTTTTAGTTATTTCTTGCTTTTCATTAATAATTTTTCATATTTACTACTGCATTGGGTGTTTGTGCCATTTTGATGCAAACAATATAAAAATCTATATACAAATAGCATTATTATACTGTATTATTAAATTAATGTTAAAACATTTGTTAATAAAATATTAATTTTTTTTGATAAACATAATATTATTTATTAAAAAACAAAAAATATCAACAAATATATATATATATATATATGTTCCACAAATAGATAACATTCATATGAAATTTACAAGTAGAAGTAAACTTTCAATTAAAATAACCAATCATACCGCAATACATAACCCAATAACAAAAATAAAAGTTTGACTACAACAAACAAGTAAAAAATAAAGATACACCATGAATAAAATTACAACAATAAAGGAAAAAAATAATAAAATTCAAATCTTTATTGAAGCTTGGAAATTCCTCTTATTACATCCAACTTGATTGCACGTACTTCATTTATTCCATTTATTTTGAGAATAAGAAAATCCACCATGCCTTATAGTGGAAGGTCTTCCTACACCTCGAATTTCTTTTGGCAGTTTAATTATGACTTCATCTTCACTAACAATTGGGCTTATCAATATTAGAAATTGGATTAGTAGCTTGCACATAACTAGATCTGAAAGCATCAATTGTAAAATAATATTCCAGAAAGTCATATACTGATCGCCTGACTGATTCATGCAGTTAATCGCATGTGCACATGGAAAATTGTTCACTTTCCATTGATTACAACCACACAATCATTTTTCAAGGTCAAGGTGATGTAATATTAGAGATCTAACTTCAAATATATTTTCCAAAGACCTTAATATATCCCATTCAAAACCTTTATTAACTAATTGTGACAACCGTTGCTCCATAAGTGGGAAAAAAGTACTAGTCCACTTATGACATTCTTTTCTCCTCTTAGCTATTTGTTTCATTACTTTAACACTGATTCCATCTAGACATGATGTAATAGGCATAAATCTATCATCCACAATCCAAGAGTTAAAGTTTTTAGCCACATTAGAAGAATATTCTACATATCGCTTTCCTTGTAAAAATAAACCAGCCCAATATTTTAGAGGATTATCATTTAAAATATATAGCTACACCACTAATTTTTTTGAACTTTAACACATAGCAACTAAAATCATATGGATTCAAAGCTTGAGTTAAAAGTTTAAACAAATTAACAATGGAAGTATTACCATTGCAAGCCTTAATCACCGAACCAATGTTTTGCTCCATATGAAATGTGCAATAACTATGAAAAGAAGATCATAACTATTTTGGAACATCTAAAAGCTACTCCCACTAACAATTGGACATAAACACCAAATCACAATCTTTATGAAGCATCTCATTTAGATGCTGCAAAAACCAACGCCAATTCCACTCATTCTAATGTGAAACAACTCTCATAGCAAGTGGAAAGAAACCTATAAAAAATAAAAATAAACTATATTTTTCAAACGCTAATACTAAAAATATGATATACTAATATTAGCCATAGTTTTGTAAAATATCTATAATAATACCTTCTAAATACTACAGTAACCATGATTTAAATAATGATGCTAAAAATATAATATTTATTTGTAAAATGCTTTGCTAAATGCTGATGCTAGATTTTTTTTCTTCAATACTTCAACAACCAATATTAAAAAAATGAAGCTAGCAATATGATACTAATGTAACCAAAGTTATACTGAATACTGAGACAATAATTTTTTTTCACAACTCGATAACCAAAATTAATATTATAAACTATTAATACATATACTATATTAAAGGGTGACAACAATATTTATTTATTATATACTGATAATAATATATTAATGTCATAATACAGAATTATATATTATATACTATATTATATACTATTTTCCAAACTCTATCAAAATGTCTTTCAGTAAGCACTTTTGTCTCTGAGTTACATAACATTACTTAACTTTGTTGAAATCCATTAAGTTGGCTAAAGACTGTCCCATTCTCGATTTGAGCGTATTTCATGTCTCGTAATTAAGGGATAGGGAATTCTTTCTTGTTTGAAGTTGAAGCAACTTAATGTTTTGATTAGCATGGGACCCAACAGATCCCTAATTAGAATTACAAGATTTTCTTTTGCCGTGATATTATATTTTGAACCATGTAATGAACATGGGCCAACTCGAGAAACATAGAATGAGGACAAAATTATCAAAGCCTTATGTTGATTTCTTCATCGGAGCATCTCTAATTTGATAAGTGTTATCTGGCCTTTTGACCTGGCTATATTCAGATTGATTGGAAAATTTAGACTCAACGATTATCTAGGCAAGCAGCCTAGAGAGATGATTTTAAGGTTCATAAACCAAATACATACAAGACCACGAGTTGATAGTCGAACGAACTAAGGAAAACAAATTGCTAGAATTCACTGAGTGCTTCACTCTACATAGGGAATCGGTGCCGATCCCTAAGGGTACATCCAAGGTAGCCCCCACACCTATGACACTCTTCTCTATTTACATAGAGTCTGAATCAAGTGTTGTTCCAGAGTTACTATGCATCGTATTGACGATCTCCATATAGGACCTAAAGTAGAAGTCCAACCTTCTGTAGATCCATCACTTGGACCAAAAAACACCTAGGCAACTATGCAAAACAACTTTGGAAGCTCATAGCCACATCAAGACGAGCTAACACAGGAAGTCCTAGATGCCATACCATTGTTAATAGGGATCGGTACCTATCCCCCATATAGGGATCGATAGCGATCCCCAACTGTAGGGGATCTGGGATCGAGATATTTTGGAGGACTTCGTCTATATGAGGAGGTTCTATGGGCAAGATATCAGCGAAATATTTAATCTTCTACCCTTATAAATACATGGGCAGTGCTTTATTCTAGGGATCTTTAGGCTGATGCTACACACAAACTCCATTGTACTCTAGGAACCCTATCGATCCCTTCTGCTTCTAATCACAAAATCTAATGCAAAAGCAATAAAAAAATTCAAGTGGACATAGTCCAAGATTGCCGAACCACCATAAATTTGTAAGTACTTGTTTTCTATTTGATTTACTCTGTTTTCATTTACTTTCTTCATTTAACCTCCACTCTCTTACCTTTTTGGCTATTTTTGCCATTTATTGCATTTTCTCTAAAATGGAATCATTTTCATTATTTAAAGCCCATATTCCATTTATTATCACTCCAAACAAAATAGGATAAAGCTTGGAATTTCATTTTATCATTTTAAATTCCAAAGTCCATTGTTTATTCCAAATAAAAAATTTAATTTCTCCAATTTTAATTTAATTTACAATATTAAATTATAATTATCATTATAATTCAATATTGGAAGGTAATCTCCAAATCAGGGTTGTTACAGACTCCCCCCTTAAAAAAATTGCATCCTCGTAATTCCTAGAGATGAATTTGTATTCAACTATTTAATTTCATCACTCTAAAAGAAAAGAAAATAAGCTTGAGATAAAGAGATATTCCCACCATCGCTATGCGAAGATAGAAAACCGGGATATGAATGCTCGATAAACTCTCTGGTTTCCCAAGTGCAGTCATTGGGATTAGCGGACCATTGAACTTTAACGAGTGGCACGTCCTTGTTTCGAAGGCGTCTCACCTCCGAAGCAAGTACGCGAATAGGCTGCTGCACAACCAATAGCTCTAGTGAGATCTCAAGCTCTTGCAAATCAGGAGAATCGATAACAGAATCTGACTCTTGAAGACAATTCTGAAGCTGAGAGACGTGAAATACGTCATGAATGCTAGATAGATGAGTTGGAAGTGAAACTCTATAAGCCACAGGGCCTATACGTTCGGTAATAGGAAATGGTCCTATAAAGCGAGGAGCCAATTTCCCAATCGTACCGAAACGCATAACCCCTTTCAGAGGAGAAACACGAATGAAGACTAGATCACCAATAGAGAACTCGAGAGGCTTCCTACAGTTGTCTGCGTAGGATTTCTGGCGGCTCTGTGTCTCTTTCATTCTCTACCGAATAAGAACAATCTTCTCAGAAGAATCACGAATAGAATCGGGGCCAAGAATAAGTTTCTCTCCAAATTCCAACCAACATGAAGGTGATCGACATGGCCTTCCATAAAGGGCTTCGAAAGGAGCCATACCGATACTGGACTAGAAACTATTATTGTAGGAGAATTCCACAAGAGGTAGGTGATCCTCCCAACTACCACCGAAATCTAGAATGCAAGCACGGAGAGGATCCTCAAGAATACGATTCACCCGTTCAGTCTATCCATCAGACTGCGGATGATATGCTGTGCTGAAATTAAGCTTTGTTCCCATAGCTTGCTGAAGACTCTGCCAGAAATGACTCATGAAAAGCGGATCACGGTCACAAATAATCGAACTAAGAACACCGTGAAGTCTTACGATTTATTTGATATATAACTTAGCCAAATGAGAAGCACTCCTATTAGACTTAATAGGAATGAAATGAGCTAATTTGGTGAGCCGATCAACAATAACCCAAATGCTAGAATGGCCCGATCTCAAACGAGGTAGGCCGTCAATAAAATCCATGGAAATATGAACCCATTTCCACAATGGAATCTCTAGAGTCTGAAGGAGACCATAAGGGCGCTGATGATCGGCTTTGATAAGTTGACAAGTCATGCAATTACTCACATAACTCGCCACATCGCACTTCATGCCTTCCCAATAATAAAGGCGATGCATACCGGCATACATCTTACTAATACCGGGATGAATGGTATACTAAGAACGATGACAGTTATCGAGAATGTCATGCCTAAGTGCAGAATCAGAAGGCACGACTAGACGGTACTTCTTACGAAGACACCTATGAGAATCAATACTGAAATCCCGCAACTCCTCATCATGGGACTCGGACTCACAAATCTGAATAAGGTGCACAAGATCGGGATCACGCCGCTGAGCATCGGCAGTACGATCCAATAAACTGGGTCGAGCTTCCAAACTGAATAATAAAATAGGAGAACCAGAAGATGGAGCTCGAACACGAATATCACAAAGGGATAAGGTCTCAAGAACATCCCACTCGGCTAGCATCATAGAAACAACAACATAATGTTTGCGACTAAGCACATCAGCAACACGATTACCCTAACTAGGGGTATACTGGATATCGAAGTCATTAGAGGCAAGGAACTCAAGCCAACGTTGTTGCCTCATATTGAGCTCCTTTTGAGTGAACAGATATTTCAAGGACTTGTGATCGGTATTGAGAATGAAGCGCTCGCCTAATAGATAACGTCGCCAAATCTTTAGGGCGAAGACAATGGCAGCTAACTCGAGGTCATGAGTGGCATAGAGAACTTCATTCGGTCGCAGTTGCCTAGAAGCATAAGCAACTACCCAATCCTTCTGCATAAGCATGGCACCGAGGCCACAATGACTAGCATCGGTGTAGACAACAAGATCTTGATTCCCTTCGGGAACCACTAGAATTGGAGCGTTAGTGAGAAGCTCCTTCAACTACTGAAAAGAAGCTTCACACTTGTCGGACCAAATAAATCGAACGCCTATTCGAGTAAGGCTGGTGAGAGGAAGCACAATGCGGGAAAAATCCTTTATGAATTGGCGGTAGTAACCCGCCAATCCATGGAAGTTGCAAATCTCATGAACATTCTCAGGCCTCTTCCAATTCTGGATGGCTTCGATCTTCGAAGGATCGACTGAAATGCCCTCGGAAGAAATAACGTGGCCTAAGAACTTAACCTTATTCTGTCAGAAGTGGCACTTGGAAAATTTGGCTTTAAGCTGATGATGACGAACAATACTCAAGAGAATTCTCAAGTGATTAGCATGCTCGGCTTCAAACTTCGAATGAACAAGAATGTCTCGATGAACACAAGGACGAACTTATCGAGATATTCCAGGAATACTCGATTCATAAGATCGACAAAGAAAGCAGGAGTGTTCGTCAAACCGAATGACATAACGAGCCACTCGTAAGATCCATATCGAGTGTAGAAAGTTGTAAGAGGTATGCTATCTTCCGTAACTCGTAGCTGATGAAAACCGGTGGCAAGGTCGAGCTGAGAGAAGACCTTAGCACCACTCAATTGATCGAACATGTCATCGATCCTAGGCAATAGATATCTATTCTTGATGGTCAACGCATTAAGCTTACGATAGTCGATGCAAAGCCTAAGATTCCATCGGACTTCTTCACGAAGACGACCGTGGCACCCCACGGTGAAAAACTGGACCGAATCAACTGCTAGGACTCAAGCTCTAAAAGTTATTTCTTGAGTTCCTCATTTTCCTTTATAGACATCCTCATGGGAGGACGACTAACTGGCTGCGCGCCTGGAATGAGATCAATGCGGAACTCGATCGCTCGCTTGGGTGGCAAACCAGAAACATGCTGAAATACATCAAAGAAATCACAAACAACAGGTATACGAGATATATCATCATCATCTCGTGGGTCTAGAGAATATAAGGCCACTTCGGAATTTTCCACATTCCGAAGAACAAGTGATAGCAGAGCAAACGAATCTGGATGTCAAAGACATAAAACTCTCTCAGAACAAATAATCCTAGCATCGTATCGCACTAGCCAGTCCATACCCAAAATCATATCAAAACCCAAATAAGAAATAACGTGCAGATTCGCACGAAAAGAAAATCCATATAAAACAATCTCAACATCATCACAAAGCATGCTAAGGGTTGCGGATCCCCCGATAGGATTTGCAATCCTCAATGAAGTAACAAGGCAAGAAACATCCAAAGAAATAGCATCAACGAGCACTTTCGATACGAATGAATGTGACGCACCCGTATCGAAGAGAACTTGAATAGAACGATCATGGAATAAAATAGAGCCTTTAAGGATAGAAGGAGATATACCTCTGAGCTAAGAAGACCCTCCAGAAGCATCCACTACATTCAGCTTGCCAGACTGGGCATTACTACGAGCAATGGGACAAGTGGCAAGTCGGTGGCCTTCCTTCTTGCAATAACGACAGAAGAGAGGCTTAGGACAATCATGAATCATGTGGTCAGGAGAACCACAATTGAAACACCCCTTCCGAGTAGGAGGTGTTCCACTAGGCTGAGAACTAGGACCAGATCCAACGGGCTTCTTCTTCTTGGAAGGGAAAACTTCAGCTTATGAAATGGGAACTTCTTCTTATTGGGGTTCTTGCGATCCTCAACCTCATTACCACTATCGCATTCCTTCTCGATGGCTTCGAGATGAAGCGCCGAGTCAACCAACTCCTCGAAAGAAAGCTTGAGCTGGAGCATCAAAGACTTCTTCAAATACTTCTTAAGACCAGAGATAAACTTCAGATTCTTCTTATATGAAGTGCTGATGTATTCAAGATCATATTTCGATAAGGCCTCGAATAAAGAAACATAATCAGAGATGGAGGACTTTCTTTGCTTCAACTCGAGGAAGCGACGGGCCAATAAAGCTTTCTCAGATTCAGGAACGAACTTGAGCTCGAATTGTTCCTGAAACTGAGTCCAAGAAAGAGTAGACTCATCGAGCTCATACCAATCAAGGGAATGCTCTTGCAACAGGCTAGATGCTACAAGAACTCCATCGTGGTCAGAAAGATCCATAAGAGAGAAGATGTGCTTGCACGTACGAATCCATGCTTGGACCTCAAGAATGGACTCAGAGCCTTTAAACGGTTTTCCTACGAGATGAGAGAAATCACCACATGCACGCAAAGACAGACTTGCGCCGAGGAGACGATGGAGTAGGAGCTGGAGGCTGAGTGCTCCTAAATAACTCCATAAACTGATCGGTAGACATATAAACGCCGTCCGGATGGGTGCCATTGGACTACCCCGCATCCGAGCGTCGTCCTCTGCCTCTTCCCGCCATTAGCTGAAAGTTAAGATAAGATAAATATTTTTCACATGGTAGATATCATTAATTCAATAAGGAATACTACGGAATTAAAATTCAGTCCTAGACGTATTCCCAAATTTCTATCTACACCAAAGGACAAGAAAAGGTCAAAGGCACGATGATTAAGGGATTCGTAACACTTGTATTACACTTAGATGTACCGTAATATGTGCTTTTGTTCTGTGTTTATCATATTTTGTTCTGAACTCAGCTCTGATACTAAGCTGTGACGCCCCACCCCGAGACCCACATTAACAAAGAGTATTACTGGGTAATACTGTCTGCTAATGCAGAGAATAGGGCTGGTTAGGAGCAACCATCTATAGCCATGTCTTAAATATCTATTAAATACGTCAACAAATGCCATATTTTTTTTTTCTAACTCAAGTTGATCGACATATCCGATATATACTTAACACAAAGCCATAGGTGGCTATAGGATCTATCAGAACAAAATACAACAACTTGAATGCAAAACACATCACAAAACAGCAGATCATCACATATATATACATATACAGATACATCACAGAGTATGCAAAATGATACATGTCAAGTGGTATGGCGACCACAATATACAAGCGAGTCAAAAGAATATACATATCAGAGTAGCAAACAAAAGAACTACACAAAAAGCTATATCAAAAAGAGCTAGCAGAATAGTCCATGCGGAAGCAGAATAGGCTAAGTCCATATGTATCTAATCTGAAACACCTCGGTCTGACCCGAGTATAAAATACACGGGTCAGTCTAGCTAAACAAATCAGTTTACAAGGATAAGCGATAATATGAGCATAAGGATAAAGTGATATTATTCCCAAGTGAGAAGGGACAATTTAAAGTGTATAATTACTTCATGTGATGAAGGGTATCACTACACAACATATAATCTCAAAAGATAAAAAATAACCCATAAAACGCTAAAAGTAGCAAGCCTCATATCATCGGCATTCATAAAACATCAAATATGGTTTAGGGAAAAACCTAAACCTGCCATCTTGAAAAACCCAAAACATACACAAAGAGATCTCATCTCAAACCCGCCATAAGGAAAATATATCTCCAAAGAGGAGAATAAAATCTCAAGTAAATGCCAAAAGTCAAATCTCATATAATGTCGTCAAAAGGTAAATCTCAATAACGCCAGTGTAGGAAATTCAAATCTCAAAAATAGAACTCCCAAGAGTTCAAATTCTCGAAAGGTAATCGCCATAAATATATATCGAATGGTTCAAAGGACCAATTCCGGAAAAGGGGCGATACACTAAGGAAAATAGTCAAAGAAATCATCTCAAAAGTTTAGCACGTGCATGTGGACAAAGCCTTGCACAGTACTGTTATCTCAAATAGGTACCCCGCTCGAAGGCAAAACGTCACAATGACAAATACGCCGCAATGGCAAATACGCCGCAATGGCAAACGCCGCAATGGCAAACGTGTCAAAGACAAATACGTCGCAGTGGAAAACGCCGCAATGGCAATGACCTGAAGGTCCAGTACTGTCACGCCGCAATGGAAAATCTGTCACAAACTCTCGGATAGGAACCCGAACAGTGTTAACATTTGTCACATACCACACGTTAGCACTAAACGGTTTACTAACCGCTAGTAAATTTCACACTCAAAGCAATTCCAAGGTTAAAGTCGCGAAATAATATACAAAAGATATAGGAACACAAGGCCACATCATACGCACCTGGGCCGACAAGGGGGTCGACCAAGACCAAAGGCCAGGTAAACCGCCAGGTCGACCTGGATGGTGCTGGGTCGATCTCCATGTCGACCTAGGCTACGGAATTTTTTCCAGGGTATTTTTCTACCTCGTACTGATTTTCCAGTAAGATTTTGACATAGAAAATGACCATAATTTTCAATAACAATTTACAAAGATGAATTCAACATACAATCTACCAAATGCAAGAAAATCGGCAGCATTTCATTGCCGTAATCACAAGCTATAAGGGTTCAAAGAGGCAACAGAAACTGAATATAAAACAGGCAAAATATTCACCACAGGGATTTGCAAACAAAAACAAATTTTCTACAGATTCAAGCACTGACACTTTTGTTTTGGCTATTTTATGAGTTTATACAACTCACCTTGCTGATTTGTTGCAAAAGCTTGGATTTTTGATGAAAAAGGGAAGCTTTGCTTGAGATTACAAGCCTTTAGCACCTGTAGAGAGAAAATACAAACATGCAAACAACATACAGTAAAAATTTTGGAAAGCTATTTACTGTAAAAAAAATTGTGATGAAATTGTATGATTTGGAGTTGTATACCTTTGATTTATCTTTATCTTGCAAAAAGACTTGAATTTTGGTGATTTTAATTGAATATTGAGCTTGATTTTGAATTTGAGAAATTTTGTTTACTGACTTTGCTTTTAGGCTGAAGAAGGAAGAAGGTAATATGAAATGAACGTACATCAAATTTCCTTTTCCTCTTTTCTTAAGCAGGCTAAGTGATATTGGGCTAATTGGGTTTGATAATTAAAAGAAGGACAAATTTTCAAAAGAGACCGATTTTCAAAACCATTTGCATCAATAGGCCGGTTTCAAAACTATTTGCAGATATAGGCTAGTTTTGGCCAGCTCAGCGATGAGCTGGCCTTGTTTTTTTTAAAAAATATAACGGGGCGCATTTCAGAAATGCACCCCTACAAATTTGCACTGGCGCATCTGCGAAATGAGCCAGTGCAAATCTTTCTGTCCAAACCTGGACAGCAAACTATATTAAGCAATTCAAATTCAAATACACAAAATCGAAATTCAAATGCACAATATTAAATGATAGCAAACGTTTATCAATATGGAAGCCAACAAATAAAACTACCATTAAATAAATTCTAGCATAACATAATTAAATTCGATTAAATTCTAATTAAAGTAGAAGTTATAGTTAGATTACAAAAGCGAACTAATAGTAAACTAAAAATAGGAGTACTCATGGTTGAGTCGGATCGTCTTGAGTAGGTGGGGGTTGAGAAGGTCCAGCGGGTTGCGATTGGTGTGTATCTTGCCTTCTTTTAGTTCTTCGCTCTCTAGTCCGCATAGCTTGTTCGGAAGAGCTTGGCCATGTTAATCGATTTCTAAAAAGTAGTGTGTCAATAAGTTTCTTCAAATCAAGACACCATGGTTGGACTTCTCGTTCGGGTACTCTACCATGTCCGATATCGTCCAACCCTCTTTCTACCGTCTCTAGTACATCGACCTACAAGTTGCAGTTATTTATTCAAAATTAGAAACATAATTTAAGTGAATGAACTTAAAATATCACGGTAATGTGAAGATTTACCACGTCTCGCTCAAGCAGTGCACGAGCGGTGTATGCTTGTTCGTGAGAAGTCCGATCTGCAACAATGAATCTTCGAGTAATAGACCAGTACTAAGTCATGTATCTCGAAATAGGAATGGTAGGAAACTGTTGGTGTACGATACGGTTATGTCTATCGTTCCACTAGACGATAGCAAAATCCAAATCTGGCTTTGGTTCGCATGGATTAGGTATGTGTTGATGAAGACCAAACTGTCGCATCACTCGATCAGGATTATACATTTCTACATTTCGCATGCATATGATAGGTGTCTTACAAAGCCAACTATGCATCCCACTTAGGCATATCCCGCTCTTTGTAATGCAAGTTGAACTCTTGGAGTATTAGACTTGATTAATTTTAATTTGCTTGAATGATCATGACACTCTATTGGCTCATCACTCTACACATTCATAAACAAACACTTGCATCAAGTTCATAAACAAACACTCAATGTTAAATTTAATTTGCTTGAAAAATACCTGCATCAAGTTTCTATCATTGCTTCGATGTTCATTCTGAAGATACAAAACACTTGCATTCACGGGACCGGGTACCAACCCTTTAAGAAAAAAATGTTTAAGTGTGAATGTAAATTTAATCAAATTGATGTAAATGAATGTAATTGCTTCGATGTAAATGAGTGTAATTACTTCGATGTTCATTTTGAAGGTGCAAAACTAAATTGATAAATAAAATTCCAAATTGATAAACAAAGGTGTATACTTTTGAATTGAAGTTTATACCTCTAACTTGAGAAGATGATGATGATCCTTCCATTTTTCAGCAGATTAGACGAAGAAATGATTGAATTGATGTTGGATTTGAGAAGTTAGAAGATTTGGGGTTTTAGGGATTTTGAGTGAAAGGGTGGAATGGGAGGAAATGAGGAAGAAAGGCTGGCTGGCTGTGTATATTACCAGCACGGGGCGCACTTGGTAAGTGCGCCTTCGCAAATTTTCGTGGGCGCAACTGCCAAATGCGCCCACTCAATTCTGTTCAAAACAGAGAGCTGCTGCTGCATATACAAATTAAACTTGAACAAATTGAAGTCAACAAACAACATACAGACAACATACAAACTGAAGATTAACATGCAAACAAATATTGATCTTTTAACCTACAAACGAAGATTAACATCCAAAACAAACAACATACAAATCAGTCACTACAAAACAAACAACATACAAATCAGTCACTATAAAACGTTCAAATCAAACACTACGAAATAGGCAAATTATTTTGATGGACAAGTTGATCTTTTATGTCCCTTTTGACCACATTTGCTACAAGTATTTTTTTTACTTCCTCCCATTTTATCCATCATGCCTTTGATTCTTGTGGACCGTGGACGTCCCATCTTTCTTTTTGTAGGCGGTGGCAATATGGTCGGACCGTGATATGCATCCCAATATCTACTATCTGGAATTGGATGAAAACTCGGAGCGTAACTTGCTTTATAATTTTCTACCGAAAACCACATTGAACAAAAATCGTAATATGATCTATTCGCTCCTCCAATGGTTCAAGCACAAGCGGCCATCACATGCAAACATGGCAACTTTTGCAATAAAGGTATGTTGCAACTGCAACTACATGTATTTTCCTGTAATGTCACTGTAAATGCTTTTCCAAATTGATCATTCACTTGCCATTCAGTTTGATTGAATCTAACAATTCCACAATATCTTGCTTGTTTTGATCTTTTGTTTAAAAGAGTTTCGACTTTTGGACTCATTTGCGTTTCAAATCCCTCGGCATCGGAATGACGTTTCATGAAATAGTCATTTAAATGATAAAATGTTCTTGCAACTAACGACTTAACTGGCAAAGCACGAGCACCTCTTAGAACTCCATTAAAACTTTCGGACACATTTGTTGTCATCATCATAAATCTTCCACCATTATCCTTGCATAAAGCCCAATTTTCCTCCGCACCTCGTAAACTCTTTTCAATCGAAGCATGTGCATCTGGAGCAATAGTTTTCAAGCATGAGATGGGTATTGCTTTCAGGTCTCTGTTTATTTAGAGTAATTTACACTGGCGCACTTGGCAGGTGCGCCAGTGTACATTACAAGGGGCGCATTTCGCAAATGCGCCCCGTGTTATTTTAAAAAAAAAATCCACCTCATCGCTGAGGTGGAAAAAGTGGCCTATATCTGCAAATAGTTTTCAACCTGGTCTATTTGTGCAAATGGTTTTGAAAATCAGTCTCTTTTGAAAATTTGTCCTTAAAAGAATTAAGTTGCTTAAGGTTTAAATTAACACTTAACAAATAAATGTGTACATATCACATATACACATAAATAAAAAATGCATTTCTTAATATTTACACACAAGAAAAATATAAAAACTTGTATAAAAATAAAATAAAACATTTTCTATCATATAAAAAGATTAACTTATATTTTTTTTAAACATTTTTTTTATTAAAATCCTTTATTTAACAAAAATACACCATTTACTCAAATAAATGAATAAAACATTGTTTTTAACTTCAAAAATTCCACAAAATTTATTTTCTCACTTAGAAAAATATTTCAAACCATTTCAAAACATTATTTATAGCCAAAACTTATTTTTAACCCAATTTCCACCTTTTATTTCAATAAACCACATTTAAAAAGTACACACTTCTTTTAAAAATTATTAAAAGAAGCAAATGGACAATAATTAACATAATTATTGCATTTTCTCTAAAATGGAATCATTTTCATTATTTAAAGCCCATATTCCATTTATTATCACTCCAAACAAAATAGAATAAAGCTTGGAATTTCCTTTTCTCATTTTAAATTCCAAAATCCATTGTTTAATACAAATAAACAATTTAATTTCTCCAATTTTAATTTAATTTACAATATTAAATTATAATTATCATTATAATTCAATATTGAAAGGTAATCTCGAAATCAGGGTTGTTACATAATGTTTTGATAAGAAGTTTTCTATGTTTTCGAAGGAGGTTATCCAGGGGCTTCGAAAGTAATGTTTTAAGGTTTCGAAAGCCTTAGTTTTCAAAACAAATAACTCAATCCCATTTTAAAGAAAACCATGGCATAAATATAATGTTTTTAAATGGAGTTTTAAAGAAGTTTTCCATGATTAATGGGTTAAAGGGATTAACCAAGTTTTGTATAAAATGATTTTAAGGATATTAAACCATAGGGGTTGGTATTATTATGTTTGCTTCTCCATATATGTATTTGAATATATTCACATTGTAATGAACCCATAGCAGTACCTTGGGGAAGGGCAGAATAACCAGTTAGGTTGATCCAGTAGTGAATATAAATTAAGGGTGCTAAAATATTAATTAAAGACAAGCAGTGGCCAATAGGTTCATAGTAAGCCTATGAAAACTGTGTATAGGAAAAGATATTGGCAGGGGCCAATAGATTCATAGTAAGCCCATGAAAACTATGTATAAACGAAGGTGTCAGGAAGACAGGTTCATAGTTCATCCATGAAAACTATGATTTGATATTGGCAGGGGCTAATAGGTTTGTAGTTAGCCCATGAAAACTATATCCGAATTAAGATATTGATAGAAGTCAATAGGTTCTTAGTTAATCCATGAAAACTAGGATTAGAGAAAAGATATTAGAGTTACCAATCGGTTCAAGGAGAACCCATGAAACAGTAAAGATATTGGCAGGGGCCAATAGGTTCTTAGTGATCCCATGAAAACTATGTAACTAGAGAAGGAGTCCTTAATCATTAAACATGTTATTAGTAAGCCCTTGAAAACTAATAGGTTAATAGTGACCCTAGAAACTATAAATCAGACAGCTAGTTAGAATGAATGGGGATGGGTAATCCAAAATTGATTTACTTGTTTGCATGTCATCATACTATTTTGAGATGTTTTAACCATTGTGGATGCAGGAGCACAATATATGGTTTTATAAAGATTTTAGGATACTAGTGAGGGGAAAACCCGTTCCTCTAAGCGAGGTGGTCTCACTAGATATCTAAATGGTTTGAGATGGTAGACTATTATTCATACCAGGCTTTATGTCTGGCTCGACATTTATATTTTCCTCTTAAACTCTCGAGTACTCAATTGATTTTGAGTAGTTTGAGAGTTGAGGTTTTGAGGTAACTTCTTTGACGAACAAGCTTCCGAAGACGTGCAGGAGGCATGATAGCTATCTAGAGTTATCTTTTACTTTGATTCCGCTGTGTTATTGTAAAGGCAAAGTAGTCATATTGCATATATATACTCTGATCATCGAATGGGGCATCTTCATATGTCGCTCTTGGCGTATGTTGTAATAAATATATTTTCTCTGAACGTGGTTCTCGTATTAAGATTATGCGAATAATTTGAAATGCTTTGAAATGGAATGTGGAACTTGTTTGATGTCTTAAATTTTTTCTGTAGTCATGTGTTTCTGTGTATCAATGTATCTAACATTACCGTATTTGGTTGTCGTTTTTAAAAACTATGGATGACTGTAGCGGTATTCGTGAAGAAACCAGATGGATCATTGAGGATGTGCATCAACTATCGTAAGTTGAACGAAAGAACGATTAAGAATAAGTATCCTTTGCCAAGAATAGATGATCCGTTCGATCAATTGAGTGGAGCCAGAGTGTTTTCCCAGTTGAATTTTGAGGATTAAATTCTCTAAGGAGGGGAACCTATAACACCCCTAATTTTAATAATGTTATTCAGGAGATTTAATTAGATAAATTAGATAGAATAATGTAAATAATTAGAGTGATAAGGGGATTGAGATTTAAAAATAGAACTAAGGGCCGAGCTTAATTAAATAAATGGGCTTATAAATGGTTATATATGATAATTAATTAACCTAAGGGCATATTGGGAATTAGCTACACCTCAATTCCATAACCCTTATATGTCTACGGCTTGCCATCCATTCACGTTCATTTCTAATTTTCACAAAACTTAAAAATGTAAGAAAAGAAGAGCTTAGAGCCGACCATTGCTAGAGGAAGAGAAATTCAAATCAAGCTAAGGAATTAAAGCTTGGGGATTTAATCTACAACAAATCTCAAAGTCCTTATCATATTCAAAGTGAATAATAATTTATACCATCTTTATTTTGTTTTATGATCATATGTTTTCGGATTTAAGATTAAATTCGTTTTTATGATGTTTTGGATGATGATATGCTTGAATTATAATTTGTTTGATTTA
This sequence comes from Allium fistulosum, assembly GCA_030737815.1. Taxonomy (NCBI): domain Eukaryota; kingdom Viridiplantae; phylum Streptophyta; class Magnoliopsida; order Asparagales; family Amaryllidaceae; genus Allium; species Allium fistulosum. Next base: position 732,032,265 of record CM060908.1, read on the forward strand.
AACAAAATTGTTTAAATAGGGATTTATGGGGTTTTAGGGCAAAACCGATTGAAATTGATTTTTGAATGCCATGGAAAAAATTTCTATCATGTAAAACATGATTTTGGAGTTGAGTTTTAATTTGATAATTTTTCAAGCTATGGAAGGATTATTATGAATTTTTAAAGGAAAATATGATAAAATTGGGTTAGAAATTAATTTTGATTATTTCAAGAAGAATTTGGGTCTGAAATTTTGATATGTTTGATAACATGATGAAAGTGATTTCATGTAATTTTTGGGAATTTTTCCTAAGAGATTTACTTTGGAAAATAAATTATTTTAGAAGAAGGATTTAAGTGCAATTTTGGTTTTGCTTAATGGAAGGGCTTAATTGTTTGAATTTCCTTGATTTAGATCCGATAATAAGCGGCAGTTATTTTGTAAAGAATTCGAAGAAGTTTTAAGGCAACTAATCAAAGGATTACAAATAGGCAGGTTGTTATAAAGTCATTACTAAAGATAGCATTAATTCAGCCTTACCCAGAAAAGTTGGTTTCGCCTCCTTTAAAAGTGTCTTTCGACTCCAATGCCTCCGCTTTGAATTAGTCAAAACCAACCTAGCCGAAACCTACTAAAGTCGAAACCAATACACATAGTATCAATGAGATTGGTACGAAGTGGATTGGTGTAGTGCGGAAGGCAAGGTGTCGAAAGCATTACTCTCGATAGAGTCGAAACCATTTTTTACTTTTAAAAGATATGCGCCTGCCCTATTTTTGAAGGATGCTTTCGACCAAGTCGAAACCCTGTTGCTTTCGAACCCGTTGCCGCCTTTCTTTGTTTAAAAATAGAGCTTTCGAAAGGGTTCCTTATTTATAAAACAATGCTTTCAAAAATGGTTGTTCCGACCTAGTCGAAGCCTTGCTGCCGTTCTTTTGCCTTTCGAGTGTATTGAAGTCGTCAATGCTTTTGAAGGGTAGCTTTTGATTTAAAGATGCACTAAGCCACTTCCTAAATGCTTTCGAAAGGGTTTAAGGGTTTCGAAGGCAATGGCTTCGTATGAGGGTTTCGATGCTATCCTCCAACTTTTTCTCAAAGGTCTTTAGCTTTTGAATGGATGGTTCTGATGCCATCAAATTTTCCCCAAATAATTTTATTAAAGGTTTCGAAAGAGATACTTTCGTATATATATTCACTTTGACTCAAAAGATGTTTTAAAGGTAAAATCAATGGTTTCGAAAGAGTTACTTTCATTAGTTTCGAAGCTAGGTTGCTAAGGATTATTAAGTAATGTTTTGATACTTTCGAAATGTATATTTTGGTTTCGAAAGAAATGATTTAAAGAGCTTCGAAAGGTTTATATGTAATGTTTTGAAAAGAAGTTTTCTATGCTTTCACAGGAGGTTGTCCAGGGGTTTCGAAAGTAATGTTTTAAGGTTCCGAAAGCCTTAGTATTCAAAACAAATAACCCAATCTCATTTTAAAAGAAAACCATGGCATAAATAAAGTGTTTTGAAATGGAGTTTTGAAGAAGTTTTCCTTGATTAATGGGTTAAAGGGATTAACCAAGTTTTATATAAAATGATTTTAAGGATATTAAACCACAGGGGTTGGTGTTATTATGTTTGCTTCTTCATATATGTATTTGAATATATTCACATTGTAATGAACCCATAACGGTACCTTAGGGAAGGGCAGAATAGCTATCTGGGTTGACCCAGTAGTAAATATAAATTAAGGATGCTAAAATATTAATTAAAGATATTGGCAGGGGCTAATAGGTTCTCAGTAAGCCCATGAAACCCGTGTATAGGAAAAGATATTGGTAGGAGCCAATAGGTTCATAGTAAGCCCATGAAAACTATGTATAAACGAAGATGTCAGGAAGACAGGTACATAGTTAGCCCATGAAAACTTTGATTTGATATTGGCAGGGGCAAATAGGTTTGTAGTTAGCCCATGAACACTATATCCAGATAAAGATATTTACAGAATTCAATAGGTTCCTAGTCAACCCATGAAAACTAGGATAAGAGAAGATATTGGAGTTACCAATAGGTTCAGGGAGAACCCATGAAACAGTAAAGATATTGGCAGGGGCCAATAGGTTCTTAGTGATCCCATGAAAACTATGTAACTGGATAGGGAGTCCTTAGTCATTAAACAAGTTATTAGTAAGCCCATGAAAACTAATAGGTTAATAGTGACCCTAAAATCTATAAATGAGACAGTTAGTCAGAAAGAACGGGGATGGGTAATCCAGAATTGATTTACTTGTTTGCATATCAACATACTATTTGGAGATGTTTTAACCATTGTGGATGCAAGAGCACAGTATATGGTTTTATAAAGGCTTTAGGATACTAATGAGGAGAAAACCCGTTCTGCTAAGCGGTGTGATCTCACTAGATATTTTAAATAATTTATGATGGTAGACTATTATTCATACCAGGCTTTATGTCTGACTCGATGTTTATAATTTCCCCTTAAACTCTCGGGTACTCAATTGATTTTGAGGTTTTTAGGTACCTCCTTTGACGAATAAGCTTCCGGAGACGTGCAGGAGGCATGATGGCTATCTAGAGTTCTGTTTTATTTTGATTCCGCTATGTTATTGTAAATGTAAACTTGTTATATTGCTTATATATACTCTGATCATCTAAGGGGGCATCTTCATATGTCGCTCTTGGTGTATGTTGTAATAAATATATTTTCTCTAAACGTGGTTCTCGTATTTGGATTATGCAATGAATTTGAAATGGAATATGGAACTTGTTTGATGTCTTAAATTTTTTCTATATTCATGTGTTTCTCTATGTCAATGTATCTACATTACCGTATTTGGTCGCTGATGATTAATAACTATAGATGACAGCAGCATCTGTAGCCATTAGTTTTGGGCCTCCAAGTAGAGGATGTTACACCAATTCAGATAATCGAGGCCTACTAACTAAACAACTAGCTCAATGGAACTGAGCATAGACAATTACTGAGAGAATACATTCAGATTCTATAATGTTAAAGACCGACCAAGCATCACAATGAGATACGATTTTTCTCAAAAAGAAACTCAATAGAAGGGTAACAACCATTTGAGGCATAGAGTGAAATCGTTTTCAACGATATAAAATTGTCTTGATTCAAAGCATGTCATGTTTGAAACAAGATGTACTTTAAAGGGCAAATGATATCCGACCTTTTGACCTGGCTATATTTAGATTGACTGGACAAGTTAGACTCGACGATTATCGAGGCAAGCAGCTTAGAGAGATGATCCTAGGGTCTAGAAACCAAATACATATAAGACCACAAGTCGATTGTCGAACGAACTAAGAAAAACAACATGCCTGAATTCACTAAGTGCTTCACCCTACATAGGGGATTGGTACTGATCCATAAGGGTACATCCAGGGTGACCCCCACTTCTATGGCACTATTCTCTATCTACATATAGCCCGATTCAAGTGTTGCTTCGGAGTTCCTACGCATTGTATTGGAGATCTCCATATATGGCTTAAAGCAGCAATTCTACCTTCTGTAGATCCCTTACTTGGACCAAAAAACACCTAAACGACTATGCAAAACAACTTTGGAAACACGAAGCCAACATCAAGATGAGCCAACATAAGAAGTCACCGATCTCATACCATTGTTTATAGCGATCTATACCGATCCCCCTATAAGGATCGGTACCGATCCCCTATAAAGATCAGTACCGATCCCTAACTATAGGGGATCTGGGGTCGAGATGTTTTTGGACGACTTTGTCTATATGAGGAGGTTCTGTAGGCGAGATATCAATGAGACATTTGGTCGTCTACCCCTATAAATACATGGGCAGTACTTCATTCTAGGGATTTTTACACTATTGCTGCACCCAAACTCCATACTATGAGATCCCTACTGATCCCTCCTACTTTTAATCACCAAATCTAGTGCAAAAGCAATAAAATCCTTCAAGTTGAAGCAGGCCAAGATTGTCGAACCACTATAAATTTGTGTGTGCTTGTTTTCTGTTTGATTTCCTCTGTTTTTATTATTTAATCTCTACTCTCTTACTCTCTCGGGTGTTTGTGCCATTTTTGGTTCAAATATCAATAATCAAGGATTTCACAAATCTACTAAAAACATGAACTTTATTAACATCCCTTTATCTTGCACTACATGATGTTCAAAATTATAATTTCTAATAAAAAAGGCAAAAGCTGTCCTGGATTCGAAGAAGCATTCATATTGAACTTAAAACCTTCCTTAGACAATGTGCAAATAATAGATATTCTTTCAAGACAATTCTTAACAAAAATTCACTACAACAAAAATACCTTTTCGCAACTGTTAAAAACAGTTGTAATATGTCTATTACAACTAGCACCCACCAGTCGTTATATCCACAGTTGTAATAGATCCGAATTATTTTACAACTGGCCGGAACAGTTGTAGAAGCAGTTGTAGAAAATTATTTTACAACTGCGACATGTTAGTTGTAAATGACTAGTTACAACTGCTTTTAGCACTTGTAAAAGGCTTTTTACAACTACCGCTTGCAGTTGTAGAAGGATGAAATACAACTAACAATGACAGTTGCAACATATATTTTTACAACTGCTACAAACAACTATAATCATCTTTTCACAACTGCTATAAATTTCTTAATATCATAACTAAAACCAATATTTTGTTAATATTATACACAATCATGCAAATTACTTGAAACAACACAAACCATTTGCATTCAAGAAAATCGAAAACAATTCGAGTTTACACCATTTATGAATTCATAAGTTCAATACAAAACACAACTAAATCACTACTTCAACTACAAACACATACCACCTCTGTTCACTCCTGCATCCACCATCGATTCAAAACAGCAGATACATCTCCACTGCTTCATCATAAAACAAAACAGTTCATCTCCTTGCCGTAGTTTCACACTGCCCCAAACCACACCAGTTTATCCTCCTCGATGTCAAACACTGTGCAGTCACATTTCTGCCTCCACATTCAAACCAGTGCCACCTTTGATTAAAAACCCTCTCCTTGCTGCCTCATCTCTTTGCTACTGAATCACTTCTTTGTACAACCCTCACAACAGCATTCCCCTACAGCCAAATATACAAACTTCTGCCATCAAAACTTCTAATTTCCTCACCACAACATACAAACATCTACAGTGCCATACAATCCGACTGCACCATATCAACCAACTTCTAATTTCCCCATACTGCCCGTTTGAAATTAAAAAATAAAATTTATAATACATTTGACAGAACATAAATAAAAAATAACAGCAAATTTATCCTACAAGCACTTAGAAATATTAAGTAGAAGTCATAATGATAAAAGAGTGAGCAACGTATCATTTGGTTGCGAAGAAAACCAAAGTGTGGTATCCCTTGTGACGTGTAATTTTGGTTGTTAAACTTGGCAAAAATAACATATGAAACAAACTCACAATATATTAGAATGTTTAATGACATTTTATAGTTCTAAAAAGAATATTGAAGTAGATATATTAAATGGTTCGACATCAAAGAATGACTTCATTTTACTTATGGAAGCAGTCGCAAACGTTATTTAATATTAACACGATACTTTGGTTGGGCCAAACTGTGGTGGAAATGTTCAAACAACCTTCTAAAACAAAACAACTTACGTAGTGACATGCATATCAACTTCAATCTATTCTTATAATCTCAAGCTAGCATAGGATATGAGCTCTAGTGAAAGGACATTGACCATTATATATTCAGAAAAAGTAACCTCGTTGGTAAAAAGAATTCCTTTTTTTCTTGGCCTAAATTTTTATTCATATCCTCTCCTATAGCATGTCACTTATTTATGGGAGAAGATCATGTCTCGGGATCTTCACTGTATTTGCTTAACTTGAACATAGTCAGAATGCAACATTTTTATCCGTGAAGTAATTAAGAATAAGGTCTCTCATGTGCGAGTTATCTTTCGCAATAAAAAAAATAAGTGACTTAAAAATATATAGAATGATTCATTTGAACATGAGGTTGATTAAATTTAATGGAAAAGGAGTTCAAACTGTACAAAATTGATTGTAAATATAGCTGAAACTGAACAAAACTGTAAAAGCAAATATTAACTAAAACTACATTTATATCATAAAATCCTTCATGAGTTATATAGCACATACATGATTAATCATATATGAATGAAATAAGTAGGAAAAACTATCCCTACATGATTATCTGTATGACCTGGGTGCCGGGACAACGTACTCAAAAACTTCCCTTATTAAATAGAAAAAAAACATAGCAATTACTTTCATGATTTGATAAAAAGCCTAAAAATTATGTCATAAGTTAAGTGTACAATATCAAACTAACAATGCACCTCGTATAGATTGATCAATTGATTAAAAATTTAATGAAAGTCGGTTGAGAGTCAAAAAAGCATGAATTGTTGGTTGAGAGAACCAATTGTAAATGGAAAATCATGAGCATAACAGAACAAATGGTATAATAATTGGAAAATTGGAAAGGAAGCTATCTGTTAGCTTAGGTAGGAGGCTAAAATTTCAAAAACTGATATTTCAATAAACTATACAACTGTAAATCCCAAAAATTGAGGACAAAAAGATACCATGAAAGCAAGCAGTGTAGCAAGTTAGTGCATATTAAAATGTTTTCTTTTTATTTTGAATCTTTGTCTTTAATAATTCAAGTTGATTTGGTCTTGTACGTGGTCTGCATGCATGTGCAGCAAGTTAAGGAGTAGTTGTCTATTTCTCAGGTTGTTGGTCCTAGTTTTATGGACAAACTTTAGTTATAAGTTAGTGACGTTGTAATTTAGTTTAAGATTAGAAAATACAAAGAAAATAAAAGTTTACTGTTTTCCTGCTTATTGTTCAGGGAGTTGCAGTTTATGTTTCTTTGTTACAAGCAGCATAGGTTGTGGTGATCCATCCCTCTTTTAGTAACAGATCCTGGATCAATATCTATAACATTTAAACACACAGTATTAAATGTTACCAGTAAATAGCCTCTAAAAAAACAAAATGCAACAATAAAAATGACCGACGCAGCAAATGAATTGAACTGTTTGCCAACCCAGCAGTAAACTTGTGATCCTATGAGCTGCAAAATTGAAAAAGAAAATTCAATAGTGGGAGAAAAACTTGAATAGATGCAGACAAACATCATCAAGCTATATACCAGGCAATAAAATTAGGGAAAACAAAACTTCCAGAAAATATAAGGACAGTAAGTAAGCATTTGTGGGGGCTAGGGTTTTTGAAATGAATTGAAATATAAACTGAGCAAATCAGAATGGATGCACCAATGAGAGAGAGGATAGATCCACAACAATGGAGGCAAAATTGTGGCTGAAAGTTGGATAATAGAATGGTTAGAGCTGGAGATAAAAATGAATGCGAAAGAAACCAAGTCGAATAAAAAAAATTAATCAAAGCCATTAAGAGAATTCTGGAATGCCAAAATGACGAAGAAAAGGGAAATAAATTGCCAAAATTACCAGAAAAAAGAAAAAAGCCCGTCTTGGTTCCAGTTTTATAAAATAAAGAATAGATAAGATTAATAACATGATAACTCTAGGCCCTTCCAAAAAGAAAACATAGCAAAATGCAATTTCCTATGCAACCTACCAATAATTTAAAAAAATATTGTATCGGGGGTTGCAGCAACTAAATGAGCAAGACAACCATCATGAAAACCCACCAGTTAAATATTCAAAAATCAGCAACTAAGACTCTAAAAAATGGGCATGGTTGAGTATACAAAACTGGCAAAGACAATAAATATGATATTCCCAATAAACCCATGTTAGCCTATCACCATCTCCATTAAGCAAATAAGATTAGGATATTTCCATGTAAAAGGTTCGCTTGAATTTGCATACAATTGACAAAATATTGATATAGTTTCATCTTTCTTTGAGCGTAGGTGTACAATAACATTGCGGTGAGACCAACGCAATTGGATGCTTTAGGACATACCTTCGTTTCATGACGATTATAATGCTTTTGATGCATCAATTAGAATATAAGCAAGCACATTTAATTAATTTTTCATGCATATTATGGCTATAGATGAAATTGGAGGTATTTACAAAATGAAGAGAAAAGAAAAATCATTTTAACAACATATACAAGTAAAAAAAATGTAAATATGACAAGGATTATATATAGTACAGAAAAACATACAGGCTAACAACAAACCAATTTTGTCACAATCAAAATATAAGGGTATAAAATGCATAGAGATAAATTAGTAAACAACATAGAAAGCAACTTATGGGCTCATTCTAGCTTATGACGTGATTAATTTTATGCTTCAAATGGTAGGCTATAGATAAACACACAGTTTACAAAGAATTTGATTATGTAAATACTAGTACTGTCGCCTTCCTAAGAGCAGTTTAAACTTTTTCATCATTTTCAGCCTTCCTAATCAATCATAAGAATAAAAAGTACCAAGATTGGAATAGAATATCAAAACCATCGTAAGCATCTAAAATTTGAGTACCTTCTTATTTTTATGAACTTCCACTTAAATCAAGAAAATCGTAGGATAGCAACATACCACAACTTCGTCGAAGGCGACCAACAACAACGGCGAGCAAACGCGGGTAGCAGCGGTGGCGAAGCGAGCGAACGTGTGTAGAAATGGAGATGCGGCCACGAAGGTGAGAAAATGACAGAGAGTAAAGGGTTAGGGTTTGGAAGAGGGTTTCTGATGCAGCAGCGGACAACATAAATGATGAAACGGTGAAAGTAGCAATCTGTGGATTGAAAATACCAAACGCCCAAATCCGTTGATCTCAAAGATACCGGATTCTAGCTATCTTCGTCACGTTGATCGCGCACGATACCGTGAAAGAAGATCTACGATTCTTCGAACGTTGATCTAGCGCACTAGATTCCGTGAATCGGCTTCAGCAGTCGTTGATTCGAGCGCACTCGAATGCCGAAAGTGGAGATAGGATATCACACTCAACTACCAATTTGAGAAGAGGCACAAAGCACTCAAACAAAAGTTTATTCAAAATCAACTAACTGTTACAAATGACACAACATCCCTATTTATAGGGTTACAACTCACATGACTCAACACTTGACAATAGATAGGTCGTGAACGACCTAACAGATTACAACACACGCGACCTAATAGACGCGACCTACGACCTAAAAACAAAATACAAGTTATAACAAGTAAACAACTTAAGCACAACGACATAAGAACAATGAGCTAACAAACACAACGACCTAAGAATACAACACACACGACCTAAGAACTCAGACGACATAACACATCCTCCAGGAGCGACTTAGCGGCCTATCTTCCCAGCGACTTAAGCTTTAGCATCCAGTAGCGATCTAATGGAACTGGAAGCGACCTAACTTCACAGCGGCATAAGGGATCTCAACGACCTACTCTTGAGCGACCTAAGGCCTCGCGACCTAAGTAAGACAGAACAGCTTCATGAACTTGCAGCATAACCACTTGAACATCTCAAGAATAATCGGCATGACTTCTTGCGACCTAAAACACCATACCATACAGCGACCTAAGAATAAGAGCTTCCTCGACCTAAGAGCTTTATCTTCAAGCGACTCAAAAACTTCAAGCAACCTACGTAAGGTCGTTCGCGACCCAAGGACGAAATGTCGTTCGCGACCTAACTTAGGTCGCAGCTCGTTGGCTCTAGGTCGCGACTTATCATAGGTCGTTAACTTGCTTGCGCGACCTAAGGAACCTGTGGGATCTGAAGTTTGCTTTAACTCGCTAGGTCGTTCCAACGACCTATCCCACTGATTTAGCTTGTTAGGTCGTAATTTATTAGGTCGTTTGCGACTTAGGATTTGCGACCTATTGGATTTCATGAATTCTGGAGCAGCTTCAATCTCGTGACCATGGTGGGCTACATCATACTCCCCCGGTTGACAGAAATTCGTCCTCGAATTTACAACTTCTTTGTCTTTGGCACTCTCGTCCTTGTGAAATGAAACCAAATGTTTGACATTGTCAACGTTAGCAATATGGGAATAGTCCGGCAAACTCATCTTACAATCATTCTCACAGATTTCTTTCATGAATTCCAAACAACCCGTTCTTCCAGCATCTAGCTTGTTGTACGTACCAACAAGAAATCGTTCAACCATCAAGTAGATAGATTCGTTGTCACTTTGCGTCTTCATCAAATCCAATACAAAGTCCATACTCACCTTCACCCATGACCTAGTATGTATAGGTAATGACATACATAATCCTGACTTCGTCGCGGCCTCTTTTGAAATTTGATAATTATGGCTCTTCTGAACAAACCTTTCAACCTCCTTCCTTATTGACGGCCCAAAACAAGACGTTGCAATCAACTGCATGGTACGATCACAGTCCTCGTGTCTTTCTACATGTAAGTCTTTGATAACTCTTATTCGCCAACTGCAATCAGGAGTATACAATTGCCTTCCTTTGAACAAAAACCCATCAACCAATCTTCTCAACTCTACCTGCTCTGTCAGACACATATGATTATGTGGCATATGCGGTACAATAACACCTGGTACTTGGTCAACATGATGTCGTACGTCCCTCAGTGGAAGTAATTCCTTGGACAACTTTGCAGGAACTACATCTTCACATTCATTCACCACTGGCTTAACCTCTTCGAGAATTTCAACACTTTCACTGGTTTCGTTTTCATTCAACAGGAATACTTCTGTGCTATCCTCCACTTCTTTAACAAACTCTCTTGTAGATTGTAGACTAGTCAAATCCACCTCCTTCATCAACAAATTACCCTCTTCATCTCCTGACTTACTTTCTTCACCCTCATCCAACTTTGCTGATTGTTAATTTTCAACCTCATGTTCATCAGATTTCGTTGGTTGAAAATCATCAACTTCATCTTTATCAAACTTTGGTGATTGAAAACAATCGACTTCATCTTCCATATCAACAAACTCCTTTAAAGATAGCAAAGTTTTAAGTTCTTCAATCTCCTCCAATTTATTTTCACTCTGTTGACGCCTTTTAGGAACCAAAATGATTCGTGTATCCTCAAACATAAAACTGTAGCTGTTGGTGCGACCATCATGCTGCACAGCTCTGTCGTATTGCCATGGTCTTCCCAACAACAGATGGCATACATCCATGTCAACCACATCACACCAAATTTTGTCTTTGTATTTCTTCCCAATGGAAAAATTAACACAAGCTCTTCGATTAACCTTCACTTCCCCTCCTTTTCTCAACCAAGCTAACTTGTAAGGTTTCAGATGCTTCTCAGTCTTTAATGCCAACTTCTTCACAGCTTCGGTAGAAATGATGTTATCACAGCTTCCCGCATCGATGACAAACTTGCAAACCTTCCCCAGAATAGTGCATGTTGACTGGAAAATATTGCTCCTCAACCAACTAGAATCATCTTCTTGCTTTGGCGTTAAACAAGATCTTCTCATCAACAAACTACAACCCTCATCTCCTGTCAGTAATTCTTCTTCTTCGACTGGTAGTGAATTGACACACTCTATCTCTGCATCTTCATTTTCAATCTCCGCAATCATTGCTCGCTTCTTTGGTTTCGTACATTCATTGCTTTTATGGCCCAACTCTTGACAATTAAAGAATTTGAGACAACTATTGACCTTTGCCTTGTTGGCTTCATTCACAATCGGCTTACTGACGACTTTGGAAACATCCGCACTGTTACTAACATCCTTGTTCTGGTTGTTGGAATTCGCAAACACACCACCTCCTCATCTTCTTTGTTTTTCCCAAGCTAACGCTCTCTGATGTGCTTCAGCAACAGATCTGGGATCAAACATATTCACCATATCTTGAATCTACATTCTCAACCCTCCAACAAATCTCGTGGTCAACTGTTCTTCTGTCTCCATGATATCATTCCTGGCAATAAGTTGATAAAATTCATCCGCATAATCATTCACTGACTTTGTCCCCTGTCTTAGATTCTGCAATCGTTGATACATAAGAGACTGATAATTATACGGCAAGAATGTAGCCTTCATTAATTTCTTCATCTTCTCCCATGATTCAATCTTTGACTTTCCCATTCTCTCCCGTGTTAGTTTAGTTTGCTGCCACCATGCCATAGCTCTTCCTTTCAAACGAGTAACAACTAACTTCACTCTTCGATGCTCGGGTACTTCTTTGAAGTCAAAAATTTCTTCCACATTAGACAACCAATCCAAAAATTCTTCCACTACCATTCCACCCTTGAATTTTGGAATTTCAGTTTTCATCCCCGACTCCCATCGTCGATCATCTTCAACATCCCGATATGCATTTCGCACTTGGTCTCGATCTCGAGAATGAACACTACATCTACCACCATTTTCATCAAAAACAGATGTACTTCGATAACGATTTCGACCACCCACATCTCTATGATCACGCATATCTCTTCTACTTTGTCTTTCATCATCACGATATGGCTCATGTTCAAACTCACGTAGAGTTCTTCTCTCTTCATGTCTATATTCATGATGTTCTCTTCTCAATGAAACTGAAGATTCTCTTCTTTCTCAGTAAGATTGCGGTGACACCCTTCTCGCTTCCGTAACCGATGGTGAAACTCTGTTTCCTCCATGATTCGAGACTGGCGACCTTCTCCTTTGACTTTGATTCATATCATTCATCAGTTTCTCTAACTTCCCAGTGCCTTCATCAAATTTTTCATTGATGCGTTGTTCCATTTGCTCGGCTTCTTCTCTTCTATACAACGCTTCAACATTCTGATGGCGATTAGCTCTTCTCGGCGGCATTATCAAAACTTCAACTCTCGGCCTTGACTTAGAAATGAACAAACTATGCACGGCTCAAACACTTCACGCCCTTCGACTAGCTCGGCCTAAACTCAATTGGCTTGGCTTGAACTCTTCAATAAGAATTGGCTCCAAGACTCGGCTTAGCTATGATTGGCTAAGTCTCGCTCTGATACCAAATGATGCAGCAGCGGACAACAGAAATGATGAAACGGTGAAAGTAGCAATCTGTGGATTGAAAATACCAAACGCCCAAATCCGTTGATCTCAAAGATACCGGATTCTAGCTATCTTCGTCACGTTGATCACGCACGATACCGTGAAAGAATATCTACGATTCTTCGAACGTTGATCTAGCGCACTAGATTCCATGAATCGGCTTCAGCAGTCATTGATTCTAGCGCACTCGAATGTCGAAAGTGGAGATAGGAGATCACACTCAACTATCAATTTGAGAATAGGCACAAAGCACTCAAACAAAAGTTTATTCAAAATCAACTAACTGTTACAAATGACACAACATCCCTATTTATAGGGTTACAACTCACATGACTCAACACTTGACAACACATAGGTCGTGAACGACCTAACAGATTACAACACACGTGACCTAACAGACGTGACCTACGACCTAAAAACAAAATACAAGTTATAACAAGTAAACGACTTAAGCACAACAACATAAGAACAACGAGTTAACAAACACAATGACCTAAGAATACAACACACACGACCTAAGAACTCAGACGACATAACACATCCTCCAGGAGCGACTTAGCGGCCTATCTTCCCAGCGACTTAAGCTTTAGCATCCAGTAGCGATCTAATGGAACTCGGCAGCGACCTAACCTCACAGCGGCATAAGGGATCTCAGCGACCTACTCTTGAGCGACCTAAGGCCTCGCAACCTAAGTAAGACAGAACAGCTTCATGAACTTGCGGCATAACCACTTGAACATCTCAAGAATAATCGACATGACTTCTTGCGACCTAAAACACCATAACATACAGCGACCTAAGAATAAGAGCTTCCTCGACCTAAGAGCTTTATCTTCAAGCGACTCAAAAACTTCAAGCAACCTACGTAAGGTCGTTCGCGACCTAAGGACGGAAGGTCGTTCGCGACCTAACTTAGGTCGCAGCTCGTTGGCTCTAGGTCGCCACTTATCATAGGTCGTTAACTTGCTTGCGCGACCTAAGGAACCTGTGGAATCTGAAGTTCTCTTTAACTCGCTAGGTCGTTCCAGCGACCTATCCCACTGATTTAGCTTGTTAGGTCGTAATTTATTAGGTCGTTTGCGAGTTAGGATTTGCGACCTATTGGATTTCATGAATTCTGGAGCAGCTTCGATCTTGTGACCATGGTGGGCTGCATAAGTTTCTAGCAAGCGCGATTTACTTCGGTGGATAGCAATGGCAGAGTGGGATAGGGTTAGAGTTTAGATTTATGAAATTTTGCGGCCACTTTTTTAGTTTACACGAAAGCATTGAGCGGGCCGAAGAAAATAAAAGAGGGAAGTTGTAATTTTTTGTAGTGCAGGCACACAACCGTCAAAAACAGTTGTGATAGATAAATATTTACAATTGACACAAATAAACAGTTGTTACAGACATATATTACAACTGCGGAACAAATAATTTTTTTACAACTGCTACATATAAACAGTTGTTATAAAATACCTATTACGACTGCCAGTTTGTGCAAGTTGTAAAGAAAAGGTTATAATATGGTTGTTTTGTTGTAGTGATTAGATCACACCTTTCTTTTATTTGATAAGCCATCGTTAACTCCTTAAAGTCTTCAACAGCATTGAAACGATAACCAATAAAATCCAAAAGAAATATTTGAGATCCTTTCTTCATAATATCTTTTAAATAAGAACATGACCCAACATGAGAACTAATGCTCAAATAACCACTAAAAATTGAAATACTTTGATGATTAGAATTAATCGAAAAATTACTATCAACATCTTACTCCAGTGCACAAATGTTGGACTTAACATTAAAAACAAAAAAGGTCATGTCTTGTACATATTTGAAAGAACAATATGGTATGCAAATCTGAATCAGTGTCGATAGTAATAACCTTGTTTCTCAAATAATACAATATACCAATATAACAAGGAGTAAGGCATGGCCAATGTACACATATACTATTTTTTATACCAATTAAAGAACAACCTATGTCAGGTCAAAGAACATAGCTATTCTCATCAAGTAAAAATAATACAAGAATACTGTCACCTACATTCGTGCAAAAATAAAAATAAAAAGGAAAATGTAATTAACATGTAAAAGAATACATATGCAGTCAAATATAAATACCGTTAGAAATAAAATAAAAGGTGTAAGCATTTCTGTATAATAACAACATAAAATGCTAAATATGCAAATTATTATATATTATAATCATAAACGGACACAAAATACTAAATGTACATAACATCAAAATATGAACTATGCTATAACATAACATATTGAAATCATACCAACATACACCTCTCATGCTTGAATCCAATTCAGACGTACTATATTCAAATGACCTACAAATTTCAAAATGACAGCAATATATTAGAAAAAAAGCAAATTGATGTACAATTACAAAGTTAAATCGATAAATTAGGTTAAAATAACATGTAATACTAGGGGTGGGCATAAACCGCACCGCTATACGGAAACCGCCCGCACCGAACCGCAAAAACGGTGCGGAAACCCGCACCGAATCTTCTAACCAAAGCAAATACCCCAAACCAGACCGACCCGCATTGATACGGTTCGGTTGCGGTTTGGACGATTGAACCAACCATATTAAACCGGACCGAACCGAATATTTACACTAGTAATCTTATGATAAAAATATAAGCAACTCCTATCTTATTTTAGATTCTAACGATGTATATTCAATCTTTAGCATATGTTATTATATTAATAATATTCGCTGTCATAAATAAAGAAGTTATAGTTTTGGTATAATATTTTTCATCTCATTTTTTTTGGAGAAATGCTAATTATAATCTTATTCTAGTCATTTTTTATGATTATGCATTGATTAATGTTGATATTTGGTTAATCTACCAAAAAAATCTCCCTTGTAGCTAAATGTCAGATTGAAATATTCATACAGTTAAGAACTAATCTTTCATTTTAGTATAATATTGTGTGTTTTAACTTTTAACTGTAAAACTTCATACAGTTGCCTTCGTAAATTGATTGTTGATGGAAGTAATTCTCTTATTTCATATTTAATATGGGTTCAAACCAGACCGAACCGTATTATATTCAAACTGAACCGAAACTGAACCGTTTAAAAAATTAGTATAATGGTTTATATTTTTTGATAAACCGTTTGATGTGGTGCGGAAGCAGTTTGAACTTCAAACCGCACCAAACCGACCCGCGTCCACCCCTATGTAATACTATCAATTGAGAACGAAAAAAAATTCAAATCTACACTAAAATTCTACGAACTCAAACATCGAATTTAAATTTCATTACAAATTAAAAGTGAAAGAAAAGAGGAAAAACGAGAAAATATAAAAAGAAGGAAATTAGGTTGTGCGTTGAAAAAATTAAGGGAAGTTTGACCTTCCGTCGAAATATTTGGACCACGTATTTTAGTTCAAAATAAAACAAAAGTACTTCTCAAGTATATTTTCCACTTACAGCTATTTGAATTAGTCAAGTAAAAATTATTATCCTAGCTAGGCCCTCAAACCCCTAAACATTTTCAGCCGTGACCCACCAAACCAAGTTGCAGACCAGGCCACTTACATAACCGTTTAGAATTTGACAATAAAACAAATACAAAGCAAACAATATTAAGATATACATATGTTTGAAATTTGATGTCCCCATTGACATTTTCTTAGAGCATTGCTTTAGAACTCAAAAGATCTTAAAATAAAAGTAATGCCCGTAAATGAGTAAAAGTCATCAATACATAGTTATTGGCTAATTATTGACTTGGAAAGTCAAAAAATTTGATTTTTGCTAGTGATTACTTTAATTTGAGCGTCGGAGTACAACTTCTCTGAATGTAATACGTGTAAAAAAAAATTAAAAAAACACATTTATAACCCTGGAATCTTAGTCCTTCTGATCAAAATATGGATGTGCTAAAAAAGAAGTGTGATGATTGATTCTTGACGGCAGCAGTGAATTATTCCCTCTTCAGTGATCCTGCAGATCCAGAGATCTATTGTTGGGTCAATTTATATTCCATCTTAGTTTAACAACACATATATTTCTGCTAAATACGTTATCTGAGGAAAATAAAAAACAATAAATATAATGGCAATATGATACCTAGAAAATAACTTAATTTTGTTGAATTTTCAGCATTCCCCGAAAATTAAATGCATTAGTGCAAAAGTATTATTAAATTTCTATTCAAATTTTAAGAATCATGGATTTGATGGATCTTCTAACAGTAGTTATGCAATTATACATCTATATATAATTTTGCTACTTCGTTCATGCAAAAGGTTTTGTTGGTCTAATTTATTGAGAATGAATATAAATGTCACAGTTATGACAAAAAATATTTGTTACTTTCTGTGTGCTTGTTTTTCTCAATTTGATTTATTTTTACTATATTTTTAATATTAATAAATTCTTACTAGTGCATTAAAATTTTGCTATTTATTATACAATCATAAATTTTGAATTCTACTTATTTTATCTTTTGCTTTCATGTAAATAATTCCTGATAATAGATTAATTATTGATAGTTATTTGAACTCCTTGTAATTTTCATTCTTTTCATGATATGCATATGCAAGCGTGCAGCGCCTTAATATTATGCTCATGTGTAAAAAACTTTCATATATCTTTGTGTGTAGGTTAAAGTTTTGATGTTATTAAGACTTAGTTCTAGTCATCATTGGTGTTCCTAAGTGAACAAGATTTCAAAACCGTTTGCTATTTCAATTCGTGAGATTTCATGGTCAATATATACATCATATGCATTGAATTGACACGGATACTTGGAAATATCCACGCTTTACTTAACAAAACTATAACAGTAGGAAAGAATAATATAATTAATAATATCATTCCATTTGCCTATATAAACAACTTCTCTCTACCAAACTCTTCACAGACTGAAATACCTTAGAAGCTTGTGCAAACTACATTCAAATTCAAATATGGCGTGCTATAACATGCCTACAGATGATTTCCTAGCAATCGTAGTTCCAGTAGTCGTCTACTGGGCTTATTCATGTTTGTATCTAATGCTAGGATCACTAGATAACTATCGCCTCCATTCAAGAGTAGACGAAGATGTTCGGAATTTAGTATCCAAGCGCAAAGTTGCCATTGCCGTGTTTTGCCAACAGCTCATGCAATCCACCGTTGCCATTATTCTTTTCAAAGTAAATACACTAAAACCTCTTGAAATAAGTTGATTATTTTCTCTTTTATAGCACATAGTAACATATTTGAAACTTTGTGGGTACAGGTTACAAGTAGAGATGAGGCAGGTCCTATACACTTGAAGCACCCTGAATCAACTTCATCATCCACCTTCATGGTTATAGGCTGCCAGTTCTTTATAGGCATGTTTGTGGTGGACACGTGGCAGTACTTTTGGCACAGGTACATGCACATGAACAAGTTCTTGTACAAGCATGTACACTCTTGGCATCACAGACTAGTTGTCCCTTACTCATTTGGAGCCCAATACAACCACCCAATAGAAGGCTTTCTCCTGGATACTATCGGTGGTGCACTGGCGTTTTTGTTCTCTGGAATGACTCCTAGAACTTCCATTTTTTTCTTTTCTTTTTGCGCTATTAAAGGCATAGATGACCATTGCGGGTTGTGGCTACCTGGGAACGTATTTCATGTGTTCTTCTGGAACAATACAGCCTACCATGACGTGCATCATCAACTCCATGGTACCAAATACAACTTTTCACAGCCATTTTTTATTACTTGGGATAAAATACTTGGGACTCATATGCCATATACGCTTGAAAAGAGAAATGGTGGTGGTTTAGAAGCAAGGCCGACTAAGGAGAAGCATTGAGGATATTGTGTAAATATAGTGCGGACTTCACAGGAAATTAAATGTGTGAATTAATTTATTTTTAAGTTGAATTTTTGTGTGTGGATATATTGTAACTTTCAGTAGGCATTGACAAAAAATGCTTGTTGATAATTTGAAACTATGTAACATATATGACTTGTAGTCTATGGGCATTTATAGACATCAAACGTTAAGGAAACTTCTTGTTTCTCTACCAATGCAATGAACTGTTTTTAAAAACCCTAAACATCAAGTTTAGGTTCTGTACAAAGCAATCAGTGCATTTATAATCACATAAATGAAAAATTGCAACAAATACTATATGAGCACAACACGAATGCAAACAAGAAGGAAAACATCTCAAAAGGAAACATGACTACACCCAGTGAGAGTTCTGGCAGAACCACACTAAGGTCAAGGTCATCACCTGTAACATTGAACTCAGAACGAAGTGGAAATTTTGGTGGAGGTGGAGGGGGTTGAAGGCGGTATTGTAGTGGAATTTGGATACTGGGATAGAGTACTCAAACCCTTATGGCAGTAATCGGGAAGCAAGGTGGTGACTGAAGTAACCATAGAACTTGTTATGGCAGCAAAAGTGACTTCAAAGGGATCTAGCAAAGGAAGATGTTGGTAGGTAACTTGTCAATGTGGTAGTATTCCTGGTAAAAGTTGGGAACCAAGAGCGGTAGGAATAGCATAAAAGTCTAATGTTGAATACTTCAGAAGAAAGAAGAAAGATGAACAGAAACATGAAAGAGACCTGTTTCACCGCTGTTTATATTAGTGGCATCACCTAAACAAAAAAGTTAGAATTTTGCCAAGACAACTTTAATCTAAGTTTATAATTAATTTCTAGAGCTTTCTCCACAATACTAAACTATATTTGTTTCTACATAATTCCAAACACTTATCAAAAAGTACTTTCTAGATAAGACTTCTCTAAAATATTTCTACGATTTGAGCTTATTATATCAAATAATTAAGACCAAAATTAAAATCTAAAATCAAGTTAATATTTCAACGCTCCCCTTTAACTTGATTTTGCTTCTTCAAGCAAACTCCTCAAGATGACAAAATCTTCGCGCTTGAGAGGTTTGGTTAAGATATCAGCTACTTAATCATGCATCTTCATGTACTTTAGTTGCACATCCTTTTTGACGACACACTCTCTAATGTAGTGATAGCGTGTATCAATGTGTTTGCTTCAATCGTGGAAGACTAGGCTCTTGGCCAAAACAATTGCTGACTTGTTGTCCATGAAAATCTCGATCGGCTCTTCTTATGGCAAATTCTACTCCTTTAATAGATTTGGTAATTGAATTGCATGATGAAAACATGAAGTAGCAGCTACGTTCTCCGCTTCACATGTGGAAAATGTGACAAACAACTACTTCTTCGACATCCATGTGAAGGCTGTGTCTCCCATGTAGAACATGAAGCCTCATGTGCTCTTTCGGTCATCCATATCTCCACTTCAATCGCTATCACTATATCTAACAAGCGTGTAATTATCAGAAACAGAGTATTACAAGCCAAAGTTTGTTATCCCTTTGATACAGCGAAGAATCCTCTTTGCCGATTTCAATTGAGTTGTTGGATTCTCCATGAATCGAATGACAACTTTTATCGCATATAGTGTCTAGTACTGTCCACGTTAAATATCATAAACTTCCAACCAAGCTCTTAAAGTGTGTTGGGTCCAGCTTTTCTCCTTCCTCGTGCCCTTGACAACTTGACTTCACCTTCCAGTGGCATGCATACCAGATAAGAGTTATCCATCTTGAACTTCTTCAACAGTTCCTTAGCCAGCCTTCTTGATTAGGATTCCTTCGTCTTCTTGTTTTACTTCAATGCCAAGGTAGTAAGACATAAGCCAAATATCGGTCATCTCAAACTCTTTTGTTGTCTTTTTCCTAAACTTTTTAAACATACTTGGATTGCTACCTCTGAAGATCAAGTCATCTACATACAAGCATACAATCAACGTATCATCGTTTTGTATTTTGATATAGAGTGCATGCTCATATGGACACTTGATGTAGTTTGTCTCTCAGATGTACTTATCAATTCGAGCATTCCAAGCTCTTAGAGCTGATTTCAACCCATAAAATGCATTCTTTAGCTTCAAAACCTTGTTTTCTTCTCCTTTGATTTCATAGCCTTATGGCTGCTCAAAATGAACTTCTTCTTCAAAAACTCCATCTAGGAAGGTAGATTTCACATCCATTTGATATATCTGCCATTTATTTTGAGCTGCCAATGAAGTTATTAGTCTAACAATTCTAGTCGAGCGACTGAAGCAAATACATCATCGTAGTCAATGCTAGCTCTTTTACTGTAGTCTTTTGCCACCTATCTCGCCTTGTATCTTTCAACTTTTCCTTTGGCATTCTTCTTTACTTTATACACCCACTACACATCGATTGCCTTGTGTCCTTGTGGAAGTGAAGCTAATTCCCATGTGTCATTATTCTTGATCGCCTTTATCTCCTCATCCATAGCATTTCTCCAACTCTTCTTTTACAAAGCTTCTTGGAAGTTCATGGGCTCACAATCCGCAAATAGAAAAAAAGAGCAATATTGACTTGATTTTTGATTACCTCGTAAATTTCTTAAAGGCTTCTGAAGCGTGGAGCCATTTCACTTGAGTTTTCGTCTTCTTGACAACTCGCGGCTGGTGAAACTGGTGGGGAAGTAGGCTCATCTCTTGATTATTCCATCCTTGGTTGCTGAATGCCATCTTCTTCAAAATGTGGAAAGAAGTTGTAGTCATCATTATGTGATCTCCAATCCCATTCTCCTTCTTTATCAAATGTGATATATTGACTAATGATTGTCTTCCCCTTATCAAGATTGTAGAGCTTGTAGCCTTTGGTGTTGATATCATAACCAATGAAGATGTACTTCTCACTTTTGTTATCTAACTGGCTTTGCTTCTCGTCCAGCACATGTACCTGAGTTATGCTTCCAAACACTTAGATCGAAAATGTTGGGCTTCCTTCCACTCCATGCTTCTTGTTATCCTACCTTTTGACCAAGTAGTATACCGACGAACTCGTCGAGTCAAACTTCAAAGCTATCAAGGTAGGAAGCCCGAAAAGATAGCCTAAGTGATGCAGCAGCGGATTAACAAAATGATGATTCTGTGAAAGTAGCGATCGATGGAATGAAGAATACTGAATGGCCCAAATTCGTTGATCCGAAGATACCGAATTCTAGCTATCTTCGTCACGTTGATCGCGCACGATACCGTGAAAGAAGATCTGCAATTCTTCAGACGTTGATCAAGCGCACTTGATACCGTGAATTGGCTTCTACGATCGTTGATTCGAGCGCACTCGAATGCCGAAAGAGGAGATAGGAGATTACACTCAACTACCAATTTAATGAAAGCACAAAGCTAACAAACAAAAGTTTTTATTCCAAATCAACTTAACTTTTACAAATGACCCAACGTGCCTATTTATAGGCTTACAACTCATCACACACAAAACTGTACAACACTTAGGTCGGTCATGACTTAAACATCACGACCTAAAAAACAGTCAACCTAAAAACAGACGACCTAAAAAACAGACGATCCAAAAACAGACGCGACCTACGACCTAGAGCAGCAGCGACTCAACACAAAGAAAACAATACAACACATTACAACTCCACACTTACATCACAACACATAGGTCGTTCACGACCTAAAATACAACATACACTTGGCAGCAGCGACCTAAGCTCCTCCAGCGACTTAAGTTTTGCGACCTAGAATAAAGCGGCTTCAGGACATCTTCGCGACCTATAGTGAGCGACCTATCTTCCCATATCTCCCGCGACCTAACTTAGGTCGTAGCACCTTATTCTTCAACTCGTTAGCTCGTAAGTCGCTAGGTCATTCCAGCTGGTTATCCTTCTTGTTAGGTCGCACACGACTTAACAGTATGTTAGGTCGCTCGCGACCTAAGACTTGGTCTGTTTGGCCTGCATCAATGAGCAACCTGTTAGGTCATTCCAGCGACCTTTTCTTCTACTTTAGCTCGCTATTCTCAAACCCGTTAGGTCGCTTACGACCTAAGACTCCAACTTCCCACGACTCTTCACAAAGTTTTAACTCGTTAGCTTCCTCGTTAGGTCGTACTCGACCTATCAACACGTTAGGTCATACACGACCTACGACTTCATCTTCCTGGGCTGCATCATCCTCCCCGGGTTGAGAAAAATTCGTCCTCGAATTTGCACCCTCTTCTTCCACAACAAGTTCATCCCCATGATATGGTATAAGATGTTTAACATTAAACACGTCAGACGTGTACACATCCTCCGGCAGCTTCAACCTGTAAGCGTTTTCATTGATCTGTTTCACAACTATTACAGGACCAATCTTTCGTGCTTTAAGTTTATTGTATGCTCCCACTGGAAAACGATCTTTTATTAACACAGCATATATTAAATCTCCATCATTAAATTCGACGCTTCTTCGCTTCAAATCTGCAGTTCGTTTATACTTTTCATTCGCTTTCTCCAATCGTTCCTGAACGATTTTATGACATTCTGCCAATTCATCAACAAAATCAACAGCCCGTTTAACAGTCCCCTTTAGTTGTGGTACTATTGTCAAATCCAACGGCCCTTTTGGTAAACTTGAATAAACAATCTGGAATGGACTGAACCCAGTACTTCGATTGACTGCATGATTATGTGCAAACTCTGCTTGACATAACTTCATATCCCAGCTTTTCAAATTATCTTTCACGAGACATCTCAATAAGTTCCCCAACGATCTGTTAACCACCTCCGTTTGCCCATCAGATTGCGGATGATAGGCACTACTAAAATTTAACTTCGTTCCAACCATCTTCCACAAACTTAACCAAAAATGGCTTAGAAACCTAGTATCCCGATCAGAAACAATGGATTCTGGTAAACCATGTAAGTGATACACTTCTTTAAAGAATAACTCGGCAACACGGACGACATCAGCTGTCTTCTTACAAGCGATGAAATGTGCCATCTTTGAAAACCTGTCCACTACAACATATATCGAATCATTCCCCCTCTGAGTTCTCGGTAATCCCAAAACAAAATCCATACTGATATCAACCCATGGTCTAACCGGCACGGGTAACGGCATATACAATCCCGCATTTGTCGCTATCCCTTTGGAAATTTGGCAAATATGACATCTCTCCACAAACCTCCCAACTTCCCGTTTCAACGAAGGCCAATAATAAGATTGAGAAATCAATTGCAAAGTACGATTTAGGCCCACATGACCTTCCTCATGCAACTCCTTTACAATCTTCATACGTAAGCTGCACTCTGGTATGCACAATCGATTTCCCTTAAAAAGAAAACCATCCACCAATACAAACTCATCCGTCTTTCCCTCCTTGACTTTATCTATACACTTCGCAAAGTAAGGGTCATCAACAAACATTTCTGGTAACACATAAAATCCCGTTACTTCAACCTTCATTGTAGTCAACAAATGATTCCTTCGACTCAATGCATCTGCCACTCTATTCGTAATTCCCGATTTATGCTTCACCACAAACGTAAATTGTTGTAAGTATGCAATCCACGAAGCATGCCTTGCCGCAATCTTGTCCTGTCCCTGCATATGCTTCAATGCCTCATGATCAGTATATAAAACAAATTCTTTATGAAACAAATAATGCCTCCAATGCTTCACAGCTTGCACAATAGTATAAAATTCCACATCGTAAGTATTATATCTCATCCTTGCTCCTGATAACTTCTCACTGAAATATGCAATAGGACGTCCCTTCTGACTCAACAACCCTCCGATTCCAACCTTCGATGCATCCGTATGTAATTCAAACAACAACTGAAAATCCGGCAACACTAGAATTGGTGCTGTCGTCAAAAGCTCCTTGATCCGCTCAAAAGCAACTCCTGCTTCCTCCGACCATGAAAATTGTTTCCCTTTCATACAATCAGTAACTGGGGCCATCACGCTACTGAAGTGTGGAATAAACCTTTGGTAGAATGATGCTAAACCATGAAAGCTTCTAACCTCTGTAATCATCCTGGGTTGTGGCCAATTTCTGATTGCTTCAACTTTATTCTGATCCACCTGTATACCACCTCCCTATATGACATATCCCAAAAATAAAACACTATGCGTCATGAACACGCATTTCTTCGTTGCAGCATAAAATTGTTCCTGTCGCAGTATCATCAACACTTCTCTTAGATGTTGCAAGTGTTCTTTTGAGCTTCTACTATATATCAGTATATCATCAAAATACACCACCACGAATTTCCCAATGAATGGTCTAAAAATCTGATTCATCACCCGCATAAATGTACTTGGTGCATTCGAAAGACCAAATGGCATGACCAGCCATTCATATAATCCTTCTCTCGTCTTGAACGCGGTCTTCCACTCATCCCCTAGTCTTATACGAATTTGATGATAACCACTTTTCAAATCAATCTTCGAAAAGATAGTAGCCCCGCTCAACTGATCCAACAAATCATCAAGTCTCGGCATTGGAAATCTATATCTCACAGTAATCTTATTCAGTGCTCGACTATCAGTGTACATCCTCCACGTTCAATCTTTCTTTAGTACTAACAAAGCTGGCACCGCACAAGGACTTAAACTTTCCTGCACACGCCCCTGCTCAAGCAACTCTTCCACTTGCCTTCTCAACTCCTCGTGTTCCTTTGGACTCATTCTGTAGTATGGTCTATGAGGTAACACAGCTCCTGGAACAAGATCAATTTGATGTTGAATGTCTCTCAATGGTGGTAACTCCGTTGGTAACTCCTCAGGAAATACATCGTCAAATTCTTCCAGTACTGGCTTTACTTCTTTAGGAATCTCAACCACTTCATGACTTTCACGTCCAATCAACAAGAATACTTCAGGCTCCTCTTCTACCTCCTTAACAAACTCCTTCAAAGATAGTAACGTTTTAAGTTCTTCAATCTCATCCAACTTGTTTTCTTCTTGTTGTCGCTTCTTAGTAATCAAAGTGATTTTAGTTCCTTCAAACATAAAACTGTAACTGTTAGTACGTCCATCATGTTGCACAGCCCTATCATACTGCCACGGCCTCCCCAGCAACAGATGACATACGTCCATGTCCACAACATCACACCAAATTTCTTCCTTGTATTTCTTCCCGATTGAAAAATTAACACAAGCTCTTCGCCCAACTTTCACCTCCCCACCTTTCCTCAACCAAGCTAACTTGTAAGGTTCGGATGCTTCTCTGTCTTCAATGATAACTTCTTCACAGCTTCTGTAGAGATAATATTATCACAGCTCCCCGCATCGATGACAAACTTGCAAACCCTTCCCAAGATAGTACATGTTGATTGAAAGATGTTACTCCTCAACCAGCTAGTTTCCTCCTCCTGTTTTGGTGTTAAACACGACCTCTTCATCATTAATGAATACCCTTCATCTCCCGACACATTCTCTTCCTCCTCATCATGTAGTGAATTAGAACAGTCAGCCTCTACCTCATCTTCCTCTGCCTCAGCAATCATAGTTCTCTTCTTCGGTTTTGGACATTCGCTGCTCTTGTGACCCACTTCTTGACAATTATAGCATTTGAAATTAGTGTTGACCTTTGGCTTAGCCGCTTCATGAACAACCGGCTTACTCGATGCCTTAGGAATATTAGAACTACTACCCGCTCCTTTGTTCTGCCCCGTAAAACTTGGAAACACAACTCCCCCATGTCTCCCTTGTTTCTCCCAAGCTAACGCCTTTTGATGTGCTTCTGCCACAGATCTAGGGTCGAACATGTTCACCATATCCTAGATCTGTGTTCTAAGTCCACCAACAAACCTAGCAGTTAATTGTTCTTCTGTCTCCATAATGTCATTTCAAGCAATCAACTGGTAGAACTCATCTACATAATCAGTAACAGCCTTCGTCCCTTGCCTCAGGTTTTGTAGTCTCTGATACATTAGTGATTGGTAATTGTAAGGTAAGAAAGTAGCCTTCATCAATTTCTTCATCTTTTCCCAAGCTACAATCCTTGACTTTCCCATCCGCTCTCTAGTTATAAGTTTGGTTTGCTGCCACCATGCCATAGCTCTCCTCCTCAACCTAGTAGCAACCAACTTCACTTTACGATCCTTCGGAACCTCCTTTAAGTCAAATATTTCCTCAACATAAGCTAACCAATCAAGAAATTCCTCGGCTTGCATACCTCCCTTGAATTCCGGTATTTCAGTTTTCATCCCAGACTCCCACTTGTGATCATACTCCGACTGATTCCTTCCTTGTCCTCGTCCTCGTCCATGAACACTACCACCATCAAACTCCTCTTCAAAATCTGATGTATATCAATGTCGATCCTGACCACCAATATCTCTACTACCATCGTGTCTTCCACCAACATCCCTTCTATCTATATTTCTCCGATCACGATCATTCACACTCCTATCACGTCTTCGTTCATCATCATTTCTATAACAATCTCGACTCACACTTCTATGATCATTATCGACACTTCGCTCTCGATTGGAATGTGGTGACACTCTACTTTCCCCATGGTTAGATTCAGGTGAAACCCTTCTCCGATTTTGATTCATCTCCAACATCATCTTCTCTAGTCCACCAATCCCTTCATTAAGCTTCTCACTAAAGTTTTCGTTTATTCTTTGCTCCATCTAATCAGCTTCTTCTCTTCTATACAATGCTTCTATGTTCTGATGGCGATTAGCTCTTCTCGGCGGCATGATTTGAAACTTCACAAACACTTCAATTCTCGATGTGAACAAATATGATGCACGGTCTTCAACTTCAATCTTTGGCGCGCAAAGCTCCCACGCAAAATTCAAACACCTTTCTTCTTTCGATCCAAAATGATATGGATCAAAATCTTCACTCTTGTTGCGAATTTGT
This sequence comes from Allium fistulosum, assembly GCA_030737815.1. NCBI lineage: Eukaryota > Viridiplantae > Streptophyta > Magnoliopsida > Asparagales > Amaryllidaceae > Allium > Allium fistulosum. The sequence continues at coordinate 732,059,943 of CM060908.1, forward strand.
GATAAACGCGATGAACAACCAACTTCTCTAAATGATGTACGACCTTCAACTTCAAACTCTCGGCTCTAACACTTCTCTTAGCTCGGCTTTGTTTGATGTAGCTCGGCTTCACTAACTCCTCAAACTCTTCGATAGAATATTGGCTCCAAGACTCGGCTTACCTATGATTGGCTAAGTCTAGCTCCGATACCAAATGATGCAGCAGCGGATTAACAAAATGATGATTCTATGAAAGTAGCGATCGATGGAATGAAGAATACTGAATGGCCCAAATTCGTTGATCCGAAGATACCGAATTCTAGCTATTTTCGTCATGTTGATCGCGCACGATACTGAATTCTAGCTATTTTCGTCACGTTGATCGCGCACGATACCATGAAAGAAGATCTGCAATTCTTCAGACGTTGATCAAGCGCACTTGATACCGTGAATTGGCTTCTACGATCGTTGATTCGAGCGCACTCGAAAGCCAAAAGAGGAGATAGGAGATTACACTCAACTACCAATTTAATGAAAGCACAAAGCTAACAAACAAAAGTTTTTATTCCAAATCAACTTAACTTTTACAAATGACCCAACGTGCCTATTTATAGGCTTACAACTCATCACACACAAAACTGTACAACACTTAGGTCGATCATGACCTAAACATCACGACCTAAAAAACAGTCGACCTAAAAACAGACGACCTAAAAAATAGACGATCCAAAAACAGACGCGACCTACGACCTAGAGCAGCAGCGACTCAACACAAAGAAAACAATACAACACATTACAACTCCACACTTACATCACAACACATAGGTCGTTCACGACCTAAAATACAACATACACACGGCAGCAGCGACCTAAGCTCCTCCAGCGACTTAAGTCTTGCGACCTAGAATAAAGCGGCTTCAGGACATCTTCGCGACCTATAGTGAGCGACCTATCTTCCCATATCTCCCGCGACCTAACTTAGGTCGTAGCACCTTATTCTTCAACTCGTTAGCTCGTAAGTCGCTAGGTCGTTCCAGCTGGTTATCCTTCTTGTTAGGTCGCACACGACTTAACAATATGTTAGGTTGCTCGCGACCTAAGACTTGGTCTGTTTGGCCTGCATCAATGAGCAACCTGTTAGGTCGTTCCAGCGACCTATTCTTCTGCTTTAGCTCGCTATTCTCAAACCCGTTAGGTTACTTACGACCTAAGACTCCAACTTCCCACGACTCTTCACAAAGTTTTAACTCGTTAGCTTCCTCGTTAGGTCGTACTTGACCTATCAACACGTTAGGTCGTACACGACCTACGACTTCATCTTCCTGGGCTGCATCACTAAGAGTCGAGAAACTAAGCACAATTGAAGCCATAGGACAAAAACAAAGCCAACTCCAGAGTTTGGGGTCACCGATCCAACCAAGTGTTGGATCAATACCGATCCAACATCATGGATCGGTGCCGATCTACAAATCTTGGCCAAATCATGCCCCCACTCCTACTACATGCCAATGATAATTTTAGAAGCCCATTTCAAGTATTTTTTTGTTGTTTCCATTTAAGTCTATGTGATCACCACGAGCTCTTGAAATCAGCAACTTCATTCATCCATAGATTCATCATTTGGACTTATAAACAAGCAAATGATAGAGCAAACAAGTATGGGATCACGAAGCTAACCAAGAGTCAAGCTTAAACAAAGAGCCCACGATGACCAATTTGGTTGTCTCATGGATTGGTACCGATCCAAGCCCGTGGATTATCACCAATCTGTGATTCTAGCTAAGGTGGCACTCACATTTTCTGGAAAACTAGTTTCGAGCGTGGAGAACGAGGTGGTGACCTTTAGGCAAGATTTTAGGCTTCCTACCTCTATAAATAGGAGGGTAGAGTTCATTTTTAAGGATCTTTTTAGCTCTCTTGCTCTCATACTCTAATTTCTTACAATCATTCATGGATTTATACCGATCTGAAACAGATTTATACCAATCCGTAAGAACTGTACTTGAAAAACAATAGTATATTAAAAGGAAACTTGAAGTGGACGTAGGTCGGAGTACGCCGAACCACTATAAATCTTGTGTGTTCTGTTTCTTGCTCGTTTTTCATTTATTTTCTTTACTTTTTATTCTCTACCTATTCTATTAAGTGTTTGCGTCATTTTTGGTTCAAATAATTTTTGTGGTATTTTTTCCCATATACTTCTTGTTGGGAATTAGTTTGATAGATAAACCACACATGCAATTTCTTCTGTCAAAAACTCCTTTGGCACCCTCATAACTTTGAGTACGATCCTCGCCATCTCAAGGATTGTCCTATTCTTCCTTTCTGCTACTCTATTTTGTTGGGGGGATCTAAGCACCGTCATTTGTTGTCTAATTCCATTATTTTCACAATACTTCTGGAATTCTTTTAATGTGAACTCTCCTCCACGGTCATATCTCATCGTTTTAATCACAAGGCCACCTTCCTTCTCAATATGGGCCTGGAGCTTCTTGAAGTTCTCAAACACCTCTGATTTCTCTTTTAAAAAATACACCCATTTTTTTCTTAAAAAATCATCGATGAAAAAATGAAATAGTTACTCTTAGAAAGTGAATTTGGCTTAATTGGACCGCATACACCATGTGTATGAGTTCCAATGGTTTTTTAGCTCTTGAATATGACTCCTTTGGAAAGCTCATTTTAAATTATTTTCCAAGTAGACATCCTTCACACACATGATCGGAATGACTGATGCAAGGTAATCCTCTTACCATTTTCCTCTTGGAGAGCAACTCTGATTCTTTGAAATTGAGATGTCCAAATTGAAGATGCCAAAGCCAAGAAGCATCTTTGTAGCATATCTTAAGACTGTGAGACAACATTTTGAATGTTGAGAATGAAAATTCTATTTTTTGATATCGGCACCTTAGCACTAAAGTTACTTGCCTTGTTTCTTATAGAAATTTTATTATCTTTTAATCGAATATTATAACCTTTCTCTAAGAGCGGTCATAGGCTCAAGATGTTGCTTTTCATAATTGGCACATAGTAAACATTGGACATGAATTGGCACTCTCCATTCTTCAATCGAATGAGAACATTTTCTTTATCTTTCATCGCTACTTTTGATTCATCTCCAAATGCCACGTTGCCCTTCAGTGATTTATTAAGCTCCATGAACATGCTTCTTTATCCACACATATGGTAGCTTGAACAACTATCTAGTTACCATTAATTAGCCTAATCTCTTTCATTTTCCTTGCAAGCCAATAGTAAGTTACCATCTTCTTGACTTCTTTCTCAGCTTAATTGGCATTCTCTTTAATTTTATTGTTGCTTGGAGCTCTACATTCAAAATCATAATGTACAAAATTTTCACAATTGTAACATTGACGTGTGACCTTTCATTCCTTGATTTTAAATTTCCTCTCCCACGACCTCTTATTTATCTTTCCCCTCCTTGGTTGTTGTTGTCATTGTTGTTATCATTATTGGGCCTCTAACCTCATCTATGTCCATATCCAAGACCTCATTCTGGATGAATACCTCGTCTTTGTTGGGTTTGATTGCTTTTTTCTTTTTTGAATCAACCCATCTCTTGAGTACTTGCTCCACGATCTCTTCTTTCTTCCTTTTCTTTTCTTCATAAACCTACAATGAGCCGAGAAGTTCCTCTATTGCTATGGCATTCAAGTTTTTTGTCTCTTCGATGATGACGATAATATGTTCGAACTTTAGATCTACTGATCTAAGAATCTTATACATGATTCTTACATCATTTTACGTTTCAACATTTCTTTTTAAATTTCTAGTTACTATTAAAACTCTTGAGTAGTAATCAGAGACAAGTCCACCTTCTTTCATATGCAAAGTCTCAAACTCTCCTCTTAAAGTTTGAAGACGTACCTTTTTGACCTGATCGGCTCCTTTGTAAGATGTTCAAATCTTCTCCCATGCTTATTTGGCCGACTTTGCTCCTAAAATCTTCTCAAAGGATCATTATCCAATCCTTGATAGGTTAGACAGAAAGCTTTCTTATCTCTCTTCCTTAAGTCTTTCAAACTATCCCTTTAATTTTGAGATCAACTATCTTCATTCTCGTATTTGGTGTAGCCTTTCTCGACTATCTCCCACACATCATGTGCTCCAAGGAGAGTCATAATCCTTAAGCTCCAATTGTCATAGTAAATCTTGGTAGGCATAGAAACTTGAAAGGGAACATGCTATTCACCATCTTTTTAGGAGGATCTTCAAGTTGTGATATCACTTTGCTGAATATTTTAGGAAAAAGAAGGAGAGAAATATGAAAGAGACATATTATTATCGAAAACTTTTCTTTTTATTCTTGCTTAATATAAACACACTAACTTTACACTTATTTATGGCATTATGTAACACTCTGCAATTTTATATAATTAAATATTCAAATAACGATGAATAGTGAAAATAAACATTTTTTGAAATTATTAGAGTATGGCCTCGAAACTTATATCATTGTGTCCGTGGCGATTTCCTAATCAATTTCCATATATAACTTGTCAAAATTTGAGTTAATACGGAGAAATTACCAAAAGAAACAAAAAGCAGAGAAACGAAAAAAAATAAAAATAAAATATATGGGTCGACCCATAGGTTGACCCAGAGCACTCCAAGGTCGATCGCCAGGTCGACCCTAGGGTTGACCCGCGTCGCTACCTGGACGTAATTTTGTCCAGGTACGGCCGAACCAAATAAAAATTGATTTTTGCACGATCTGAGCAATCGTTGACAGATCTGATAACTCCAAACGACCCTATGACGTGGTGACTTCAGATTCAATCCAAGAATCCAACGGTCTGAGATCCACAAACTCCACTATAAATAGGACCTTAGGCCTACCTATTTTCTTACAATCATATTTTCTCCCAATGGGTTCATTGCCTGAGGCTGAACCCTAAATAGAAAATATTTCTTTGGGTTCATTGCTTGAGGCTGGACCCTAAAAAGAAAATATTTCTAGGGAGAAGATATTCTTAATAAAAATATTAGACACCTTAGAAGGGAATCCAGGAAGACCATGGAGCTAAGCTAAGCACAAGCAAAGCTAAGGACAACAGGTGAGTGGATTTAATTATATATCCTTTACCTTTATGATATATTATCATTAGATTCCCGTTAAATAATTTTATTTAGTATTTATTTCAGTAATTAATCCTGTTAATTTGTAACGACCCGAAAATTTCAGTGGTTTTATTTATTTAATTAATTGAATTTTGTGAAATTTTAAACAATAAAATTTTGACATATAAATTTGATATTTGGAATGCGTCTAATTAAACATAGTAACTAGTAAATTTTCGTCCAAAAATATGAAAATTTATTTCGCGCGTAAATTTACTTCAATTTAATCAGTTAAAAATTGGTGATAATAAAATGTTTTCCAAACCTAAATATTTTTACATATAAAATTTGTAAATCATCTTCTGAGTGAGACGTCATCTGTCGTTTCGTCAAATTTGGACTTCTGTTGCTCCGTTTATCTTAATTCGGTTAGAATAGCAGCATTTCTGGTACCGGTTATCGACTTTTGATCGGATGACCGTATCACTGATATCTGTGTACCGTTTTGATCGTCTCGTCGTGCTGATCTCCACGGTATATTCAACTCTGCAATTTGAGATCCGGTACATGTCGGAAAGAATAAACAGTTCACCATAACGGTACCGAAATTTTGACTTTACATTTTTCCCTTAGGCTTCAAATCTATAACGTGCAACCCAACAACAATTAATTGGTTTATTAAATTTCCAAAAATCAAGGGGCGACCAATTCTATTCCTACTGTTTAGTATTGTGGACCTGTTCTTTTGTTGTAATTATATCTGTTCGTTTGCCTTCTCTGTTCAATGCGTTCCAAATATTAATCAAGGAAAAGCTACCTGTTCTTTCTCCACTCCTCCATTTGTTCTCACCCCCTATTTACCTGCTTAGCAAACCAAAGACGCACGCAGCTATCCCCATCACCGAAACTCCCCTTTGCCAGATCGAGACATACCCAACCGAACCCCACGTCAACCACCAGACCAACCCCTTCGCCCTGCAGATCTGCCACCTCACCACACGTGGCCTTGAACCCAAAACCCACTGACCCACAACTCCTCCGCCTTCAACCACCACGGCATGCCAATCCACCATCACGCCCAGCCACACGCCACGCCTCTCTGCCATAATTAGCCCAGCCTGCCGAATCTCCCTCAACCCCACTTCCACCCAAACGCCGGCAACTACCACATCTGACGCCTCACAGCCCCACTCAACTCTTCTCTGCAACACCCTCCTCTATGGGCCGTGCCTCCTAGCCTTGCACCCACGGCATCTAGCCTCGGCCAGCAAAACCGAGCAGTTACTTCCCTTAGATTTGTTCGGCTCCTCCTTTCTCTTCCTGCTGACCGCATGGTCCATCGAGCCGGCCATTGTTCCAACGTCGTTTTGAAATACTGTAAGGTGTTATAAGTTTATATTTATGTACATGTATAGATATTTGTAGATCTAGTTTGCCTGTGAAATTATATTTTGTTGATTTCTAAGTTTACAGTTAGTATAATTAAGGGTGGTTATATCTAATGTCAACTATTTATATATAAAATATATTTTACTTTACGTGAGTCATATTTTGTTTGCTGCGGTTATGTAGTAGTTATATAAGAGTATATATAGTTTACAGCATTTATCTGGGTGCGTGTATTTATATTATGTTAAATTTTATAAATTTTGTAATATGGTAATATTATTTTATATGATTTATACTAATAATAGCCTACGAGTAATATATGTATGATGTTTATGCAGAGCTTTATATAAAGATGCGTTGTTTTATATATTAATATATATGGGTTTAGCTTATATATATATATATATCATTCACTTACGTGTATATATATTAGTTTATATATTTTGTATGTAAGTCTATATATGCAGTAATATATATTTTGATTTTTGTTAGCTTAAATATATAATATGGGTTCATACTGTTATATAATGCAAAGTTTAAAGTTATATATGATGTTGAGTTATAGTAGTCTGTATATAAGAGAATCTGTTATTCCATAAAACCTGTATGTATTGTCTTAAAAATATGCTTGAGCCTGGTTGTAGTCGTGGTTTCGGCTGTAATGTATATTGATTTCAAATAGTAGTATTATATTTTATACGAATTATATAGATTATATAAAAGTTTATAATCGGTTATACTATATGGTTATAATATGTTTCTTCTATATGTTGCGTTGGTTATATAAATATATATCAGAACTAATGTTTGTCTATATATAGTTTGCTTTGTTCCTATGATGCAAGCTTATGTCCTTTATATATATATTATAACAGTTTTGTTTTATTTTAGTATAATCTAGTTTGGATTATATATATGTCTGAGTACTTTAGTTAAATAATATATTTGCAGTATGAGTTTGTATCTCCAGATTTGTACTTTATATATATATAGCCAGTTGTTTGTAAAGTATGTAAGTTAAGTATAAAACTATAATTTCATTCAACATAGTGGCATTTCTTGTTTGAATAAATAATGTGTTCTGATTTTATCTATAAGGTTCAATATATATAGTGATATACATATTTTTGATTTCAAAATATAATATGTATATATATTTGATTTTAATACATGAGTTTTATTTTAAAACAATGATTTTAATTATATCTATATATGTATTTTCATATTTGTTTAAATTCAATATTTATTTCGTGGAAATAATAATTATTATTATATATATATATATAGCTTCTGTTCTAATTCGATTTCGTCAATTCCTTGTCATCAGCTTTGATCGTCAAACTCGTGCCCATCTTGCTTTCTTTGAAATTTGGGTTTGGAATCGTAACCTGTCGCGTAGTCTAATCTCTCTAGCCTCGAAAGGTGAGCAATCACTCACGATTAATATTCTTATAGTTATTAAATTTGATTTCAAATTGAAATGTCAGTTGAAATATGCTGATGTTAGTTATTTACATTGTTATATATGTCATTATCTGTATCTGTTCACTTATGACATCCGACACCATTATCTGTTATTTATATTGTTGATATATGCCTGTTACTGTTGTTAATTTATTATCATATCTGTTATCACTCTGCAAGTTCCCTGTTAGTATAGAATCACTATGGGTTGAAATGATACATACCCGAACGATCTGTAGAATAGGAGAAAATCGTTATGGGTTGAAATGATAAACCCAAGCGATTTTCATTGAATTGAATTTGGGATTTCGGGTTGAAAAGATATATACCCGAATATGTTTTAAATTGCGGATTGAAATGATAAATATCTGTATCACTTGACCATAGGATAGAAAATTATATACAGGCACCGTTGGTCTATATATAAATGTTTTGAAAATGATTTCTTTGGTTATGTAAAGATATATATGGTTTTGATAAATATTGATTTTTAAAGATTCATTAAAGTTGATTTAATAAAGTTGATAAATAATATGTTTAAGTATTTACTTAATATCTATATCTTCGAATATAGAATTTATAATTGTTTGAAATTATATTTATTTAAGAATTATACTTAAATAAGTTTGATTTGAAATGTATTGAATTTGAAATTTAAAGAAGTGATTTACAACTTGAAATTTGAAAGGGTGACTTAAATGGATATTTCAAGCGTATAAATATTTAAATGAGATATTTGGTCTATTTAAATTGTAAATTTAAATTGTATTCAAATGTTATGGAAATGATTAAGTTAATATTTCAAAACTAAATAATTGTAAAGGGAATCTGATATGTATATAAATTTATCGAATTTAGTTTTGAAGTGATGAATATTTAAAGCTTTGAAATATATTAAAATTGAAATGACTTATTTTATGGTTTAGATATGTATTTGAAATCGATAAATTGAAATGGTTTATTTAGAAGCTGAATCGAGTTGAAACTAATGATTTGAGATTTGATTAAATTAAATTTTTTGGAATTCGAGTTAATTTGAATCGATTTGTGAAATTTGAGGAAACTAATTTATTTTATAACGAAATTTTATTATTTAAATTGTTTAAAAAGGAAAGTGTTATGATTGCCAAAATACTGTGATTTCCAGACAATGATTTCGAAAGCATTATAACTTTGGAAAGTAATATGATTTTGAAAAATGGATATTTGAAGTGAAATGATATAGTATTAAATTGGGTTTTGGAAATGATAATGATTTTGGTTTAAAGTATAAACTATTTTGAAACGACCACGGTGCTATAATAACGATTGGTTGGAAAAGAGACCGGGATCGGATATGGACATACTCTCTGTCGATACCGAAAACCACTTTGACAACCGTGTACGCGGTGGAGAATCCAGAATGAAGTAGGATGGTGGTGACGTCCTTAAGGTATTACGTGGACCCAACTCCCGTGAGTTGGCATAAGGTGGCTAAAACAGGAGCGATCTCGGACCAGTGAGGTAGCACCTCTTCTCGGACACATTCCTTCGACATTATACTCTTACTGATTTGACTAGATGGCCATCCTCCGATTTGGGAATGTTGTTTGAGGTGGAACGGTAGTGGCTGCTATGCGTATCCATCAGTCCGTGTGCGTAATTGGTATATCTACCCTGGCATTGCCTAGTTGTGCCGTGTCACCTACCATATCGAGCTTTACTACGATTATGATTTTAAGATCCGACCGCGTTAAGGTTCTCCATCCCCTTAACGCTATTTTCCGATATGATTATACTTTACTTATTTAGACACTATCATAATAGCGAATATTACTACATAGTAAATAGTTTAACGGATCCTTAGGGGATGGTTATCCCAAACATCCTTTAAGTTACTTGTATTTCAGTTGATATTTCACTTGAGTTGGATTTATTAATATAAGAATGTTAATCCTGACTCGAGTGTTTTGTGTTTTGCTTTACGCTCGGGTCAGACTGAGTGATACAGCATTTGAGACTCACCTTTGGAGTTGGAGCTTCGCTTGGAGATCCAGCAATCTATCGATCCTGCTTTCTGTTATTCTGTTGATTCCAGTGATGAAATTCAGATCTGGTATTTGATTATTGTATTGAGACATCTATTGTATTCGAGACCTCTGTTGTATCTTGTTTAACTCTGTTATATATATATATAGTAGCTTCATGAACTACTATCCTTTGTTTCCGCTGCAGTATTGTTATATTACTCTGTGTCTGTGATTATTTTATTTACTGTATATGCTGAGTTTTGCCAAATTTTATTTACAACGCAGTATTTTGAGCAATTCAACTCCGGCATGAGTGTCTACCTATACACTTAAAATGGATGCGAATGGTTGAAAATACTGGGTCGTTACATGTGGTATCAGAGCCAGGTTTTAGGCAAACTCAGCATATGTAGTAAATTCAATTACTGAATCACTTTCGTTCGAGTTTGAATTCCTTCTTCTTTGAATCGGTTCCTTTGAATTTTGGAACGTTCACTTCGGTTCCAAGTCCATTCGTGTCTCCCCATTCGTGTCTTTTGATTCTGGAGTATCCCATAACTCCACTTCAAATGATCTCTATAATAAATCGGCGGTCTCGCCAATCTTCGAGTAATTTGTACTGGGGTGAAACTCCTTTACAATCGGTATTGATTCACCGAAGATTTCTGTATCCTCGGTTTACGATGCTGCTATCTTATGCTATACCCGAATTCTACCTCTGGTAATCGAATGTCGATTTGCTTCAGAATTCTATATCGATCTTATATATGAAGTCACGGTTGACCCGGTTAAGGTTGCCCGCGATTTATACAACTTTATCCATCTTCCTGTTTGAAATACAATCATCTAACCTTCGTTTTGAGCCTATCTATTTTTAGATTAGAATTCTCTTTGATTAGAGCCCTTCTATATTTGGATCTCTATCCATGTGTTGGAATCCAATTCTGGAATCATCGTGTGAGGGAGTGTATTTGTAATTAATATAAAAATAGTTTATGTTTATAGTGTGTTGTTTGAGTTGTTGATGTTGGTTTGGATTTTCGATCGATTCGTCTGATCAACGCTATCGATAGGATTTCCAAAACACTTGAACAGAGCAAACTGACACAATATAATTTTTAAATTTGATAAATGAAATAAATTTGTATGATTATATTATAAATATATAAGAAAAATTTTCTAGAATTGAAAGTTAAATAATTTGGTTGTTGAAATGATAACATTTGATTTTCATTTTATTGTTTTGTAAGTCATTGACTATTGCAAAATGATAACTGTTTTGAATTTATTTGGAATTGAAATGGATTTAAATTGAGAAATTTAAGAATTAAATTTCTGGTGATTTCAAACTTTGTTTTAAAGCCTTAAAATGTATATTATTTAAAGTATTTTCGAATAAAATGGTTTTCAAAGAATTTAAATGTTTAAATCAGTGCTCTTCTCTTTGTCGCTGGAAAATAATTTCGGTGATGACGGCCGCATCATCGACATTCATTTTCGAGTTTCGAAGAGGAGAAACCATTCTGTAGCTTTGCTACGGTTTTGTTTTGGAAAAAAAAAATATTTCGATTTGAATTTCTTCAGTATAATTTGATTTATATATATACAGGTATCTGATTTTAAAATTTAATTTAATTTGATATAAATATATTATATATATCTCTAAATTGTTTGAAGTAAATCGGAGATTTAAATTCTTAAATTTTAGATTAAAGATGATTTCAATTATAAACTGAAGCCAAAATCCTTGGATAAATATATAATTGAGAATAACTGAATTGTAAAATATTATTTGTATAATACCCGATTTCATCTCAACATAACTTACCTAAAATTTTCAGAAGTTAAAAATGTAATTGGATAATATACAATATAAAATGACTTTATAAGGAAAGATTTGAGTGTTATAATAAATGTTATACACTTAAATTTTATTATAAAGATATCAATAGAGATAAACAGAATAATAAGTTAATTAAATAATAGATGAGACAAATAAATTGTTTTGAAGGAACTAATAAGTTGAAATTAGATCAACTTATGAGAATACCTTAAATTTAAAATCAATTATTAAATATAAATTAATTTAAATTGTAATTTATATGGTTTAAATTAATTTGTGTGGTTTAAATATATGAGAAAAAATTTAAGTGGGATAAACTTAATAATAATTTGGATAAAAGAGTTAAATTTGTTGAATAAAATATGAGGAAAATAAATGATTATACAAATTGATTGATTTAGAAATTGTTAATTGAAGATGACTAGAAAATAAGGTAATGAATTCAGAAATAGATGAATTGATTTAACTTAAGTGAACTCAGTGGATTAAATCAAATTGCTAAATATTAATTAGTTTAATTTGAAATTATATGGTTTAAATAAATTGTCTTATCTTGTCTTTTAGTCTATTTTTCTTTTGGTTGCTTCTACTCTCCTACCTCCTTCCTTTTCGGGGACGAAAAGTTTTGAGTGGGGGAGAGTGTAACGACCCGAAAATTTCAGTGGTTTTATTTATTTAATTAATTGAATTTTGTGAAATTTTAAACAATAAAATTTTGACATATAAATTTGATATTTGGAATGCGTCTAATTAAACATAGTAACTGGTAAATTTTCGTCCGAAAATATGAAAATTTATTTCGCGCGTAAATTTACTTCAATTTAATCAGTTAAAAATTGGTGATAATAAAATGTTTTCCAAACCTAAATATTTTTACATATAAAATTTGTAAATCATCTTCTGAGTGAGACGTCATCTGTCGTTTCGTCAAATTTGGACTTCTGTTGCTCCGTTTATCTTAATTCGGTTAGAATAGCAGCATTTCTGGTACCGGTTATCGACTTTTGATCGGATGACCGTATCACTGATATCTGTGTACCGTTTTGATCGTCTCATCGTGTTGATCTCCACGGTATATTCAACTCTGCAATTTGAGATCCGGTACATGTCGGAAAGAATAAACAGTTCACCGTAACGGTACCGAAATTTTGACTTTACATTTTTCCCTTAGGCTTCAAATCTATAACGTGCAACCCAACAACAATTAATTGGTTTATTAAATTTCCAAAAATCAAGGGGCGACCAATTCTATTCCTACTGTTTAGTATTGTGGACCTGTTCTTTCGTTGTAATTATATATGTTCGTTTGCCTTCTCTGTTCAATGCGTTCCAAATATTAATCAAGGAAAAGCTACCTGTTCTTTCTCCACTCCTCCATTTGTTCTCACCCCCTATTTACCTGCTTAGCAAACCAAAGACGCACGCAACTATCCCCATCACCGAAACTCCCCTTTGACAGATCGAGACATACCCAACCGAACCCCACGTCAACCACCAGACCAACCCCTTCGCCCTGCAGATCTACCACCTCACCACACGTGGCCTTGAACCCAAAACCCACTGAACCACAACTCCTCCGCCTTCAACCACCGCGGCATGCCAATCCACCATCACGCCCAGCCACACGCCACGCCTCTCTGCCATAATTAGCCCAGCCTGCCGAATCTCCCTCAACCCCACTTCCACCCAAACGCCGGCAACTACCACATCTGACGCCTCACAGCCCCACTCGACTCTTCTCTGCAACACCCTCCTCTATGGGCCGTGCCTCCTAGCCTTGCACCCACGGCATCTAGCCTCGGCCAGCAAAACCGAGCAGTTACTTCCCTTAGATTTGTTCGGCTCCTCCTTTCTCTTCCTGCTGACCGCATGGTCCATCGAGCCGGCCATTGTTCCAACGTCGTTTTGAAATACTGTAAGGTGTTATAAGTTTATATTTATGTACATGTATAGATATTTGTAGATCTAGTTTGCCTGTGAAATTATATTTTGTTGATTTCTAAGTTTACAGTTAGTATAATTAAGGGTGGTTATATCTAATGTCAACTATTTATATATAAAATATATTTTACTTTACGTGAGTCATATTTTGTTTGCTGCGGTTATGTAGTAGTTATATAAGAGTATATATAGTTTACAGCATTTATCTGGGTGCGTGTATTTATATTATGTTAAATTTTATAAATTTTGTAATATGGTAATATTATTTTATATGATTTATACTAATAATAGCCTACGAGTAATATATGTATGCTGTTTATGCAGAGCTTTATATAAAGATGCGTTGTTTTATATATTAATATATATGGGTTTAGCTTATATATATATATATCATTCACTTACGTGTATATATATTAGTTTATATATTTTGTATGTAAGTCTATATATGCAGTAATATATATTTTGATTTTTGTTAGCTTAAATATATAATATGGGTTCATACTGTTATATAATGCAAAGGTTAAAGTTATATATGATGTTGAGTTATAGTAGTCTGTATATAAGAGAATCTGTTATTCCATAAAACCTGTATGTATTGTCTTAAAAATATGCTTGAGCCTGGTTGTAGTCGTGGTTTCGGCTGTAATGTATATTGATTTCAAATAGTAGTATTATATTTTATACGAATTATATAGATTATATAAAAGTTTATAATCGGTTATACTATATGGTTATAATATGTTTCTTCTATATGTTGCGTTGGTTATATAAATATATATCAGAACTAATGTTTGTCTATATATAGTTTGCTTTGTTCCTATGATGCAAGCTTATGTCCTTTATATATATATATTATAACAGTTTTGTTTTATTTTAGTATAATCTAGTTTGGATTATATATAATATATTTGCAGTATGAGTTTGTATCTCCAGATTTGTACTTTATATATATATAGCCAGTTGTTTGTAAAGTATGTAAGTTAAGTATAAAACTATAATTTCATTCAACATAGTGGCATTTCTTGTTTGAATAAATAATGTGTTCTGATTTTATCTATAAGGTTCAATATATATAGTGATATACATATTTTTGATTTCAAAATATAATATGTATATATATTTGATTTTAATACATGAGTTTTATTTTAAAACAATGATTTTAATTATATCTATATATGTATTTTCATATTTGTTTAAATTCAATATTTATTTCGTGGAAATAATAATAATTATTATATATATATAGCTTCTGTTCTAATTCGATTTCGTCAATTCCTTGTCATCAGCTTTGATCGTCAAACTCGTGCCCATCTTGCTTTCTTTGAAATTTGGGTTTGGAATCGTAACCTGTCGCGTAGTCTAATCTCTCTAGCCTCGAAAGGTGAGCAATCACTCACGATTAATATTCTTATAGTTATTAAATTTGATTTCAAATTGAAATGTCATTTGAAATATGCTGATGTTAGTTATTTACATTGTTATATATGTCATTATCTGTATCTGTTCACTTATGACATCCGACACCATTATCTGTTATTTATATTGTTGGTATATGCCTGTTACTGTTGTTAATTTATTATCATATCTGTTATCACTCTGCAAGTTCCCTGTTAGTATAGAATCACTATGGGTTGAAATGATACATACCCGAACGATCTGTAGAATAGGAGAAAATCGTTATGGGTTGAAATGATAAACCCAAGCGATTTTCATTGAATTGAATTTGGGATTTCGGGTTGAAAAGATATATACCCGATTATGTTTTAAATTGCGGATTGAAATGATAAATATCTGTATCACTTGACCATAGGATAGAAAATTATATACAGGCACCGTTGGTCTATATATAAATGTTTTGAAAATGATTTCTTTGGTTATGTAAAGATATATATGGTTTTGATAAATATTGATTTTTAAAGATTCATTAAAGTTGATTTAATAAAGTTGATAAATAATATGTTTAAGTATTTACTTAATATCTATATCTTCGAATATAGAATTTATAATTGTTTGAAATTATATTTATTTAAGAATTATACTTAAATAAGTTTGATTTGAAATGTATTGAATTTGAAATTTAAAGAAGTGATTTACAACTTGAAATTTGAAAGGGTGACTTAAATGGATATTTCAAGCGTATAAATATTTAAATGAGATATTTGGTCTATTTAAATTGTAAATTTAAATTGTATTCAAATGTTATGGAAATGATTAAGTTAATATTTCAAAACTAAATAATTGTAAAGGGAATCTGATATGTATATAAATTTATCGAATTTAGTTTTGAAGTGATGAATATTTAAAGCTTTGAAATATATTAAAATTGAAATGACTTATTTTATGGTTTAGATATGTATTTGAAATCGATAAATTGAAATGGTTTATTTAGAAGCTGAATCGAGTTGAAACTAATGATTTGAGATTTGATTAAATTAAATTTTTTGGAATTCGAGTTAATTTGAATCGATTTGTGAAATTTGAGGAAACTAATTTATTTTATAACGAAATTTTATTATCTAAATTGTTTAAAAAGGAAAGTGTTATGATTGCCAAAATACTGTGATTTCCAGACTATGATTTCGAAAGCATTATAACTTTGGAAAGTAATATGATTTTGAAAAATGGATATTTGAAGTGAAATGATATAGTATTAAATTGGGTTTTGGAAATGATAATGATTTTGGTTTAAAGTATAAACTATTTTGAAACGACCACGGTGCTATAATAACGATTGGTTGGAAAAGAGACCGGGATCGGATATGGACATACTCTCTGTCGATACCGAAAACCACTTTGACAACCGTGTACGCGGCGGAGATTCCAGAATGAAGTAGGATGGTGGCGACGTCCTTAAGGTATTACGTGGACCCAACTCCCGTGAGTTGGCATAAGGTGGCTAAAACAGGAGCGATCTCGGACCAGTGAGGTAGCACCTCTTCTCGGACACATTCCTTCGACATTATACTCTTACTGATTTGACTAGATGGCCATCCTCCGATTTGGGAATGTTGTTCGAGGTGGAACGGTAGTGGCTGCTATGCGTATCCATCAGTCCGTGTGCGTAATTGGTATATCTACCCTGGCATTGCCTAGTTGTGTCGTGTCACCTACCATATCAAGCTTTACTACGATTATGATTTTAAGATCCGACCGCGTTAAGGTTCTCCATCCCCTTAACGCTATTTTCCGATATGATTATACTTTACTTATTTAGACACTATCATAATAGCGAATATTACTACATAGTAAATAGTTTAACGGATCCTTAGGGGATGGTTATCCCAAACATCCTTTAAGTTACTTGTATTTCAGTTGATATTTCACTTGAGTTGGATTTATTAATATAAGAATGTTAATCCTGACTCGAGTGTTTTGTGTTTTGCTTTACGCTCGGGTCAGACTGAGTGATACAGCATTTGAGACTCACCTTTGGAGTTGGAGCTTCGCTTGGAGATCCAGCAATCTATTGATCCTGCTTTCTGTTATTCTGTTGATTCCAGTGATGAAATTCAGATCTGGTATTTGATTATTGTATTGAGACATCTTTTGTATTCGAGACCTCTGTTGTATCTTGTTTAACTCTGTTATATATATATAGTAGCTTCATGAACTACTATCCTTTGTTTCCACTGCAGTATTGTTATATTACTCTGTGTCTGTGATCTGTGATTATTTTATTTACTGTATATGCTGAGTTTTGCCAAATTTTATTTACAACGCAGTATTTTGAGCAATTCAACTCCGGCATGAGTGTCTACCTATACACTTAAAATGGATGCGAATGGTTGAAAATACTGGGTCGTTACATAATTGGTATGCTGAGACTATAAATTGTATAAGAGAGCTTATATTTAATTATGATAGAAAAAGGAAAATAGTAATCCACTAAATATGAATAATATTAGGCTTGACAGTTAGAAAAAGGAATAAGCCTAAAAGTAAGAAATTTACAGTTATTTACATCTATTTTAAAAGTTGAAATTTAGCCTGTAAATGTTAGTTTCTTTTTATTCCTTTTTACGTGAATAAAATAGTAAAGAGAAGAATTGCAAAACAAACTAAAATAGAAGAACACTAGATTTATAGAAATTAGGTGTCAAATAAGAAAAGCTGAAATAAAAAGAGAAAAATAGAAATTTACAGTAAATTATGCTAAAACGGGAGTAATAAATTAAAGAAAAATCTAATAACTTGATTTGGAAGTAAGTGATAGATTAATTGGTTGCTTTAGAAAAGAGAATACATTTCTATAGTTTAATATACTTTAACTAGAAGCTCTGCATTTACTACGCAGATAATAGAACAAAAGTAAAGATGTTATTATGATAAGTAAATTTGTGACAATCGGACGTAGTCCCAAGTCAAGATTGTCATATAACATAAGAGAATTAAAGAGAATTCAATATCATAATAAAAGAAGACAGACTATAATAGAAAAGAGACACTTATAATTATATTTATAATGTATATATTATAAAAGAGAATAAAAGCGACAATTACAAGTAAAATTATAACATAAGTTATAATTAAGTAGAAAGAACAGAAAAGGCTTATTTTAAGACTTAAATGAAGTTAATAAGAAAATAGAGCATAAATAATAGAAGTGGCTTATTTTAATAAAATTAGATCTTAAATTAAGTTAACAAGCAAGATAATAGAAGTGGCCCATACCAACAGCATTCCCTTTCAGTCAGGAACTAATAGTCTTACAACAGTTAGGTGAGGCTGGGACAAGATTATGCTAATTAGGGTAAATAAGTAGCCAACGGAATAAGAAAAGTAAACTAAATGCAAAATAAAAGATTAGACTTATGGTCTAATAAAAGAGTAAGATGGGTTTGAAGCAGCCCAAAGGATGAAGAGCCTAACAAAGTAGTCCATCACAGATTTCAGCGCAGAAGGAGCACGTCCAACTTAGATATTTTCAGTTAGAGGAAGTACGAGACTTCAAAGGGACGTGAGGGTACTCTAGGATGGCCCTCTAGGGTAGGCATAATGGAGTAGTCCCTCAGAGGCAGGTCTGTAGGTGTTCCATCAAAAGAGTATGCCTTGACTGCTTTATGCATGGCAGGACCATTGTAGGCAGTCAAAATGGGTTGATGTTTGGAGTAGGATATTCGTATGTCCCAATACTTGCAAGTAAGTTTTAATGGGTAGGACCCAAAAGGATAGTCGCATGCGGATATCGGGCCAGCATCAAAACCAAGAGCGAGTCCGGGAAAGACTAGAGTTAAACCAACAGTCTAATGATACTTTCACTATCGAGACATTGGATGAGGGGCTTAGCCAATTGGATGTTTAGATTGTTTGCAGTAGGGTACAACCACTTAGCTCTTTAGAAGTTTTTCGATTGGTTGAGGTATGGCTGCATCGGGCCATAGCCACAATAAGAAAAGAGACAGGCAAAATAGAATATCTGTATTGTAGGCCTAATGAGGCAGTCCTTTACATAAATAGAATATTCGTATTGTAGGCCTAACGGGGCAGCAGTTCTTTACAGAAATAGAAAATCCCCGACTGAATTTCGTACAAGGTAGACCTTGTTAAGCGAGATTCAGGGAGTAGACAGAACGATTACGTATAGTCCTCAAGGTATGCACTGGGGGGTACATTGAGGATGTCCCAGCATTAGTATAGACTAGTGCGGACGCCGTTTACGTTTTCATAGTAGACGATGGAACATCTGTATTGTAGGCCTTATGAGGCAATCCTTTATAGACGTAGTCATAGAACGCCATGGAAGCAAGACGATGGAGTCCTTTGTGAGGAAGATACGGAAGGTACTATGGGTAGTACCTAGGACCAATGCGGTCATTAGGCATATAGCTACATATATATATATATATATATATCAGTTATTAGGTTTTAATCTACCAGGGAGTAGAGGGCAAGATTCATGCACAAAGGTGAGATTATTATAAACCTAATGAACCTAACATAACAGTAAATGGAAATAAAACGTTATATGTAGAATTAAGCTTAGAAGTGTATAATTTGTCCATTCGCTAGAAATTTAGTTCTGACCCCCTCCTCATAACATCCTCCAGGTTAGGTAGATGGCAGAGACTTTCCAGCTTTGAGATACTTGCTTAGAAAGTGTTATTTTATTGGTGAGTATTTACTTACTATTATATTTTTGTCAGTTCCGCTGTGAGATATTTATCTGAGCTCTGATATATTTGTCTTTTCCTATTTATAGGATACCAAATATCCAACTCGGGCTTCAATGGGCTTGGGTTTTAGCATTTTTTGCGAAAAATCCGAACCCACTGGAACTTGGGTTGTTACACATCACCAAAACAATGTATAGGATTTTGCCAATACAACTTAAATCTAAGGGTTATAATGAGTTTTTAGAAGCTTTTCCATATTACTAAACTTATCTTTGTTTCTACACAATTATAGAAACTTATCTATAATGAGCTTTCTAGATAAGACTTCTCTAGGATATATTTCTAAGATTTTGGCTTATTACATCAAATAATTAAGACCAAAAACGAAGATCCAAAATCAAGTTAATATTTCAACGCCTAACACTAGGCCACTAGAAGTAAAAACTTTAATTACTACAATATATAGGCACGTGTTTTTGATTTTCCATTGCCTAATTGGAGGCTTTGATTGAGAAATTTTAACAGGAATAGAAATGGGGAGGGATCCAGACTGGGCCGATCCTCCGCACCCGATGCCCCAAAAGTATTATGTAAACCTATGTTAAGCGGACAATAGAATGAGGAAGGGTGCCTGGTGATCATGAGTAGGTGATCGTCTATACAAACTTGTAGTATACCTCACGACGCACAAATAAAATATGATACATAATGTAATAGTATAAAACATAAAGAGTGTGTGAACAAATCATAGTGCTTTTAACACAAGTAGCATCGATTTTCCGAACATTGACCAAACAGGATAAATACATGTTGATCTATTTCTTTATCTCTCGATACATAAGCAAACAACTAGTGTTAATCACCTATAGCACTATAAAAGGAAAACATAATAAATCTAGAGTAATATAAATTGTTACCCTTCAACTTATCTCTGTGAATAACTACCATGCACAACACATAAGACCTGACTCGAAGACTATTCATTGACACGGTGAGTACCCAAGAGTTATTAGTACTATAACAACTAAGAAATAACTTTTGGTCAAATAAATTCTGGTGTGAGTGATTCTATTTTGAGAAATAGTTTAACCACCTCCATCTTACTGGGCTCGAATTTTCGTTAAATGAAAAATCCGAGTCCACAAAGTACGGACCATTGGTGTTGGTATCCTGTAATAAACAAAAGTAAATCAGAGCACTATCGATAAGAGCTCACAATGGGAGTATAAAATATAATAACACATATAATTACTGACCAAGACTGA